>OU896715.1:48603666-49803666 GCA_918026855.4 Phaedon cochleariae
TGACTCATATAAAAATCTTGTTCATGACACCCTGCCTAGGCCTTCATAGATTCCTATTTTGTAGTATCATCTTTGTAGTAAAATAGCCAATGCAGATTGCATGTACTTCCAAAACGATTAAGTTAAAATACAGCTCCCAATTACATTCATATGAGCAAAAACAGTAGCATATTTTATAGATATATACACGGAGAAAAAATTTCATTGATCACAAATCAAAAACCACTTCTCCCAAGCGAAAACCTCAACAAAATAGGGGACGAGTGAACTATGCATTTGAAGCAAATAACTCGAAACTTTTGCCGAGGTAATAACTTTAATACTTACAACCAATAGTTCAAATATTCAACGTAAATTACCAATGATTTGAGATTATTTTATAGCAATAACTCTGTTCAACTAGGACGAAATGTTTACTTATTTATAACTCATAACATATATGATGAACACAAATGGTCGCGTTTTTATACCAAGTGATTGGCATTTGCTTCAAGTGACCATAATGTATAATCTCAAATCATCTCTCAATTAGCTCTCAGCATCACCTTCATTGCCCATTAATGTATGTTTCATTCATGATGTATCAGCACATTATTTGAGACAAATGAGTTTTCTGTTGGAAGCAAATTATTTCAATTTTGTTACTACTGGGTGTTTGTATTACTGCAAAGAACATTGTCTATATCTTTCAAATCATCATTTATTTGCCACAGATATTTTTCGATTTGTTCCCATTGCTTTTCATTCTAAATATTCAATCGGTTGTGGCCTCATCAAAACAACTTTGTAATTTCTCTAGTATGGCTCTGGTTCCATTTCTGTTTTGATTGCCATTTCCAACTGCGATTTTTTGAATGAAGGGTAGACAACCATCTGATCGTTGTCATCATTCCATTTGAAAGGTATAGCCTCCATCACTTCGCCTGTCTTCACAAATTCCACTATTACCCATGGCATAGCTGCAACATAAAAAATTATAAGACTTAAATTGTTTCATTGATTGTATGATCTGAATTCACAAACACAATAGCTTGAAATTTCATTTGACTTCTAAGACAAAGAACATACGAACATCAACTATAATAACTATCCTATAAATTATTTACCTAGGATGTACATCTGTACCTTTACCTCACCTAAACCCTATATTTAATTCACATGTTATCATTATTATATTCACACTTACCTAAAAAGTCCTCGTAGAAACTCTCAAGTCCCCATTCAAGCAAAAATTCGTATAGTATTTATAAGAATTATCCTGATCTCCTATATTTTTATGGTCAGAATGAAAGCCGGTCACAGTAACTAAAAACAAATCTCATCTCCGAGCCGACATCGACCCCACCACACCGCTCATCGGTGAACATTATTGCGATGTTGCCAATAATTGTGGACTTTTTAAATTAAAAAAGAGAATGAGAGAAATAATTATTGAATGTCATCGTGATATTCATAACGAGTCCTTAGTGAGAAAAAACAAAAAATGGCGACTAGGTGAAAATATAAGAACCCTTACATCAGGATATTTCTGATAACTTATAACCAAAGATTACTGAATCTTATAACTAACTAGGTAGGTACTGTAGGTAATATCAAAAATCAATATGAGCTCTTGTAAGAATATAATCATTTTTTGTTTTTCAACAAAAGCCTACGAGTCTGTAGGAGAATCAATGGTAATCTTTGATCTTGGCGTTATTAGTGTTCATTTCCTCATAATATATCGCCATCTATCAGTAAACGTTAAGACTGAAACTTTTTATTCCACTTGGACTTCGGTCAAAGCAAAACAATACGGTATCAGTGCGAAAAGCATGACCTATAAGAGATTATTAGTATATATATTATTGTATACCTAATATCTTAGATTGTTTATTCATTTCTATTATTTTCATGTTGAATTATATATACCTATTATCTGATGTTGTATGTCTGGTATGTACCTATCTGAATTAGATATTCTACTGATAAGGTTAGAAAATGATCTAATACATCTCAAATTTGTGTACCTAATTTGGGGAGTTATATCTAGCAATCGGCAACGATGTCGGCTCAATGGATTTCGGCTCATGGAGGCCAAGTGGTTTTTGATTTGTTGGAAATGAGAATGAACTGGTTATCAATTAGAGATATATTCGCGGAATCGAAAGGACCGCAATTTAATGGCGAATAGGAAAGCATTTTTCTCAAATCAACTGTTATTGACCAACCTATAGTAGTTTTGTTGTGGACAATTAATTTTCATTTCTGCACAATGAAAAATCGTTAATCTCAAACTGGTGCTGTTTTGTTAGTTGAAAAGCATCTGATTGGCTGCAAACAATTTCTATGCTGACGAACAATCATTTTCATTCAGAACAAATGATATTACTATTCACTCCATCAATAACATGATTTGAGACAAAGTCGTTAAGAATTCACTACAAATGATGAAAATGATTATTTTAATTGTTTTACCGCAAATCAGTAGACGCTTGTTTCAAATTTAGAAACTTTTATGGTAGGTGAGCGATACCAAATGAATCAATAATTTTGGTCCAGTTATTTTATTTTTCACAGGCAGTGATAGTTTCGCTAGTGATCAATACAAATTTCTGAATGAAATAATCATTTGACCCATTTTTCTCAGTGTAATAACCCTGGTACAAGCAGGTCATTGTAGGTAGCTTACTTCATAGCTTGAATTGAATCTTTGAACATACATTGAAGTGACACAATCTATTTCTATTTGAATATTTAGATTGTGTAATAGTGTCACAAATGAGGAGATATTTGAAGTTGAATCCCAAAATTCTTATAAAATCATATTGGTTCGAAGTCATTGAACGTTCACGTATCTGTTTATTATTTCCAAAATTATTGAACCACGAACTTTCGATTAATAGTGAAACCTAAACACAGGCGTGACAATGACTTCAAACCATCCACCTGACTTCCTCACTGTCACGTTTCCAAAATATAGATTAAATATATAAAAGGCGTGAGGAAGCCAGCACAGGTATCAGTTGGATCATTCCGATCAGTTTCGATCAGTTCGATCTTTTCGATCATTCGATTATTCCGATCTTTTCGATCATTCAATCATTTGACTCGATCGATCATTCGACACTGTGCTCGAACCGTCGGAGTTCGGGCAGAACAGAAGATGCCCTTCCTCTAAGGTCCCAGCAATATAAGCTTTCAATGTACATATAGGGTAAGTTAAGTTTTTATTTTATTGTTAATCATAATACAAAGAATAAATGTGTGTATAAGTTTTGTTGAAAACTCTTTGGAATATTCTTCATTATTATCACTTTCAAAGTTCATTCTCTAATGGATCTAGAACACAACTTAGGCAACCCCCGCCTACAGTTTGTGCTAATAGATATGCTAATAGATATGGTTTGTTTATAGTAGGTACTAACATTTCTTCAATTTATCAGCAGGGGAGGAGTTGCCATCCAGGGTATCTTGCAATTGAGTGCAAATAGTTACACAAATTGAAACCAGAACCCAGATTCCTTGAAGTTGAATTCAGGTTTTTAAGAGGGGCGTAACCAAGGTCATTTCACAATGGCTGGAATGCAGACCTCTACTATGAAATGACTTTCGGTGTTATTAAAAGTCCGATTGCCAAATAGATTGAATCATCATAAAGACGAAAGTTCCGACTCGGGTTTGGATAGTTTTGAAGGCAAATTTCGTTCGATTAAGAAAGCTGCAGAAGATCAAAAAGATGTAAACATTGTAAAATTTTGTGTCTCAGAATAACGTTATATTCACTCATACCCTGCGTTATTATTTTGGGCAACCCACACTAGAATTTCAGCTCTTGAAATGTAACCATTTAGATGAAAGCCTTTTTTATATTCAATTTATGTAAACAATAGGCCTATATATCTTGTTTGGATAATATCTTCTCTAAATTAGATGGTAGAAAACTTGAATATCGTAGTTCAGGTACTCTCTGCTAGATGGAGGTACCGTCGCAGCAGTCGGCTCTAAAAGCATCTAATCTAGTACGTTTTGCGCGAACTGGATGATGTACCATTAGATGGAGCTCAAAATGTGAAAAGTTTGTTATTTGTTCAAGAATGCCTTTGCACGTTCAAGGTTGTCGGAGGCAATAGCAAACATTTATCACTCATTTTTTAATTCACGAATGGCGGTAAATTCGAATTTATTAGTAATAGTTGTACTGGATGTGCTTCTAACGAGCGCATCACGGACGTGAGATCATGAAAAAAGTTTATAGAAATCGAATTGGAGTGAATCACAAAATTTTATGTCTCAACAATATATGCTTCCATTTTTGGCGATTGTGGAATAAACTGGTCAGCGGATATCAATATATAAGCTGCTCATAAATTTGATTGAAATTCACGAACCCGGACCAGTGTTGTCACCTTAGTGTATTTTACCCTAGAACTGAATCTAAATGGGTCTGTTTGAGTGGAATTTCATATTTCATTATGTCGATTTACAAAATCAAACTATATAATTCACTGTCGGAAATCATTTTCTTGTCAGAGCTATGTACAATTTTCGAAATTTTTATTATTGAAATTATACTGATATTTATCACATGAAAAACGCGGAACATTGCGTCCGAACATTGATCCGACCTATGTATTGCCGAAACTTGGAGTGCAAATATTTTCCTTTGACTTTTGTGGGGCGGCCGACTCGGTGCGATTGTCGGCGATATGGCTGCCAAGCCGTCGCCGTTTGTCGTCCTAACAACACAAGTACATCCTAGGGACTTCCCAGGGACGTCCCTAATTTTATACAAGGACATCCTAGAGATATCCTTTGTCGGGACAGAGTACATACTAGGGACGTCCCAGGGACATCAGCTGGCTGACAAAAAAAGCATTCAAGGGATTTCCGTCTGGTACGTCCCTGGGATGTACAGTGATGCCCAATAAATAGGTAACGACTCTTGAGCGAATCGAAATATTTTTGTCAAAGCACATGTACTATATTCATTGCCTAGAAACGAACTGTCTCCCTCATTAGCATTTTATGATCTGCTTCGCACTGTGAAGGTATTATATAGGATATACCCAGCGGTATATACCCAGAGGTGTAATAATTATTATTCGAACGTGAAAAATAACAATGACATAGTTCTTCTAACAACAATGAAATAAATAGGAATTGATCTGGACTGCTTCACAATGATTCAGTTCCGATGAGAACGATATAATATAATTATAACTAGAATCCAATCTTGGAGTAAAGGGATTTACTATTTCGTCCTTCAAACCAGAAATGATAGTACTAAGAATGTGTAAATTTCAACAATCTTCAATTCATTAATTGGTCATACAAACCATCGAAACTTCAATTCGATAATATTTCATATGAAAATATAGAATGACGGACCTGATGGTATGAACGAATAAGTCAATAATATGAATATACGAACGTTATACGAAATATTCCGACAATCGATCTAAAGTATTTGAAAGAATATAGGTATGTATGAATATACCAACATTCTCAGAACAAACATTATAAAACAATGCCATGATTTATTGAATATAATATATGTATATATAATAATATATGACAACAAACTAACTAAACTGAAATAAATTCGAAACTATACAGCGTGTAATTTAGTTTATGGCTGAAAATAACGGATATGGTTCCTCAGCTCATTTTCAGAAAAAAAGTTGATATGAACATATGTCCTAAACCTCTCAACATCCGAGCTATAGGGTGTTGGAATTTTCAAGAAAGATTAACTTCAATATACTGAATAAGAACTAGTTTCAGGGCATATATTCATATCAACTTTTCTTCACAAAATGAGGTAAGGAATCATATCCTATATTTTTAACTATCAATTAAATTACACCCTGTATAACCAGGAGAAAACGATCAATAAAATTGTGATAAAATTATGAATATATAGTACTGAATTATATAATATAGGTATATTCAGGTAGTCCATTCATTTTAAAAATTATGCTGAGTTGAAAAAATCTCCGAAAATTTTGGGTAAATCCGAGGATTAATCTGGCAGAGGTAAATAGAATTCCCTTATTTCTAATAGAACACCACGTTTTTCTACATTTTTGATTCTATATATTACTCTGATATGAACCATAAAATATATCAGGTGATTTATTATACCAATTTCAACTTTTTCGGAGTAATTACGACTTTCGAGAATATTTTCAAAAATGATTTTCTCTATACCTAACTGAAACACTGAAAATCATGATTTCTCACTAGAGAGAACTGGTTCACATAATGCACTTTGGAGTGGAAATATGAATTCCATGAACAGGGATATCTACAGTGTCATTATTATCACCATGTAAAATAGATTTTTTTCTGTGACAGGAAAAAGTTTGGCATTTCATCTCTGTTGGCAGGTTATAAAATGTCACTTTTCATGAATTACTTCCCGTGGGAAAAAAGTGAGTACTTTTTTCCCGGATATATATCACATATATATACTCTGTTAATGGCTTTTGTTGTGCTATAGTTCCGAAAAATGAGTCAATAATACCGTCTTCGAGAAAGAACTGCAAGTCCTTTTATTCCATTCGACTTCGCGGTTTCGTATATTACTAAACAACAACTGAATTCGCAATTTTTTAAAATCAAATCACAGAATTGAACTGACAGAAGTGACATCAGATATTTGATTACTTCGAAAGAATGTTAAAGATGTCTATAAAACGCAGGTGTCCCTACTGTTAAAAACTTGAAATTTCACGTCGATAATTTTCAGATTTCGAAATAATGTAATATCTTCTCAATATTGATTCGTCCTTCCTTCTGTCACAGGAAAAAAAAGATTATTATACAAGGGAAAAATATTAGATTTTAGCTCACGGTTTTTTGTCTCCCTCCGCTACGCGTCGGGAGACAACACAACCTGGAGCTGAAATCTACTACTTTTTTCCCTTGTATAATAAATAACTATTAAAAACCAAAATTATATTTCATACTGTTGAATCTATCAGCACAAAGAACTATCAATCAGCTATAAAGAAGAATTATCGAAAACACAGTCAAAAATACACATCAAACATTTTGGTATTATGTTGTGTTCTGTTCGGTGACCGCGTGCTATATATACCGTGTGTTCACTTAAAGAATTTACCACCGCCTGTAAAATCCGTATTATTTTATCGATTCCAAAAAACTTTTTATGTTGTGTATAGATATTTGAAATATCCATCCAACAAAAAAGTTATGGTATTCTTAAATTTTTATCGTCGCCAACTGCGACCAATTTTATTGACCCATATTTCAAAAATTACTATTTAGGCTTTTTTTCACTGAAACTAATGATGGATTCGGTACGGAGATCACTCAAAATAAACCAGTACCGATTTTCATCATCATAGAACATATAAGTATAGGGTGTCTGAAAATACGGATTACTATTTTTTTGTATACCTGATCAGAAAATATAGTATGTACTGTGGTATTTTTGGGAAGAACTGATGTCGAATTAATATTGAGGACTTCAAACATATTGGTCTTGATTATTATCATTCAAATATACATAAATGTGAAGATAAAAAACGTTTTATGATGATGAAAATCAGTACAGGTATGTTCCGAGTGATCTTGAATGAGAATCCGTCATTACTTTCTAGGAAAAGAACTATCATGATAAAAAATATTGCCTACTTATTATTTTTTCTTAGACACATTGGATATTCGAATTATAAAAATCGGTACAGATATGTTTGAAGTAGGTCCTCAATAATAATTTGTCATTACTCAATTATGCCATAGTATACTAAATCTTCTGATCGAGTATTAAAAAATAATAATAAATCGTTCTTTGGAACACCCTATGTTTTTTGATGATGAAAATTGGTATAGGTATGTTTTGAAATACCCTGATGCAAAATCCATCGGTATTCTTAGTGAAAAAATCCCTCATTGTATTTTTTGAAGTATGGTTCAATAAAATTGTTCAGTTAGCCATGGAAACAGTTCAAGAATGAAATCATTTTTCTTGTTGGATGAGAATTCCAAATACTTATCCAATAAAAACAATGTTTTCAGAATCGATCATATAATAACGATTTTACAGGGGTGGTACGCTATTACAGTGGACACACTGTATATGATCAATTGATCGGAATGAATCTCTATCTGGCAATGAAATTTCAATCAAAATGTTCAAATGTCACTTTTGAAAATAATACTTACATTTCTGAAAATATTGATGCTGAACGCTTCAAAATATGAATTGAAGAATGTTATCACGGTTTCATAGAATAATAAAAATGAATCGAAATTATGAAGAAATTTGTGATGGTCCATTATAAATGAGGAAGTTCTACTCACTCCCGGTTCAATCGAGTGCTACGCCACTGTCGAATACTGTCAGTATTTAGTATAGGAACCATTTGCATATATAACTTTTCTCAATTGATTTGGCATAGATTGAATCACATTTGCTGTCAAATCGTCAGGAAGTTCGTCCCAAACTCTCCTTATATTAGACCAACCATTATTCAATTTGGTTAAAATACTCGATTTTTGGTAATCACTCAAATGATGAGATATTTACAACAACAATAGCAAAGTTTGAAATTATAAAAATATCACGAATTCACAAATATCTCATCAGAACGAAATAGACTAATGAATGATATGAAAATCGAATCTTAATTCTTAAATCCTGTTCTTCAAAGGGTGAATTATGTGTAAACCAATGAAATTTGAATAAACCACAAATCTCTATGAATTAGAGTCGAGCCTTTAAAGGCATTGGTCTACAAGTTTATGTTAATTTACAGGAAGTATCAAGCGACAGACCGACAAGTATTATTTCTTCACTCTATATAGGTAGACAAGTTACGTTGTAGATTGATGATTATTAATTGTTTCGTGATATTAGTTTACATATTTCTTTGGAGGAAAACTGAGAACTAAGAATATTGAATACCTACGTCTCTGAATTTTCAGATCTTATAAATCACTAAATCACGAATTCAAGTATTATGTCTATAATACTAGATCTCGGAAACTACGAATATCAAATATAGATGAAGAGTTATAGTATTTAAACAAACACTATTTATACAGAGTGGGCCTTTGAAAACGAAACAGAGGCTCTGTAGGTCGCCAAAACCGGATTATCAAAAAAAACTGAAACAGGTCAACTACATTTTCGAGGGGGACATCTTTCTAAAATATTTTCAGCCCTGGGACGTCCCAGGGACATCAGCTGGCTGACAAAAAAAGCATTCAAGGGATTTCCGTCTGGTACGTCCCTGGGATGTATGTACCAAGAACGAAGAAAGGATATCCCTAGGAGGTCGCAAGGATATTCCAGGGACATCCCTTCGACAAAAGAAAAAAATTAGGTCGAGAAGGGTTTGAACCAGGGACTTTAAGCTTATCAGGCACGCACCTTAATCCATTGGCTGATATGCCTTCTGAAGATTTATGTGCCAAACAGATTTTTAAACAGGACTAAACTGCAGAAACCTGAATAAATACAACTTTGTTAGGATTTGGGTATTATATTATTATCATTCGTGGATGTTTAAAAATGAGGGGATTATGCATTTACGATTTCTGTTTGCGAAAAATGGTCATTTCTTGAGAAGTTTTGAGACAATTTTCTTTATTTTCATTACAATTATTTACCGGAAAAAAACCAAACATTTTTATGAAAATTCAACTCAATATTTTGATGAAAGTCAATGACTCTGATGTGAATAGATATCAGATATTCCAGGGACACGAATAGGATAACCTATGGATGTACCGGGCCGGATGTCCACTGGACAACCACCCCTGGATACCCCAATTATGTCCTTGTACCGTGCGACAAAAAGGGTACGTACCTAGAACATCCCTGTGTTGTTAGGGCGGAGATTCTGAGCGTTCCGTAGTCTGTACTCCGTTGTTCTAGAGCGGTAAAATCGATTCTACTCAGAAAAAGTTACTGGTATCACAAAATATCAACGCCGATTTCATGATTATATATCATGGCATATTTCCTGGAAATGTAGCTGTTTTCTGTTTTTATCTCTTCTAATATACCAAAAAAGAATTCATATTTTTCAACAACTAGATACCTACCTACTGTAAAAAATGGTTCATAAGCATGCAGTTTCAACTCTTGTAATCCAATAAATAAATGAATTCTATACAGTGTGTCCCACTTACCATGCTCACCATGGGTATCTTTTTAACGGTGAGAGATATGAGGTCGGTTAAAATGACACCAAATGTGGAGTTTGTCAAGGCCAACTATAATGTGAAAAAATATTTTGATAAAATCTATTCGTTTCTGTTTTATACGCAGAAAACAGATTTTGATCATTTTCATGTCTCCTCCGTAACTTCTTCATTTGTGAAAATATTCAAATAGGAATTCCACATTCTCATGGCAGTTTTTCAGAGTGATTTCGAAAAAAATATGAAATTTATGCCAACTCTTCTAGAATTTGAGATATCAGCACCAACTTTAGTTTTTCAAATGTAGGTCATAGCTCACACTATGACTTAGTTACAAATAACTTTTTTTCCCTTACAGATGATATGTCGCAGTAATAGGTTTGTGTTGATAACAACGGAGTTATCGTCATTTATACAAAAACAAAAAATTATTTGGAAGCCGCCATCTTGAATTTATAAATTTTAACAAAAAAATCATGATCTCCGACCTCAAAAACCCCCACTTACCAATTTTGAATGGAATCGGACCAAATCTTGTCCGCCATCTTGGAGCAGCCATTTTTTTTAATTTCAACAAAAATTCCTTAACTCCGATCGACTTGAAATTTGGCAGGTGTTCATGATTTCGGTGACAATACATCATGGAATTTTTGTTGAAATTAAAAAAAATGGCTGCTCCAAGATGGCGGACAAGAATTGGTCCGATTCCATTCAAAATTGGTAAGTGCGGGTTTTTGAGGTCGGAGATCATGATTTTTTTGTTAAAATTTATTAATTCAAGATGGCGGCTTCCAAATAATTTTTTGTTTGTGTATAAATGACGACAACTCCGTTGTTATCAACACAAAACTATTACTGCGACATGTCATCTGTGAGGGAAAAAAAAGTTATTTGTAACTAAGTCATAGTGAGCTATGACCTACATTTGAAAAACTAAAGTTGGTGCTGATATCTCAAATTCTAGAAGAGTTGGCATAAATTTCATATTTTTTTCGAAATCACTTTGAAAAACTGCCATGAGAATGTGAAATACCTATTTGTATATTTTCATAAATATACAAGTTACGGAGGAGGCATGAAAATGATAAAAATCTGCTATTTGCGTATAAAACAAAAACGAATAGATTTTATCAAAATATTTTTTCACATTATAGTTGGCCTTGATAAACTCCACATTTGGTGTCATTTAACCGACCTCGTATCTCTCACCGTTAAAAAGATACCCATGGTGAGCATGGTAAGTGGGACACACTGTATATGTTCCAATAGTTATGACTCACTATCTGTATATTATGCCTATTATAGATGATGTATTTTATTTCATTTTTATAGTGAACCATTAACAATCAAAGATTCAAAGATATCTGACATGAGACTCTAATAAGAAATTATCATATTCAGATTGATTATATTATCAATATTTGGTAATGTCTTGAAAATACAAAACTTCAATATGGAATATGGATACAAATTGAGTGAAAAAAATAATCAACGAAAAAGGCGTGAGATGTTTTTCCAGATATACATATATATTGGTCTAGGCAAAGTATGACAAGTTATTCACAAGGGAATTTAAAAAAAGCCACGGAGTACCGAGTAAGAACCCAACTGAGTGAGAGATCATAATATGTTCTTCTCTCTTCCGCAAGGAACCGAGGGAAAAATCAATACTCGCATCTCGTTGTTATTGTTTTGGTTGCAGATGGCGGATTCCCCATATACGTCCATGGGATTCACCGACCGTAGCAAACATTTTTTTATCGGAACCGGTCGGGCGGGTCGGGTCTCATCTCATCGTAGAAGACAAGGATAAACAAACATTTCTGGAGCGATAGCACGCGGTGGGATGGGATCTGTAATTCTGTACAAAAGTGTAGTAATCTGTACAATTATTTCAGACATGTTCTGTGTGCCTAGTGGAGTTGCTACCTCACAGTGGCTAAACGATAGACGAGGGGATGAGCGGGGCATCGACTCGAAAATATAACACAGGTTGGGCATCTTCCCAGCGTAAGCGTAATATATCAATCAACGACTGAACTATGTTGAAAATAATATGATTCATCATTTATCCATCTATCGGCTGGAATTGTAATTAAATGTTCTGTCAGCCGTCATAATGTTTCGTGCCCTGAGCGCCCTAGGTGGTCCAATCGGCAGTCGATTTGAATTGTACTAGATCGATACAGATTTCTGTACTGATATTAGGCTTCGAAAAATTGACGAGCTCTGCATTGAATTTTCAAGATGGCGTAATTAATTTATGATTTCTTCATCGTAGTGACATCTTGCGAGAAGGTCAGCATTAAAATGTGGACGCCCGTCTTAAGGAGATATCACTGATTATTTGGGTATACTTGAACATATCCATGACATTTCAAATTGTATTTTAGAAAAATGTATTCATAATTTTACTGCTTGTATGTTATTATTAAACTGTATTTATTCATTAGTAGAAGTTCTACTTTTTTTCTTTTTGTAATGTTTTATTGTAGGTTTTCAAAATTCATATTTCAATTCCACAACTACCTCTATCAACACCTCATTCTTTTTTATGCAATTTCAAAGTTTCACTTTATAATCTTTACTGATTCCTTTTAAAATAGGTACCTACCAGGTAGATACTTACTTTTGCTCATTGTTAATTTATTTCTACCCCTAATAGCACACAACGTCCTAGGGACGTCCCAATTTGGTACAATTCAAGTCCGAATGTCCCGGACCAAAAATAAGTGTCCTTGGGACGTCCCATCCCGTACATCTCATGCGATGTCCGAGTATGGACGTCCACGGAATGTCCCAGCTGGTACATCATTTCAAATGTCCTAGAAATAGCAACCCCTAGACGTCCCACGTGATACATATTGTAGAATGTCCATGCAAGGACGTCCTTGGTATGTCCCTGATGGGATATGATTTTAAACGTTCTTTTAGGGACATCCATCGGATGTCCCGAGTAGTACATATTCTGGCTTGACTTCATATCTTATATAATGCGCCTTCTAGACAACCATGAAATGTTCCTGATAGTACATTCCTTCAAATATCTCTGCACAGACGCCCTTAATATTTCCAGGATCATATAACAATCGAAATGTCCCTTAGGACATCCTTCGGATGTCCCAATTGGTACATAAACTGTACTCATCCAATGTCCTAGAAATAACGTCCTATGGACGTCCCAGTCGGTACTTCCAATTTGCTGTCCCTGCGAGGACGTTAACTCACACCTCGCCGACGAATGATTGCTCGTAGGCTATAAGTACTCCTCGTCAATGTCCTTCACGTAAGTCCATTGGACATCCTTGGGAAACTTTTTGGGGACCTTCCACGGACCATCAACTTAACTGGATTTCCTCATCAGTTATGCAAGATCTGGTCCTAGAGGGACCCAGAAAAATTCAAATTTAAGAATAATTCGTACGTCCCTGAGACATCCTATGGACATCCAATTGATATTTCTCAGCGTTGCTGAAAGGTTGTCCTCGATAGTTGTCCCAGGGACGTCCCTCAAGGACGTCCCTAAGTGGTCCTCAAGTGGGACATTTGTGCGTCTCACAGACGTCCAATGGACGTCCATGGTACCAAATTCGAACGTCCTATGGACGTCATGAATGTCCCGACAGGACGTCCTAAGGATATCCATGGGACATAAATGTGTTATTAGGGACATATATGAAAAGTCCTGGATTTCAAATTCATTTATAATTGTAAATTTTCATGAAGGTATCTTGTAAAATAATTCAGGGAAAAACAGTATACATGAGCACTGAGGGAAGGAGTATACTGGAAGATCCTTCTATTTGTAGGTACTTCTTTCTTGACTTTTTTGGAGTGGCATAAGTACAGTAAAACACATGTTATGTCATTTTCGAAAATTATTATTAATTCAGTTCCAAAATATACAAAACATAATGAACTATACAGATTGATAAGAGATATTTTCAATTAGATGAATTTAGGATTACAAAATGATATCAAATCACAAAATTTATGATAATAAACTGTGTAAATACATTAACTGAAATCCTAGGTCATTTGATCAATGTTTTATGTGGTGGAATTCCAAATTATTCAATGATTTCATCAATATGGTAAAAAAACTAGCTTTACAAGATATTAAATGAATTCCAAGAAGAAAACTCAGTCTATAAGTATATTAGGAATATTCACATTATGAAAAGTGTGTTATATGGATACAATTCACACACATGGCACAAAGGATCATGACAATTTGCTGTTATTGCAGTGGAGCACCATAATATATGAGGTATGGGAGTTGCACTTTGAACAATCCTCGAAGCCTGGAAGTAATATTGTTGAAGATATGCCATTGATAGTTGTATCTACTATTAAATCCACAGTAATGTCAGGATGCCTTTGGTGTTGAATTATTTCTTGGTTTACTCATTAGAGCTGGTTGCTGCTGATTTCTATTGTATGGATCAATTGAACATGATTCTGATGGCTATAATATTTAGCACAAAATATTCGAATAGGTTAACACATTGTTTAGGGATGGTTTTCAATATGTTTACTACAGAAGGCTGTTCACTGTTGAAAAACTTCACTCCTGGTATCACCATTTGTGGTCTGTAGGATCCTTTTGCTTGAAGAGTAGAGTTAATAGAGGTATGATGGTGATATCAGCTTCTGATGATAGTGGATATGCTAGTGATTTTTGATATCCCATAAAGCTGTCCCACAGAAATGCACTGGTTTGAAGAAAGCTCAGACTATTTGGTCCACGATTCAGTCAGTAGGTAACAGTTATTTTCCTCACATCACGATGAAACAGTATGATCCAACAAAAAATATTATGATTTCAGTAAAAAGTTCAACAATAAACACAAATAACACGATGAAATATCAAGAAGAAAATGTATGCAAATCTCAAGAAATTTTGTAAACAAACTACACACTCTTTGCCGCCATCTTGTTTTGAAACAGCGCCCCCAACGGTCGATCACCTTGCCATTTGTCACATTGATGCCTGTAATTTTGGTACGACACCAGACTAAATTTAGCGACATTCACCCACGCCATGTTATGCACTGAGAGAAAACTTGAGTTATCATAATTGGAAATCTGATAACCTTTATTACGATATCTGCAATAAATAGGGGACAGATGTGTTCATTTGCTACCATAGATGAAGTGAATTTTCAGGTGACTTGTAGTTATAGCAACTTATTCAATTTGCAAACTTGTATAAAAACACTGCTGCTGAATAACTACTACTTGTTCTAGTTTCTATGATAACACAGAATGTCGAATAGGAATTATTTCCATAAAATGTTGCAGTAATTCTCCACTCTACAGTGGTTATTAGACTATCGACATAAAACAGCATGTTTTCATTACTGGCACAACCATCTTGAGGTAACGCAGTAATTCGTCTCATTTTATTATAGTTATCTGATATCTGCATGAAACTTGACATTTTGACATGCTATTGTAATGTAGCTCATTTTCAACAGTTATCCCAATATTTTTCTACTCTAGTATATTCATCAAACAGTGGTAATAAAGTTATCTAATCAACATCATTCGATGGTATGCATTATGAAACCGTGCTTTGAATTACTGCAATGAAAATAAATATCCTATCCACACTATCACCTTTCATGATCCGAAGTTATTGTTTTCAAAAAAACAAAAAAATACGTTTAGTCTCTGAATTGAAATATTTGGGTATCTGTGGAAGTTTTTTGACATTACTCATTGATTTTTTCGGAGAAATATTATCTATATTCATTACTGACGAATTTATTAAGAAATGAGAAGTTGAATACTTATATTTACCCTTCCTTCGGAGTTATGATGAGAATTGTCAATTAAACTTCCCTCACAGAAACCCAGATATTTTGATTCAGAATCTCATCGATCATTTTGTTTTTGAAATAAACCAATTTTAGGCCGTGAAAAGTGGGTATGGAGAATACTTTTTTCATTGCAATAATGCAATGCACGGTATTCCACAGATCGGTTCACAGCCAGCACTAAAACAAAACTTTGCTACATCACAGACATTCACCTACAAGACACGGCTCTATCGAATCGGACGATCGAAACCATTGAACAATAATTGAACACGGGCACCCATGACCGAGAACAGCAGTGAAATGAACGCGATCTGTATCTTTGTCAGCCCCAATACTAATGAAACACTTGAGCGAAATGAGCCGAATTTCGATTGTCGAATGATTGCCTAATAACCGTCATACATGCGAATTGCTAGAGTTATTCGTCAACGTACAATGCTAGAAACCCAAACAGCTATGATTATTGGGACGAACATTATCTGAATTCACCAATGAGCATAATTCACAAAACGAGCTATGTCAATAAAAAATCTAAATAGACTGGAATTTATAAAATTCTCATAATGTCATAACACACCTGCGTTATGATGGTAGCAAATGTCCATTCAAGGGTATTACAAATGATTTAAGAAATCGATTTTCATAATCACAGAATGGAGAGAATACTGTTGTAATAATAAAATGATCAGGAATAGGAGATTTCCATATAATGGTTATTACAATCAGAGCTGGTAGATATTTTTAATATCCAGTTTCTCTCAGTGTGTTCATCGAAGTAGGCGAAAATCAAGGAATTGTAAAACAGGAAAGGATTGAAGTGCGTACACCAGAGGTTTATTTCATCAATGCTGTTATGATATAGTTATTATGCATTCAAAGAACAATTTCCCGGAAATCTCGACATATTGATGATGTCGACAACATCGTACTGGCACAGGGAATCGTATTTTAACTCTGCATGAATGTGAATTTTCAGAAAGTAGGTACGTCATAGGAATGGTGGAGGAGCCAAGTACCTGTTATATTAATTTTCTTCTGAAGTGAAATTAGATCATACGAAAAAAAGAAAAAAATAAGTGTAATATATTAGTTTTTACGAACTTTACAGTGAGATGAAAACCTCAATATTGAAAACTTCCCCATTTATATGCAATCCGATTCCAATTGAATGGTAGATCGCAAAAACTCAGCTGTGCCACCCCTCAGTCTGAGCCGAATCCAAAGCACAGCGATCTATTTGCTCCTATTATTCTGGAAATACTTCCGTCATGTGATAGCAAGTTGAAACAAAAAGAAAATGAAAGGGAAAAAAATGTATTTTTTGCGAATATCCAAACGTGCCGCGATTCAAACTGATCTGAGTTAGTGGCAGAGTGCGTCAATATTATCGTAAATATTTCGCTCTCGTCGAAAGATAATATCCGATGGACCAGTGTGAAACTCATGTGGTGCTCACACTAGAAATATTCTAATCCACATTGTGAAGTTTAGACTGGTCCATCAGATATTATCTTCAGAGGGGGGTGAACTTTTCAAGGAAGTATTGGCACTCTGTCACAAACTCAGACCAGTTTGAATCGCGGCAAGTTTGGATATTCGCTGTGCCGTGGATTTGGCTTATCAAATCGCGAAATTGAGTGCAAATATTCGCACAGGAAAGTGCAATTTTTCACTTATTTCGTTCAGGATAGCGATTGGCACAGGTGCCGTTCGATAAACTACAATGGTTTTACATGCCTTTGAGGCATTTATCATTTTGTTATCAGATGACGGTAAAAACTTGCAGCCGGCTCTTGGACTAAATGTTATCAAAGAAAATCTCGATTCTCCTAGTTTCCTAGTTCACTTCAATTCACTACCCAGTGGTAGGCTGTAGGTGGGGGAAATGATCGCTATTTGAGAAGAATACATGTTTACTGATTCAGTTCAGTTCGAGTGAAATATTTCAGTTGGTCCAGAACGAAAGAACATCACGAGTCATACCAAGCTGATATAAGGATAGGCAATGATACGGGCGACTCTCAATGAAATGACTATAATCAAGCTGTTAATTTGAGAATCTGAATTTTGTTGAAGTGAAGTGACGTAGAGAACCCCATCATCAATATTCATATAGGGTGCTTCAAATGTTACTTTATTTTACGACCCTTTCGATCTGAGTTTATGTGATTTTTTCAAATGGAATGTTAGTTCAACGCATTCTACATGAAATTATACTTAGATGCTCTACAGTTATTTGTATTTTTCAAATCATGTTTACAATGAATATTATTCAAAGAGTCGTGTGAAATCTCATTCCACGTCCACATTAGATGAATATTCACAAAATAAGTAATGCCATATCGTCAAATATATCTTATTTTATTCATATACTATAAATCAGGAATATAATGAGAATACGTAACAACAGATAGTTTTATAGTAAATATGTGATATAAAAACAAATATCATTTGAAAACATTGAGTAGTTATGTACAGTGTGTCCAGTTTTCGATGATTTTTCGTGATCTCTCAGTTACATTTGGAGATAAAACCATGCGGTTTTCGCGGTCCTGTACCCCTTTTTTGCGAAACTCAAGATGGCCTTATCAGAATTTGCATAGCTATTTCGGTACATGAGGTAAAGGGCGATTTTGAAACTTCATAATTTTTGAGCCCCCTCCATATCTACGAACTTTCTCAGCAAAAATTATCAAAATCGAATTTTACGCAGAATCCAGTGACATATTTTTTTTCGGGGTATGATTTTGGAGAAACTTACTCATGATATGTTAAAATCAACATCCTGTTTTTTATGAGTTCATTGAATTCATTATTTTTTGCATTCAAAATGATATAGAATGTATGGATATAAAATTCTCGGCAATGCTCCAAAATCACTAAAACATCGAATTTTAATATAAAAAGGGTTCCAATTGAAGTTATATGTCTTTTGATTTCTCCATGAAGAGGACTAAAACAATACCAATACTAATCAACTAACAAAACGCGAAACTAAGGTACCTGATAGCAACAAATAAATGGTAATATCAAGTTCATAAATAATGTAGAATAAGCCCCTGGATCAATATCAAATGGAACCATTGAATTTCGAAATTATTCAGTAACCTATTTATTGAATGGTTCAAATTAATGTTCATTTTCCGTAACAGACAATTGACACACTTTCTCATACAGTGGCACAACAATCTTGAAGAACATCGTGCAACAACAGAGGAAGTTTTCCAGGAATAATGAAGAAATCCTCTAATGATTTTGAAGGCATTATGATATTGAGGAAAAATGGACACCAATTTGAACAATTCAATGAATAAGTTACACAATAATTTCGAAATTCGAGGGTTTTAGTCCATATTCAATCAGGTGCTTATTCTACAATATGAACTTTTATTACCATTTACTTCTTTGTTGCTATCAGGTACCTAGGTTTTGTGTTTTATTAATTAATTAGTTTTGTTTTTGTCCTCTTCTTGGAAAATTCCCTCGATTGCAACTTCTTCATATGAAAAATTTGGAATCTGCGTAAAATTATCGATTGAATAAGAATTTTATTTTCGCTGAGAAACTTCTTAGATATAGAGGAGGTTCAAACAGAATAAATTTTCAAAATCGCCCTGTATATCATAAACGGAAACAGCTATGCAGAATCTGATTAGGCAATCTTGCGTTTTACAAAAAAGTGGCACTGCGACAACCGCAAGGTTTTATCTCCAAAGATAACTGGGATATCACGTTAAAGCATCGAAAACTGAAAACACTGTACAATCTAAATATATAATATCAAAGTCTTGAATATTGAGAAAAAACACAATAGAACTCTAAGATGTTGAAATAACTTAATATACATTTGAATCAAATGATAAACAAAATAAAAATCTGAACGATACTACACGATACAAGATGAAAATATGTATAGAAAAGCAGTAAATAGACCAAGTTCATCCAAAAAACAATTGCAGAGTCTCGTGCCGCACATGCAGTCTATTCAAAGAAAAATTCAAACACACCGAGGCCGCAAAGTGCGGGATATTCTGCAATTGATATTGGATATACTTACAGCTCGACCATTCTAGCTGGCCCCTGAGATGCGCAAACGATAAACAGAGATGGTAAGTGTGCAACAAAGATCCACTACGCCTTTCTCTTGAGTTCCCTGAACCCGATTCCTCGACAAAAATGAGCTCTCGCCCCACTCCGCCGACTGGTCTACTGCTCATCCAATTCCAGCCAAGCTAGAATGGTCAGGCTGTACTTGAATACACAGGTAGATAGGTGATAATTTATGGGAACATACAATACATTTGAGTAAATGGTCAAAAACAGGACTTTCGGTTCTAGTAATCGATGGTATATGTGAAAAATACATGAGAGAATGAATATGAATTGAATATTCTCAGTAGTACTTCAAAATTTTTGGCTTATACTTCGGGTTATACATCGATAACTTGTTGCATTATTATTACAAAGACTGTCAGTTTAACAGTCTGAACGAACGTTCAAAATTTGACGACGCGTTTTGTTTGCATGTAACAATATTGATTTCTGATTGGTGGAGCTACTTCATGTATATCCACGTATATTCGAAATTTCGAAATTATACAATGTAGCTTAACAAATTTGAAAGTTCTGAATGGTTTAAAATCGTTTAAAATGATCAACAGTATAATGACGATGTTCTGAATATTCGAGATAATTCTGTCACTTAATTGTTCACGAATAGATCAGGACGAATGGTATTGCTTAACGGCAACACAATTTAGTTAACAATGGAAGACAGAATTATGAGTACCTAGACATTTTGCTATCATTTAATATAAATATAACCAGGGCGTTCCATTTTGACATCTACAGATATAATTATTTTATGTCAAAATAACAGTTTTCTTCGCTATCCATAGTTACATCTTTGCATCCACCCGCTGATAGACCAATCAGAATTGATAGACAGCTAGTGTTTTCGCGATAATACAAGTTGTCGTCGCCATACAACATATATTATTATTATACAGGGTGGGTCACGGTCGATGGCACCTTAGACGTTCACGGAGAATGGGACATAGGATCATTCTGAAAATTTGGTTACTCAAGTAATTGCTCTTGATCTATCGATCTAAAATATTTTCAGCTCTGCGGCGTTGCCGCTTCTATCGAAAAGTAGCAACAACTTTGTCATTTTAAATGGAACACCCTGTATTTTATCGCATTTTCAGATTCTCTCTGAAGAGCTGATTTCATCGATGTATCACACTTGAGGTCTAGCGGAAATGATTACAGAGATATAGGGTGTTAAAAATCGACATTTTTCAACTTAAGGATTTTTTTGTGTCGAAACTATTCATTATTGGTCAAAACGGCTCACATGTCCCTATCTCAACTTTTGATCAACTATCTACTAACATTTAATTGAAACAAATACAGGGTGGTGCAGAATTCAGATTCTTGATCACCCGGTATATGTCCCAATTAAATATCAGTAGATAGTTAATCAAAAGTTGAGATAGGGACATGTAAGCCGTTTTGACCAATAATGAATAGTTTCGACAAAAAAAATTCCTTAAGTTGAAAAATGTCGATTTTTCACACCCTATATATCTGTAATCATTCCCGCTAGACCCCAAGTGTGATACATCGATGAAATCAGCTCTTCAGAGAGGATCTGAAAATGCGATAAAATACAGGGTGTTCCATTTAAAATAACAAAGTTGTTGCTACTTTTCGATAGAAGCGGCAACGCCGCAGAGCTGAAAATATTTTAGATCGATAGATCAAGAGCAATTACTTGAGTAATCAAATTTTTAGAATGATCTTATGTCCCGTTCTCCGTAAACGTCTAAGGTGCCATTTACCGTGACCCCTCCTGTATAACAGATGTCAGCGAATGTGGTAGGTAGACAAGTCATATGTATTGGAATATCAGGTGTATCAAAGGGAGATTTGGTGTAGGTAAATGGAAGGTGGAAAGGGGTATTCGCATATTTTTCACATCCCGGTCACTTCCGGTTTCACCAGATATGGCTACGGTTTTGAATTTTTAAATGAAACAACCAGTATATTATGGCAATTTTAGAGTTCTGAGGCAATTCTGGATTAGAATGTGACATTTTGAATTATTTTCACAATAGCAGTTTTCAAGTATGCAGTGACTGCCATCTTGAGGAATTACACTCAAAGCTTGACCTGGTGTGAGTTGAATGAATCTGATTATATTCAAATTTTGTGAGAGTGTGATCAACCATGTGAACTCGAAATGGATTCGTGATTTTTCGAATCCCACGTTTCCTGAGGGCAGTATGTTTTTTTTTCGAATCTTTCGTTGAACTACCATAGTTGTGAAGACTTTCACAAATTTCTACATCTAAATATGAAACGAGAAACGATAAAAGAATGTAAACAAGTATACAGGGTTGTTTCCACAGGTTAGAGGATTGGAGAAAAGTTGTGTAAAAAAATATCTCACTCTACTCTACTCACTACCAATTCCTACTTACAGATTGAATCGTTGCAAATAGAAATTGTTCCTCATTGGGTAAGAAGAAAAATGGACCTCAATCAAGACAACAACAACAATAATGAATATATCTTGTTTGTTCCTTGAACATCATGAATAAGAACTTCCTATCAAGCAGTGGTTGATCAGTATAGAAGTGGAAAGACCATCTATGATTTGAAAAAAAAACAACATTTCTTATTTTTGAGGTTCCAATATAATCATAATTTCAACATCCGTAAACTCATTCGATTATTCAGATTATTTCATCGATAGACTTCTGGAAAGTAACCCAAATATGTTATAAATTCTTCAATAACAATATAATGGAACAATCATCAATTCAATATTCAGTTGGTCCACTTCTTGCCCGCAATGAAGCTGTTACTTTTCTTAAGATCGCATTCTTAAAACCATCCAAATCATCCACATCGCACTCTGTTTCTTTCAACTTAATTTTCATCCTACTCCACACATGCTCAATGGGGTTCATATAGGGAGATAAAGAAGCCAAACCATCCGTTTAATATTGTTTTCAAATTGGGGCTATTTTGCACAGTATCATTCGTCACCCTGTGGTCTTCCAGTTACAAATTTTCACGTCGATCAATTATAATCCCTTGAAACTCAATGAAATTATCATTAAGGAACTGAAAACGAGATGAAAATCAGTTGAGTCATTCAGAAATTACGAGGCTTTCAATGAGAGTGAAATTATGCATCGTTACGTTTCATTTGTTGAGCAGTTCAGTAAGTATTGAACGAATAAGACAAGTTGACAAGATCCAATTTTCGTAACTCGATATCATTTTTTCAAACGACAAGCACCATTGGGAGAAAAGAATTTTTGACGGGCAGTTCTAGCAACTTAATAATCGAGCGAAAGGAAATCCGGTTCCTATTCCGTAACCCGGCAGCGGAACGTCTAAAAGACGGGCCTTCGCAAGAGAGTAGGGGCAGCCCAAAGGACCCGGAGACGCCGTCGGGAGATCCGGGAAAAGTTTTCTTTTCTGCATAAGCGTTCGAGAGGGCCACGTGGAGGCATCGCGCTGGTTCGTAAACATATCCGCAGCAGGTTTAGCCTCTAGTCTATAGAATAATGTAGGTAAGGGAAGTCGGCAAATTGGATCCGGAACTTCGGGATAAGGATTGGCTCTGAGGATCGGGGCGTGTCGGGCTTGGCGAGGAAGCGGGTCTCGGCTGACGTGCCGGGCCTGTGCGAGGTGAAGCGCTGTCGCTTTACGTCTTGCTGTCTCCGGTTCGCTCGCAAGGGAGCCCGGGTGTCCTCTTCGGCCGGTGGCGGTAGTTGAGATACACACCTAAGTTGAATGTCCCCCTCTACAGGACATGCTTTACAGGTGATATCCTTACTACCAAGCTGAAGATAATCTGTCCGGTTTGCGATGGAACAAACCTCAGCTTAGGACAGGTGGATGCCTTAATTGGATGCCAAATGTCTGAGGCCAGGTCCGTCGAGGCAGATGGAAATCGAAAAAGCTCACGACCATCAACTTCCTCGTAGTAGCCACTGGGTGGTTGACGGTCCTTAGGTTACTAGGGGCAATTAACTAGCTAATGATAGTCAGCCGTGCTTTCCATGCAGCATGGCTTATAGGGGTAGGGGCAGTAGGAATCTGTCAGTCATGGAGTCGTAAACCTGCGATGCACGTAACAGCTTGCTGTTAAACGAGTAAGTATGGAACGACGTGATTATGGAACCAGTTTGGGGAATAGTCCATCCTGCGGATTCCCGAACCGTGTACCGTATGATTAAGCGGAGAAGTGCCGCTATATAAATGGGCATAAAATCCCAGGAAAGGTCAGGAGTTAAATCAGCGGGGGAATAGGTAGTTGACGATACTGCAGCGCAGCGGTCTCCTAGGAGAAAGCGATAAGTGCTATGCAGTGAAGTCGGCTGCATAACTAGGCCCCTGGAGCTGATGTAGATTCCAAATGGCAAAAGGAATGAGCCAGAGGTAAGAAATGAAAGAAGTAGAGTTGATAATATGCCCTAAGTCGACAAAGGCACACCATTAGGAGATCTCTGAAGAGTGATCAAAAGGTAGGTGTAACATGAGATAAATAGGGTCGGGGGCGCGTAGAGGGAACTGATGACGCGGGTAGAGTCTGCTGATAGGATTCAGATGTGGCTCCCTAGTGATTCATGATCTCTCCGCGTGATAATTGCTCGTACCCGTCGGATTGCCAAACCGTGAACCAAGTGATCACCTCCTATCTCTTATTCGATCGATGACCGACCATGGCTGGAGTTGCTCGAGAGTACTGTTTGACGGGATCTCGGGATATACTTCATAAAGCAATGGGATGGTGGTGATCGAGGAGGAGGAGCATGAAGGGACCCAAATGGATTGGGCTGAAGAAGACGAAGGGCAGAATCAATCAAAAAGACCTCGGTGGAATAAAGTGATGGTATAGAAATGCGGAGTTTTGGGCTCTAATTTCTAATCGCTGAATTTCGGGCCGGAGGGCGTGGCGGACCAATGAGGTCTGCCCGCCAGCCGGTCCGCCTTTTTTTGTGGTTTGAATAGTTTGAACCTGTCATGTCGTAACTTCTTGAGAGAGAAGCCGGCGGCTTCAAAAACTTGTGGCAAATCCCCACTAAACATAATAACATAACTCAAACATAAATGTAATATTACAATGTGACTTTGTGATGTTATTTAGAGATATGCTTGATATCACAGTTACGTTGCGGCAATCGACGTATGTGCCTCGTATAAATATTGCAATGTAATGTTGATGGTAAATATTATATAAATATATCAGGAATCACATAATGTATAATGCATATTCAATGTTACTTCATAACGTATATTTAATGTTACTCAAAACATCTAAACAATATTGTAAATTAACATTCTAATTAGTTTCTAGGAGTTTTTAGGTTATGTCTATTTTGTCTGGAATCATCAAGAAAATCATCTGAATGATCTTCAGAAGAGACATCAGAGAAGATGAACTATCCCTAAATATGAATTGATCTAACCGAACTCCTGAAAAACTATGCGTATGAATCGTATGATATATAGTTACCCAGTGATATTTTGAGACAGATTTACTACTATTTTCCTAAGTATCATTTTAGTTATTCTGCCTCATAAATCTAGTCAGTCCAGCTATATGATTTCTGCATAATCCAGTGATCCCTTACTGGAATTCTGAAAAGTAATGGGTAAATATATTTTTATACGAGTCGTTGGGAGTTTTCTAAATTATTTTGAAATTCTATTCTATGTTCTTCTTCTAGCTATGATATATAACTCACCCATTATTTTTGTAATTCGTGAAATATGAACACAATCCGTAGTCAGGAATCCCTCCTACTTTTTCACATATTATGAAATGCAGATACAGATTGGTTGCATTTCTATATCCCAGCAGAACAAACCTGGAATATAAGTAGGTAGTTATCATGGGCAATTCATTGTTGTTTCGAATTTGAGTCCAAGACTTGTTTAGTTCTACACTTACTTTGATAACTATACGAATAATACCTAAAAATCAATATTTTTACTGATCACACTATTTGGCTTGTTTACCATAATAGACAACAAACAAAATGGCTGGAATGAAATCGAATTGACTTTTGACAGTTGACAAGGTTACTTTGCCGTGAAAGAACAAATATCATCTCCTTGTATCCTGTATGCATGTAAGCTACGTTATGAGAAGGTGAAACGAAAACGTTGCACAAATAACATACAAACTCTGTCTGAGATATATCTGATAAACCTAAAATCAATATATCACAATATTATCTGATGATATCGATGTCAATATTGATGCGATGTCTCATAAACGTTTTACTTCATAATATTGTGTTGGATACCTCAGAAGGACAATATCGCAATGTTATTCCAACAATATCACAAAACTTATAACTGAAAAATATTTTTGTTATGTATCATGTTTAGTGGGTCACTTCTATTAATATGATGCGTAAACAGGATCTGAGTCCAAGTGAAGGAATATCGCTATAAAATTCCCTCACCATCGGAGGGCACCATACAGAAATGTTGGTGAAGAGCATAGCGAACTCTGAGTGCTCCCCAAGCGCCGTAACCTGCCAGTTCCCGAGGGGATAATGATGACAACGACCCGATGCGTGGTACTGGGATTTGGCTCGTGTGTGGCCATGGGACCGAGATGGAAATGAGCTTTTGCTCTGACTGCTCGGTCTCAGTTGGCCACAAAGAACGAGATGCCCGTGTGTAATGTACAGCAGCGGTAGCCATCGCTAATCAGGCCGGCGGGCTTGCCTTGACCAGCTGGCTCAAGTTGAAAATACAACTATAAAAATTATCTTGTCGTAGGGTTGCGGACGTTGCCAGGCGGCAACCAAGATAGGCGGAGTAGGGCCTATCCCTAAACGTCCGAACTACTAGAAGATGGCGCCTCTAGTAAAATAAGCCTTGTGTCGTATGGCAAAACGACATTGACTTGTTAGAAGCCAAAGATTCGTGGGAACAAGTATGAAGAACAATAAAGAAATTAATGAAAATGAGGATAGTGAGCAGACGGTATGCGGAGAAATTAGGGAAAGGGTAGAGCAGATGGTAACGGTGTCGAAGGATATAAAGAAATTTGTGTTGGATGATTCAAACAAGATTTCTAAAGCAGCGTCGTCATATATTTTAGATAAGGTATCAGTAATGGAGGAAATTATAAGTAAATTGATAGCGGAGAGAGCGGAAGCTAGAGGTAGGGCGGAGGAATGTAGAGCGCTGGTAAAGTTAATGGCGGTGATGTCTAATGTAACTAATACATCTGTACCACAGGCTAGTGTGAGTAGTAAGGTGGTACAGCCTGTAAAACAAAAGGTGGAAGTGAAGACATTTGCGGTAGCAGTAGAGAGTGATAAAGGAGAGAAAGTAGAAGAGATAATGAAGAAGGTAGACGAAATGAGTAGGGATTTGAAGACGGTGAGAGTAAGGACGGTAAGAAAGATAAAAGACGGAATAGTTATAGAGGCAGCAACTCAAGAAGATGCTGAAAATATAAGGACGATTATTAAAGGAAAGAATTTAAAAATAGCGGAGGCTATAAAAATTAATCCAAAAATAATAGTATTTGATGTGCCGAAAGAAGTTACTGATGCGGAATTATTGGAAGATTTATATAATGAAAATGGAATGTCGAGGGTAACGGTGGAAGATTTTAATAATTGGGTTAAAGTAGATGGTCGTAAGAAAATGAGGCATGATTTGGATAATGTAATATTAAGTCTGAATGAAGAGATTGCGGAGTACTGGATAGGAAAAGGATATGTGTTATGTTCCGATCAAAATATTAAACAGAACACTCAGTAATAAAAGAAGACAATCGTTACTAGACAGTTTTGTTTCTCCTGGCCAACCTCGAAGAATCCACTGCAAAATTTTGAAAAGCACTGGGTCTTTGGAAGTTTCTTCTGCTACTTGCTCGGCCGTAAATGGTTTTTCAGGTACTGTTTCTAGCATACAAACTTCCAAAACCGGAGGAGGTTCAGTTTCATTACATTTTAGCGGTAGTCGACTCAGCGCGTCAGCATGTGGAATTGAATTTCCGGGAACATAGACAAGCTTATAATCATAACTATTCAATATTAGTTTCCAGCGAAGCATTCTTGGAGAAACGACTTCTGGAACAGGTTTATTTTCACCCAGTATCCCTAAAAGTGGCTTGTGGTCAGTACGTATTTCCACGAACCTGCCGTAAATGTAATCATGAAATTTCTTCAGGGCAATGATGATAGCGAGTGCTTCTCTGTCAAGCTGAGCAAAGTTCCTTTCTGATTTCGACATTGTCCGACTATGAAATGCTATTGGTTTCTCTTCACCATTCGATTCTATGTGACTCATCACTACTCCTACACCATAGGGACTAGCGTCACAGCTAAGAATGAGTGGTTTCTTCTCGTCACAATGTGCCAGAACTATATCAGATGATAAAAGCTGTTTCAGTTGAGTGAACGAATCATCTTGCTCTCTTGTCCAATTCCATGGTATATGTTGATGTAGCAATTTGTGGAGAGGCTCCGCCAATGTTGCTTTGTGTTTAAGGAACACATGGTAAAAATTAAGCATGCCCAAAAACGCTTGTAGTTATGGTGTGCAGGTTGGAGCAGGAGCTTCTTTAATGGCTTGTACTTTTTCTTTAGTAGGCTGGATTCCATCAGATGTAATCCAAAATCCAAGAAATTTGATTTCTCTTACAAAGAATACGCATTTGTCTCTTCTCAAACGGAGGCCATCTTGGCGGAACCGCTCTAAAACGGCATGAAATCGTTCTCTCAATTCTTTCGACGATTCCCCGACCACCAGTACATCATCGAAATATGGTAAAACTCCGGTAACTCCTTGAAGGCGAGTATCCATGAATCTTTGAAATATCTGGGGAGCCACAGATACTCCAAATTGAGGAGTGTTATGTTCCGATCAAAATATTAAACAGAACACTCAGTAATAAAAGAAGACAATCGTTACTAGACAGTTTTGTTAATGTTAATGTCACTTCAGATTACATATTTTCATGTATGTATTATCTATAATATATAGTATTTCTTCTGAGAACCTACTGGTTACTTGTGTACCATAAACACAACAATATGTATATGTAGGATGGAGGTCTTGAAAAGTAAAGGAGGTAGATATTGTCAAGAGATGTTTTAAATGTTGCAGTGTGCATCATAGGGCGGATCAGTGTAAGGAAAGAGAGTATGTTTGCAGAAAGTGTGGCGAAAGTTCACACGATGCGAGGAATTGTAGAAATAGAATGAAATGTAAATCATGTCTTGAAAAAACAGGAAAAGAACTGGCGCAAGCAACGGATTCTGGAGATTGTCCAGAATATAAGCGCAAGCTGGAATATTTGAAGAATAGAGAGATGTTTAATGTTTAAAAACATTAAAACAATGCAGTTGAATTGCCAAAGATCATATGTAGTTATGTGCGAATTAGGAGTATTAATGAAAGAGGAAAATATATCGATTGCGCTAATACAAGAACCATATATGAGGAATGAAATAATAGTAGGAATACCAGGAAATATGAGAGTAATAATGAAGCAGGATGGTAAAGCGGCAATAATAATAGCGAATGATGAAATAGAGAGTATAGGTAGGATAGAATTAATGAATAAGTATATAGCGTGTGCTATGATAAAAATAGGGGTATATGAAATGGTTGTTGTATCAGTTTATTGTCAATTCGGAGAGGATGTTGAAATTATAAAAAGGAAAATTGAGAATGTAATAAAGAAAGTAAACGGGAAAGCAATGATTTTAGGAATGGATGTAAAGGCGGTTTCTCCCATGTGGTCGAGTAAAAATATAAGGGATGATGAAAGATTTAGAAGAGGTGAAATAATAGGAGATATGATGGTAGTTAATAATTTAATAGCTATTGATGAATATAGTGAAGATTATACTTATAGTGGACCAATGGGAGAAAGTGATATAGACGTAACAATGATAAACGAGAATTGGAAATTTGAGACTACATGGAGAATTAGGAGTGAAATAGGAATAAGTGATCATAACGTGATAGAAATAGAAATAAATTGTAATGAGGATCTTTGACAAAATAATGTTGATAAAACTAAATGGTCAGTTAAAAATGTAGATTGGGATAGTTATATTGCGATATTAGAAGGAAAAACTGAAAATTGTGATATAGGTCAGTTTATGAATTGCGATATAAATGAGCAAATGAATATCGTATATAAATGGTTAGAGGAAACGAATGAGGAATGTTTGAAAAAGGTTAAAGTAAATAGTAGAGAAGGGTGGTGGAATGAAGAATTAAATAATTTACGCAGAGAAATGAGGAAGTGTAGGAGGAAAGTGCAAGTAGGTAGGAGAACAGGATTAAATAATGATGAGAGAGAGGAAGAGTATAGGAGGAAGTGTAGAGAATATAAAATTGAAATTAAAAATACGAGAATGGAAAGATGGGAGGAATATGTTAAGAATGATGGCAATGCGGATCCATGGAGTAGTGCATATAAAATATGTATGGGGAAAAGGAATAATAATGGAATAAGCGTGAAGAAGGTAGGAAATAGAGTTACAGAAAGTTGGGTAGAGACAATAAATGTCTTATTAGATGAATGGTTTCCTCCAGGAAGGCAAGAAGGAGAAGATGAAATAGTAGAAGGAAATGAATTTGATGAATTTACAAGAGAGGAAATAAAAGATGTGATATTAACTTTAAAAAGCGGAAAAGCGCCAGGTATTGATGGAATTAAAAATGAAATGATAAAGAGAATGTGGGTTGCAATATGTAAGGAATTTGTTTGATAATTGTTTGAGGAATGGAATTTTTCCGGATAAACTAAAGATAGGAGATGTGGTGGTATTATTAAAGGGTATAGACAAGGATAAGACAGATCCAAGATCATATAGAGCAATTAATTTGCTGAGTGGTCTTGGAAAATGTTTAGAAAAATTATTAGTAAATCGTATGGAAGGAAGATTAGTAAGGAGTGTTTTTCAATTTGGGTTTAGGAAGAAAAAATCAGTAGAAGATGCGTGGGAAAAAGTACAAACAATAGTTAAAGAAGGTAATGATTAATATACAGGGTGATTCACATAACAACCGACATAGGGCAGGGGCATGTAGGGGGTCCCAAAATATGGAAATTTAACGCAACTTACCTCTATATCAAGTTGCTTCCCTAAGGAGTTATAGGCATAGCACTATATAACAGCATGTCAACTTTCCCGTTCATTTTAAAAACACTCAAACAACAATTACTCAATTGAACAACTCACTTGCCTCATTGTCAAGTCTGACGTTTATTTTCATAGCCAACTTTTGAATTTTCGATGATTTTAAATAACAAACCTAGAGCGCCCGTTTTCATTTATTCGAGTTTTTGATGAAAATGATGAGGTTTTTTGAGAAATTACTGGAGCAAGAAAAGTTTAAGAATTGAATTGCCCACAAAACAAAGCAGAAATTTTTGAAATTATGTTGAATATTAATGGTGCGCCACCTGGTATACCCCCTTTACAGCTTTCAATTGAACTCTAGTTACTGTCAAGTAACGCCCTAAATACATCCACAAAGTGTACCAGATTTGATTGCTTTAAGTTCAAGAATAACGGAGATATTGATTTTTTTCAAAATTTATAACTTCACTTTTGAAGCCTATATCTCCTTAGGGAAGCAACTTGGTATAGAGGTAAGTTACGTTCAGTTGCCATATTTTGGGACTTGCCCCTGCTCTATATCGGTTCTTATGTGAATCACCCTGTATATTAGGAATATTTGTGGATTTTAAAGGTGCGTTTGATAATTTAGAATGGGATATAGTGAAGCGAAAATTGAGAGAAAATAATTGTACCGAAGTCGTATTTTTATAATCGAATAGTATTAGTTGAAGGTAAAACGGAAAAGGTTGAAAGAAATATTAATGGAGGATGTCCACAGGGATCTATTTGTGGACTTTTATGTGGAATATGGTGATGGACGATTATTTGAATGAGTTAAAAGATGCGGGATGTGCGGTTATTGCGTATGCGGATGACTTATTAATATTAGTGAAAGGAAGTAGTAGAAATGTGATTGAGCGTAAAGCGGTACAATGGATGACTAGAGTTGTGAATTGGGGAAGTATAGTAGGAGTTGAAGTTTCGAAAACGAAAACTGTAATGATGATGATGAAAGGTAAATTAAATAGAAGTTCGATTGCAAAAATGAATGAAGAGAATATAAAGATGGTAGATGAAGTAAAATATTTAGGAATAAAAATAGGAAAGAATATGGATTTTTCGGTACATTTGAAAGAAATAAATAAGAAAGTGAGCGCGGTAGTAGGAAACATTAGTAGAATAATGCGGGAAGAATGGGGTTTGAGAAAGAAGGCAGTAGCAGTGTTATATAAAGGATTGTTGACTTCATGTGCATTATATGGAGCGGCAATATGGTATAAGGAATTAAAGAAGGTAAAAATGGAAAAAGCACTAGATAAAGTGGAGAGAGTAGGGTTATATGCAAGTTTAAGAGTATGTAGAACAGTATCAACTCATGCAATGGAAGTATTAATGGGAATATTACCATGGAGATATGAGGCTGTAAAAAGAGGAATATTGTATAAAATGAAAAAAGGATTAGAGTTAGGAAATATGCGGATTGAAGAAGAATTAACTGAAAGAAGACAAGAATGGTTAGAATTAGGAATAAAGGCAAAGAAATTATATTTAGATGAAATAATGTATGATAAATGGCAGGAGGAATGGACAGTAGATACGGTGGGGATAGTAACAAAGAAGTTTATTGCGGATGTAAGAGTAGTAAGAAATTGGAAGTGGTTCGACCCAAGTTTGGAAATGAATTTCATATCAACAGGACATGGAAGTTTAAAGGCATTTTTATATCAAAGAAGGTTAGTAGATAATGATCGATGTTTATGCGGTGATGAAATAGAGACGTGGAACAAGTATCAACAGATTGTAGGATATATAATGATGTAAGAAATCTAGAGAGAATGGAGATACAACAAGAAGGTGTAAATAGGTGGAATTATGAAGATGTTTGTAAATATGAACATTAGGGTGTTCCTAAACATCATGTACATCCGAAAGGAGGTAATTCCTCAGATCATTTTAAGACTAAAAGTTCATATAAACTCAGGTCCGAAAACGCTTCGTTACCGATCTACGGGGTGTTGAAATTTCAATTTTTTTTTTGGTTTTTCTTTATAGATTCTGCAGTTTTTGAGATATGTGGCTCAAATTTGAAACATAAATTACGTTATGGGGCTTACATCGATGGACAACTCAAATGTTTGTGAGAATCTACAGGGTGATATTTTTTTATGGGTCATGCCCCCTTTTCTCCCCCTGAACTTTTTTGCGGTGCGCTGTTGGTAAATTCTAAGGTACAAATTGAATTTTTTGGTTTGTTTACAAACTTTTTTGTATCCTGTAGTTTTTTCGTATCTAAGACCGTTATCGAGAAAAAAAAAATTGAAATTTTTTTGTAATTCGCTAAAATTATTTTGTTCGCCGCTGTTTGCTAAAGGTTTTTTTTTGCAATAACGATTTATTATACAAAACATCCAAATAAAAGACATAACAAGGAAATAACGTTATAACAATTGTTGAAAGTGACCTCCTCCAATCCTTATACATGCGTCCGCTCTTCTTCTCATTGATGCCCGTACTCTGCCAAACACCCCCGGAGTATTTCTTACAGTTTCAAATGCATTTAATATTCGATTTCGTAAGTCATCGATGGTATTTATTGGTGTTGTATACACGAGAGATTTGAGATGCCCCCATAGAAAAAAATCTAGGCTATTTAAATCAGGGGACCTAGGGGGCCATAACTGAGGTCCACCCCGTCCTATCCACTTGTCCCCAAACACTTCATTTAAATATTGCCGAGCCAAAACAGAAAAATGTGCTGGTGCGCCATCGTGCATATACCACATTTGATGTCTGAGCAAAAGAGGTAAGCCTTCAAGTAATAAAGGTAATTCGTATTGCAAAAAATGCCTGTATGAGTTTCCAGTAAGCCGACCAGGCAAAAAGAAAGGACCAATCAAATGATCCCCAACTATACCACCCCATACATTCAATGAGAACTGCTCTTGAAAATGAGTTTCGACAATTCCATGTGGATTTTCTTCGGCCCATATGTGGTTGTTATGAAAATTTATAATTTGATTCCTGGAAAAATTGGCTTCGTCGGTAAAAAGGATTTTACAGTCAAAATTGGGGTTTACTGCTATCCTATTAAGGTACCACTGGCAGAAATTAACTCTTGAAGGGAAATCTCGAGGAAGGAGCGCTTGCACCCTTTGAATGTGATATGGATATAGTAGAGATTCACGCAATATACGCCAAACAACTTGGTGACTGATATTTAAATTTTTAGCGATTTTTCTGGTGCTAGTGTCTGGCTGTTCTTCTATTTCATGTAGAACAGCTTCTTCGATCTGTGGTGTTCTAACGGTACGTGATTTACCTCCATCATCAGTGTTTTTATTAAATGTTCCAGTTTCTGCAAGACGCCTATGAATATCTGAGAATATTCGTTGATCAGGTATTATTCTATTGGGATAACGCTCCATGTATAGACGTCTGGCTTCTCTTGCATTTCCATTCGCAAGGCCATAAATAAAATGCATATCAGCCATATCGCCATTTGAATAATTTGGCATTGTTACGAGGCTATAACGAGTATTTATAACAAATTTACACCTTACAATTAACAATTTAAACACATGTAAAGACACCTAACGACTCCACATACGAACTGTCAAAAAACGCTCGCTCTCCACTGCATTTGTTTGAAAACAAATCTATTCTTTCATGATGGAAAGTATAGACAATACACTCATAGCCATCTGAGAATCTGCGTTGGAGCTAAGCTTATCGTTGGTCGGTTTAAATCCAGGTCCCGGGAACAGATCCCGGCATCGGATTTTTTTAAAGCAATGATTTCACTTTTTTCTTCTGTTTGAGATTTGAATTATTGGATACTTGGATAGCTTATACATTACGAATTTCTACTGAGTATTCATTTTCTCATACTATTATAATATTATGTGCCTATTTGAATGAAGTGTCGATCTTTTTTTGTCTGAAAGATGCGTTTGTAGAAAAAATAATGTGTGTATTTCAAGCACAAAGTGTCATTGTTGCTCTCCAAAGATTACCGCGCTCCGCTTCGCGTTGCACGGTAACTCTCTTTGTCGAGCGACAATCAATTACTTTGCGCTCGAAATACACAAATTGCTATTTCCATTTTTTCTCGACAACGGTTTTAGATACGGAAAAACTACAAGACACAAAAAAGTTTGTAAATGAATGAAAAAATTCATTTTGTATATTATAATTTATCAACGGCGCACCGCAAAAAAGTTCAGGGGGAGAAAAGGGGGCATGACCCAAAAAAAATTATCACCCTATAGATTCTCACAAACATTTGAGATGTCCATCGATGTAAGCCCTATAACATAATCTATGTTTCAAATTTGAGCCACATATCTCAAAAACTGCAGGATCTATAAAGAAAAAACAAAAAAAATCTTGAAATTTCAACACCCCGTAGATCGGTAACAAAGCGTTTGCGGACCAATGTTTATATGAACTTTTAGTCTTAAAATGAGCTGAGGAATTACCCCCTTTCGGATGTACATGATGTTTAGGAACACCCTGTATAGAGAAATGAATAAATTTGCGGTTGAATTATTTACAAGAAGGAAAGCGATGATATGAAAATAGAATTAGTATTATTGTTTAAATTATTATAAAATTGAAATGAAAATAGTGGGAATATTATATATTTAAAGAGAGTTATATTTATACAAGTATGAAAGGGCTGTGAGAATTAGGGCATGTTGGTGGGAAAGTGTAGTAATAGTAGGGACGGTCCTAGACATAAGTCTAGAGTGTACCCGAAAGCACTGCAGGTAGTACTTCCAACTGAACTAAATTCATAACAGCAGAATGCCAGTAAATTATTAAGAGTGAATGGGAGGATAGGAGGATGCGGAGGAATTGGCCCTACTTAGGTCGGGACATGGCGCAGGAAACGTTGAAGATGCCTATTACAAGTATTAGTACCCTATAGAGTATAGGGGGAAACATATGTAATGGGTTAGTAGACGTTTTGGGCTTGGCGCGCCCACGCACCCGAGCTGACTATAGCAAGGTCTGGGATGCATTCTCCCTAAAATTGTAGCAAGGACTGGACTGGTTCAGACTAACCCAGAAAGCACTTGTGAATAGGCCGAACCGAGGCCTTGCACGTATTCGGTACCCAGGGGGTCGTTAAAGCCCCATGACTTAGGCGTGAGTGTGAAAGTATTTTGCCTCGTGTCATGTGCGACCGTAAGGGTTGGACTCTGGGGGGCAGTGGTTGAAGCCATATGCTGGCTAGTATCACTTGTGATACGACGGGTGAGCTGCGTTACAGCTCGGGTGCTAGTCTGCAGAACTAGTAGAGCTTGGATAGGTGCTCGCTCATACCGAAGAGGCCGAAGACTGGAATGCAAATGGTCGCGGCAGTTCGGTAGCTCAACCCTTGCGGTTGGGCGCGTTGGTCCAGCGTATCTGGACCCCGTTATATCTCTAGGGAGGTCGTGTCTTAGAGCGTCACGGCAGGAAATACACGTAAAGCTTCAAGACATCTGTCCTCTTCGGCCGCCATTTAACGGTCAGCTCAGAACTGGCACGGACCGTGGGAATCCGAATTTCTAATTGAAACAAAGCATTGAGATGACCCCAGGGGGTGATGACGCAATGTGATTTCTGTCCAGTGCTCTGAATGTCAACGTGAAGAAATTCAGGCAAGCGCGGGTGAACGACGGGAGTAACTATGACTCTCTAAAGCATCGTGGCAATGAGAGGACGTGTCCGCTTTGCTCGCGATACAAACACTTCTGAAATTCACAGATTTGATCGAAATTCAACATTATATAACGGTATACCGAGTGTTTCAGTTCGCCGTTGGTTATAGTGTGTGTGAACTGGAATATCGTATCTCCATCCCGGCCGGAGTTATACGGGTGTCGAGAATCTCCACGTGGTCGCTAACCTATAATTCTGCCTCCGCGTGGTAGACTCATCTCGTGTCGTCTACGTATTTTCAGCAGCGGCCATCTTGACATAGGCCATCGCATTCGTACCACAACTAGTGCGCGCGCGAAATTTGAATCGAGGATGATTCTCGTAGCTGCGAGAACTCTCCTTTTTTCATTTAAACACTTATGGAAAGTGAACTGTTTTTCGACTCTGACATTTTTCATTAACACATAGTGAAAAGTGCGGAGTAGCTATCGCGACAATAGCCATACGTCCCTGTAACCACGACCCAGGGCCCAACCGACACCGCCAGTGGCCCTGGTCTGCTAAGGAGAGAGGGAACAAAAGTTAACCCAAGGAGGGTAAGTTTTTTTGCCAGTTCACTCTCTCTCCAGGCAAACCCGCCTCCGCACCGGTGTCCAAAGTGCGGAAACGGTTGCGAGACTAATGGGGGGCTGCAGAAGCACATGAAACTATGCGGAACCAGAGACACGACAAAATGTCAGCTCTGTGAAAGAACCTTCCCCACGTTCCAGGGGGTCAGGCAGCGCGAGAAGAAGGCGCATCCCGACCTGTACGCGAAAGAGATGGAAAATAGCCTGCCGAGGCCGGAACATGAGCTTCTCGAGACCCTAGCGGACATAGAGGTCTCCACGCTGAAGGGTAAACCTTTCGTTAATGAAATGGAAAGAGCCACCGGCCTCACCAGTCATCAGATTTGCCACAAGCGTGATAAAACCATATACAAAGAGTATCTCGCTCGTGCGCATGAGATCCAAGAGGAATACTGTGAATTCTCCCTTTATCCAGTTAACGCCCCAAGCTGTTCTGACTGCCTCAGCCAAGGGGAAAACAGAAACTTGTCCCCATGGCACCAAGAGCAGCTACGACTACCCCTGGAACGGGGTGCGAAGAACTAGATGACTCCGTCTATGGAATACCAAGAAGCTCCCTGGACCCCATAGAGGTCCCAGCTGTGCTGCCCATAGCCAGCAGTCCCGGGATACACTCCTCCCAAATCCCGGGAGCCTCCACTGGGAGGATACCATGGGCAGCACCAGTCAACGACAGCGACAGTGACGACTCGTTGAACGAACCTCCCCCCAATGGCGCAAAAATCAAAAAAACGTGTACGGCTAGAGGATACCCCATCACCGGGGGCACATGCGCCCCCAAGAAGACCACGAATCGAGTACTCGACGACAGCAGGTCAAGAACCCTCCCCAACTCCACCAGAAGTTCGTCAGTTGAGTGAGTCCCCACTGGCTGCTCCAGAAGTGACTGAGGTCACTACCAGCCGACCTCTATAGACATCTCCTTTCTTCAGAGGATGAGCTCGAGGATCAACTATACGAGGGGACTCTGAGCTCAACTGACAATCTTACAGGTCTGATCGATGCTGACATGGAGGCCAGCGATCAAGAACTGTCCTCCTTCATCGAAGCTTTGATCAAGCAGAACTTCGAGAAGAGGAGAACCACTCGACCTGGGATAAGGGCCGCTGAGCCGCCTGACACACAAGCGGTGGAGGTGCGTCCCGGGAGCAACTCCGGGGCGCGCTCCTCCGCCGCAGGTTGTCAGGTAAAAGGCAGAGGAAAAGGGACACGTGAGGAAAGGAATTACTGCCAACAGTCCACAGGGACCAATCCAAGAGCAGCCAAATAGAAAAAAGCTCGAGATTTGTTCAACAAGAACAAAAGTGGACTGGTGGACCGCCTGCTCGCAGGAAAGTCTTTGAATAACGCCGACGTCTTCCCCTCTGTCCAGGCAGTCGAGGAACTCAACTTCAAGCCGATACCGCCTGACGAAGTCGCCCGGGCAAAGCTCAATTGGTCCATATCAGCACCAGGGACCGACGAGGTGCAGGTGATGACCGTTAAGAGAACAGCCGATCGGGATCTGGCGATCCTGTTTTCAATATTGCTGATGAGGAACGTTCACGTGCCGTCATTTAATAAAATGAGGACCACCCTCATCCACAAGGAAGGGGACCCTAGGGATCCAGGGAACTGGAGACCGATCACCATTGGCTCTTCCATTCAACGTTTATTCCATCGAGTCCTGGCCCATCGACTCGAGATCGCGACCTCTCTGAACATGGACCAGAGAGGCTTCACCGACGTGGATGAAACAATGGCCAACACCATCATCCTGGATCACTACATCCGCTCCAGGAGAAGCAAAGGAGCCTGCTTCAATGTGTTGGCACTTTAAGTCAGAAAGGCCTTCGACACGGTCTCGCACGAGTCCGTCCTCAGGGCCCTCGCCAGGATGGGAATGGATTCGGGGACCCAAACCTATATTAGGGGCACCTTGACCAGCTCTTCCACCACCATCAAGACTGGCTCTGGCAGCACGCATCTTCTCAGGGTGAGTAGGGGGGTTAAACAAGGAGACCCTCTGAGAACTCTATTGTTCAACTATGTCATCGACGAGTTGATCTGCCACCTGAACAGTAGATCTACTGGCGGAACCCTTGCCCCTCAGATAAGGGTATCTGCCATGGCCTTCACAGATGACATAGTTGTCCTCGAAGACTTGGAAGCCAACGTGCCTTTCGTCGTAGACAGGATTGAGAGCTTCTTCGCGGCTCGCGGTATGCAGCTCAACGCGAAGAAGTCCTCAATGGTGTCCGCGACGAGAGTGCGTGGCACATCGGTTAGCCGGGGGCACAAAAATCCCAATGGTGTCCGAGATTAACTCCTTCAGATACCTCGGACATAATGTCAACGCGACCGGCTTGCTGAAGCCAAGTCTAAGCAATCTTTTTCGGTGGCTCACTGACATCGAGCGCGCTTCTTTAAAACCGGACCAAAAATTGAAGGTCTTGAAGAAGCACATCATACCGAAGTTAATGTTTGGGCTTCAGAACCCCAGGGTCACAGGCCAGATACTACGCTCAGCGGACCGCCTCATAAAGCGGTTCGCTAAACACATACTTCACTTGAATGAGCATACCCCTGACGCAAAACTTCATGCCAAGATCAGGGACGGTGGCCTTGGGTTTTTGGACCTCCGACATTTTATTCCGGGCTTCTTCCTGATAAGCCTGACCGGGCTTCTTGACCACGTCGACGGCCGATCCTTGAGCGCCGTCCTACAGTGTGTCGAAACGCGAAGACTCATTGAACGATTGAACACCTTGAAAGGCGATGTTCCAAATGATCATCTGTGGCGAGACCGCCTAATGCAGGCGCCCACATTGGAAGGTCTCGAGAACTGCACAGATGATCCCGCCAGTAGGAGCTGGATAGATCAAAAACCAGCAGGATGGACAGGCCAAGACTTTGTCAGAGCCGTGCAATTAAGATCAAACAACCTGACCGTAGCGGGCATTATGTCTAAGCCGCCGGAATTGCGGAAATGCAGGGCCGGCTGTGACAAAGTTGAAAGCCTGTCCCACGTCCTACAACAGTGTCCCGCCACACACTGGGAGAGGATCAGGCGTCACAACGAGGTGGTCAAGAAGGTCGCCGGGCATTGCAGGAAGAAGCAATGGACGACCGAGGAAGAACCCCACGTCCAGCACCAGGATGGCACACTTCTCAAACCAGATTTGGTTGTCCACCAGAACATACGCACACTTGTTGTGGACGTGGGGGTGAACTGGGAGGGAAATCAACCCCTGGGGGTGACGTATGCTGCCAAGAGGGCAGTCTACCATAATAACAAATTCTCAGAGGCCGCACGGCAACGCTGGCCTGGCAAGACTCTACAAGTCTTGCCATTGATTGTTGGTGCTAGAGGGATCTGGCCGAGGTGCAACGGGCCCACCGATGAAACGCTCAAACTGACACGGGCGTTGAGGGCGAGCTGTGTACACATCGCACTCAAATGGGGCTCTTCGATCCACCAATCGTTTGGTCGAAGAGTCTGGAGATGGCGTTGAGGTGCTACGTCGCAGGTGTCATAGTTCTCGCGGTTCTTTCCCGCTGTTAATTGTCAAGCAACGGGTGGTTATTTAAAAGTGTTGTGGGCGTCCCTAAAATGGAAACTGTTTTAGAGTGTTGTTAAGTTCCATTCACTATCGTACTTTAATATACAGGGTGTCAATTTGAAAACTTCCCACCCTCAATATCTCCCTCCAAGTCGTTAATATGGAGAAACGAAAAGACAGGTCGATTTTATTCTCGAGGGGGACACTTTGAATTGATATTTTTGACCATCATGGTTCAACCCCCTAGGAGGGGTAGATGTCACCCTCAGAATATGAATAGGGAAGAGGGGTCAAGTGGCACATCATTTTGTAGGGCGTTCAATTCTCTTTCCAACGATACCCTACTTTACTATTTTTTGACGAGCAATTTCTGAAAAATAGCGTTCTAAATCTACAGAAGTGATCTAAACTTGCCTGCACAAAGATGCATGATTTTCAGGTTAGTATTTGAACAGAGATTTTTGGATTGATTTTCCTTTCAGTAAAACTAGTCAGGAAATTAGGTAACAACTTCACATCTTTTCAACAGGGGCAACATAATATCTTTCTTTTCAACGGTATATCTTACTTTACTATTTTTTGATAACCAGTGATTGGAACTTGCCTTAACTCAGATACATTGTCTTCAGGACGAAAATTATTGTTTTGAATCTTCCATTGATGAAAATGGTTAGAAGGTTAGGTGGCATCGTTACAATAGAAATAAATCTAGTCTACACACGTTTGATTTTTTGTTTGTTGGTTATATTACTTTGAAAAAAAACTTTCAGAGTGCCAGACAGAAATTTCAAACATCTATTCACGTACTATCTTATAAACTGTTCGAAATGTTGTCCATTTTGTTCTAAACAGTAATAAAGTCTGTTTTCGAACTCCTCTCTAACATTCTGGAAAACTTCACCACGAATCGAGCGGCATGCTGCTGTAATTCGTCCTTTGAGTTCATCAATATCCGTCGGTTGTGTTTTGTAAATGACGGATTTAAGATGTCCCCAAAGGAAAAAATCTAAAGGAGTCAAATCCGGTGATCTCGGAGGCCACTCAGTTGCTCCCCTTCTGCCAATCCATCTATCCGGGAATCTGTCATTTAACCACTGTCGGACAGGAAGAAAATATTGAGGTGGGGCACCGTCCTGCTGGAAATGTAACAGATCCTCCTGCAGAAGTAAATTACCGTCTGCATCAATTTGATTTTCTAGCTCGTGAGTTATAAGAGGATCGATAGTATCTTCAAGCATATCTAGGTACAGATTTCCAGTCAAATTTTCTTCAATGAATAAAGGACCAACAATGGCATTTCCAAGAATACCAGCCCAAACATTAATTTTTTGTGGTTGTTGTGCTCCGAACAACGAACCCCCTAGAAGAATAACGTAACAGATATTTATGATACCAACATGAATTCCCACAACAATCATAATATTAGTTCCCAATCGTAGCCAGTGTTGTCATGTCGCATATTTTAAAAGTAATAAATATTCCGTCATCTTTATTTTTCATCCCTGCTTCATAAATCTAAAGCAATAAATTCATGTTTTTGTTAGTCGGATTATGTATAAACACTAGAGAATTAATGCGTAATGATTCATACCTAATTCTGGTCAACTCGTCGAGAGCTTACGTACGCAATTCAAGTATTTTCAATACTTCTTGGCCAATGTTGCAACGTCGCTTCTGGGTATTCGACAGTGGACAGCGATAAATGTTTTGTTTGGTATCGTCGTATTGTTTATGTGTCGTTCGGAAGGATTTTCTCTACTTATGTTCCGTTTTGTGCTTCATCAATAATATAAACTGAGTTTATAACAATATTTTGCTGATCTTTGTACAATGGTGAGACGTTGTGAGGTGTGTAAGAGACAATTTGATCCAAGTGATCAGAACACGTCATTTCACAGGTAAGCGACCAGTGTCGTATCATACGAAATTTCAATATCGTTTCCCCAAATTGAGATGGAAGCAATAAATATCCAATGAATTAATAAGATTAGATTTAGGCTCTCTGCAACATTCAGTGTTCTCCGGTGATGTGAAAAATATTTACAGGTTTCCTCAAAATGCAGAATTGATGAAAATATGGGAGAAAAACATTGGAAATGAAAACGTTTCCAACGAAGCTAGGATATGTTCGGATCATTTTCATATCAGTGACATAATGTTTAGTCCAGGTGGAAAGAGATTATCGAAAAGAGGAGCTATACCTGTTTTTCACCATAAGAAGGAGAGGTGAGAATTTCTTCAATGAATAACTAAGTATTGAAGCGGGAATAATTTGAACCCATATCGACAGTGGAATAATCAAGACCTATGTGACTAATGCTTTTGATTAATGTGGTGATCATTATGTGGTAATAATTGTAATTTTTTTTTATTGTAGGGTCATTCTTGAAGGAAGCATTGAAGAAAGCAGAATATGTACATCACAACAGAATGAAGGAGCAACACAATGACTCCATTTTGTGTTGTTATTTGGTGGTGGTGGTGATCATTATGTGGTAATAATTGTAATTTTTTTTTTCATTATTGTAGGGTCATTCTTGAAGGAAGCATTGAAGAAAGCAGAATATGTACATCACAACAGAATGAAGGAGCAACACAATGACTCCATTTTGTGTTGTTATTTGTCGTGAAATGTCGAATTTCAAGAAAATGAAGCTTTGTCAAATGTTCTATTACTTGAGAGGAAATCAGATGGCTACAAGCCGAAGAAATGAAAAATTATCTGTTACAGCCGTAAAGAAAGTATAGTGTATAACTCGCACGGAACGCTGATTTCCCACTCTTATGATTTGCAGCATTCGCCTACGGCTCATGCAGCAAACTTTATTATCGTGTGAAATGACTATCATTCTGTGCTCGATAAGCAATGTACCTACTATTTACTGAATTGAGTGACCCTTTCTTATTGTATGTTTATAAGTTTGACAACAACGAACGTGTCACAATAAAAATGTTAAATTTCGTGTCCCAATTCCTGATGTTTAGGTATGACAAAAATACGGATGTATCGTATCTATCAGAATGTTTGTATAGCAATTTGATGAATACAGATTACAGTAAAATTAATTCGATATTTATTGCCAGAAAAAGCATATTTTTAAATTTTCTTCCACAGTCAAGAATTTATTATATCAACTATCAAGCTTTTTTCGCCCTACGGCACTGGTGCTGGGGGAATCAGCTGTTGCTATCCTTGTTTAGCATGAAATGAACAATTCAGATGTTGGTTCCAAACAAACTGTATTGCCAGGGCTATGGATTACTCATCTAGTCTGTTTTATGATCGAAGTTGTTGTGTATGCCCTTCTCGAAAAATGTGAGGGTTTTCGTCACTCCAATAGCGACAATTTTGTCTATTCACATTTCCATTCAGAAAAAATGAACATTCATCGCTGAAACAGATATTTAATAATAGATTAGGGATGGCATTGACTCGATTTGACATCGTTTCACAAAATTCTATTCTTCTATCATAATCATCCTCATGGAGCTCTTGAAGAATCTGCATCTTATATGGATGAAATTTATGTAATTTCAGTGCTTTTCTCACAGTCTCGTGTGACATTCCCGTCTGTTCTGCCACTGAACGTAAGGAGCTAGTAGGTTCTGCAGCAAATGTTCCCAAAACTTCAATTTGAGCTTCTTCATTCAGTACTCTAGGATTATTCCTTTTTTTATTTTTCACCGAACCAGTTTCGTAAAACTTTTCCACCAAATCAAGCACATACCGGTGACTAACATTACAATCTGGATTTCTTTCATTAAAAAGAAATGCCGCTCTTCGTGCGCACTTTCCAGCCTCTCCATAAATCACAATCATTTCAGTTCTATTTGAAAGAGTGTAAACCATTTTCACAATTATAGGTACCTACTCTGAATGAACGTATTACTGATTAGCTCAACAAATAAAACTCATCAATCAATAATACTACCAGATCGTTTGAATTTGCTGAACAATTTTTTGCTCGAAAAACAGAATTTTTTTAAATCAGCAGTGGCAAGAAAGGAACAAGAAAGGAAGGCCATCTGTAGAATTGAAAATCCAATGATAAACGCAAATAAGCTATCATCGAAATGTCACTATTAGATTATTGATGTTGATTTATTGGAGCTGATGGCTAATTATGTTGCCCCTGTTGAAAAGATGTGAGGTTGTTACCTGTTTTCCTGTCCAGTTTTACTGAAAGGAGAATCAATACAAAAATCTCTGTTCGAATACTAACCTGAAAATCATGCATCTTTGTGCAGGCAAGTTTAGATCACTTCTGTAGGTTTAGAACGCTATTTTCCAGAAATTGCTCGTCAAAAAATAGTAAAGTAGGGTACCGTTGGAAAGAGAATTGAACGCCCTTCAAAATGATGTGCCACTTGACCCCTCTTCCCTATTCATATTCTGAGGGTAACATCTACCCCTCCTAGGGGGTTGAACCATGAGGGTCAAAATGATTCATTCGAAGTGTCCCCCTCGAAAATAAAATCGACCTGTTTTTTCGTTTTTCCATATTATCGACTTGGAGGGAGATATTGAGGGTGGGAAGTTTTCAAATTGACACACTGTTTGTGCTTGTACCATTTATAATTGTATTTTCACTTTTGAAAATGTTACTATCTTGACAGTGGTGACTAACCACGCTTACTCCTACAGTGTCAGCACCACAATTCTTTTTGAAATTTTAATTTTAATCCTAGGTATAACGACCTGGTGGGAGGTCTCTTGATTTTCCCACTAGGACTAATATTGAATGTGTTTCGATCTATCCCCGATTGGGGTCATAACTTTGTATTTCATTCCGCCCTGCGCGGCGCTGTCACCAGCAGGGTACATGTATTTACTACTTAATAAATATTTTGGCTAGCCAAATGCCTCGTCATCTAATTAGTGACGCGCATGAATGGATTAACGAGATTCCCACTGTCCCTACCCACTGTGAGACCTTTACGTTGGTGGGGGAACCAGTAGCCCCAATGATTCTGAGAGCGATGCCGGCGGGAGCGCATGCTCCTGGTAGGGTCACCTTTGCCGGTAAGGTCGAGGATGAGCGGTGAAGCTAAGGACAGCTCACTTAGAGGAGTAAACCTCGATAAAAAATCCTCAACACTAAAGTGTACTTGCGTGCTGAGGGTGCGAATGGCGCCAGGGTGACGGCATCTTGAACGCAAAATCGGACTAGTGGCGCAAGTCCGATTAAGTAGCCTTATCTCCACATGCGGGGCTCTGTGGAAACAGACGATTATCACTAGTTACTCGTGGGAAAGAATATGAAACCTATTACAAATGAGAATATACAAAATTCACAAACTTCAAGTACTTGAAATAAGACAAGTAAATATGCACAAGGAAAGCAAGACACTGAATTTGAAATAAATCTAGTCGATGACAAAGACGTGGAAACCTCTAGTGTCTCTAGCGATTCTAACGCAAATGAACAAACAAGATCTAATAAAGAACAGATGAGCAGGCCAAACTCGCCGCAAAATGAGCAATTGAGAGAAATAAGTGCCGAATTCATGGGAGGCGCGGCTACCACCCTGGCGTACAGCGCAATTAAACAATTTTCAGAAGCCAAAGAGGCCATAATTAATAATTAACTTACTTCGAAAGAGTCAGTTAGCAAAAAATATATAACAACTAGTGATCTTGAAAAAATGACTGTAGCATTTACTAAAATGTTATTGCATCTGGGCCAGATCGCGACCTCAAACAGAATCACAGGAAAACTCGACATTATTGAACAAAGACTCGAACAGAGATTTGGTAATACTGGTGAAGAAGGGAGCACCCCGCAAAGTTATGCTGCAATTGCAAAAAAAAGCGTCACAGTCAGTACAAATTCCGATTGCCAAAAGTAAAACTGTAGAGCCGTCTAGAAATGATGTATTAATTATGGAACCCATAGACAAATATCCGAATATGAGAACAAGCGCCGATACTATGACGGCCCTTAATAAGCTTAACTTATATGAATTAGGCTTGAGGGTGGAAAAGTGCTTTCCAACTAATAGCAAAGCAGTGAAAGTACTAGTTGCTATAACCAACGATAACTTAGAAGAACTAAAATGGCTGTGTTCGGCGTTCCAAGAGGCTGGAGTTCTAGTAGGGTCGCTGCCAGAATAAACGATGATCTGGATCTACCTGAGAATTACCCCGATGAAGTTATTGCCAAGTTCAAGTACGGCGATAGAAATAGTGATACTTGTACATGGGTGATCGAATGCAAACCCAACATCAGAAAAATCATGTTAGAAAGAAAGAAACTCTACTTGGATTGGAGTGCATGCCCGGTTAGGGACCATGTTAGAGTTTGAAGTTGCTTTAAGTGCCAAGGTTCTGAGCACATGGCGTCCGTATGCAAGAACAAGGTGGCATGTGCCAAATGCACAAGAGAGCATGATACCAAAGACTGCACGAATAATGGTAGACCTAGCTGTATAAACTGCATTAGAGCCAAAAATAGCAGAGAAGAATGCCTTCATGAAGCCAGCGATGATAAGTGTCCTACATATAATCGAAGACCTCAAGCATACATAAATAATACTGACTGGTCAATAACAATGAAAATCTTGAAATTGGCCAAATTAATTTGCAGCGCTCAATTTTGGCTACTTCAGAGTTGCGACAGTATACGGAGCAACACAAGCTGGACATAGCTTTAGTCCAAGAATCTTGTACAAAAAAAATCCTAGAGGAAACCATGTTATACCACGTTTTTCGCAATATCGTTTGGCACACAAGATAACTGAGAGGCCAACAGCTGCTATAATTATTTTCAATAGTGAAATCGATGCTTTAAGCTTGAAACAATATGAGCAAACCCAAAAAAGGGAACAAGAACCTGCCCAACAACTACAGGCCCATTGCCCTGTTATCAGTAATCTCCAAAGTGATGGAGAAAGCCATCAATATTGAGCTTATCAAATATCTGGAGAGCTCAGGAATCATCAATGATAGACGATACGGCTTTCGCCACCGAAGATCTACTGGAGATCTACTTGCCTACGTCACCCATTTATGGCAATCTTCAATAGAAAAACACAGGGAATCTCTAGCTGTCGCGTTGGACATATCGAAAGCATTCGACCATGTTTGGCACGAAGGACTCCTCCACAAACTACCATCATACGGCTTACCACCTCAGCTATGCCATCTCTTATCGAGTTTTCTTTCAGGCAGGTGGTGGACGGTGTATCGTCTGATACCATTGGCATCAATTCCGGCGTTATACAAGAATCAATTTTGGCACCAACATTATTCCTGCTTCATATCAATGATCTGTTGTTCCATCCACAGCTTTGCAGATGATAGCACCCTCCATACTGCGTTCTCTTCCAGAATTCCCATTTCTTCCCAGGAAACTAAGAACTCACGGCGCAGGCAGTTCAATGCTGTCAATGAAGATCTTGCTGAAATCACAGCCTGGGGAACAAACAACCTAGTTGAATTCAACTCCACCAAAACTCAAGCCTGCATTTTCTCTAGAAAGGCGGAACTCAGTATGCCCGATATTGTAATGTCTGGCTACACCATCCCCACCAAGCCCACCATATCTATGCTCGGTATTTCCATCAGCAACACTCCTTCATGGGATAATCATGTCAGATCCATCGCAAAAGCTGCTTCACAAAAACTCGGATTCTTGTACCGTGCGAAAAGCTACTTTACACCTCAACAGCTTCTCATGATCTACAAAGCGCAGATACGGCCTGTTCTAGAATACTGTTCCCACATATGGGGTTCAGCACCAAAACATACGCTGATGCTCTCAGATTCCATCCAGAGAAGAGCCATTCGCCTGGTGGGTGACGCCACACTCACTCACTCTTTGACATCATTGGAACACCGTAGAAAGGTCGGCGACCTTTCACTTTTCTATCGATACTTCCACGGGAAATGTTCTTCGGAAACCTCTGCTATCATCCCTTCACTAGCAATACCAATCAGATGAACTAGACAAGCCCAGTCAGCACATCCTTTCGTTGTCAACCTCGAAAGATGTCGAACAGCACTTTATCAAGACTCCTTCATCCATAGAACGGCTATGCTCTGGAATTCATTGCCTGTGGAAGTATTCCCAACAACATATAATCTCCAAAAGTTCAAAAAAAAATCCGAAACCTACCTCCTGTCCCTATCCTCCCTAGGAAGGCACGATGTTCTTTGAACATTATAGGGATTCCCTTTCATGCGCTCCAAGCGATAAAAAAAATATTACAGCTGTAAGAATCAGGTCAACTAGGCAAGAAATAGTAATAGTAAACACCTACTGCCAACCCAACCAGGATATAGTAGAAGAACTAAATTTATTACAAGACATTATTATAAACAATGAAAATAATAAGCTACAAATTGCTGGAGATTTTAACGCCAGATCTGGCATGTGGCACGACCACATAAGAGATGCCAGGGAGAGAAACCTTGAAGAGTTTATTGCAAATAACAATTTAAATATAATAAATGAAGTAGGTTCGATGCCTACCTTCTCCACAGCAATTGAAGAGAGTAGGATTGATCTGGACTTGGTAACTGATAGCCTTATTTTCTACACAGATTAATCAAGTTTAATATTAGTCCTGTACGACAAGAACTACAGGAAACCCAATTTGATTGCCAGCCTAGAATCTCAGTCGAAAGATTCAATTTGAAAGAGTTCGAAGCGCTAGTGACAGAATCAAATGAGCAAATGAATCTAGCTCCGATTACCAATCAAAGAGAAGTAGACGATTTTATCGACCTGCTGACTATCAGGCTTACATCAATAACTGAAAGACTATGTAAAATGGTTCACCAACCAATCAGATATGCTCCTTGGTGGACAGAAGAAATTGGAAGGGCCAAGCATGAATCGTACATTCGAAGAAAGGCATATCAGAGAGCAAGAAGACGTCAATATGATGAAGAAGAAACAGAACAACTTAGAAATCAATATCAAATTCTGCAAAGAACTTACAAGAGACTCATTGAAATGTCTAAACTTGAGACTTGGCTGAAGTTTGTTGGAGACGATTTGGGAGGGAATCCTTGGGGAACTACGTACAAGTTAGCTTCGGAAAAAGTTAAATGGAACAACATCCAAAACACAGTTAGAACCCCTGAAGAAAACCGCGCTAACTCCTTCACCGACACTCTGAATGCAGTGATAAGCTGATGCCAGCAGATAATTATGACACAGATAACGAAAATAACAGAGAATGGAGAGAGGCAGTTAATGACTATGTAGGAACTGATCAAGAGGTTCATATTGACAAGGAACTAATGGATGAAGCGATAAGGTCAATAAGGAAAAATAGAGCACCGGGACCGGACAATGTCCATGGCAAAATTCTGGCTATGGCTTATCCCATGATTGGTGACAACTTGATGAGAATGTTTGAAACATGCCTGGATATTGCTTATTTCCCTACTAGCTGGAAACATGGAAGATTAGTAACCATAGTTGAAGCTCCTGATAAGGATCTCACAGATCCTAAGGCTTTAAGGCCTATTACGTTACTGTCTGAACTGGGAAAACTTTTCGAGAGAACTTTATTAAAAACTACCCAACAAGTTATGCAAGAAAATATCTTCAGTTATGATCAATACGGGTTTATACCAAAGATACCTGCATGGCAATAAGGAAGGTGACAGAATTCTTGAGTGGCGAAGAAAGTCACCGAATGGTGATTTTTGTAGATATAGCCGGTGCTTTCGATAATATGTGGTGACCCGGACTATTTAAATATTTGCATCAAATAGGTACTCCAGCACCACTTTTGGGAGTGATCAAGTCGTATCTCAGTAAAAGAAGTATAGAATATGATAGCAAGTTTTGCTGTGTTACGAAAATTTTAAGTAAAGGATGCCCGCAGGGGTCGGCACTTAGACCATTCCTGTGGAATTTAACGGTTGAGCCTCTCCTCAGATCAGTTTGGCCTTAAGAACTCTTAGTGAATGGGCGACAAACCACAAACTGGAAATTTCCCAGGCAAAAACAAAATATATTTTTGCATCAAATACACTAGGAAGGAACAGAAACCCAACAGTTAGATTTGATTGTGTACCAATAGCATGTAATTAAATATCTTCGGGTGTATATTGACGACGAACTTAGTTTTAACACACACATTAACTATATCATTGAAAAATGTAAGAAGATCTTCCATGCACTGAAGAGATATACCTATAACTGTTGGGGCAAATATAGCCGCTCACTACACGCTATCTATAAAGGAGCTATTATACCCATCTTGTCATACGGGATAGAGTTTTGGCAGCATAAATTAGCATATAACAACACGAAAAAGAAACTGAAGAGTCTGCAGGCGCTATGTTTGAAATATATTTCAGGGGCATATAAAACAGTTCCATGCGAGACATTAGAATTCAGACAATCTGGTTGGTTGAACTCAGATGAAAGATTCAAGCTCCATATGTCATCGCTGGTTTTCAAAATAAATAAAGAATGTGTTCCTCCAAATTTGTTCTAGAAGCTTTCAAAAGGTTCAGATATACATGACAGATTGACACGTTCACGTGACTTTTATACCGTTCCAAAGCACAATACTGCCCAATTTCAGAAGTGTTTTTCATTTATTTGGTTGTTATATTTAATTGGTGCCCTATGTGTACCTATATAGTATAATATTTCAATAGTAGGTGATTTAATTTTCTTAAATTAATTGAAAATAGCCTTTCAACTTGTTTGATACTTAGGGGGTTGTATGGAAGAGCAACCATGTTGAATGCCGCCTCCTCTTTATAATACTCTATGAATTTTGTTTATTGATGAAAAATAAAGACACATTATTATTATTATTATTATTATTATTATTACATGTGTTATTTATGAAGTCTTACCCATTCATATTGAATTACAAAGGAATTTATCCTTGAAAGAATTAAGAAAAATTGGCAGTACTGATTTTATGGGCGAAAGGGTTAACTCAGAAGAAAACAGATATTGGATAGTCGTTAAACTTCATATTGAAGCTCGAGAGTTGGCTCATTGGCAATATAATTGGAATACTTCCACTAAAGGCAGACAAACGTATCACCTTATCAAAAACTTGGCAGAGTGGATTGAAATTAGTCATGATACGTTTAGTAGGAGAACAATCTCTTTTATGACATCACATGGGGAGTTTAGGTACCATCTCAAGAAAATAGGTAAAGTCCAGGATAGTCAATGTACCTATTGTGAAGATGGCAGAGAGGATAACTCCCATCCATAGATTAATGGATTTTGACAATTTTGAGCAAATAAGAATTAGGATTCAAGAAAGATCGGGAGCAGTTCTGAATGAACCTGACAGGATAATTATGGATTTTGGAGAAAATCTCTCAATTTTAGAAGAATTTACAACAAGATGAACAAACTCAATTAGGTCCAAACTATTCGAGAGAAAAGCAGACAGGAAAGATGAAAAGAAGAAGAAAGAGGACAGAAAAGCACCACAAGAGCACCTTACTAGAAGAAGGAAGAAAATGAAGAATAGAAGAAGATAGGTAAAATTAGGAATTGGGGATTATAAATTCTATGTAAAGAAATATATCTTCTGGATAAATGAAGGTTAAGAAAAATAAGTTGAGAAAGGAAGCGCACTTGTAATAGTAGAAATTTGTTGTTGTTAGAATATCAAGATGAGCCGAAAGGCAGGTACTCGACACTAAAGGTATTAATTTCATCAATCATCTCATAACGTAAGAATTCATAGAGTAAACTAGCTCAAGAACTCTTTTGCTCAGTAGCCTGCAAATGTTGCAGGGGTGGTTGGTGGGAACGATGCCTTCCTTTTATTTTTTTTTTGTCCCTACCCAGATCCCCCTAAGGAGCCAAAGAGCAAATAATTAACAGTTTAAGCACCTCCAGAGAGACAACGTCAAAGAAGTATCTTTATACTAGTAATCTAGAAAGAATGACAACGGCTTTCACCAAACTTTTAATGAGATACACCCAGCTTGAAACAGAGTCCAATTTCGATAATAGATTGGACAAAATAGAAAATATTCTGGTCAACGATACGACACAGCAAAGGACTAGCACCAGCTACGCATCAGCACTTAAAAAAGGTACTTATATGAATTCGGCTCCTAATATTCAGGGGAAAACAATACAAACTTCTAGCAATGAAGTAGATATGATATACCCAGTTGAAGGCAATAATGATCTCAAAACGAGCGAGGACACTATAAAGGCTCTTAAGTCCTTGAAACCGGAGTAAAAATAATAGCAGTCGAAGAGGAATTGAATGATGCAGAACTTCTGAAGGCTGGATTGATAGCCCAGAAACAACAGAAGTTTAAACCAAGAATAGCAATAAACGGTGTACCAAGTAGCTGGGAGCAAAAGTAGAAGACCTAATTAATGATGAGCTACTCATTGAGGAAAAGCATCCAGATGATGTGGTTGCCAAATTTAGATACGGAGAGAAGAAAAGTAAAGTATGCACGTGGGTTATTGAATGTAACCCCACAGTGAGAATAAAAATCTTAGAAAGTTAAGAGTTATATCTGTGTTGGAATGCCTGTCCAGTAAGAGATCACCTTAGGGTCGTCCGCTGCTATAAATGTCGAGGTTGTGGACACTTATCGAACGTTTGCAGAAACAAAACGGCATGCGGGAAATGTGGAGATGAACATGAGACAAAAGATTGCAGAAATAGAGGTGACCCTATACGCATAAATTGTAAGAGAGCGCAGTTAGGCGCGAACGAATGCAGACACTAGGCTGGTAATGATGAGTGTACAATATACAAACCTACATACATAATACGGATTATGGCCAGTAGAAGTTTGAACCTGAAGATAGGGCAAATAAATCTTCAGAGAGCCATACTAGCCACCTCGGAAGCTAGAAAAATTGCAGAAGAGTGTAAAATCGACATTTTAGCTATTCAAGAACCGTTCGTTAGACAAAACAACAAAAACAGATTTGTAATACCAGGATTTTCCCAATATAGAACCAATCAAATGGATACTGAACGACCCCTGGCTGCGATAATTATACTTGATAAAGACGATTCATTAGCACTCAAGCAATACGAAAGTAGTGTTATTTCGGCAGTTTTAATAAAAATAAGAAGGTTAGAGATAATAATCATATCTACCTATGCCCCCCCTGAAGGCGATATAAGAGATCAGTTGAGTAGTATTGAGGAGATTATCAGAAACTATCCAGGAAAAAAGGTAATAATTCTAGGAGATTTTAATGCTAAATCCCAAAACTGGTTCAACAGAACCACTGATGATAGAGGAAGAGCCCTAATGTCATGCCTAGAAAGAAACAATATGAATATTTTGAACGAAGGCAACAACCGTCCGACGTTTTGTACTGCGAATGGTAGTAGTAACATAAATTTGAGCTGTGTTACAAACCCTTTAGTTAACGATATCAGTAATTGACAAGTAATAGAAGACGCTATACATAGCGATCATAGATTAATAACATTTGAACTAAACAGCATAAGACAAGCCGATTACCTCACAGATGATATAAACAATATAAATATAACCTGAGGAGAATAAATCTTGACGAGGTTGCTATCAGAGCCAGGGCTCTGAATACAAACCTGGACAACTATGGATTAGATGGTGTAATTCAAATAGATAATTTCGTGGACATAGTGTCGAAGGGGCTGCTTGAAATAACGGTAGCTGTGGGGAAGAAGTCTAAAAGACCAATAAGATTTGTACCATGGAGGAATGATCAAATACAAAATTAAAAAAGAATGATGAATCAAGCAAGGAAGCGATATCAACGTCCAAAAAGACAGCTCAGGGATGATGAGGTCCAAGAAAGACTTCGACTAATTTATCAGCAAGAATTGAGGGAATGTAAGAATAATATTCGAAGTGCCAAGAGAATAACTTGGCAGGAATTCGTAGAAGATCTGGGAAGAAACCCTTGGGAAACCACGTATACGCTTGCGGCAGAAAAAATTTGAATAAACAGTATGCAAAACACTGTTAAGGACTCCCAGGGGAATCCCACTAAATCATACGAAGACACTATGAGAGTAATAATAGACAAGTTAATGCCAAAGGATTCCGTAGAAACAGACACTGAAGATAATAGGATATAGAGAGACAATATAAAGGATTACGTAGGTGTTCAAGGACCTATTGAAATTATGCCAGAACACTTAGGAAAAGCAATGCATAGTATAAGAAAAAACAGAGCCCCAGGTCCTGATGGAATACAAGAAAAAATATTGGTTCTTTCATTCGAAGAAATCAAGTCAAATCTGTTAAGACTATTTGGAGCATACCTGAGTGCAGGGTATTTCCCAAAGAAGTGGAAAACAGCAAAATTAGTGACAATTGTAAAGAGCCCAGACAAAGACATGACAGACCCTAAGGCCCTAAGACCGGTTACCCTCCTCTCAGAGTTAGGGAAGATGCTCGAAAGAACTTTGATTAACCTATTATATGACCAAGTACCCATAAGAGACCTATTGAGTGATAACCAATTTGGATTTGTTCCAAAAAGAAGCACCCTGATGGCCTTGAATAGGGTAGTAGAGTTTGTAAAACGACCTTCAATGCATAAATTGCTCATATTTGTCGACAAAGCAGGTGCGTTTGACAACATGTGGTGGCCTGGTCTGTCAAAGTACTCACACGAAATAAATATCAATGGGTCTATACTAGCAGTGATTAAATCATATCTACAGCAACGAAGCGTGATCTATAAAACCAGATACACCGAAGTTAGACGAGACTTAAACAAAGGGTGCCGCCAAGGATCGGCCTGGGACCGTTACTTTGGAACTTAACTGTAGAACCACTTCTAAGGGAGGATTTGCCGCATAATGTAGAGATCACCGCATATGCAGATGACATCTGCATAGCAGTAGAAGCTAATGATAGAAGGGACATAGAAGTGGACGCCAATACTGCCCTAAGAATACTATCCAGATGGGCCAAATTACACAAATTAGAAGTGTCTAGAGCCAAAACAAAGTACTAAATGGTCTCAAATTTATCTAGAAATAGAAATCCAGCAATTAGGCTGGATGATGCCCCTATAACGAGAACAGACAATTGGAAGTACCTAGGAGTAATCCTAGATGATAAATTAACGTTCAACAAGCATTTGGATTACATAATATAAAAATGCAGGGGGATATTCCAAACTCTGAAAAAGTACACGTCAAGCAATTATGGGTATTATGAACATGCGTTGATGACCATTTATAGAGGTGCCGTAATCCCAATTCTGACCAATGGGTCAGAGTTGTGGATAAATAAACTGAGGTACAACAACTCAAGAAGAAACCATAGAGGATTACAGGCTAAGTGCCTTAAGTGTATTTCGGGTGCATACAGAAGTGTGCCATGCGAAACACTATGTGTAATATCTAAAACAATGCCAATTCATTTGGAGATTCTCAAAGTACAAACATTGAAAAAACTCAAAGCGTCTGGAACAGCAGATTTGCTAGGAGAGAGAATTGTCTCAAATGAATAGAGATATTGGACAGTTGTAAGATTGCATGTTGAAGACAGATTGATACAAGAGTGGCAAAATGAGTGGAATAACATCCACAGAGAAAGGAATACTTTTTCCTTGATAAAGAACCTTAGGAATTGGCTTAATATAAAACATGTAAACTTCGGTCGAACTACTATTTCATTTTCAACATCCCATGGAGAATTCAGATGCCACCATGAGAGAATCGGAAAAATCAGATCAGCTGATTGTTTGGTATGTAATCCAGAGGTGGAAAATAATCCAGCTCATAGACTAATGTCATGCACAAGTTTTGATGGAGCAAGGAATCAGTTAATACTTCAGATAGGGAACCTTATGCAAAATCCAGATGGAAGGAAAGGAATGGAATGAGGGATGGAATTGAGGAAAAGAGAGCCAAAACAAAGAATAAATATAGCAAGTTAGAAGGTAGAAGAAAGAAGAAAGCGAAGAAAAAAAGAATAGGAAAAAAAGACTGAATCAACAAAAGAAGAAAAGAAGATGTAACAGGATTATGTTAGATGATAAAACTTCATATTTACTTTACTTTACTTTACTTTTTTTGTCCCTACCCACCGTATTTCCCCCAAGAAGCAGTGAGACCTTTACGTTGGTGGGGGGAACCAGTAGCTGCTATGATCCCGAGAGCATTGCCGGCGGGAGCTTGAGCTCCTGGCAGGGTCACCCTTGCCGTTAAGGTCGAGGATGAGCAGTGAAGCTAAGGACGGCTCAACCTAGAGGAGTAAACCTCGATATGAAATCCCCAATATTACGGTGGGCGTGCCAAGGGTGTGTGTGGCGCCAGGGTTATGGCGTCATTAGCGCCCAACTCGAGAATGTGGCGAAACCTTGAGTAATTTAGCCTTGTCTCTGCATGCGGGGCTCTGCAGAGGTCGACAAAAATATTCCCTAGCTATTCGTGGGATTCAATATGGATAAAGATTTGATAATTTACATAAACAGAACACAAAGTCAGGATATAAATCAGGAAAGTAATTCTGAATTAGATGTAGCCAGGGAGGAGCGTCTCTATCTGGGAGATGAAGATAGCTCTTCTGAAACGGCACAAAGTATTATAATAGAAGGGAATAATGAAAAATCAAGAGATAATTCTGATACAGAATTTGTGCAGAGAAGTACAGAGTATATGGGCACTGGCGCCACAGCCTTGGCAATGGAAGTCATAAAACAATTTTCTGAGGCTAAAGAATCAATCATTAATGCGATAGCAACTTCTAAAGAATCTACAAATAGAAAATTCAATATGAAAATTAACCTTGAAAAAATGACGATGGCCTTTACCAAACTAGTGTTGCATCTTGGCCAAGTTGAAACAGCAAACACAAAGAAAAATTGTGGGTTTGGAACAAGCTACTGTTGCTACACTTAGTAATCAAAATATGAGAATTCGGCCTGTTTGAGGTGAAACTGTAGAACCTTCGAAAAATAACATAATTATTGTGCAACCACTTCAGGGTAACAACACGTTGAAGAACAGTGAAGATACGATGTCAGCGCTTAAAAAACTGAAATCAACTATTACAATGAAGAAGTACTTAATAAAGCTGGGCTAACTAAAAAAATACAGAATAAAATGTACCCTAGAATTGCAGCTCTGGGGGTGCCAAGTGATTGGACTGCAAACAGGCTAGCTGCAAGAAAGAATGATGAACTGAAAATTCCTATAGACCATCCAGATGGAGTGAGTGTCAAATACAAATTTGGTGATCGAAATAGCCCGACCTGTACATGGGTAGTTGAGTGCAATCCAAAAATCAGACAGCTAATCATAAATGAGAAAAAGTTATATTTAGATTGGACAGCATGTCCAGTAAGGGACCATATAAGGGTGGTAAGGTGCTATAAGTGCCAAGGGTATAGTCACATGGCTACTATTTGTTAAATAATGAGACATGTGGTAAGTGTGCCGGGGAGCATGATACAAAAAATTGTAGAAACGAAGGCAGACTGTCATGTGCCAATTGCCAAAGGACAAAGTTAAACCGAGATGATTGTGAGCACGAGGCAAGAGATGTTAGATGCCCTACTTATAATAAACACCTTCAAACTCGAATGCATTTATAACACCGATTATGGTCAGTAATCACAATTTAAAAGTTGCACATATAAACCTGCAGAATTCATTAACGGCCATATCGGAATTAAGGCAATATGCTGAACAGAATAAAATAGATTTGATTATGGAACAAGAACCCTATTCTAGGACGAACCAAAAAGGAGCATATTTTATACCAGGTTTCTCTCAGTATAGGCTTGCACATTCAACAAATATAAAACCACAGACCATCATATTCATCAATAAAAATATAGATGTAATGAGCCTTAAACAGTATGAAACAGTCTCCCTCAATGTGGTTCGTGTAAAGGCAAGAAAACATGACTTTATAGCAATAAACACCTATTGTCAGCCAAATGCAGATCTTCTTAGGAATTTAGAAGAAGTCGGAGTTATAGAGAAGAGAATACTGGCACACAAATATAAATTTGTGGAGACTTTAATGCTCGATCTACCAGATGGTATGACAGAATGCGAGATGAAAGAGGCAGCATTTTAGAACACTTTATTGAACATCAAGACTTGAATATACTGAACACTATAAATAATTCACCAACATTTGCTACTGATAGTAATACCAATCTAGCTTCGAGAAATAATATAGATGAAAACACTGGAATTCAAGTTGGTAACTTTGCCTACATCTTATATGGATGAAGATATCCATAACATAATGAAAAACCGTGCACCAGGACCCGATCAGTTGCATGGTAAGATATTGGCTTTGCCATACCCTGTACTAGGAGACAATTTACAAAGATTACTTGTAACGTGTATTAGATTGGAATATTTCCCAAAGAAGTGGAAGCATGGGAAATTGGTCACAATAATTAAGTCTCCAAATAAAGATGTGACGGACCCTAAGTCGTTAAGACCAAATACTTTGATATCTGAACTAGGAAAGTTTTTTGAGCGTGTATTAATAAAAATAATTTTAAATACTTTTGGACTGAATAATCCCTTCAGTGATGAACAGTTCGGATTTTTGCCGAAAAGAAATACTATAATGGCTATTTCTGAGTTGGTAAATTTTATGAAAGGGCCAGCCAAACACAACATGGTAATCTTTGTAGACATTGTGGTAGCCTTCGATAATATGTGATGGCCGGGTCTTTATAGAATAGAATAGAAGTTTATTCGTGCAGTACATACATAAAGTGTTTGCATACGTCAATAGTAATACATAGTATTAGTATAAATTAAAATCAGTATAACAGAAACAAAAAAACATTGTACAGTGAATATACAGTCAAATACAAAACTCTTTTGGCAAAGAATACAGACGTAAAAACAGAGATATAGCAGTACACAAAATATCTGTTACTACTAGGCAGTTAACGAATTAGTTAAACGTTCGAAATGAACAAAGTATTCTTCAAATGTGTGAAAAGCATTTTCTAAAAGAATGTTTTTGATTTTTACTCTGAAAGTACTTATACTCATGTCAGGAGACTGAAACTCATTAGGTATCACATAAAAAAATTTCAAAGATAAATATAAATAAGAGTTTTGCGATTTACTCAACCTATATTTGGGTAGTCTCAAATTTGTTTTGGCCCTGGTATCATGGTGGTGTATGTCCTCCTGCCTGGTAACTTTATTTTCACCTCTTATTTTTTTGGCATAACACAAACATTCATATATGAAGCAAGATCGCAGAGTCAAGATATGGGGATTTATGAAAAAAGGTTTATAATGGTCATCATATTTAGCCTGTGCCATAATTCTGACGACTTTTTTTTTTGTAATTTGAATGTTATATATCTGAATGACATGATGAACCCCATACTATCAGTCCGTATGTCATTATGCTGTGGAAAATGCCAAAATAACACTGAGAGAAACTGGATATTAAAAATATCTACCAGCTCTGATTGTAATAACCATTATGAGGAAATCTCCAATTCCTCATCATTTTATTATTACAACAGTATTCTCTCCATTCTGTGATAATGAAAATCGATTTCTTAAATCATTTGTAATACCCATGAATGGACATTTGCTACCATCATAACGCAAGTGTGTTATGACATTATGAGAATTTTATAAATTCCAGTCTATTCAGATTTTTTATTGACATAGCTCGTCTTGTGAATTATGCTCATTGGTGAATTCAGATAATGTTTGTCCCAATAATCATAGCTGTTTGGGTTTCTAGCATTGTACGTTGACGAATAACTCTAGCAATTCACATGTATGACGGTTATTAGGCAATCATTCGACAATCGTAATTCGACTCATTTCGCTCTAGTGTTTCATTAGTATTGGGGCTGACAAAGATACAGATCGCGCGTTCATTTCACTGCTGTTCTCGGTGATGGGTGCCCGTGTTCAACTATTGATCAATGGTTTCGATCGTCCGAATCGATAGAGCCGTGTCTTGTAGGTGAATGTCTGTGATGTATAGCAAAGTTTTGTTCTAAGTTTTAGTGCTGGCTGTGAACCGATCTTTGGAATACACCGTGCATTGCATTATTGCAATCATAGATTTAATCTATGTTGCAATGAAAAAAGTATTCTCCATACCCACTTTTCACGGCCTGAAATTGGTTTATTTCAAAAACAAAATGATCGATGAGATTCTGAATCAAAATATCTGGGTTTCTGTGAAGGAAGTTTTATTGACAATTCTCATCCTAACTCCGACGGAAGGGTAAATATAAGTATTCAACTTCTCATTTCTCAATAAATTCGTCAGTAATGCATATAGATGATATTTCTCCGAGAAAATCAATGAGTAATGTCAAAAAACTTCCACAGATACCCAAATATTTCAATTCAGAGACTAAACGTATTTTTTTGTTTTTTTGAAAACAATAACTCTGGATCATGAAAAGAGGATATTTATTTTCATTGCAGTAATTCAAAGCACGGTTGGATAATGCATACTATCGAATAATGTTGATTAGGTAACCTCATTACCACTGTTTGATGAATATACTAGAGTAGAAAAATATTGGGATAACTGTTGAAAATGAGCTATATTACAAGCATGTAAAAATGTCAGGTTTCATGCAGATATCAGATAACTATAATAAAATGAGACGTATTGCTGCGTTACCTCAAGATGGTTGTGCCAGTAATAAGAACATGCTGTTTTATGTCGATAGTCTAATAACCACTGTAGAGTGAAGAGTTACTGCAACATTTCATGGAAATAATTCCTATTCGACATTCTGTGTTATCATAGAAACTAGAACAAGTAGTAGTTATTCAGCAGCGGTGTTTTCATACAAGTTTGCAAATTGAATAAGCTGCCATAACTACAAGTCACCTGAAAATTCACTTCATCTATGATAGCAAATTAACACATCTGTCCCCCATTTATTGCAGATATCGTAACAACGATTATCAGATTTCCAATTATGATAACTCAAGTTTTCTCTCAGTGAAGCTTCTCTTAAACAGTATGTTGTTATTATTTTGCTAAGTTGTCTTATTACATATACACTGAGAGAAAACTTGAGTTATCATAATTGGAAATCTGATAACCGTTATTACGATATCTGCAATAAATAGGGGACAGATGTGTTCATTTGCTACCATAGATGAAGTGAATTTTCAGGTGACTTGTAGTTATGGCAGCTTATTCAATTTGCAAACTTGTATAAAAACACCGCTGCTGAATAACTACTACTTGTTCTAGTTTCTATGATAACATAGAATGTCGAATAGGAATTATTCCCATAAAATGTTGCAGTAACTCTCCACTCTACAGTGGTTATTAGACTATCGACATAAAACAGCATGTTTTTATTACTGGCATAACCATCTTGAGGTAACGCAGTAATACGTCTCATTTTATTATAGTTATCTGATATCTGCATGAAACCTGACATTTTGACATGCTATTGTAATATAGCTCATTTTCAACAGTTATCCCAATATTTTTCTACTCTAGTATATTCATCGAACAGTGGTAATAAGGTTATCTAATCAACATTATTCGATGGTATGCATTATGAAACCGTGCTTTGAATTACTGCAATGAAAATAAAAATCCTATCCACACTATCACTTTTCATGATCCAAAGTTATTGTTTTCAAAAAAACAAAAAAATACGTTTAGTCTATATGAATCGAAATATTTGTGTATCTGTCGAAGTTTTTTGACATTACTCATTGATTTTTTCGGAAAAATATCATCTTTATGCATTACTGACGAATTTATTAAGAAATGAGAAGTTGAATACTTATATTTACCCTTCCTTCGAAGTTATGATGAGAATTGTCAATAAAACTTCCCTCACAGAAACCCAGATATTTTGATTTAGAATCTCATCGATCATTTTGTTTTTGAAATGAACCAATTTTAGGCCGTGAAAAGTGGGTGTATGGCACGGTGTATTCCACAGATCGGTTCACAGCCAGCACTAAAACAAAACTTTGTTACATCACACACATTCACCTACAAGACACGGCTCTATCGATTCGGGCGATCGAAATCATTGAACAATAATTGAACACGGGCACCCATGACCGAGAACAGCAGTGAAATGAACGCGATCTGTATCTTTGTCAGCCCCAATACTAATGAATCACTAGGGCGAAATGAGCCGAATTACGATTGTCGAATGATTGCCTAATAACCGTCATACATGTGAATTGCTAGAGTTATTCGTCAACGTACAATGCTAGAAACCCAAACAGCTATGATCATTGGGACAAACATTATCTGAATTCACCAATGAGCATAATTCACAAAACGAGCTATGTCAATGAAAAATCTAAATAGACTGGAATTTATAAAATTCTCATAATGTCATAACACACTTGCGTTATGATGGTAGCAAATGTCCATTCAAGGGTATTACAAATGATTTAAGAAATCGATTTTTATAATTACAGAATGGAGAGAATACTGTTGTAATAATAAAATGATCAGGAATAGGATATTTCCTTATAATGGTTATTACAATCAGAGCTGGTAGATGTATTTAATATCCAGTTTCTCTCCGTGTTGTGTAGCCGAACATAATGTTCAATCACAATCATAACACACATATTACTAACCTCAAATTAGTTAAGCAAGTTAATAACATCAGAAAACTAGACGCATATGAAAGCTTAGTGTCGTCGATCTGGCTACTTGCAATTCAATATTTTGCCTTGATTTTTGCACTATTCGATAGAGGAATCATTTCCCTATCGAATGACACCACTACCATTCAAATCGGCCCAGAAATGGCCTAGTTATTTCAGTTTTAGATTTTTCACTCGACTTTCGAGATTGTGGCCAATCAGGGACGTCAGACTTGCTGGCGTCTCTCGTAGAAAAATCAATAATTCCTTTTAACGGACTTTTGGGCTTTCAGCCAATGGCCGTCCGAAGACAGCGTTTTTCTCGATGGGCGGAGCCTAAGAGAATTCCACTTTTGTGATAAAACTCGGCACTTTTTGCCAGAGGTTAGCATTCTTCTACAGTATTTCTTTTAGGGTGTCACGCTGTTGTTGGTTTGATTGATTCGCCTTGCTGCGTAGCCGATTTCCTAAGAGATAGTCGAAAACGACCATCCCATTTGCGTGAGGTCGTTATTAAGCTCATAGATTTGGGGAGCGATAAGGTCGCACCCAAATATTTCGATAAAGAATTCGTTTGCTGTTTGCATGAGCGCAATTATCATTGCACCGCCATACAGTATATACCCTGACACAAGAAGAAAGAAGAAAGAAGAGCTCCAGTTAAATACTAGGTTGGAAAGACTACCATCCGTGTAAAGTTGAGTCTGGCTTTACCCCTAGTATACGTCGTTGCCTTCCTTTGATATTTCGGGATAAATATCTCTGGAAAGCCGTCTCAGCTCCTGACCCTACGTTAGTAGTTTACCTTGGTAAATGAACACACTGCACAGGCTGGAGTGACGTTAAACGAGTACTGAGTTCTTGCGAGACTCTCGGACGCGACGCGAATTAGGATTTCCCTGACTTTGTGTGTCGTAGGCCTTCTGCCAAGTTAGGTCTAGGACGATAGGGAACGATCTTGGTCCGGTGCAACGCCGACGTGGAGGCCTTGATCGGTTTGACGGAAGTTCTTTAGCTTTTGTGATAGGGAACTAAAATCAGACATCCATAATAATAGCGTACCGTCATTTCTCTTAAACCTAATAAACTGGGTAAATATAATATATCGGGAATATTGTATGAGAGAGAGAGACTGATAGAGAGTGAGTCCTGATAGAGAGCAGTTTGATCGAATCCAATCCTACTTGTTTCTTCAGAGGGTCGTGGTGTTGATTGGTATAGAGGAATCCAAAACCCTGAGAGTAGGGTTAGTCGTGGCAAATTAAGATATTCTTTTCATTGAATATGGATTCTGCCAAATCAACGATGCACCATAGATGTCACTTAGAGATATTTAGGAATAATAATAGAGTGATGAATAAGGATAATCGACCTATTCCATATAGCCCTCTATAGTTTAGTAAAATAAAGATTAAGATTAGCATGTGAACTCAACCATGACAAACATTAACTTGACGGTTCGTATTTTTCACAGTTGGGTGTACATATACCTAGTATATAAGCAGCACACTAGAATAGGATATTTAGTTTTAATCTTCTCCTGAAGATGCTAACATAGTTAGCGAAACACGTGTCGAGGCGTTAAAAAATCGGTTTGGTTAGTGGTAAAACAGTGTAGTGTATATACACGTTGATAGGCGCTTCGATAATTTTTGAATATAAGGTAAGAAATTTAAAGATGAGTCCAAATACACTCCAAGAAGCTTGACTGGTTCAAAATTTTCTATATTATCTTTGGTTGAGAAATCTAAAGTTTTGGTTTTATCATCATTCAAAGTGAGATAGTTGCTTCTAGACCAGTTTGTTATGAAACTTTCACACTGAGAGAAAACTCGAGTTATCATAATTGGAAATCTGATAACCGTTATTACGATATCTGCAATAAATAGGGGACAGATGTGTTCATCTGCTACCATAGATGAAGTGAATTTTCAGGTGACTTGTAGTTATGGCAGCTTATTCAATTTGCAAACTTGTATAAAAACATCGCTACTGAATAACTACTACTTGTTCTAGTTTCTATGATAACACTGAATGTCGAATAGGAATTATTCCCATAAAATGTTGCAGTAACTCTCCACTCTACAGTGGTTATTAGACTATCGACATAAAACAGCATGTTTTTATTACTGGCACAACCATCTTGAGGTAAGGCAGTAATACGTCTCATTTTATTATAGTTATCTGATATCTGCATGAAACCTGACATTTTGACATGCTATTGTAATATAGCTCATTTTCAACAGTTATCCCAATATTCTTCTCTTCTAGTATATTCATCAAACAGTGGTAATGAGGTTATCTAATCAACATTATTATGAAACCGTGCTTTGAATTACTGCAATGAAAATAAATATCCTATCCACACTATCACTTCTCATGATCCAAAGTTATTGTTTTCAAAAAAAAATACGTTTAGTCTCTGAATTGGAATATTTGGGTATCTGTCGAAGTTTTTTGACATTACTCATTGATTTTTTCGGAGAAATATCATCTATATCCATTACTGACGAATTTATTCAGAAATGAGAAGTTGAATACTTATATTTACCCTTCCTTCGGAGTTATGATGAGAATTGTCAATAAAACTTCCCTAACAGAAACCCAGATATTTTTATTCAGAATCTGATCGATCATTTTGTTTTTGAAATAAACCAATTTTAGGCCGTGAAAAGTGGGTATGGAGAATACTTTTTTCATTGCAATAATGCAATGCACGGTGTATTCCACAGATCGGTTCACAGCCAGCACTAAAACAAAACTTTGCTACATCACACACATTCACCTACAAGACACGGCTCTATCGATTCGGACGATCGAAACCATTGAACAATAATTGAACACGGGCACCCATGACCAAGAACAGCAGTGAAATGAACACGATCTGTATCTTTGTCAGCCCCAATACTGATGAAACACTAGAGCGAAATGAGCCGAATTACGATTGTCGAATGATTGCCTAAACCCAAACAGCTATGATTATTGGGACAAACATTATCTGAATTCACCAATGAGCATAATTCACAAAACGAGCTATGTCAATAAAAAATCTAAATGGACTGAAATTTATAAAATTCACATAATGTCATAACACACCTGCGTTATGATGGTAGCAAATGTCCATTCAAGGGTATTACAAATGATTTAAGAAATCGATTTTTATAATTACAGAATGGAGAGAATACTGTTGTAATAATAAAATGATCAGTAATAGGAGATTTCCTTATAATGGTTATTACAATCAGAGCTGGTAGATATTTTTAATATCCAGTTTCTCTCGGTGCAGATTCGTTAGCGTTGGAGAGTAAATTGGAAGGCATAGTGTCACATTAGAGGAAAGTGGCATCATCAGCATACATTACCGGAGACACATTCGTTAGGTTAGAAGGCATATTATTAATATAAATAATAAATAATACAGGACCAAGGACAGAACCTTGTGGTACTCCATAATTGACTTTCAAAGGTTTTGATATATCGCCGTTGAATTTAACACGTTGCTGGCGACCTACAAGGTAGGATGTAAATAGATTGAAGGCGTTTCCTCTGATCCCATAATATTCTAATTTTTGCAATAATACACCGTGGTCCACCGTGTCAAAAGCTTCAGACATGTCGTAACATTTTGCACAGCACAATTTACGCTCTTCTGTCTGTAACCAATTCTTTAATAAATTCTCTTTTTCGAAGTATTCTAATAATCTATTTTTTAGGACAATTTCAAATATTTTTGAGATAATGGGTAGTAGGAGTCGGGAGACCCTAGTCCAGCCCCTCCACTCCACCTACCACGTGACTCGGCCGACCAATCACAGGCCGGCCTGACTCGGCTAGCTACTCGCGGCCTAGCGAACGGGTCGTCATCATCGGTTGGACTGCGATAGATCCGTTCTAGAGATAACGGCGCGCATTTCATTCCATTTTTCACTTAACAACGGTTATATACAGGGTGTTTGAGTTGGGTAATAGTTGGGAAAAAAAAATATAGGGTGAACCCAAAAAGGCGTTATACCTCTCCGACCTACATATAAAGGCTACCCGCTATAACATGATATATACAGGGCGTCAACGGCTATATACAGGGTGTTTGAGTTGGGTAATAGTTTGGAAAAAAATATAGGGTGAACCCAAAAAGGCGTTATACCTCTCCGACCTACATATAAAGGCTACCCGCTATAACATGATATATACAGGGAGTTTGAGTTGGATAGCAATTAAAGAAAAAATATACTGGACGCCTCACCCACTTTTGCGGGATTAGACAGCTGACGTATTACATAAGACATTTGACAGTTAACAAAAGGATTGATGACACGACGTGACTAGATGACCTGCAAGTAGACTACCCGCTACCTAATAATTCAATATACTGGATGTTTGAGTTAGCAATAGCGATAAGAAATAGGGCGTCTCACAGGTACACTCAGCAAAACATACGTATGATACAGTATCCGCTTGATATACACCAATAATAGCAATACAAACTCACATAGGGCACTCATGGCCTGGCGTTTGACATTTGACAGATGACCAAAAAACGCTATCATACATCAATACTAGACAAACGATACAATGTTTTCGAGGTTATGTTCCATTTCAGACATTCGGTATAGCAAATTTATTTATTCTTCCTATGGTATGTTTTAACTCGTACAACATATATAATAATATAGTGCCACTGAATGATCAAGACCTCTATGTCATGTTGACATGTTAATATTGCCAGGGATAATCAACACTTAGGAATATTATACATATAGTGCCCCACTAATAGAAATAGGCCTATAACTGTCTGTGTTATTGAACTCACCTTTCTTGTGTATAGGAGTAACTAGTGCTATTTTGAATATTTGAGGATACATGCCTTTCTCGATACATTTATTAAATTTGCAATAGGCTTAGCAAGTATTAGACATTTACACATTATTGGTGTCCCATCTACGATTATAGGCCTATTAAGATCATATCTTAAGGATAGAAGCGTTGAATATGGCACTTGCCATAGTCGTAAAGAGAAACAATTGAATAAAGGCTGCCCGCAGGGTTCTGCCCTGGGACCATTATTGTGGGATTTGACCGTAGAACCTTTGCTTAAGACAGTTTGGCCGCCTGGAGTACAAGTTATTGCATATGCTGATGATATATGCTTGATGATACCAAGTAACAATAGAGCAGCACTTGGAGAGAAAGCCAATAGTAGTCTGCGAATTCTCAGTAACTGGGCAAAAGATCACAAGCTTGAGATTTCTTTAGCAGAGACGAACTACATAATTGCATTAGGATCTTTATCAAGAAACAGGAATCCTAGAATTAGATTGAATGACCAAGTAATAAGCCGAACTGATTCAAACAAGTATCTGGGCATATACATTGATAAGAAACTAACATTTAACAAATATTTGGATTATCACTGCAGGCTATGTGTCTAAGATCAATATCTGGAGCTTATAAGTCAGTACCACAAGAATATTTATGCGTTATAACTAATATTCCTCCTATACATATAGAAATCCAACGAATATTGGCAATTAAAGAACTCAAAAATACTGGAAGGTCAAACTTTCTTGGACATGAGATAATCTCCAACCAATATAGATTGCGGATTGCGGTAAGATCACAGGTGGAAGATTTTGCCCTCACTGAATGGCAAAGAATTTGGAACTCCACAGTTAAAGGAAGGTTAACTCATGAAATGATACCCGATAAAAGAGATTGGTTGAATACTAAACATATAACCTTTAGCAGGAAAATAATCTCTATGCTGTCTTCTCATAGAGAATTTGAATGTCATTTGAAAAGAATCGGCAAGATTCAATTTGATCATTCTGGCGAGGTCACGCGCTCCAAGGGTTGGTACTGCTTTCAGTCAGAATGAAGTAAAAGTCATGTTGGAGTGCGAGGTCACCAATTTCGGCCACAGATATGTCGCTCAAATGATGGAGCCCCACCTGCCCGAAAAAACGAATAAACTGATACGTGACAAAAGAAAACTCGCCTCCTGAAAGGCGGCCGATGAGTATTCAGCGGCTTATCTAGGAGCCGTCGGTGGGGCTCCAGAGCCTACTGAGCAGGCACAAGAGTGCGAGAATATAGCGGAAGCTTGCCAGGCAGGAGTGCCTCAAGAGATCGAGGTTGAGAAACGGGCTGCATTCCCACCTCCGGAGATTGGGGAGGCACTAGAGCTAGTAAATGTTGCTGAGGAGCCGGTGCAAGGAACAACACAAGAACCCCAACCAGAACTCACACCAGAGACGATCTTCATCTCTGATGACGATTCGGTTGGAGAGGAAACCGCGACTCCTCTAGCAACTCCTGATGTGGAAGCCCAGCCAGCTCCAACACAGGTAGCTCCCCATATCGACGACGAGGCAGTCGCCGAGAACGTCACGCCCACGCCAGCAGCAGGAACGGAGCACGAGGTCGATGCGGCAGAGAAAGCCTGGCGGCTAGGAAAAGTTACCTCTGTTCTGAACCGAGAGACTCCAAGACATGTTCGATTCTCCCCTCCCATCGCCACGGCGTTGGGTATTCTGCGTAGTGCACTCCTTCGAGCATGCGAGGTGGATGGCCGCCTCTCGCAGCTCGAAATTGATAAGGCATATAAGGCGGTCATGGACGTCGTCCGTGACAACGAAGGAAGAGTGCCCGGGCGGCGCAGGAACCAATCAGGAGGTAGAGGTAGAGGCCAGCGCGGGCGATACCTCTATGCTCGGACCCAAAAACGATTCAGTCATAATATTTTTTTACAGATTCATCAAAAACTCCTTTTTTTCTCTATGATGATTTGATTAGATATCCAAATCAGCAATTTGTGTACTATCTTCCCAAGCAGTTTTCCATAACACTAAGAACACCAATTGGTTTCTTTCTTGTCTTTTCATATTCCAGAGTTGGAGTGTCTTCTTGATGTTCCAATTTCATGGGTTGTGGAAGTTTTCATTAGACTTTTCTTCACTTCCTTCGCAGTTGGAGGCTTGAGTTTTCACAAAGATTTCTGAGAATAACTTGTCACAAACCGGATTCTGAAACCTTTTTTGTGTTAATAGGTTGTCAGACAGTTGAATTTGATCAACTTTTGAGTACATCTGGAATAACTTGTGTGAGCTCTCATGATGCATGTCAACTTCAAATTTGCCTCCATTAATTCAGTACGATCAATGACAATTGAATCAAGGCCGTCACTCATCAAGTTCACTTCAACACGACATGTCGCAGCGACAACGGCTGCTTAACAAAATGTAATCCGTATTTCACCCCCTTTTGGGAAACACATTTTAATTTGTTTGTATATAATGTCGATAGTTTTAAACTGGACCAAAGATATTCTTATGGACAAATTTCCCTGTTAACCTGACGAGTAAGTAACCTCACTTTTATCAATTTCCAAATTCATATTTAACAATTTCAAATTTCGATTTATTATAATATCTTTTTCAAAATCAAAAGTTCATCAATAAGTAACAAGTCAAAAATTTATTTTTCAATATTATACTTTTTTCGATATTGAACAAATTTTCTGAAGAATTTGGAAAAAAAATTTTTTTTTTCAACAATATTAAAAAAAAATGTTCGATTTTTTTTTTCGAATTTTCAATTTCAATTTCTTTTCGATAGCTAAAAGCAGATTACTTACTAACAGGTACGCACTGATGATGACTTAACAGTCGAAAGCGCTCTGCTACGAATTTTGAATAAATTATCTTGCAAGAAATACAAATCTGTCCTTTTTTGGTACTTAGTTTAGAAGCATAATATATCATGAATAGGTGAGAAAAATCAAGAAAGAAAATTGCTAAGTCAAGATGGAGAAGATATCAATAATGCAAGGCTGAAAGAAATAAAGAAAAGAAGAAAGAACATGTGAAGAAGGAAGACCTAGAAGAAGGAAGAAGAATAGAACTGAATATTGATGACTGACTACGTATTAGTATTATATTACATGTGTAAAATAAGTATTGACTGTAAATTTTAATATTTTGTATTGAAGTTGTACTAAATGATAATGCCTCAAAACAAAAGGAGGAACCATATAATATACCAGACCTATCCTTAAAGCAAGTGCCCGAAGATAAGCCTACAGGCAGGTGCTTCGATGAACAGATGATCAGTAAATCTCACTGCCAGGCTTTTGGTCCCATTATAAAAATTGTCCAATTTGGAATAGAAGCCTATAAATTCTAGTTATAGGGGTGGTGGTGGGATCCTCTCTCCTCCTTTTGTTTATTTCGATTCCATGAAAATCCTGCCCTGGTTGCAAAGCACGTCCGCAATAACGTGGACTGGCTGGAGCAAGGAGGTGTCACCTTCCCAGACGCGGACGTGCGAGAGCTGAACAACAGGCTGTGGAGGCAAAGACCTGAAGTGCAGCTACCAGACCTAGGTCAGGATGAACCAAAGAAGGATTTGGGGACGGTCCTCTCTGAGATAACAATGGAAGACATAATCGCTCGTGTCAAGCGAATTAACCGGTCCACAGCTGCTGGCCCCGATAACATTAAACTCAGTGAGATAAAAAGGCCGGCAGTTCACGAGGTGCTCCACTCATTCTTGAATCTGACCATGGTTGGCAAAAAGCAACCCATGGAGTGGATACTTCTGGTAAGTATTATGCCGTTTTGTCCATAGGTACATGTACCTCCCCTCAAGGAGCCGTGAGACCTTTACGTTGTTGGGGGAAACCAGTAGCCGCAATGATTCCAAATGCAATGCCGGCGGGAGCTTGAGCGCCTGGCAGGGTCACCTTGCCGGTAAGGTCGAGGAAGAGTGGTGAAGCTAAGGACGTCTCACAATAGAGGAGAAACCCCTCGATGAAAAATCCCCAATATCAAGGTGTCAGCTATCGTGCCAAGGGTATGCGAGGCAACTGGGTTGAGTTGTCACTAACGATGCCTGCGAGATCAGGGCGCAGTTTGGTAGAAAATAGCCTTACCCTAGCATGCGGGCTCTGCTGGGGTGGACGAATTTCCAAGCAACTCGTGAGAATAAAATGTATGGAATCAAAGCTAAACATATAGAAATATTATTGGATAATGACTTTGGGCAAGAGAAAAAAAAAGGACAACTCAAGCCAATACAGTGAACAAGATTTAACCTCTTCAAGCGTTATAATAGCAAGAGAAAAAGAAAACGAGAGAAACTTAGAAATAGCAGATGATGTTGAGAAAACAGTAGAAGTATTTTCAACAGCAAAAGAAAGAATCTTAGGATTCCTAAATACGTCAAGAGAATCATTCACCAGAAAGAAGTGTGCCATAGAAGACATAGAAATGTTAACACAGGCTTTCACAGTTATGCCAAAATTGCGGCACAAGGAAGAACAAAGATACCCTTAGGTGAAGGTGGAACCGCAGAGCCATCAAAAGATGAGGTACTAATACTTTACCCAAAAGAAGGCAATACCAACTTAAAATCGAGTGAGGACACGATGACAAGACTGAAAACACTTAAGCCACAAGATATAGGAATAAAACCTAGAATATTGATACCACCCAAAGGAAATGGGGTAAAGATTATTACCTCACAACCAACATCAACAATAGACCATGAACTCTAAGAAACAGCTGGACTCACAGCCAAGAAATTAGAAAAGTTCAAACCTAGAATATCAATAACAGGAGTTCCGACCAATTGGTCAGCAGACATTTCAACGGAAAAAATCAAAGAAGAATTAGGACCAGCAATAGAAGACCCTAATTGGTTGAAACCCATATTTAAGTTCGGCAAAAGAGATCAACCATTCACTACCTGGGTTATAGAATGTAATCATCAAGAGAGGAAAATATTAATTGATGAAGACAAATTATACAGGGTGTCTGTATAATATAATGTAATATATATATAATTTACCTATATCCAAAATCGTCTCGTTGAGTTGGTACAAGGCGTTAAAGTTTTCTTGGGCAAAAATAATTTTGCTCATGAAAAGAGTAGGCTGAGATCGATTTTGATAATTTTTGGCATGGCATGTTCCTCGACTGTAAGTCACGTTTTGAGATGTATTTGATCATAATCAGTGCAAGTGTTTCAAACAACCATGTTGCCGTACATATTTGGTAATAACTGTTCAGAGGTTAGACTGGAAACTTCCAGTTTTTTTTTTTTCAGAAAGATATTCCCTTCGAGAATATTTTCTGTATCGTGTTAATTTTTGATAAGTCTCGAGGTTCAATTGCAAATGAATAAATTCTGATCTGATACATCCTTCGAAAGATGATAAAAAGTTTGGCAGTGGTAGGTTTGGAGGCCTATACATGGAGGCCACGGCATATTTCACTCCATTAAGAGTGTACGTGATCCATACTTGTTCAACTGATTCGGATGGTATATTGACAATCAGAGTGGCTTTAAAAATATTTTTAATATAAATTGCAACACCTCCACCCCTTCCGATTTCCCTATCTTTGCGAAATAATTGATAGCCCGCGAGACAAATATTTTCATTGGGTATATTCACCGAAAGCCATGACTCGGAAACGGTGATAATATCATAATTATTATATACTCTCAGTTTAAATTCTGCGTACCCGTTCAGTAAAGATCTAGTGTTGATGTGACAGATTTTAATGTTACGCATTATCTATTAGGTATAAGATTTGAAAGCTTCAAAATTTGAGGAGGCACATTTATTTTTTAAAAACAGCAGTTAGCTATTTTTACAAGCGATATATATATATATATATATATATATATATATTTATGAACAATAATAATCAGCAAGAACAAATGGAAATGAGTGACCTAAAATTAAACTCATAAACGCTAATTAAAACCTTTTGCAGCCCTATGAGGGGGTTTCCTTCTGGAGTTTGTTTCATCCGCGACACTTGGTGTCGCCGATGACACGGGTTTTTCTTTGGTAATGGAAGGGTCCAACTCTAGGTCTTCAAGGCTGAATTTTGAGTTATTCACAATCAGATGATTACGTCTTATTGTTGCTTGAATCCCATTCTGCTTTGCTCGATTAAGGTGCTGTCGTAACGCTTTGTTTATGCTTTGATCCTCAGGACTCAGATCATCAACTACGTACCAGTTTTTGTTTTTCAATTTATGAAGATTTTTCAGGATCTCAATTTTCTTCAAATATGATAACAGTTCGAGTTTTAATACTTTTTCCTTATTCGTTTTCGCAGGAAAAAAATAAATATTGTTGATGTCTTTCAAATCCAGATCGATTTCCAAAGTATCTCTGAATTGGTATAGACCTTCAAGCGGAGTAGCAGACTGCAACCCAAAAACAAGAATGTTGTTTCTTCGTGATCTGCTATCTAACTGGGAGATTCTCTCTTTTAGTTTGGTATTTTCTTCCTCGAGAGATACTATTTTATTGTTTGCTGCCAAAAGTTCAGATTTAATTTCGCACAATGTTTCTTGAGTTTTATCTGATTTTGCATCCAGGTTCTGTAATATCTTGTGTAGATCAAGCAAGGTTACTCCGGCGCCGTCACTCAGTGGCATTTTATGTACCCTATCGACCGTACTAATAGACAAATAGTTCAGAATGTTTTGTGAATGCTACGGGTCATTAGTTTTTTGGGATTCGTTTTTACTCGTATTCCGTATGTTGTAGAAAACACGATTCTGCTGTATTACGCACTCACAACTACTTTCGTTTATCAGGATAGTCATAAAAAGACTCACCAGCTCAAACACAGAAGTTTTGTAAAAACCAGATATTTTTACGATAACTATAACCAAAGATATAAGATATTTCACAGGAGCTCACTTGAAATACGTCTTGACTTCGTGAATTTTTTTCTAATCTTTCTGAAAAAAAACTGGAAGTTTCCAGTGTGACCTCTGAAAAGTTATCACCAAATTTGTACGGCAACATGGTTGTTTGAAACACTCGCAGGTCACTGATGATGAAAAACATCTCAAAACGAGACTTCAGATTATGCCATGCCAAAAATCACGAAAATCGATCTCAGCCTCTTCTTATGAGCAAAATAATTATTGTTTTCCAAAAAAACTTCACGCCTTGTACCAACTCAACGAGACGATTTTGGATATAGGTGAGTTGGCCTAAATAAACTTGTTTTTATCCCAGGAGTCCACAGCCGAGCCATGTCCCAACCTTTCACAAACACCATGTATATGGACTAGCAAGTGTGCCATGTAAAAGACCACATAAGACTAGTCAGGTGTTTCAATTGTAAAAATGTTGGCCATTCAGCAACAAAATGTCGTGATAAAACGATATGTGGTTACTGCTCGAGAAAACACAAGAGACTGCCAAAGCAGAGAAGATCCTGTATGTGCTAACTGTAAATTGAACAAATATGAAGATGTGTGTCATGAAGCCAAAGGCCAAAACTGTCCAGTGTATTTAGGAAGACTACAAAATCAAATAAACAACACACAATTACAGACAATTGTTAATCTGCCAAGCCAACCTACAATATTCGAGGTGCGCAACCTCGGAGTTAAGCCAGCTAATTGACACTCTCAAAATTGACGCAATAGCATTCAAGATCCTTAGAGCTACAGAGGAGAATGGAGAAAATTTTTGATACTTGGCTTTGGGAAATACGTAATAATCATACAAGACAACGAGAAGCCAATGGCGGCTTTAATAATAATTAATCCAGAATTTGATATTTTAGGTATATCACAATATACCACAAAGTATATGGCCACAGTTTTCATTAGAACAAAATGTTCAAAATTTATTTAAATAGTACCTATATACTGTCCTCCAGTAGACGTACAATAATTTGAAATCAACTTAGATAATTTAAATAGCATAAAAATCAAAAATATGGCAGATACATAAATAATAATGAGGGATTTCAACGCAAAATCTATTACTTGGTACTCAGGAATTACAGACCAAAGAGGAGTGGAGTTGGACGAGTGGATGGTCAGAAATAATATGTTTACAGCCAACGCACCAAATCAGATTCATACCTTCGAAACCGCAAATGGTGAATCTAATTTGTTCAATAAAGTATTTTTTCTGAAAAAAAAAACATAGACTTGACTATCTGCTCGTCCAATTTTCTAGAAAAAATTACAAAATGGAGAGTCAAAGAAGACATAATCCAAAGTGACCATAGACTGGATAAGTTTCAAAATATTTGAAGAAATATCAGATGAATCAATTGGAGAATCGGGAGAAGTTTACAATGTAAAGAAGCTGAATGTCTTAGAACTAAGGAACAGAGCACAAATACTAAGTCCTATTTTAATGGGACTGCCTACAAACAATAAAATAGAGATTGTTCAATATATTGAAATTCTCACTAGCGAACTGATTGAAATCACATAAATAGTAGCCATAAGGAAAAAAGGCACGGTCAACTAAACATTGAAGTAGGAAGAAAGAACAAATTATATCGAATATCAAAAGTTAGAGACCCAATCTTGGTGAAATTTTGTGAAAAAGGACTTAGGAAAAATTCCTTGGGGTTCAACTTACAAATTGGCAGCAAGTAAATTCAAAGCCAAAAGATTCGACAAAACTGTTGAGAAACTAGATGGAGAGACCACAGAATCCCATTCAGATACATTACTTGAATTAATGAATAGACTGATGCCGGACGACTCGATTGATACCTACATATAATAATTTGAATAATTTAATGAGAGAGGAACTTGTAAAGTATACAGGAGATGCGAATCAAGAGTTGACCCTGATAGAAGAGGACTTAAAACAGGCCATGAAAGCAAGGAAAGCTCTGAAAGCTCCAGGTCAGGATCAGATTCATGGTAAAATTCTGGCATTAAGTTATGAACATGTAAGAAATAACTTAAAAACCTCGTTCGATGCCTGCCTCAAAAAAGGCTATTTTCCTAAGGCTTGGAAAAAAGGAAGCTTGATTAAAATTCTGAAGGCTCCAGACAGAGATCTAACTGACCCTTAATTGTTAACACCCATAACTTTATTTTCCGAAATCGGCAAAATGCTTGAAAGATCATTAATAAATGGCATCTGCAGACATAGAAGTAGAAGAGATCTCTTCAGTGCCAATCGATTTGGGTTTGACCCAGACAAAAGCACGCAAATGGCAATTAGAGAATTAATTAGGAACATCAAGGTAGAAACCACACATAGGGCCACTATTTTTGTGGATATTAGCGGTGCATTCGACAATATGTGGTGGCCAGGACTTTTGCCAGCCAAAATAGTAAGAATTTATCTCACTGACAGAGAAGTATACTACCGCTCAAAATATGAAATAGTCTCTTAAGCTCAACAAAAGGATGTCCACAGGGGTCGGCCTTGGGTCCATTTATGTGGAACCTTACGGTAGAACCTTTATTGAGGAATGATTGGCCACAAGGATCGAGGTTGTAGCCTATGCAGATGACATTGCAATTACTGTTACAGCGAATAATAGACTGAATTTAGAAATAACTATGAATCAAAGATTAGGAATATTGAATGACTCGGCTCAAAAGTACAAACTTGAAATATCGAGACAGAAAACGAAGTATGTAGTTTTTTTAAAACTATCTAATAACAGAAACCCGTGAGGTTGAACGGCCTACCAGTATAATTATAGACGATAAACTTTCATTTAATGAACATTTTAAATATATTATTGAAAAATGCAGAAATTTTGAGAAAACATGTATATACGGAATGGGGTAAAATAGGCCACTACTTAAGCATAGTTCATTCGAAAGCAATAATGCCAATATTGAGTTAATGTATAGAGTTTTGGTTTGAACAACTATTATACAGGGTGAGTCAAGCTGAACGCATCGGGCTATAATGGCCAAATGGTGAACTTTCTAAGAAATGATTGTATTCATGCGAAAAAAAAAATGTCGATCTGGACTACATTTTGAAAATGGTTTGATGATTTCAGAGTGTCTCCAGAAAAGGTGGCTTATCAAAGTTGTAGTTTTTTTAATGGAACACCCTTTTATTGCATTTTTGATTTCTACGATGAAAAATAAATTGACTTTGCTGACGTTTTCCTATACCTAAGTTTCTTAGTTTTCGAGATTTTCCAACTTTTCTAAAAATGTAAGGTATCCACAAAACCTCGATATCATTGAAGCACGATAATTTGAATGTAACAATTTTCAACAGTATACTTCGAATACTTCAAGATAATAGATGGGGCATAAGTGGTCGATAAATATTATACGGGGTGTATTATATTGCCAAGTACTCTCATTGCAACTTCAAACTATAATAGCTTGGTTAATTCAGATAGAACACCCAGTATAATCTTTTCAACCAATCCAAAATTCAATTCACTTCCAAATTATACTATATTTCCCTATACTGTAGTCTCATACTTCCCGACCTATTGCAGTTTCTTTGATATAATCGAGATAAACTATCAATTTCCATAACAACTACATTTCATCGAGATGGCTGGTCTCTAATACTGAATATGAATACGAATCATAATATCCCATCAAGTTGATCTTTTGATTGTTTAGCAATTTTTTCATCTCATTTGGAGAAAATAATGAAAATTTCAATGCAAAGTTATTCAAACGATTAATGAATAAAAAAATTAAAATGAATTCTCAAATTGACCACCATCTTCTTGGATACAAAATCTGATTCTGTTTTCAAAGGAGCTTCTGACGTTTCTGAGAATATCAGAACTATCTGTCGCAAATGCATTGCTAGTCCGAATTTTCATACCATCGGGGGTAGTAGGTGGAGTACGATAAACGATATTCTTAATATAACCCCATAGGAAGAAATCCATTGAAGTCGGGCCAGTCACATGGGCTACCACTCCCTATCCATTTATTTGGGAATTTTCGTTGGATATAAATTCTGACACATCTTCGGAAATGTGCAGGCGCACCGTCTAACTGTAACCACATATTTTGTCTCACGTCTAAAGGAATGTCTTCTAGAAGATTCAAAATATCTGTTGATATAATTCTGGTACTTGTATTAGGATCTTCAGTGACAGATCGCAAAACTTCGAAGTTATTTTCCTCACTGCCTCTCACTGGTTTGAATATCTCCCGTTTATTATACTCATCACTACCATTCTCTCGGAAACGGGATAACAATCTTTGGAATACATTTTTATCTGGATGCTCCCTGTCCGAATACTGACAGATTACTCAGCTAGTTGACATAAGCGATCTTGATGCTATGATTTGTATCAAATATTTCTGTATTGAAGACCAGCCAACTCAATGAAATGCAGTTATTATGGAAATCAATAGTTTATCTTGATTATATCAAAGAAACTGAAATAGTTCGGAAAGTATGAGACTATAGTATAGGGAAATATAGTATAGTTTGGAAGGGAATTGTATTTTGCATTAGTTGGGAAGAAAAAATACTAGGTGTTCTATTTGAATTAACCAAGTTATTATAGTTTGAAGTTACATTGAGAGTACCTGGTAATATAAAACACCACCACATATGCCCCTTTTATTAGTTCGAAGTATTCGAAGTACACTGTTAAAAATTGGAACATTCAAATCATCGTGCTTCAATGATATCAAGGTTTTGTTAATACAATACATTTTTAGAAAAGTTGAAAAATCTCGAAAAATCTCTCAGATATGCAATAAAATATAAGGTGTTTCATTTGAAAAAGTACAACTTTGATATGCCACCTTTTCTCGAAACAATCAGTATTCATCACACCATTCTTAAAATGTAGTCCAGATCGAAATAATTTCGCCTGAATAAAATTATTTCTCAGGGCCGTTTGGCCATTATAACCCGATGCGTTTAGCTTGACTCACCCTGTATAAATCAACGGAACGCAAACTTAGAACACTACAAGCTTCAAGCTTGAGATGTGTATTGGATGCTCACAGAACTGACCAAGAGAGACATTATGTGTTATTAGTAATCTGATGCCAATACATTTAGAACTGCAGCAGATAGGAGCTTTTAGGAGGATAAAAGCAACAGGAGAAGCAGATGTGCTTGGTGAAAGAATAGTGGCTAATGCTTATAGATGCTGGATAGCTCTGAAGATGCATATTAAAGCATTATTCAATAGAAGATGGCAGTAAGAATGGGACAGACAACAAAAGGAAATACAACTTATGCTTTAATCAGGAACTTAGAAGACTGGCTAGAAACACCACATAACAGACCCGGTATACTTGCCGTCTCCTTTCTCTCTGGACATGGAGAAATGAGGATACACCTACATAGAATCGGTAGGAGCAGAAGTCCGAATTGTCTGATATGTGACACTCCGGCCCATAGACACATGGATTGTCCGCAATACAACCAAAACGACAGGAATTAGCTAACGATTCAGAAGATGGTGTGTTGGCAGCAGAACCAGAAATTCGCTTAAAAGAAATTCGACCGAATTTAGACAAGTTAACAGTTTTTGTGAGAAATTGGTTTTAACAATGTAAATAAGAGTAAATGATAAGTAAGTAGTTATAGTGTGAACTTGACTGATTGAAAATTTGTTACTGTGTATAAATTTATATCTGAATGTGAATTATGTATTATGAATTTATATTATGATAATAAAGTGAAAAAGAAAAGCAGGAAAAAGAGAGCGAACGGAGGAATAGTGAAGTGAGAGAGAAGCCAAACCGAAAGGTATCACTCCATAGATATAAAAATAACTTTAGTCAAAGATTAAACTACGTTAAATAAAGTAGCCTGCCATCAGCAGGGGTGGAGGTGGGACCTCTTCCTTCTCTCTCTTTTTTTTTAGGTACATGTACCTAACAATCTAGTCAATTCTAGTCATACATGTCGTTTTCATCCTTTTTTCACCTATTCATTAAATTTTATATATACACTTCATTTATTTAGTCTCAGTTTGTAGTGTTTCCAACAACGTGCTGTATAAGTGAAGTGTGACTTCAGTGGCAAGCATGCGAGTCGTTCGGCCTTCCCATGGATGTGCTAAGGCGGCGACCAAGGTTCCTGGCCATGCTTCTCGGTCAAACCTTGGCGGCGGCTTCCACGGAGCTTCCCTGGCTACCGGAGGCCCCAACTGAGGGCGACGGGCTAACAGCCGCTTACTAATTCCGCGGACCAATTCCATTCTTGCAGTAAACTGGTACTTGGCAGATTACTGGTTTCTCCTCATAGAGGTCTCCGACCAAGAGTGTTAGATAGTGGGGTGCGAGAAGTGTACGGCAAAAAGATACCTGGGAGTTTCCTAGTATGGTATCGCAAGCCTGCACTCCCAATGAAATTTATGCGGAAAATCGACCACGGTACAAGTAGAGAACTCCTTGGATAAATTGATATTCAAGCAGAAATAGCCAAATGCCTCACCATCTACTTAGTGACGCGCATGAATGGATTAACGAGATTCCCACTGTCCCTACCCACTCCCCCCAAGGAGCCGTGAGACATTTACGCTGGTGGGGGGAACCAGTAGCTGCAATGATCCCGAGAGCAATGCCGGCGGGAGCTTAAGCTCCTGGCAGGGTCACCCTTGCCGGTAAGGTCAATGTTGAGCAGTGAAGCTAAAGACGGCTCAACTCAGAGGAGTAAACGTCGATTAAAAAATCCCCAGCATAAGGTGGGCAAGCCGAGGTGTTTGTGGCGCCAGGGTGCGAGCGTCATTAGTGTCAAAGCGACTTGATGGTAAACAAACCACTAAAAAGTAGTAGCCTTATTCCCATATGCTGGGCTCTATGGGATGGACCAACATTCTCTAGCTTATCGTGGGAACAAAAATAAGCATTAATAAAACACAATCACAAACCAAAATAAATGAAAATCTATGAGAATCAAAAAGTTCAACTGAGAATACCAACCAGAGCTCTGATGGATTAGAGACAGGCTCTCTGGTGGGTGAAACACAAGAAAATCTGCAATCACAATACGAATTGACAATTAACCAAAGTATGACAGGAGGCATCTCAACCCTGGTGCATGAAATGATTGAGCAATTCTCCGACGCAAGAGAACATCGTTCAACAAGATGAGGACCACCCTCATACACAAAGAGGGGGACCCAGGGAATTGGAGACCTGTAACTATTGGATCCGCCATCCAGAGACTACTCCACAGAGTCTTGGCTCATCGGCTGAAGATCTCAACCTCTCTGAACATGGATCAGAGAGGTTTTACCGATCTGAATGGAATGATGGCCAACACTATAATTCTGGATCACTACATCCGTTCCAGAAGAAGCAGAGGAGCCAGCTTCAACGTGTTGGCAATTGATGTCAGGAAGACCTTTGACACAGTCCCACACGAGTCCGACTTCAGGGGCCTGGCCAGGATGGGAGTTGATTCGGGAACCCAGACCTACATTAGGGGCGCCTTGACCAGTTTTACCACCATCAAGACTGGCTCTGCCAGCATGCGCCACCTCAGGGTGAGTAGGGGTGTGAAACAGGGAGACTTTCTGAGCCTTCTCTTGTTCAACCGTGTCATCGACGAGTTGATCTGCCATTTGAACTGCGGATCTACTGGCGGTACCCTTGCCCCTCAGGTAAGGGTATCCGCCATGGCTTTCGCCGATGACATAGTTGACGACTTGAAATCCAACGTAACCCTCGTCGTAGACAGGATCGGGGGCTTCTTCGCGGCTCGCGGTATGCAGCTTAACGCCAGGAAGTCCTCGATGGTGTCTGCGACGAGGGTGCATGGCACTTCGGTTAGCCGGTCGCATAGCCAATTTGAAATCGGGGGCACGAATATACCAATGGTGTCCAGGATAAATTCGTTTAGATATCTCGGACACAACGTCAACGCGAATGGCTTGCTGAAGCCAAGTCAGAGTAATCTTCCTCGGTGGATCACAAACATCGAACGTACTCCTTTGGAACCGGACCAGAAACTGAAGGTATCAAAGGAGCACTTCATCCCAAAATTAATGTTCGGACTGCAGAATCCCAGGATCCCAGGTCAGACCTTGCGCTCAGCGGATCGCAAAGCACAGCCTTCGCCTAAATGAGCATACCCCTGACGCTGCACTTCATGCCAAAGATGGTGGTCATGGGATTCTGGAGCTCCGGCATTTTATTCCGTGCGTCTTCCTGAAGCGCCTGACTGGGCTTCTCAACCACATCGACGACCAATCCTTGAGCGCCGTCCTACAGTGTGCTGAAACGCGAGGACTCTTGGATCGATTAAACACTCTAAAAAGCGACGTTTCGAATGATCATCTGTGGCGAGACCGCCTAATGCAGGCGCCCACATTGAAAGGCCTCGAAAATTCCGCAGATGATCCCGCCAGTAGGAGCTGGATAGACCAAAAACCAGCAGGATGGACAGGCCGAGACTTTGTCAGAGCCGTGCAACTAAGATCTAATAACCTGCTCGTAGCGAGCATCAAAAAAAAAAAAGAAAAGGGGGAGCGAAACTCGCCCACCACCACCCCTGCTGAGCAGGCTACTGACTACACATGAATTTGTTAACAATTCTTTGATATCAATTAAGTTAATAAAGTTGCCATCATTCAAGGCACCTGCCTTTCGGCTTATCCTTGAATGAGACTGTTTTATTTCGCCACCCCTTCTCTTTTGCTGTCTTTTCTCAACCCATATTAATCAAAATATAACATTACATACATTACATTTACAGAATTTATAATAATCAGTTATTTCCTTACAATAAAAGGTACTTCAGTTAATTATAGCTAAAGATTTATACAATCCTAAGACCCTACATCTACAACTCAGTCTCAAAATTTTTGTATTTCACACGATTAAAATCTTCCAATAATAAATGAGCTTAAAACTTCGAGGTTCGGTCCTATTTCTAAGATTAAGTCTTCTAGTCTAGATTTTCTCTTCCTTGTATTTCCAGGTTATTTCTTGCTTCTTCGGATCTCGGACATGCTAGCAGTCTATGCGCTGGAGTATCTGGTTGTTCACAAATAGTGCAATTTGGGCTTGCTGCTTTGCCAATTTTGTTTAAATGAATCATCATTTCTCCATGACTTGTTAAAAACGATACGACGATTCTTCCTGGACGATGGTGTGGCATATTAATCCAGGGCCTAACGTTCTGAATTAGTTCAAACGTTACCCTGCCTTTACTTGTTGTGTTCCATATTCTCTGCCATTCTTCAATCAAGATTTCATCCACATGCTGTTTAACAGTTGACCAATATCTAAATTCCCTCACCATTATGTCTATTCCAGCAATGTTTGCTTCTCCTGTTTTCTTGAGGTTTCTTATTGCCTCTATTTTGATCAGTTCTAAATGGACTGGCATATTTTTTGTGATAATACATAACGTCTCTCTCGGGACCGTTTTATATGCACCTGCAATGCATCTCATGCATAATGCTTGCAGTGTCCTTAGTTTCTTCTGCGTTGAGCCTATATCTATCTTGTTAATCCAGAACCTTAGTCCATATGAGAGTATCGGCAAGATCGCTTCACTATATATTGTTTGTATTGAATTCGCTAGTTTTCCCCAATTGGTATATAGATATTTCCTTAATACCTGAAATATATTTGTGCAGCTGCCAACAATATATTCAATATGATTATTGTAACTTAACTTATCGTCCATTATTATTCCCAGGTATTTGATTCGTCTAACTCTTGGAATGGGTAGTCCGTTTAGCCTTATTGCCGGATTTCTATTGAATGAAAGTTCCGAAAATATAATATAGTTAGTTTTTGTTCGTGAGATTTCTAACTTTTGCGAACTTGCCCAGTTACTTACTTTTCTTAAACATTCATTTGTCGCGCTTTCTAGGTTTGCTCTATTATTGGCTATTATACTAATTGCTATATCATCGGCATATGCAGTTATTTTAGTATTGTCGGGCCAGTTCTCTCTGAGTAGAGGTTCCATTGTTAAGGTCCACATGAAAGGTCCTAGTGCCGATCCTTGTGGACATCCTATGCTTAGATTTTTCGTTACTCTAGTATGTTTGAATCCGTACTCGATTTTTCTATCTTTCAGGTAGCTTTTCAAGATTCCTACAGCACCTTCTGACATTCCTAAATTATGTGTATATTCAATAAATTTTGGCCACCACATGTTGTCGAATGCTCCTGCGATATCTATAAAAATCACCACCTGATGGACGCTAGGTTGCTGGATATGATTTAGTACTGATTCAATTCCATTGAGAGTATTTCTTCTTGGAATAAATCCATGCTGGTCAGGACTTGATAGTTGTTCTCTTGGTATCTCCCTCGTTATTGCACTGATTATGCTTCTTTCGAACATTTCACCTAGTTCCGAAAGGAATGTTATAGGTCTAAGCGATTTGGGGTCACTTAAATCCTTATCTGGCGACTTCAGTATTGTAATAAGTTTTCCAAATTTCCAAGCATTAGGAAAATACTTATTTGAAATACATATTCTAAATAATCTGATTAGGTTCTCCTTCAATTCTGGGAAACAAAGTGATAAAACTCTGCCATGTATACCATCTCTTCCTGATGCTTTAAAGGCTTTAATTGCCATCAACGCATTTATTACATCATCTTCAACTATATCAAATTGCACTTCATTATTACCTGTAAAATTGTCCAGATTTTCTCAAGTTTCTTGATGATTATTCGTCAATTCGCCTTCCTGGTTTCTGACAGTGTTGTATATAGTACTCATTTTTATTTTATCTGCTGCTAACCGATAGGTCGTTCCCCGCGGGTTTTTATTGAGATCCTCCTCGACGAATTGTTTCCAGCTATTTTCTTTTGCTATTTTTATTTGCTTTTTATAATTATTCATTGCTTCCTTGTATCTATTGTGTTTTTCTTGCTGGATTGTTAAATTCTGATTTAAACTTCTTGAGGTTTGATATTCTTTTCTTAGTCTTGTAACATTATGTTTGCTATCTTTTAGGGTGCCTGTCCACCATTTCGAGTTTCTTTTGGTTTCGGTCTTCTTAGCTGCGGTCTTTTTCGTGATCTTTATTATACCATCTATAATCCTATCTACAAAACTATCTATATCATCTTTATTATTTATTGGTAGTCTATCAAGTTTCTCCTTTAACTCACTCGCCATTCTTCTGAGCAAGTGTAATTTTAGTTTTCTCATACTATATGTTTGGTTTTCTTGTGTGTTAACAGTATTGCATCCGAAGATGATCTCAATAAGCCTATGGTCGCTCTCAATTTGATTTTCTTTTACCTCCCATAATAATAAGTTTCCTTATTAGCGTCTTCGAGCAAATGCTTATGTCTATATTTGCTTCGCCATTTATAGTTGAAAACGTGCAAGGTTGCCCAGGTTTATTAATGATATACAACCCATTTGCAATCAGAAATTCTTCTACTTCCTTACCTCTTTCATTTTGTTTCCTTGCATGCCAGCTGTTTGATATAGCATTAAAATCACCCAGGATTAATATGCCACTATCTCCTCTATTCAATGCTAACTCAGTTAGCTTATCCAAGTCATCTTCTAACTTTTCTTGATCATTTGGTGGGCAGTATACACTGACTATTAGCATGTCCACTCCTTCGTTATTTATTGAAATCGTAGTTATTAGTTCATTACAATATTGTATTATTTCAAGAACATCTAAATCCAAATTTATCACTATAATAGCTGATTTAGGCTTATTTTTGGTGTCACAGGCAATCTGAAAGCCACTGAATCCAGGTATTTGATAGAGATTTTTACTGTTTTTACAACTATAAGGTTCTTGTAGTACGACTAGATCGTATTGTGTTTTATCAATTTTGTGCCTTAGTTCAGCTGTTGCCGTTCTTGATCCCTGCAAGTTAATTTGACCAACTTTTAATTTTCGCTCGTTATGGGCCATAGTTTATATTATTTACAACTCTTGTCTCATGCTGACATTCTCTGTCAGCCATTTTGCTATCCTTACAATTGATACACTTCGGATTTCCTTCTTTCTTGCAATTTCTTGTGTCATGACTTCCTGTGCAATAACCACGAGTGGTCTAATTTTTGCATTTATTTGCCAAATGACCAAAGTTTTGGCAATTATAACATCTTAATACGTTTATATGGTCTCTCACACTGCAAACATTCCACTCTAGGTAAAGTTTTCCTCTACCAATTAATTCCTCTATAACGTCATATTCGCATTCTATCACCCAAGTTACTACTTCTGTTCCTCTCTTACCAAATTTATAAATTGCGTTTATTTCTTTCTGATTTCCAACAGGTATTGCTAATTCGTCATTTATCTTGTCATCTACATCGTTTGATGTCCAGTTTTCTGGTATGTTCATAATGGCGATTCTAGGGTTGAATTTATTTGGTTTCTTGATTTCCAAACCAAGTTCCTCGAACATTTGGGTGTTTACTTTTGCTTTCACAGCTATTATTGTTATGCCATTATTATTAATTGGTATAAATTTCTTTGCCTTTATACTCACCTTAGTGGCATCTAACTTTTTTATTTCTCTCATAGTGTCCTCACTATTTTTTACCTTATTGTTTCCTTCTTTGGGGAAAATCAGTAATACTTCATCGGTGGTCGGCTCCGCGGTTTTAGTGTCTCTCTGGCTTACGACAGAAATTAGTTCTGTAAATGCGTTTGTCATGTTTTCCAATGTGTCTACAACTCCTTTTTTCTTATTTATTGATTCTCTCGAAGTAATCATAATGTTTGTTATTGTTTCTCTAGCTGATGAAAATTGTTTCATGCATTCCTTGATTACTTTTGTCAAGTCATCGCTCATCTTTTTCCTACTATATTCACTGTATTCACAGTTTTCTGTTCTTCTATCATTCAATCCTTGAGATTGTATGATAACACTTTCACCGGAGGTGGATTCATTATCACTGTTATTTTGCTCTTCTCTATTATACCCTTCCCCTTGCCCCTTTTCTGCATTTAGATCCACAATTGTTCCCACGATTATGCGAGGAAGTTTCATGTCCACTCCTACAGTGCCCGCTTATAGAAGTAAGGCTAAATTTCATTGAGTGTCGCCACAGCTCAAGAGAGCCACTAGAAGCATGTTAACCCAAATGCCATCCATATCCTCGGCATGGCTACCTTGATATTGGGGATATTTCAATCGAGGTTTACTCCTCTAGGGTTGAGCCGTCCACCGCTCATCCTCGACCTTACCGGCAAGGGTCACCCTGCCAGGAGCTTAAGCTCCCGCCAGCATTGCTCTCGGAATCACTGCATCTTCTGGTTCTCCCCACCGACGAAAAGGTCTCACGGCTCCTTGGGGGGGTGTAGCGGGCATCATGTCAAATCTGCCCGAATGGCGAAGATACAGGGCCGGTTTTGGCAAAGTTGAAAGCCTGTCCCACGCCCTACAGCAGTGTCCCGCCACACACTGGGAGAGGATCAGGCGTCATAACAAGGTGGTCAAGAAGGTCGCCGGGCTTCGCAGGAAGAAGCAATGGACGACCAAGGAAGCACCCCACGTACGGCACCAGGACGGTACGCTTATTAAACCGGACTTGGTTGTCCACCATTCCACTAGTACACTTGTTGTGGACGTGGGGGTGAATTGGGAGGGAAATCAACTCCCGGGGTGTGACGTATGTTGCTAAGAAATCAGTCTACGGTAACAATAAATAATTGGAGGCCGCAAGACAACGTTGGCCTGGTAAAGCTTCACAAGTTTTGCCCATTATTGTTGGGGACTGGTCGAGGTGTAACGGGCCCACCGATGAAGCTCTAAACACAGGCGTTGAGGGCGAGCTGTGTGCAAAGCGTGCCCAAGTGGTGCTTTTCGATCCACCAATCGTTTGGTCTGCAGGCTCGCGGGTGTCACAGTTTGCGCGGTTCTTACCCGCCACTAACTAGCAGGCAACGTTTTTTTTAAGTGTTGTGGCCGTGGGCATCCCTAAATCATAAGTGTTTTAGAGTGTAGTATTGTCCCATTAATCATATGACTTTTTCAACCTGCTTGAGCATGTAACATATATATTTTATTGTATTTCAATTCTTGTAAATTCAACTATCTCGACATTGGTGACTAACCAGATTTCTTCTGTTTTCACTGTGCCAGCACCCCGAATTTCACGACTTAATTTTAGGCATAACGACCTGGTGGGAGGACTTTCAATGCAACCAACCCCCAACATAGGGTACATGTATTTTATGATGAATAAATATTTTGACTTGCCAAATGCCTCTTCATCTAACTAGTGACACGCATGAATGGATTAACGAGATTCCCACTGTCCCTACTCACTCCCACTAAGCAGCTGTGAGACCTTTACGTTGGTATTATATGTACCAAGAGTGATAACATTGAGTTCTCCTGAGAAATGAGAATTTCTAATGAAACTCTCACTTTTACCTGAAAAAGGATTGATAATAACCAAAAAACTTGCTAAATTCCAACATGAACTCAGGATTGGTCTTACTGGTATATTTATAATAATAATATAATAATAAATACGCTTTTATTCACACAAATAAAAATATAAAAATAAAAATATGAAGATGTAGAGATACTGAATACAATATTACAGAATACGAATAGAAGATACAAATTTACAAAATACAAAAATACATCTATCACATTAATTGTGAAACAAAGCAAAATCCGATAAGTGTATACACACTTGTTTCGGTATGACAAATTGTGAATAAGGAATATTTTAATAACAAAATGTATAAAATGAGTAAAAATTATCAATAGGTATATAAATAATATAGAGAGTATATTTAAAAATCTAGGTTTAGATTTAAACATAGCGACGTAAAATTCTTTCTTTTTTCAATTAGGTATCGAAATATTGATGCACAGATCTGCCTATTTCAAGTAGGTGATTCCTCAGCTGAAGTTTGAATTCATTTATATTGATCAGTAATTTCAAGTTGTCCGGAATACTGTTATATAACTTTGGGGCAAGGTAAGAGTAAGACCTTTGAGTAGCTGTTTTGCACATGAATGGAATGATATAGTGTTGTTTTTTTCGAGTATTGTGTTCGTGTTCCGGTATTCGGGAAAATTGCTTGTGTAAGTGATGTCGCACGCAGGAGCAGTGGTAATACAATTGTCTGATATCGAATATTTTCGTTTCAGTATATAATTCATTTGTCGGATAACGGGAGTTCTTCGAAAAAATTAATTTCAAAAATCTTCTCTGCATGACATCTAAGGTATGGAGATAAGTTTTTGGAGCTGAGCCCCAAAAAAGTATACCATAACGAAGGTGGCTTTCAACTAGGGAATAATATAATGCTTTGAGGTAGTTTTCAGGTAAGATTTCTCTGAGTTTCCTGAATTTATACAATATAGATCTCAATTTATTCAAAATATATGCTATGTGTAAGTCCCATTTCATGTGAGTATCGATAATTATGCCTAAGTATTTAATTTTTGTTTCAGGATATATGGTGAAAGTCTCCAGATGAGATCTCACATTAAGTTGGTTGAAGGTCGGTTTATTAGAGGAGTTACAAGTGAAGTATAGGTAGGTAGTTTTTTCTTTGTTAACGGTTAGTAATTTGGAATCCAGCCATTGTTTAATTCGTGAGAACCTAGCTTCCGCAGTGACTCTCAATTCATTCCAGGTGTCCGCTCTATAGAAGATAGCTGTGTCGTCGGCAAACCCAATGATGTTATCATTATTTTCCAGGAAAAATAGTTCATTAATATAAATATTGAAGAGAGTAGGACCAAGGACACTCCCTTGCGGAACTCCATATTCAATATGCATCTCATTGCTGAGAGTATCCTCAATCCTCACAACTTGATGTCTGTTTGTGAGATAGCTTTCAAGAAACAGCAATTCATTATTGCGTATTCCGATATCTTCTAAGCAGTTTAAGAGTAGTTGGTGGCTCACTGTATCGAAGGCTTTCGATAAATCGATGAATAAACATAAACACGGACTGCTGTCATTGAGGCTTTGGTTTATTTTTGTTGTTAAGGCAATTACAGCATCCTGTGTTGATGTTTTTTCTCTGAACCCATACTGCTGTTGGGATAATATTCTGAAGTTATTTAGAAAACTAACGAGGCGTTGTTTTATAAGTTTTTCGAAAACCTTTGATATATGAGTGATGAGGGATATGGGTCGATAATTAGTAATCTTCTTTTCATTGTCTTTTTTGAATATAGGAGTAACGATAGAACTTTTGAAGGCCGTTGGGTAAACTCCATGTTCTATAGAATTACTGAATAAATGGGTCAAGGGATGCATGATGTATAGACTTTGTTGAGGCCATATTAACGATTTTATGGATTATGTTTTATTTTGGAATAACTCGAATTGTTCTTTTATTTCCTGGGCTATAACAAAAGATTTTGTTGTATTGTGTGTTGCCTACAGAACATGAATAATTTTTGTAGCAATATTCATCGGATCACATTTTTCAATTTGTAGAATTTTTGCGCATTCGTGATTGAGAGTCGAGACTAGACCGTTTGGCCCTACCGAATCGTTTTGTGAAAATTGAAACAGTGAAACTGACAAACTTTCAACTTAGCATATATCTCTAATTGTGGATCCTATATCTACCTGTTTTATTCATTCTTCCAATCCTACCTATTTACCCTCATATTTATCCCCGTGGTAAGCAGAAGAAAGAAAGCATGGACCTCATTCCATCATCCAAGGTAAGCGATTAGAGATTTCCAAAATACAGTCCATATTAAGCCGATTACATAACATTTTTGGTCCATTACGAGCCGGATAGAATCATTTTTTGATGGTTGGTTCCGATTCTATTCATTAGTTTGTTGAAAACTTTTCCGATTTGTCAGTTTGCTGTATCATTTTTTATAAAGACAATAATAGTTTTTGCCGTTCTTCGAAAAAACATTGCCGTTGATTGTGATTTTGATAGCGATTATCTTTCCTTCGCTTCAAAGAATAGATTTTAGTTCCCCAACCGTTTCTTGTTCTTAATAATTAAAGAAGTTGAAAAATATTTCAGCCATTATTAATCAATCATTGATAAAAATAAAAACTGAATTCCATTTACCACTTTTTGTGCTATACGAGAGCTGATGATAAAAACGGTTAATATATTTACCTATGGTCCGCGTTTGGAAATTTTGTTATAGTCCAGTCAATATTACCACAAGTTGATTGAAAATTCCAAAATTAATTTGAATTTAGATTTGATTCCATTTCTGTCTGCTTGCTTCGAATTGAAATTTTTAGTGCACAGAATATTTCACAATGTCTAAAACAGAAGAGGAACGGGCCCTTGATAGATGTATAGCTAAAAGAGAAAACATATTTCGAAGAGCCCAATTGTGTTTTGATGCCGGTCTCGCTTTAGAACAAGATGCCAATAATCCTATCAAATTGAAAAACTTCACTATACGGTATAACACATTTGCCAAAACGGCTCAAGAATTCAAGGAAATTGGTCAGGAAATTGTTGAGCTCAAACAATTGATAAAGCCTAATGAACCAGTTAGTTACAGTTTTCTTGATGGTTTTGAAGATTTGTATAGTAATATTGAATACTTTGGCTCCCAACTGATTCCCAATACTACTACTATTGCCACCGCTTCAAACAACAATCAACTCAACGAAAATAGATCTCGTGTTCACATGCCCAAGATTGAGTTGATAAAATTCGATGGGGAAGATTTAACAATATGGCCTATTCTTCATGAAAACTTCAAGTATTTGGTTCATGCGCAAACAGAATTTTCTAAGGCTGAAAAATTACAGTATTTATTGGGAAGTCTAACTGGTAAAGCATTGAGGACATGTAGTGCAATTGAATCCTTACCAAATAATTATGACATAATTTGGAATTTATTAGAACAAACTTATAATGATACCAAACTTCTAGCACATTTGTATCTGGATCGTTTGTTGAATTTCAAAACCTTATCGAATAATCATCCTTCTGGATTACAATCTTTTTTAGAAAAGTTTGATACTAATGTTACCTCGTTGCATCGTTTGAAATTAAATGATTTAGCTGATTATATATTGACCCATATTGCCATGACTAAATTGTCTTCGGAAACCATTAACTCCTTTGAACTTGTTCGTGCTAGTACAGATTTACCAAGATATGATGAATTAATAAAATTTATTAGACAACAAAGTAAAATTGTTATGAAAATCGAAAGGCCTAGGATAGCGCCAAGTACCTCTAATTCCAAATATTCTTATAACGCTCCCAAATATTCGAAAAGTTTCCTTACTGGTGATAGTATGGTAAAAAATAATTGTATTGCTTGCCACAGAGGTTCTCATCTCCTGAGAGATTGTTATCAATTCAAAAACGTACTATCCTTCGATCAAAAATTCAAATTAGTTAAAGAAAATAATTTGTGTCTGAATTGTTTCTCCAGTAAACATAGAGTGGCTTCTTGTCCTTCCAAATTTTCCTGCTTGAAATGCAAATCTAAACATCACACTACTCTACACAAAAATGATGTAACAAGTGATCGAAATAATTGCGCAAATATCGCGGCTGAAATTGAGCAACGCTCACATAGTGAAGTTAATACCCAAAGTACAAATTTGAATGATACTATCCATAGTCTATGTACTGAAGTAAACTCTAGTGAAAATCATAGAGTCCCGGGGAATTCACGTAATATTGTATTATTGAGTACGGCACTGGTAAAAGTATTTGATCGGTGGGATAGGGAGCAAAATATTCTAGTCCTGATTGATAGCGGTTCCATGTCCAATTTATTGACGCTGGATTGTTGCAGAAAATTAGGACTTACTTATTCCAAATTGAATTCGAATATTCTAGGACTCGGCGGGACATCCAAACCTCTCCGGGGTAGAACTTGTTTAACAATCCATTCAAATATTGACCCCACAATTGAATATCCAATTGAAGTCTTGCTTGTTGATAAAATAACCAATGCTCTACCCGACACTAATGTGTCTATTGTGACAAGTGGATTAGATCACTTGAGAAATTTGCCATTGGCAGATCCAAACTTCCACACTTCAGGAGTTGTAGATGGGATTATAGGGGCTTCCTTATTCGCTGAAATAATAGGTACTCACAAAATATTTGGGAAAGAGGGATCACCTACAGCTACAGAAACAACGCTCGGTTATATCGTTATTGGCCAGACTGTCATTCATGATAATATGGTTCCACAACGAACATTTTGTGCCTTCCAAAATTTAGACTCACTTGTAGAAAAAATGTGGGAAATCGAGGACTTCTCATCACCTATAATTTCAAAAGATGATGAAATATGCGAGAATCTATTCTCAGAAAATGTCAGCAGAGATGGTGATGGTCGTTATATCGTAGCTCTGCCGTTTAAAGAAGATCCCTCCAAATTAGGAAATTCGTATTTTTTAGCAAAGAATCGTTTTTTATCCTTGGAAAATCGACTCAATAAATGTCCTGAACTTCGTGAAACCTATTCCTCTATTATTAAAGATTATTTGGACCAAGGACACTTATCACTAGTAGCCAAAGAAAATATTGATGTGTCCTCGTATTATATCCCTCATCATTGTATTTTTAAAATCGAAAGTATTTCCACGCCTTGTCGAATTGTATTCGATGCGAGTATGAAAACTCAAAATAATATATCTTTAAATGATATTTTATATACGGGCCCCAAATTACAAAATAATCCTGTTGCGATTTTATTGAATTTCCGTTTATTTCCGGTAGCAACTACTGCCGATTTGAAACAGATGTACAGGCAAATTAAGGTGATAGACGCGCATAAACCATTCCAAAGAATTTTGTGGAGATTCAATTCTAATGACCCAATTTCCCTATATGAAATGAATCGTGTAGTTTTTGGAGTAAAGTCATCTCCGTTCTTAAGTCAAAGAACGGTTAGACAGTTAGCCCAAGATGAATCCAATTCATACCCTGAAGCAGTCCTGCCGGTCATTAGAGATATGTATATGGATGACTTGGTCTCCAGTTCACCCAATGTTGAAAATGCCCTTCTAATTCATTCTCAACTAGTACAACTATTTATGGCCGGTGGATTCCATATAGTTAAATGGATGTCGAATTCTAAATATTTTTTATCGAACATTAATGAGAATATAAAATTAACCCAACCTGTAGAATTTGATAGAAGTAGTTTGAAGGTTTTAGGCCTACAGTGGGAACCTTCACAAGATGTATTCATTTATAAAATTGATATCAAGCCTACAATTTGTACAAAGCGAAATATGTTATCGTTAGTGGCTCGTACTTTTGATCCGCTCGGTTTTCTTGCGCCAATAACTCTATGTTTGAAAATATTGATAAAAAAGCTTTGGGAGCAGCGCGTTGAGTGGGATCAACCTGCACCTCCAGAAATAACAAAAATTTGGGATACAATTCAACTCGAGTTTGGAGAGTTGAGTACTATAAAAATTCCGAGACATATTTTGGTGTTCCAGAACACGTCTTTATCACTCGTAGGATTTGCTGATGCCAGTATCGCTGGGTATGCAGCAGTCGTTTATTCGCTAACTACTGACTCGTCAGGTCATAGGAATACTTCGCTTCTTTGTGCTCGGTCAAAGGTTGCTCCTACCACAAAAGTCACGCTTCCTCGTTTGGAACTTTGTGCCGCAGTTCTATTGGCGAAGTTAATAAGCCACATTCGGGAAGTTTATATCCTTAGACACGAAACTGATAAAGTTTACGCATTTTCCGATTCTATGATAACTTTTGAGTTGGATACATGGCACTCCAAAGAAACCTAATTTGTTTGTTTCTAATCGAATTTCCCAAATTAAAAAATGTTTGCCTTCTACTCATTGGTATTTTGTTCCTGGTAAACAAAATGTATCCGATTGTGCTTCGCGCGGCTTAACGCCTTGTGCGCTCATAAATCATCCCACCTGGTTTTTTGGACCTACATGGTTATTATCAAACCCTTCCGAGTGGCCCATCAAATCTATTAACCAGAATGAAATTGAAGAATTTGATCAGGAAGTTTCGGTATTTGTAGCACCAAAAGTAATAATTATATCACCCTTATATTCACTTATAGAGTATTTCTCTTCATGGAGTAAACTACTCAATGCGACTGTTTACGTTTTGAGGTTTATTAAAATTCTTCCTCCTGATAAACGAATTGGGAAATCAGATTTAGAAAAGGCTGAATTAACATTAATTCGTGCTGTTCAACAACGTCATTTCCAAGAGGAATATTCTACTCTAGCCGAAAAACAATTGTTGAAATCTACTTTACGTCGCTTGAATCCATTTCTCAAAGATGGTATAATTCGAGTAGGAGGTAGATTGGGTAATTCGAATATTCGGTTTGATCACAAACACCCTATTTTGTTGCCAAAGTCAGATCCATTAGTTGAATTATTAATTGACTATAATCATAAAATACATTGCCATACTGGGGCTCATCTCTTGCAGTCATTATTGCGACAAAATTACTGGATTTTATCTTCTCGAGATATGATTCGTAAACGAATTTGGAAGTGCAATCATTGTTTTAAATTGCATCCCAAACCCACCTACCCTATGATGGCTGATTTACCCCGTGAGCGTGTAAATCAAGCTGCTAAAGCATTTTCGTCTACTGATGGTGTCGATTATACTGGAGCGTTTCAAATAACTATGGGGCGACATAGAGGTATTAAAAGCCAAAAGGCATATGTATGCTTATTCATTTGCTTAGCTACGAAAGCAGTTCATTTGGAGCTGGCTTCCGCACTATCCACTGAAGTTTTTCTAGCTGCCTTCAAGCGCTTTATTTCACGAAGAGGTAATTGTGCTACTCTATTTTCAGACCGAGGTACCAATTTCATAGGAGCAAAAGCTCAATTAGACGAAGTTTATAAATTTGTCAAGTCTCAAGAATTCACAGATGCTATCCAAAAGGAACTCAATTTTCAAAAAATTACTTTTCGATACAATCCCGCCGCTGCGAGTCATTTTGGAGGTATTTGGGAATCAAATATAAAAAGCGTGAAGGCCCATTTAGCAAGGGTTATTGGAAATCAAATTTTGAGTTATGAGGAGTTTAGTACCGTGCTCACTCAAATTGAAGCTCTGCTGAATTCAAGGCCCTTGTGTACCTTGAGCAATGACCCAAATGATCCAGTTGCACTAACTCCGGCTCACTTTTTGTATGGTTCTCCTTTGAATTCCTTTTCAGTCGAAAATTTAGATGAGAATCTTAATCCAGTGAATCGTTTCAAATTATTAGATTCCATTGTACAACACTACTGGAAACGTTGGCATTCCGAATATTTATCCACTATGCAAGCTAGACAAAAATGGAATTCTCCTTCTAAACCGGTGAATGTAGGCACCATAGTTATTATTATTAATGAAAATATTCCACCTCTTCAATGGCCTTCAGCGATTGTCGAAAAGGTATATCCTGGCAAAGACGGTGTCGTACGAGTTGCTGTAGTACGAACAAAAAATAACACATATACTCGTCCAGTAGCCAAACTTTGCCCTCTCCCTAATCAGTAAATTTTAAAGTCTGATATGTGAATTGTTCGGAAATTCACCTTATTTTTCTCGAATCCTTTCGATATTTAGTTTAGTAATTGTAGTAGTTGAACTTTTTTTTAACAATAATTGTTGAATTTTCATTCAACTCGGGGCGGCCAGGATGTTGAGGCCATATTAATTATTTTATGGATTATGTTTTATTTTGGAATAACTCGAATTGTTCTTTTATTTCCTGGGCTATAACAAAAGATTTTGTTGTATTGTGTGTTGCCTACAGAACATGAATAATTTTTGTAGCAATATTCATCGGATCACATTTTTCAATTTGTAGAATTTTTGCGCATTCGTGATTGAGAGTCGAGACTAGACCGTTTGGCCCTACCGAATCGTTTTGTGAAAATTGAAACAGTGAAACTGACAAACTTTCAACTTAGCATATATCTCTAATTGTGGATCCTATATCTACCTGTTTTATTCATTCTTCCAATCCTACCTATTTACCCTCATATTTATCCCCGTGGTAAGCAGAAGAAAGAAAGCATGGACCTCATTCCATCATCCAAGGTAAGCGATTAGAGATTTCCAAAATACAGTCCATATTAAGCCGATTACATAACAGACTTATTAGCTTTAAGGTTTCAGCTTTGATATTATCTATTCCGGCTGCTTTACCGTTTTTCAATTCAAAAATAGTTCTGTGTACTTCATCTGCCGTGATAGGTGCAAACACAAAAGAGTTAACTGTAGTTTTCCTTTCTATTCTGTAGTTTTCATCTCTCACAATCTCATCAGCTAATGTTTTACCAATTATGCTAAAACCGTTATTAAATGCGTTTGCGATATCAATTTTTTCTACTAGTAATTCTCCTGTATCCGCACTTTCAATGTTTTCAATATTACCCTTGTGTTTTTTCGTCTTACTTATTTGCTGGATTATGCCCCATAAATTTTTTGAACTGTTCTTATTTCCATCAATTTGTTTTTTGTAATAGTTAAATTTAGCTTTGTTTATAAGCGAGGTTAACTTGTTTCTGTACTTCTTGAATTCTTGTCTTAGATTGAAATCATGTGGGTTCTTCTGAGTTTCTTTATACATTTTATTCTTTTTATTTATTGATTTCAAGACGGCATTCGTCAACCAAGCTGCAATTTTATTAAATTTTCTCAGAACAGGTTTTTTCTCTGTACATAAGTTCATTTTTTCTGTTAGAATTTCAATGAAGACTCTTGTTGCAATTTGTGGATCAACCTCGTTGTACACCGGATCCCAGCATATATGTTGAAATGTATGAATTATTTTTTTGGTGTCAATATGGTTTGTAAATCTAAAGCTATCTGTAACTTTTTTTTCCTTATTTTCATTTAGAACAATTTGTAGGATCGTGGTATAGTGATCAGTGATGGTTGATTTTAGCACTATTGGGATAGTATTTTCGAGATTGTTATTATTAGTCTTGAGGAATATATGTGATCTAAACACGTACTGCAATCACCCTGTACCCTGGTTGGTTCATTTATGGTAGAGATAAAGCCAAATTCATTGAGTATATTCTGGTATTCTGCTGTTTGGTTCACATTCGGTTTCAGTAAATCAATATTTATGTCTCCTAGAAATAAATTGTAGTCGCACTCAATATTTTGATTATCAAGGAATTCTTCTAGACCAACATTAAAATCTTGAACGTCGGTGTTTGGTGATCTATATAAGGTGGAAACTCGTACTACACTTTTATTTTTTGTAGTTATATCTATGTTCAAAACTTTCATATTGTTCTTGATGGTTGTTATTTCATATTCATATTTCAGATGAGATTTTATATAAGCAACAACACCGTCGTTCTGATTCAACTTGCTTCCATTGTAAATAATATCATATCCTTCAATGCCATAGATACTCAAATCAAGTATTTCTCTAGTCTCACTCAAAATTACACAATCTATAGTAAAATTCAAATTTTGCATCATAATCAAAAACTCATCAATATTTCTATTTATGCTACGGATATTCATTTGTAAGATGTTGAATGCATTAAGGTTTTCATTTATTTTGAGGATATGTGAACATTCTTCGTTGGTATCTATAGTGTATGTTGGTATCGTATTTATTTCAAAATCGCGAATATACTGATCCATCATATAATAACAAAAATATATCAGTATAGCCTAACCTAATATCCAAGTACATTCAGAATAAATTGGGAATGGGCGAGCATTACATTACGCATAAAAGCGCTATTGCATGAAAGCTTATTTTCCAGTGACGCTGCGGGTTCTTATTTTCTGTTTGTCGCCTACCTCTTTAGTGATCTTGCCAGCAAGTTGGTTTGGGGTGGTTGTTTTCTGCTGATGGTTTTTAGCAGGTGGTTCAGGGAATTTGGTGATCTGTTGCTAGGGTTCTTTGGTGGCTCTCTGTGTCGGTGTTCCAGGGGCACTGTGGGGTCTTTCTGGATTGACGTTTTCAATATCTTCTTGATTTTCTAAATCCTCTGGTTTGTATATGCTGCCATTCACGTGTAGGCGGTTTCCTTTTATATAACAGTCTTCTTCCTTGTTTCCTTTAGCAAGGTTCAGATGTTTCCGCAGAATATTATATTCTTGTCGTTGTTTGTGCGTTAGGTCACGTGCTATTGAAATTCTCGTCCCTTTCAAATTTTTCGCGTTTTTCAGCACCTCTACTTTCTTCAGGTGAGATGTGAATTCTATTTTTATTGGAGGATTGTTTGATTTTCCGAGTGGGTAGAAGTTGTTCAGCTCAGTTTCTGTTATATCTACATCGACCAGTTTCTTTATTTCACTTTTGATGAAATCAGTTGTTATATCGTCTGGTTTGCTTTCCAATCCAAAGATAATGATATTATTCTCTCTTGATTTTCTTTCCAGATTCTCGATTCTATTCGTATTTTCAGCTGTTTTCGATTCTAGTGTGTTTATTTTTTGATTAAGATCTTCTATTTTTAGTGTTATTCTAACTTCCACAGCTTCGATGAGTGATTTCAGCTCTTGATTGTTCTTCTTCAATTCTTGCAAACTAATCTCGTTTGTGATAGATATACTCAGGGTCTGTGCTGGTTTATTGTTTTCGATACTGTACGGTTCCCTTTATAAATCAGTACACTGATAAGGAAAGCTAATGAAAGCTAATCTACCTTAGGAACAAAAAAGCGTAGAGATGTTTGTTGTGGTTACTGTTAATGTTCAAAACATGCCTTCTGGGATAACTTCCGTTGTTTATTTTCTTCACATAGGTTAAGAAATGTTTCCCAAATTATATTTTGCTAGTTTCAGGAAAAAAAAAGTTCCCAATTTCCTTCTTTTCACTTCGCAGTTCACAGTGCTATTTCACTTCGCTTTTGATAGCTAAAGCGACACATACATTTGGTTCCGTATAAAAATGTGAATGATTTCTGAATTCACAATTGTGTTACGTAATTTGTTCCAATGATTTTTGTGGGATCCTTTTTCAATTTCGTGTAGTTGCTATTGTTTATTTATAGGTTGTTCAATTTTATTATTGTATTCAATTTTGTCAATGATGATTGTAGAATTGCCATTATCAGCTGAAGGTATTCTCATTGTGTAATCGTTTCTCATGTTATTCAGTGACTGTTTTTCTACTCCAGTGGTGTATTGTGTCATTTTTATTCCATAGAAACGGGGAGAGAAATCCCAAATATCTTGAATATCAATATACCACCTCCTCGATTAACCTACAGTCAGTATTCGAGAACATTTAAAGGCGACATTGAGAAGAAAAGTTGAAAAGAAACATTAAACAAGCATAATGAACATGAACATGAGAAAACAAGAACATTACCAAACAAAACTACCACTAAAAAGAAAAACCGTTTCTGTCTTTTTTCTGTTTGCATTCTCTATCATCTCGCCGGACGTGAGCTCTTCCTGAGGCACGATCATATCATCCAACTCTCTCATGAAGACCAACCAAAGGATTTCGATGACTTCACGAGAGTCAATTTGCAGATGGTGATCCCTCAACACAAGGACCACCATATTGTGGTCAGAACTCATGGCACAGAGAGTTTCTGTCTCGAAGAACCAGGGCATGCTTTAACCAAGAAAATATCTAAAATATCGACGAGCACACCATGACCTATTCGCATGAGTCCTCAGTAGCCTGCCGCTAGTATTCGATCTCTGGATCGATTCGGTATGTTTGGCATTCAGATCACCCCCCACAACCAGAACACCATCATTAAATCTAGCACATCCAGGACAGGCAATCAACACACTCCACGAGATATTGTTAGCAGATATACACCTAACTTGACTCCTACTCAACTAGGATTAAACGTCAGCCGCCTCCAGCGAAAAGGTTGCATCCAGGTGGAATTCTCAAGTAAGAATGAATTTCCTTACCAAGATAGCAACCCAGCAGCGGATTGGCCTATCCTTTCTGAAATTTTGAAATGTCAAAGGCTCACCCCTCAGATGTGTTTCTTGTATCATAAGAACATCCACAATATTAGAGCTAGCCTAAGCTTCAAAGCCTCTGGAATCATTTTTGGGTTATGTTAATGGATTTGACGTTTGCGCACATTGCCTATGACAAATGGTTAAATTCATTGCTCCAGGGCTCCGAAAGTGTCCCCAGAATTGCCAACGTTGAATATGTTGTCCATCTTCAGAAAATATATGTTCAGTCAGCTTCGATTTATCGATATGTCTTTTCTTGATATTTTATTTGTGTTCTTTAGTCCTTACTGAGAGAGGTCTTTTCGTTTCAGCTGTATAATACTTTCCACAAACACAAGGCTACTATAACAACAATTTTTTGGCTTTGTTAAAGTTAAAATGGATCTCATATTCTCAGTTTTGAACACAGTTTTCACTTGGAACTTATCACTAACACGTTTTATTTTTTCAGATATGCCGGGAATGTACGGTATTATATTCGTCGTTATTGATGGTTGTCTTTGTTGTGTATTTTATTTGTTTTCAATTTGGTAAATCGTTCTATCAATGAAGTTCTTTGAATATGAGTTGAGTTGAAGAACATCTTTAATGTGGTGAATTTCGTTATTGAAAATTTGTTGCTTAGATGATTTTGAAAACTCATCAGGAAGTCTTTGTGCAGTTTGTTTACTTGCTGTTATTATTGAATCTACTCTCGGAAAAACATTTGGAGTTATTGAAAAATTCATACCGTTTGATAATACTAACTTCTCTGTATCTGTTAGTGATCTCGATGATAGATTTGTAACAGCTTTGTCAGAGACATGCTGTTGGCGACTTCTCAATATCAATTCATTTCGATGTTTCTCATTCATGAGGTTTGAATCAATTTCTGCTTAGTATTCTCTTCAATATAAGAATCATTCACACAAATGAAAATATGTGTCGAATCATTTTCGTGTAAATCGTTATATACAGGGTTTCCCAAAAGAACCGGAACAGTCGAATATTTCAGCAACGACTTGACATAAAAATATGAAATTTGGTATACGAGGGTTATCAGTAGTGCCGGATCTGAAAATAATATTTGTAACGTTGCCAGATTCACAGTTTTTCCTATGGAGCCCTCAACTTTATTTTTTCAAATGTAATGCTATGTATATTTTCGGCGCATTCGATTTGTCGTGTTCGAATTACTATGACCCTATAATATCAAATTTAAATTCCCCAAATTTATGTCAATATGGAAATTCAACATTTCGTTAAAAAATATCACCAAATTTCAATATCTCGAGAAATCGTAGCATTTAAACTTCCTTTTTAAATTTTAGTTGATACCATGAAGTTCGGTACATTTTTTCAACTGAATACTGAAACAAACCAAACCCTATTGATTATGTTTAAATATTGAATCGAATTTTAGTTCTCAAAATTCGTACGTTATGTAGGTACTTTCTTAACCGATAATAACAGAACTTCAATAAATATTGTCAGAATCAAGATGTATGAAGTGGCCTTTGAAAATAGCTAATCAACTTTTATTGTTATTGTTGTCAATCATCTGTTTATTATCAGGATAAAATGGTTTTCTTGTTAAGTGAAGAAGTTAAAATAAATACTTAGGAAGATTTCGTGAAAATAACATGTAAATTTGACAACTTTGTAAATGATATTTTTAGATGAGACTTGCCAACAAACTAATAAATTAATTTTCATTGTCATAACGCTACGATTTCTCGAGATATTGAAATTTGGTGATATTTTTTAAAGAGATGTTGAATTGCCATATTAACAAAAATTAGGCGAATTAAAATATGATATTATAGGGTCATAGTAATTTGAACATGACAAATCGAATGCGCTGAAAATATATATAGCATTACATTTGGAAAAATAAAGTTGGGGGATCCATAGGAAAAACTGTAAATCTGGCAACGTTGCAAGTATTATTTCCAGATCCGGCATTACTGATAACTCCCGTATACCAAATTTTATATTTTTATGTCAAGTCGTTGCTGAAATATTCGACCGTTCCGGTTCTTTTGGGAAACCCTGTATATTGTGTTCTAGTTGTGAAATAATGTTCTTTATTCTTACTTTATTGTATTTATGGAAACTTATTCTTTCTCTTGCCAATGCCTTACTTGCTTTCAAAACTATCCATTTACATCGTCTACTATAAAATGGTGCTTTTAAATGTAATGCTTTTGGTATCACTCCATTATCAGGACATATGCAAATAAAGGTTAAATTATTTTCCGCGTGAGACAGTTTTATATAGAAATCCTCAAGTTTTTGGAACTGATGATTGATGTGAGGTCCATACCTATTTGTTAAATTCTGTCTATAGGTTGATCAAGGAGGTGGTACATTCATATTACTCGATTTTTTGAGATTTTCTCTCCTCGTTTCTATAAAATAAAAATATATTTCAATATATTTGTATTGGGACAAATCAGATGATTTGCCCCAAAATGTCACTGCGTTCAACAAATTTTTCAATCAGGGAGCCTAAAAGAAAAATCCAGTGAACGAGAAAAGACAACAGGAAATTGAACAAGATCATTAAACAAAATTTCGAATAAAATATCAAACAAGAACATTTAACAAGAAAATTGAGCGGAAGAGTGAAACAGAAATATCAAACTAACAACAATTAACTAGAACATAAAAAACGAGAACATTACTAACACAAAACAAGAAATTGCAACATTAACATTCTAACAAGATCATTGAACAAAATATCGAACAGACTATCAAACAAGAACATTCAACAAGAAATTTGAACAAAAAAATGCAACAGAAATATTGAATGAACAATAACAATGAACAAAAAAATTATGAGAGAAATATAACTAAACAAGAAAATTCAACAGGAATATTGAACAAGAACATTGAACAAGAACATTAAACGAGAACATTGGACAAGAACATTGGACAAGAACATTGGACAAGAACATTGGACAAGAACATTGAACAAGAACATTGAACAAGAACATTGAACAAGAACATTGAACAAGAACATTGAACAAGAACATTGAACAAGAACATTGAACAAGAACATTGAACAAGAACATTTAACAAGAACATTGAACAAGAACATTGAACAAGAACATTGAACAAGAACATTGAACAAGAACATTGAACAAGAACATTGAACAAGAACATTGAACAAGAACATTAAAAACTTCGAACAAAAATTCCAAAAAAATATTCAATGGAAATTGCAATCATAATTACACAAGAAAATCAAAAAATGAATATTAAAACTAAGATTGTAGTCTGAAAAAAATCAATCACAATCACTGACATCAGATTCACACACGCGAATACTGACAATACCTACATTATACAAAAATCCCACGCTGAGTGACTTGTGTGAAAAGATCCCTAGGTACCATATTATCTGAGAGATATCAGGAGTTATGATTCTTCCTTTTTCAAAGCATATCTCGAGGCCAGGGCCAGGATCATAACGTGAAACTGAACATTATAATTTCATCCATGCAGTCACTATCCGGCATAAAATACTGTTCATTTCACTTTATTCTTTGGGATTTTCTCTCCTCGTTTATATAAAATAAAAATATGCGTATTATTTCAATATACTTGTAGTAAGACAAATCAGATGATTTGCCCCAAAATGTCACTGCGTTTAACAAATTTCTCTATCAGAGAGCATAAAAGAAAAATCCAGTAGCTTGTCAGTGACAATTTGTTTGAAAATGTTTGAAGGAAAGAAATATAAATATACTGAAAGAATATCGAATTTTTATTTATCTTTGGACGTTTCGGGACCGAATCTGCTCCCGTTCTCAACATAAAAATGCAAAATATTCCTTTTTGGAAGTTGTTGCTTATAGTTTGACACTTCTCAGTGTCATACTGATGTTGGCATATGAATAAGTGATTTTAGTCTACAAATGAGTTACAAGATGTTTTCATCAATTGATCTTGAATCTACCATTTTCATGTTCAGTTTTCAGTAGTGAATACCATGTTCTATCTATATCAACTGAACAGGAAGCAATGCTATTGTCTCCGTTCAGAAGAATGCAAGCGGATTCCTTGATTTTTCTTGTTTGGTTGTTATTTTCTTTTCCTATGATTTTGATATTATTCCACTCCGCCATATGTTGTCCATCTTCATCTTGTAACTCATTTGTAGACTAAAATCACTCATTCATATGCCAAAATCAGTATGACACTGAGAAGAGTCAAACTATAAGCAACAACTTCCAGAAAGAAATATTTTGCATTTTTATGTTGAGAACGGAAGCAGATTCTGTCCCGAAACGTCCAAAGATGAGTAAAAATTCGATATTCTTTCAATATATCTATATTTCTTTCCTTCAAACATTTTTCAAACAAATTGTCACTGACAAGCTACTGGATTCTTCTTTTCGGCTCTCTCATAGAAAAATTTGTTAAACGCAGTGACATTTTGGGGCAAATCATCTGATCTGTCCCACTACAAGTATATTGAAATAACAGGCATATTTTTATTTCATAGAAACGAGAAAATCTCAAAAAATCAAGTAAAATGAATGTACCACCTCCTCGATTTACCTACAGATAGTATTTATAAAATACCGTGTTGGCTACAATCAGTATCACTTCGTTGGTGCGAAGGAAGACGGACAGATTGACGAAAAAGTGGGGAACATTAATTCCTTCAGGAAACAACAGGCATGGTATTTGTAAAACAAAATCAATAAAATGTTAATCTTACGTACTTGTTAATAATAATAATAATAATAATAATAAATTTGTTTATTTTCCTTCTTCCTTTTACAACACAAAAAAAAACAACATTATTACAAATATTTGAAAATAAACTATGACACCACGAATCACTAAGTGTGATTGTTTGTGGTTATGTCCATCCACTGGGATTTGCTTGGAGATACAATTATTTTGGATGTAGACAACGTGAAAAAAATATATATATATATATATATATGACCCGCTAATGCTGATAGTCATATCCTAGATATCAGAAATGAAGGCTCAATTTGTAGGTTATGTGAAGCACAATAAGCTATAACTTCCATTTAGGTCCTAGTGGATGCGCATGGAAGTCATGCTCATCATGCTCGCATATTATGGTGCTATTGATATGATATACATTTAACTATCACAACACAAACAACAACATTTCTTAGACAAAAAATATAAATGAAATATAATAAGAAGTAACAAGTATTATCGCTAATCACTACGTATTTAAAATTTTGTACACATATTTTGTATAAAATAACATTAATACAAAAAAAAGATCTACACAACAATGGGCAATTTCAATAAATCGCACAACAGCTAATCGATAATTTCATGTATAAGGATCCTCTCCGTGTTTACCAGGAAAATTTTTATGAGTTTTTTAAAAAAATGTATAGAATTTATAACTTTCAGGTAAACTTTGTAGGTTTCTGGTGAAAAATTGTAGATTTTACTACATAGAAATATAAAGTGGCGTTGACCTATTGTCTTATTCGCGAGGAGTATTTGGACCGTTCCTTGTTGTTTATTTCTAGTAGCATATGGATGCACTATTTTTTTAGAATATTTTTATTATTATATGTATAGATTAAAGTTGTATATACATATAATTTCCGTATATCAAGTATTTTTAATTTTTCAAATAACAAATTTGATGAATAACTCACCTTCTTCTTATAATTTATTTTCAAAATTCTCTTTTGTATAACCTCCAGTTTTTTCAAGTAATTCCTTGTTGTAGCTCCCCAAGACAGTATGGCGTACTGAATACGACTTTCAACTAATGCATAGTATAGAACCTTCAGGTGGTTAATGTCAATTAGTCGTGTTAGGTACTTGAATTTATACAATAACCGCCTGAGAATATTTGTTACATTATCAATGTGTTTATCCCAACGTAAATGAGAATCCACTGTTATGCCCAAATACTTCAAATCAGTTCTTCCTTGTAGTTTGACACTTTTGTTGTTATAGGTTATATCAATTGATTTAAATTTTGGTAGATGTACGGCATAGCTGGTAAAGGGTAAGAAAAATGTTTTGTCAAAATTTATTGGCAAGTGTTTGTTGAACCAGTCAATTATTCCATTGATATCAATTTCAACTTTATTCTTCAATTCTGCCCATGACTCAGCCGTGTCATCGGCAAAACTGATGATTTCTCCTGTTGATTGCACTGAAAATAGGTTATTGATGTAAAGTGTGAAAAGTGTTGGTCCAAGTACTGTGCCTTGGGAACTCCTATTTCTAGCTTTTGAGAATTACTGAATTCACCATTGATTCTCACTATCTGTTTTCGATCCGATAAATAGCTTCTGAGTAGATTCAATGACGTGCCACGTATTCCTGTATCCTCCAAGACTTCCAACATCTGTATGTGATCAACGGTGTCGAAAGCCTTGGCAAGATCCAAGAACACACAAAGGGCAGGTTTTCCTTCGTCCACAGACTTATAAATTTTTTTGTCAGCTCAGCTATAGGCGATTCATGCTAAGGAGTACTCCCTCTACCGTTGTCTAATATAACTAACGTATGGGCCATTGATTGCTTTGTTTACATTAGTTTGCGTGTATTTTGTATGAGAAGTAGTTGTGTTTTAATTGTCTATAATTTTGTTTGAGAACTTCTATAAACGTTTAAAAACATGAGTCATCATTGTTGTGTACCTCATTGTTCATCTTGAGCAAAAAAATCCCGAGTATAGCTTTCATTCCTTTCAAAAATCAGGACAGTCTAAATTTGTATTTGAAACTAATAATTTGGGAAACAAGGAAGTGATCGGTAGGAGAAAGGTGTGGATTCATAACTTGAAGATTGGAGAAAGTGTCTGAACATAATGAGAAACCTATTGTTTTTTACACTTCACTGAAGATTTACTCATATAGGTAAATTTTCAAATGTATGTCTATATCTATTATGAATATAATACCCACTTCTTGAGGTGATGGTAAAAAAAACAAACAAATTTTAAACTGATTATATCTTTACTCATGAACAGTAGAATTTTTAAACAGTAAAGAATGTTATCAATCAGGGTTTCGATGATTATGTTGTAAAAAGTCAAGTAGAAACTGTTTACCTAAATTCACCTTCCAAAGAACACTTTATTCCCAAAAAGTTTGCTGGATTTTGTTTTAAAAATATCATGCACTATCAGGGGAATATCCCAGCTATATATTCGAATTGGAAATCAACATTCCACACAGGTTTTCATGAGAATTCTTGTTCAATAATGATAAAAACTTACAGCCTATGCATGTTGGTATATATGAAGTTCAACTAGAGGTAGGGAGGTTATCTAATGTTGAACAGAGATAATATAGTCCTCAATCAAAACACAGTAGACCGCTGGAAAATACAAAGTTCGAAAATAGACAAATAACAAAGCTGGACGTTTGAAAACTCAAAACGAAATGAACATAAACACCATTACCAAACAATGTTAACAATCCGCCAATGGCCCATAGAGTAGTACCGACATTCGCCGTTCTGGCGCTACGATCTTAATCTCAGTTGCCTATAGCATCATTTGTTGAGAGTCCTGTGCGGAATCCATACTGGTTGTTAGAAAGTATGTTGTATTTATTCAGGTAGTCAGTTAGTCTGGAATTGAGAATCCTTTCAAAAATTTTTGAGTAATTCGATATTAACGATATTGGTCTATAATTTGTTATTAGTTTTTTGTCGCCTTTTTTGTGTATAGGAGATATAACTGCTTCCTTAAATTGGCTTGGAACTTGTCCCTTTTCAAATATATTATTAATCAAATTAGTAATTAAAGGAGTGATACTATTTGTTGTCTTTTTGAGAGTTTCTGAGCGAATCCCATCAATTCCAGGTGACTTTTTATTTTTCAATGACATGATTGTGGTTCTTATTTCTACATCTGTTGTGGGACTTAGGAAAAATGAATTTCCAGCTATATTTCTAATCGGCCGAATTAAGTCAATGTTTTCAAATTTCTCTGTAAGTCTTTGACCTATATTGGAAAAGAATGTGTTGAACTCATTTGCGATTTCGATGGGTTTATTTATCATCTGACCATTCTCACCACATATTTCTTTAATTTCTCTATTTTCATTTGAGTTTCCTCCATGTATTTGATTCAGGACATCCCATAAGGCCTTCGAGTTTTCTTTATTGTTTTCTATTTGACTGTTATAAAAATGTGATTTCGCTATTCTCATCAGTTTATCAGTAATATTTCGATAATTCATATATGCTTTTTTTTAACATTATTTTCTGGGTCATTTTTATAATGAGTGTATAGCTTATTTTTTTTGCTATAGATTCAACTATACCTTGAGTTATCCATTGTTTTCTCTTTGTTAGGCGTCGATTTTGTTTAACGATATAACTATTTTTCTCTATAAGTGTATTGATTGTGTTTATTAATATACTTGTTTTAATATCAATATCATTTGTATCATAATATACGGTCCAGTCATGTTCTTGTATTTCGATGTTCAACGATTTGTAGTTTGTGTACTTTTTGAATTTTTGTATTTCTTGTTTTATTTCTACAGATAATGGTAGGTATGCGAAAGTCGCCCTGTGATCCGTGATTTTGTTGTCATGAACTACAGCCATGCAGGATGTGTCATGAATTTCTCTCTTTTCATTGCTGAAAAAAATCAACGACACAAAGTTGAATTCGCTTAGGACGTCTAAATAATTAGATACTGTATCAGTAATATTCTTAATGTTTATGTTAATATCACCTATGAATATATGGTTTTTAGTTCTCATGTTACGTTTTGTGTCCTCTAAGTAATTGTAGAGGTTATCAATGAATTCATCATCATTCACTGGTGGTGGTTTGTAAAGAGATGTTATAGTTAGTTTGTCACTGTTTTTCAACTGAATATTTGTTTGAATAGCCTTACAGGGTCCTATTGGAATTATCTTATAGCTGTACGACATCGTTTTTTTCATAAATATAATAGTACCATCGTTGCGATTTATATTGCCCTCATTATATAATACATCATAGCCATCTAAGTTGAAAATGCTCAAATCCAGGATGTTAAATGTTTTAGTTAATGATGTAGTCTACGTCGCCCGTACTGTCGCTGTCTGATGAATGTCCAATCTTCGAAGACGATGGTGATGATTTTTCAGTCCTTGTCTAGCATGGTCCTTTTGTCAGTAGTAAATTGTATTTATTCCGAAAACACCATACCCATTTCAGACGGATTTTCCTAATATACCAGAAGTACCTGGTCGATCGCTAGTAGAACGTCGAAAAGGTAATTTCGATACATCAGGGAAAGCTGTCGGCGGCTATGATTTTCCAAGGACTAATTTGGTCTGATTATCATAACCGACGTCTTCATCTATTTCTGCTAACGTCTCTCCGTCGATGCTATCATGAGAGCTGATAGCAATACCACCAGCAACACGAAGAGCAGGTGGCTGATGATGATGATCATCTTCCTCAACCATATCAATGAAAGGGTTGATGCCTTCAATGATATGATTGGAAAGATGTTCAATATCATTGTCAACTTAGTCGTCAAAATTGTTTTTAAAATTTCCATCAATTGAAGAAGGAATACGAATAGGAAGAACAACAGCAAGAGGAGAATCAAGATTAGGAAGAGGAATATCTATAGGGTCATCGATGAAGGAATAGACAATAAATCGATAACGATATTTGAAAGACCGCTGCTGGGAGGTATCCGTCATGAACAACTTTAAGCTGAGAGCCAAGTAGAGTTGTCCTTGTGCGAAGCAAGGGATTTTCAAGAAAATGCCCACCTTCTTTAGGTGCGTTCGGTTTAACAAAATCGGAGCCGAGCGAGCAGATGCAGATTTGGTGTCACGTGATCACCTAGCAGATAGAGCTAATGGTATTTAACGAACGCTCAACGAGGTAGTAAATAGTAGATTGCGAGCGCCAGCTGTCAGAAGTAACAGAAAACAGAAACAATTCACTTAACCTTATTACTTTTAAAAACACGTCAGGGCAACAAAGTTCTTTTGAATGTTTGTTGTTTATATTTTGAAAATTACTAGGGAAGGAATGATTCTGTCTCATATGATCGGTCATTAACTGTGGATCCAGGGCAGTTGTGATCGCATATATTACAGATATATAATTAATATGCTACCTACAGCAAATTCGTCGGTCATTCTGGCGATTCTGGGCAAGGAGGATTCTACAAAATTCAGTTTCGTGTTTCGTTTCCAGTGGATCGAGTCTTCAATTTTTCGACATAAAAGAGATATAATTTCAATAACATGTTGTTGACATTGATTTGTTGACAATTGACAACCGAATAACCGATCAAATCTGAATGATCTGCTCCTCAAAGCGGAGCAAACAGATTACATCTTTCAGCTCGCTCTGACAATTAACGAACACGGAGCAGATTAGACAGAGGAAGTAGATCTGATTTATCGAACGCTTTCCGAGCTAACGGATGGAATCGAGCTAACAGATATGTTATAACCGAACGCACCTTTTAAAGTTTGCCCTTGCGATGTGTTGTTGGTCATCGCAAAGGCTACATAAACCGATAATTGCAGACGAAGCACTGTTCCCGTCTAGAAGATAACGTCTTCAGCGACCGTTAAATTCATGCGTGGAACAAATGCAACATTACCCCCATAAGCTTCGACGCTGCCAGTGAGAACTTGCATTTTAATTGAATTGCCATCCTAAGATATGATGCGTAGTTGTGTACTGGTACAAAGCCACTAGGCAGGACGTGGTTTCTCCGTAACATGACTACGCATTCCACTTTGAGTGACAATTCGTATGGAGGGAGACCCAGAGGCAGTGATGAAATTAAAAAAAAAGTACATACAACATATAAATCATAGTGTAGGTAGTAGTCCATCCTTCACTACTGGTATGTAGATCATTGCCTTTGTCCCCCTCCGCATTGCTATTATTGTTATAATCGATACGACCACGACCATAGATTTCGTCGACAACGTCATTCAATTCCGCGACGTGTCGGGGAGGAATCTCGATCAGGGCAGCGGGAGAAAAGAGTGCCGGCATCTTCGAGTGGGGTAATTCGTCGTTGCCAACTCTCAGTAGGAAAGCGGCAAAGTTGACAACATTATCAGATTTATCTGCATCATCATGATCATGTGGAGCTGCAGCTCGACTGACTTTAATTTTCCGTGTATCGATAAATTCATACCAACATCCAAAGATCAGAAGACTTCAAAGATGATGAAGCACCTGCCCAGAATGCGCACGAGGGACAATTGGTTACCAATTGGCGAAATCTGCCAAATACTGTCACGAGTAGAACGGTATATTAGTAATTTCGAACCATGAGTGTTTTATAAACATTAAGTTGATCAAATCATCCATTGACATTGACATAAGAACTGACCAAGGAACTCATGAGAAACGTGCAAGTCTAATAAAATGATGTATATAAATATTAGATGTAAGGGTTCCGAAGTTAGTCTGGTCTGGGGCTACTCTTGACTTGACAAGAACTCGTCGTAATGGTAATTATAATTCAAGTTGTTATTTGGTCTTTATATCTATTGCAATTCTATATTCATCACTTTACCCATAATGTTTCGTGTTATAATAAATATTGTCATCTTCGAATATAGTCTCGTACTTTCAGTTACCCCCAAACTATTAGTGCCTACTCAAATATTACCTCTCGCAAACTATTAAGCTAAGCATTACCCTTTATGAATCGATATGGATTGACTAACCATCTATTATATCCTGACAATACCACCACTTTGCCACCCATGGGAATTCCGGGTGCCTTCATCAGATCTTGAAGGTACAGATCTAACGCCTCGACAGCCAATCTACGAGTCATCGGAGCCTCGTCCCATAAGATGTTGGGGATATTTTTGATGATGCCAGCTTTGTCGCTCCTAACCGGATACCCCAGAACAGTTTTTTCGTACAATTTTAGCGGCAGCCTGAACGCAGAATCCACGTTGGTTACCTTCGCTAAATACTATGTATCTACTGTGAAGGAATGTTTTACCCTTACCGCCAGGTCCGTCGTTGGAAAATAAATTTGGGTAGGGATGTGGAAATGGCAGACAATTTTGGTTTTCTAATGCTCCCGAATGGGTTCCACATCCCCAGGCCGAAAAAAAATAATGTTTCAAGAATTTTATCGCGAATTAATTTTTGATCCCGATGGAAGAATTATTTTCTACATAAAACATCAATAGGATTTTCCATGAAATTGCTCTCCCTCGCAACGCTATCGTTGGCATCGTTTATCACTAACAATTTTTTAAAAACTCTTCCCTCGTTATGAAAGAAATCATCATTCTGAAAGATATCATCGTTCACGTCGATGATTGAAAACAATCCCAAATCGGCCAGAGTGAAACGATATCCGCCCATAACACACATGCGTATGACATTCCTCACATGGAACAATGCCATATGCATGGCGAATTCTTCATCGTCGACACCATGTTATGTAAAATCACGGATCAAATCGTCTCTGTGAGAATGCCACATTTCCGCGATGCCTTCCAGTATCGCCCCTTTTTCGGAAATCATTAGACAAGCCAAGTAGCCGAAGAGTTAAGAAGCATTCGCAGAAAGAAATATTGAACAATTAATGTTGAATAAGAACACGAAAAAACAAGAACATAATAGGCGAACTAACATTGAACGAGAAAATTGAATAGAAACATTGAACAAGGACATCGAACAAAAATTGAAAACAAGAACATACAACGAAAAAATTGAGCAGAAAAGAGTTGACGAGTCATGAAAGAACATCGCGTCAATATGACCTCCTCCAGAGCGCGATCATATCGATAGTGATTTTCCAGCAAAACCATGGCGCGACATGCCGATTTGTAATCAGGATAAACGATGCCAGCGATGGTGGGCAAAGTTTTGTAGCTTGTCACAAAGACATGCTGCAGCAACATTCGCAAATAAATTCGCGTAGAATCATCGGCAGACAGAAACATTAAACAGACAATAATATATAAGAATATGGAAAAACAAAAACCTTATAGAACTAATACTGAACGAGAAAGTGAACAAAAACATCGAACAAAAATATAAAACACGAACATGCAACTAACAAATTGAGCAGAAAGGTCGAACAAAAACATTAAACGAACAATAACAAAGATCAAGAAAGAACATGAAAAAACAAGATCATCATAGAACTAACAATGAATAAAAAAATAGAACAGGAACATTGAACAAGAACATTTGGACGAAACACAGAACAAAAATATCAGACAGGTGCATGAGCGTATCGATGACTCTACACCATTTATTTCGACTTGTTCACAGTCTATTAGGACCATTTCACGTGTAACGCTCCGGAATTTCAACATATTTTAGAAGTCTTGCCTCGCGATCGTGTCCTCAGATTGAAGTCGGCGGTCAATTTTTCTATCTCTATTGGCCTGTTCACTATCTCCTCGTCTGTTTTCCTGTACTCTTGTACAGGTAACAAGACAATGTTGTGACTTTTGTCACTGATATGATATTCAAACAAACGCCAACAGGCCTCCATCGCAATGACGTACCTGTAATTTCATTGTTTTCGATTTCATCCCAATTAATAATTGGGTGGCGATATATTGATCATTTTCAACGTGTACAGGTGAAACGATTTTCACTAACTAATTTTGTATACAAACAAACGCAGAACAGAAACATTAAATGAACAAAAGCAAACAACAAGAACATGAAGAAAACAAGAACAGGAACAAACAAGAACATTATTGGAGAACTAACACTGAACGAACAAATTTAACAGGAACATTGAACAAGAACATCGAACAACAAAATTAAACAAACAATAACACTCAAGAACATTTTGTATTCAAACATACACCAAAAGGCTTCCATGGCATTTACGTATCTATAATTTTTATATTTATGAATTTCATCCCAGTTTACGATTCGAAGGCCTGTAGGCGTTAGTTGATCATCCAGCCTATGAGACAGTGATGATCTAGGAGATAGTGGACGAGGGTTAATAATATTATCATTATTGGTGTTGTTGATATTATTGACCGCCGAGTTTTGACGATTATTATTTGGTACTTCTGCAAGCTGTACGGATATGTAATCGGGCTCTTTCTCCACATACTTGTGGAGGTACCTGATGGATCGCAGACTGCCGCACAGTTTAACGTTCAGATGACAATAATATTTTCCTTCAATCAATTTGTTGAACTGTGGGACATATCTGTTATCCACCAGAATATGGTTAGGCAAATTAATATGAACGACCGTTATCCGGCCGTAAGAGCTTCGGCTGCGCCAAGCGGTTATCACCGCCACCCCTAATTGAACGATCTCTAAACATTTCTGGAAAATGTTTTTTGCATCGGTCATCAAGCATGCATGGATCAGTCGGATTATGTTGCCCACAAGGTTTGTGGATCATGAGCTAGACTACATATCCGTAAGCTTTTGGTTCGTGGACACGATCCAGCAGCTGTGCACAAACCGCATTGTCAATTTGTTGTACGGTGTCCAGCCTATCTTCCGGTCGAAGAATGACAAGGAAATGGGCGTGTGGTAAACCCCGTTTTTGAAATTCCACTGTGTAAATATAATTCAGGGGAACTTCAAAAGGTTGTTTGGTGGTGAGTTCGTCAATCAATTCTGTATGGTAGGCGACATACCAAATCCATTTTTGATGCCCACGGAGGATTCCCTCAATTTCTGGCCATGACGGGTTGCACGTGAAAGTGATAAACAAATCAGGTTTAGCATGTCGTGCAACCATCGTCATGGCATATCTAGATAACGTCGTGATGAGTTCCTCTCACCACCAACGAATGCGGTCGGTAAAATGACAATTTTATCGTCACGCGCATTCAAATTCCCAGCTCTGACCTGAAGCATTCTTCTCTAATTTTGCCAATTGGACGTTCTGAATTCCCTCTGATACTGCTTGTAGTACCAAAGTATGTTCAGTACGGACCCATATGTCCACGATATATTGCTGAAGCAGTTCTCCACAATGACGATTGTCCCGCGGCAGTAATGAATTTCGGTGCGACGGCATCACTGTTGTGACATGACACTTCTTGATTTTTCGAATAATTACTAGAGATAACAAAGGAGACTACTTGAAATTAAAAATGGTAATATTATTTTTTTATGCGGATATGAAGATGGAAAATAATATCCTTCCTGCACAAGACCTAGGTCGGCTTAAAAAAAAATTGTTCTAATATATATATTGTATATGTATATATTTTTCGGATGATTACTGGAGAGAACAATGGAGACCATTTTTTTAAACAATCTAAAGTATTACGGTCTAAATGAACCTTCTTTATATAAAGTATATTTTACGAAAACTTTCTTGACAACAAAATAATTGTTGCATCTCGCATGGGACTGAACTCGAGTCCTCATGCGTAGCAGACGCAGACAGACGCTTAGTTCACTATGGCACGCATTCACTTCAAAATTGTCTATTGAAGAGAACTGCCAACTGCCAAATACATACTACGTGACGTCATCGCACCGAAATTGATTACTGCCGCGAGACAACCGTCCGCAATGAAGACCAGTGCTGAAGCCTTTGAAAACGGTAAAAAGTGAGACAAAATTATAGTAGGATGAAACCCATTGGAACAGGAAAAGAATATAATAAATATGGAAGGAGAAATCAGTTACGGGCGATCTGAGGGGTGAGTTTTCAAGGGTATAAAACGGTTTATCTCGATTTCCGGCAAAACTAAAAGCCCTATGGAAAAACAGTTGAATGCCAGAGTTTTAGGTAATTAAATAGATCTCTACCATTTATATCGACATTTTCTTCACATAACCTCAAAATTCATGTGGAAAATTCAAATATCCAAGTTTTTGGTTTTTATTCTTCTTTCACTTTCACAAAAAAAAGTTCTCGCGAAATTTGATAAAAACTTACTTCTACATGTTCCAAATGCGCTGTGATTTTTTTGTTTCAAAATATCCATTTTTTCGCCCTATTTTGACTTAATATCGAGAAGCACCCTGCATTTTCAATCGAGAATTCTCGCGTCATAATATGTGCATTTTCAAAATAGTTCGTTGGAATCTCTTCTTTCTGATGGTGTCAAAAATACAGGGTGACATTTTAAAAACATGCACCCTCAATATCTTCCAGTGAATAATATGAAAAATCGAGAAGGTCAATATTATTCTCAAGGAGACACTTGAAATGAATATTTTTAGCCCTCTTGGTTCAAGGAGTAGATCTTGCCCCCAGAATTTCCAATGAAAAGGGGGGTCAAGTGGCACATCATTTTGAAGGGCGTTGAGTTATCTCTTCAACGGTACCCTAGTTCATCATTTTCTGTTGAGCAGTTTCCAAAAAATGCTGCTTCAATTACAAAACTTACCACCCTCAATATCTTCCTTCCAGCAAATAATATGAAAAATCGGAAAGACAGGTCAATTTCAATGTCGAGGAGGACACTTTAAATGCATATTTTTATCCTTCTTGGTTTCACCCCCTAGGAGGAGTACATGTTACCCTTAGAACCTTATATGAAAAAGGCGTCAAGATGCACATTATTTTATAGGGCGTTCAATTCTCTTTCAAACCGTACCATAGTTAATGATTTTTTGATGAGCAGTTTCTGAAAAATGGTGTTCTAAACTTACAGAAGTAATTGGAATATGCCTGCACTGCAATGCATTCAAAATCTCCCTAGCATTTGGACAGAAAAGGTCAATAAAATAATACCAACCTGAAAACCATGCATATCAGTCGAGATATCAGTGCAGGCATGTTCTTATTACTTCTGTAAGTTCAAAGCGGCATTTTTCGGATATTGCTTATCAAAAAATGATGAACTAGGGTACCGTTGGAGAGAGAATTGAACGGTAACATCTACCCCTCCTAGGGGGTTGAACTAACAGGGCTAAAAATATGCATTTCAAGTGTCTTCCTCAAAAATGGTATTGACGTGTCTTTTCGATTTTTCATGTCATTTACCGAAAGAAATATATTATCGGGTTGTAAGTTTTCTAAGTGACACGACATCTTCAAAATGATGTGCCACTTGACCACCCCCCTTTCCATTTGAGATTCTGAGGGCAAGATCTACTCCTTGAACCAAGAAGGCTGAAACTAATCCTTTCAAGTGTCCACCTTGAAAATAAAATCGACCTGTTTCTTCGATTTCTAATATTATTCACTGGAAGATATCGAGGGTGGGAAGTTTTCGAAATGTCACCGTAATAAACATAACCATGGTAAATGTTCACAGAAAATTCAAAGGAACGAAAAGCAGCAGTCACATTTTTCAGATGGAATTCTCTTCATTATTTAGAACATTATATTTTCGCATGGTGTTTGCAATCCTAACGGAATTGACATTTATTTGTTCATCGATGTAACATGGAATCTAACGTTTTTCGAGTAATTAGTGAATTCGAGTATCGTTTCTTTGCATTTTCTGAGAACATTTACCATAGTAACCCATATACAGGGTGTCCTTAAAAGGTCTTTACAAAAAGCTACCACATATTCTTCAGACCAAAACAATTCGATACAAGCAAACTTACCTCAGTAAAAAGTTGCTTAGTTTGGGCGCTAGACGGCTCTGAAGTTGAAATTTTCAAATCGATTTTGCTTCATAACTTTGGAACGGCTCATGAGATTTTTTTCAAATTTGGTACGTTGGCATAGACTCATCGGGCAATGAAACTCATATCATAATCATAATTAATATCATTCCATGGGCGTAGAACTTGATTTTTTCAGGAAATAAACATCTAAAACTTCTACGCCAATGAAAAAAAATCAGTTTCAGTATGACATCTAGATAGCCCAAATCATTCACTACAAAAAAGGTATTCTTGATAAAATTCGATTACTCTGATGGTTTCGACCATTTTCACGTATACAAAGATTTATACAACGCAAAAAGTTGAGATGTACTTTTTGCATAGGTTATTTCTATTGAAAATTAGTAGCACTGTTTTTTTTTTTCTGAAGACTATTATTATCTGCTCGAAAACAGTGATATTCACATTCTTGGTTTCCATAGTTTCATCTGTGTTGATTTGTCGAGTTTTATTGACGTTGATTGTTGATATCGGACTTTTCTGATTTATCATGGCCGTACAATACACCAATGAAGAATACACCGATATGTTATTGGTATTCGGATATTGTCAAGGAAATGGTCGAGAGAGTGTGAGGGTGTATTCGGCAAGGTTTCCAAATCGTCGCGTACCAAGCCACCCAACCTTTGCTGCAGTTGAGAGACGTCTTCGGGAGACCGGTCATTTTGCTCCTAGAACTGGTGATTATGGAAGACAGCGTTATGTAAGGATTCCCGAAGTCGAAGTAGAAATTTCAGACCGTATTGAAGAAAATCCAGAATTGAGTACTAGACGGATAAGTAATGAACTAGAAGTTTCTAGGAATGCCGTTCATGAAGTACTAAGAGAACAATTATTATACCCATACCACAAGACGCCAGTTCAAGATTTATTAATCCATGATTCACAAAGTCGTCTGATGTTTTGTAGGTTCATTAATTTGCAAAGAGAAATGAATCTGAACTTTGGAAAGAATATTTCGTTCACTGATGAAGCCTGTTTCACAAGAAGAGGAATAACTAATTTTCATAATGAACACGTTTATGCAATTGAAAATCCTCATTCCATTAAAATAAACCATTTTCAACACGAATTCAAAATCAACGTTTGGGCTGGAATAATAGGAAATTTTATAATTGGTCCTGTCATACTTCCACAAAGATTAACAGGAGACATGTATTTACAACATCTACGAAATACGTTGCCAAATTTGTTGGAAGATTTACCACTCCAACATCGGGTAGATATGTGGTTTATGCACGATGGAGCTCCACCACATTTTTCGGTGGATGTTAGGAATTTTTTAAACCAACAGTACCCAGACAGATGGATAGGTAGAGGTAATGATGTACCCGTGAATTGGCCACCACGTTCTCCAGACTTAACACCGATGGATTATTTTGTATGGGGTTATCTCAAGTCTACGGTTTACAAGACCCCTGTGAATACTGTAGAACAATTATGGCAACGTATCCAACAGGCGACGAATAATCTTACAGGCGATGAAGAAGTTATGCGAAGAGTACATTTCAACTTTTGGCGTCGTATAAATCGTATATACGTGAAAATGGTGAACATTTTGAACAATTTTTATGAAATATCTGTTAATCGTTTTATTATTAATTATGCTCTAAATCACTAAAATTAAAATTTTGTCGAAACCATGAGAGGAATCGACTTTTGTCAAGAGTACCTTTTTTGTAGTGAATGAGTTGAATAATTTAGATTTCATATTAAAACTAATTTTTTTCCATTGGCGTAGGAGTTTTAGATGTTTATTTCCTGAAAAAATCAAGTTCTACGCCCATGGAATGATATTCATTATGATTATGATATGAGTTTCATTGCCCGATGAGTCTATGCCAACGTACCAAATTTGAAAAAAATCTCATGAGCCGTTCAAAAGTTATGAAGCAAAATCGATTTGAAAATTTCAACTTCAGAGCCGTCTAGCGCCCAAACTAAGCAACTTTTTACTGAGGTAAGTTTGCTTGTATCGAATTGTTTTGGTCTGAAGAATATGTGGTAGCTTTTTGTAAAGACCTTTTAAGGACACCCTGTATATTCCACACCATCAGAGAGTAGAATTTCCAATGAACAAAAAGCCCATCGACTGTTTCGAAAAAGCAGATATTTTGACGCGAGAATTTTCGATTGAAAATAAGTGTGCACTTTGGATATCAAGTATAAATGGGGTGAAAAAAAAGAATATTTCAAATCGAAAAATTTACAGTGTATTTCGGACACAAAAAGGTGAGTTTTCACCATATTTTGTAGAATTTTTTTTGCAAAAGAAAAGTAAAAACGAAAAACTTGGTTATATGAATTTTTCACATGAAATTTGATGGTATGTGGAAAAAGTGCATTCACAATAGTTATAGATCATTCTATCACCTACATGTTTGCTATTCAACTTTTTTCCATAGGACTTGTAGTTTTGCTAGTAATGGAGATAATCCATTTTCCACCGTTTAAAGCTCACCTCCTCCCTCTTGCCGACCTCAGATCGAAAGTAATTTATTTTTTATTCAATTTCTGTTATATTCTCTGGAGCGCGATGATTCCGTTTTGGGCACATTGTTGTTTCGTCTTGGACGTTGCCGCCCATGTGGAGTGCCAGCCTCACGAATATATTAACCAGCTGAATGCTGGATTGTCCTTATATCGCTCCTATCCCATTCCGAGATGATTACAGGCATTGGGTTTACCACTAATTTTGTGCGTATCACATATCCTCGTTCACCCTTTCGGAAGATAAGCGGGTACACCAGAGGATCTGCCAACGGATCCAAATTTTTCGATTCAAATGATCGTCTCAGGCCACCAGTCCATTCGTTGGTGAACGACCAAATCGCAATCGAAGGTGGTTTTTCACCAACAAACAGAGCAGCGACCTCAGTACTGGTATCCGCTGGCAGATCAAACAATCTCAATCTGTCCGCCATTCTATCTTTGAAAGCAATTAAAATAATTAAATTTCGAAAAATGTTTGGATCCTGACGGTGCATATCGCGTATTACTTTCCCCATGGAGAAATAAGACGCGATATAAGGGTTAAACAAACGTAGATTAATTTGGCAAGTTCTGACTGTGTCGTTATCGACCGCATTTTGATCTCCGTGAAAAGATAGCTTTTTCAGCATCGACGAAATAATACTGATTGAATTTCAATGTTATATCATCAGTAATATTTCGAGTAGCTCTGATTGAATAGGTTGGATGTAATAGTATAGTTGTCCGCACACATGAAAACACCAATGCCCCTGCCCGACGTTACGATCTTCCATGATTTTGGTATTGAAAGACGCCATGGCAAACATATAGTCTTATTTTCGATCTGATTTGCGATGAACAAATCACCCTGTAGAAAATAACTGTTGCCGATTGATAGAAATCATTGTAGTACCTTGTATATGATACGTTCAAATTGTTTCCATTCATTGGCTACCTGAAATGTTTTATCTTTCCAGAGACCCTAGTTTTGACCTGTTACCAGAACCGTTCAGTCATTATTTTGACCAGTTACAATAATACTAAGTGAACCAAATAACGTCCTATACATTCAGGTTTGTATACACACTAACGATACTAGACTCGTCGACTAGGTACTTGACGCAACGATGGAAACTTGAAGATTCTGAAGCTTTTGTTGTGATGTTGGTCGCAAAATGAATTCGTCTGAAATAGAAACGAGTGGAATATTATGAGAAATTCAGTATCGAAATCAATTATCGGCCGTCGTGCGAAGCCGGTAGCATGTGCTGAAGATCGGTCCGAATTTCAGTGTCCAATAATCGAATTTGCCAGTTTGGTTTACACATAACACTAAACGTTTGTGCCTAGGACCACACAAGTGATAATTTCTATGGTCGGTCAGTATTTCCAATATCATTCGGACAATACGGGGTGTGAATCTGAATGAAGAATATTTCCACGTATTCGCGAAAAGGATGAACCAGAACTGAAAATATTGATGGAGAAATTTCAAGTATGAGAAATTTCAAATTGCATCCGGCCAAAGGTTTTTATTACCAGTAGAGGATGAATACTGAAAAAATATCAGCCTCATCTGAAACCATTCAAGGCCTGAAAGCTGGAAAATCAGCAATTACAAATTAATGAAAATAAATAAAATTGACCGTCGGATCTTATAATTGTTTGGAGATGACTGGAGTTTCGAAGCCGAGTGTACAAAATGTTTTTTTCTACATTCATGCAAAAAACAGAACTTTATTGAACTATATTTAGTGGAAAAGAAGTTCTTTATTGCACTTAGTGCAATAAAGTTTTTATTGCACTCATCTGTAATTCTATTTCAACGTGCTGTCATCATGACAAACATTTTCTATAATGCAACTGTGGTTATAGAAACGTCAGTCAAAAATTAATTCTGACAATCAACAGAATTGTACCTAGTGCCGCACCTCAATAAATCATTTTTTGCTTTTTGCATGAACGTGGAAAAAATGTTGCATGCAACTCGTGCAAAAATTGTTTATTGCACTCGACTTTTTGCACTTGTTGCATAAATAACTATTGTAACTGTTCAGCTGGTTGGCAGTGCTTTAGGTGTGGAAGTGGAATGTTCGATAAGTAATAATTGCTACTAAGTTCACTTCATTGATGTGAATAGAGTGAAAAATTTTAAAATAATGATCTGTTTCAGTTAAAGTTGAATAGAATGGTTTCTTAACAATAGGAAAGTGAGAAATGATTTTTCGACTAGTGATTTGGATGACTCTTTGAAATCTTTGTTAAAAAACATAGTTATTTACGTAAATCAATTTCTAACTAGTTTAAATGAAAATTTGCTAGCTAAAGCAAAGGCATATAGAAATGAAAATAACATAAAATTTGTATGAATATAGCAATAAGCAGTTGAAAATTAAAACGTTTTTTTAGTTAAGTATATGTATACAACTGTTTTATCATAACTCATTTGACATTAGGAAAACTAAAAACTGAAGATACCTGTTATATTGATCATTTGTCCACGACTGTTGTACTTCCTCAAGCAAAACGATAGCAATTTTTCACACCAGTCAATAATAGCGGTGAATAACCATTATTCGTTGGTCTAAAGTTCCTTATGTGTTATATCGCGTACCCTGAGAACTGTAGACCAGTGAATTATGGTTATTCACTGCTATTATTCACTGGTGTGATAAATGGCTACCGTTTTGCTTGAGGAAGTACATGTATTATGAATATTTTATACAACAGTCGTGGATGAATAAAATTAATATTACTTCATTCAGATTTCCCCGTGTTGTACAAAAAATATTGGAAATACTAAACGGCTATAGAAATTATCACTTTCGACGTGTGATCTTACGCCCACCAGTATTTGAAATGAAAACATCTTTAGTATTTGAAGTAGAAACTTCTTTAGGAGCGTTCAGCACTTTTTTGGGTGAACAGAAACATTGGATTTCGCGTCATCGTCACCTAACGCTTTCCATGAGCTGATGCGAAAACGATAAACGGGCTATCATTAGCAAATGAAATCGGAAAGAGAATTTCAGTCTTATTTGAAGGTAGAATATAATAATTACTGGATATGCTTGTGAATGGATTACATAATAATATAGTAATCTCTTTTCTTCAAAATTTAATGTTCTATATAGTTATACTACTCAAAAGTCATTTGAAAGTAATAGTTGAGAAATAATAACCGAGAATAATCGGAATATGTGAAATAGATTCACTTTGAATTTCCAAAATGAAGACTAAGACCATTGTTACACAAGATTACATACAGTGTGTATCAGCCGAATGAAATAAATTCGATAAGGGATAGATGGGGTTCGAAAAAAACGCTCGAAAACGTTGTTTGATATTTTTGAAGTGAAAACTGCTTTAGGCACGTTGAGCACTTTTTGGGTGATCAAAAATCATGGAATATAAATTTTCAAATAAAGAAAAGACAATAATTTCTCGTCGACCTTTACAAAAAATCACATTTCACGTTCTAATTTCCGAACGAAAAACCGACTATTTCCGAAGGCAAGTACTGTTCGCCCGCAGACACTAACTTTTCGTCCGCTGCAGGGTTGCCAGTTCTACTGAATTTTCATTAGATCTCCTGATTTGCATATTGATCTACTGAAACATTTCATAATCTACTGAGGAATAATTCAACACTTATCTATTATTATAATTACCTATATTATTATCAATCTGTAGTTTATCACATACACTTATGAATCAAATGATATTTTGGCACGCTCTGTTTAAATTATTTTACAAAAAGATTATTGAATGTATGTACATATATATAGATACTAATATGTAAAAACCAAAAAAGGAAATACTCCATCTGATTTAGATGAAATTGAATTTTTTATATATCTCTATTATAACAGTTTGTTTTTTTACGTTTAATTTTTTTATTTGTTTTATAATTTTGATGTTAATATTTACTATTCTGTCCTGTTTTTCATATACTCAAATCTTATAAGTACCTATGTAATTGTATTTTGTGATATTTGTGAGTATTTTTGAATTGAGAATTAGGAATATAATTATTTTTGTATGAGCATGTTTGCTTTGTTCGTTTTCATTTTGTTGAAAAAAGGTTACTTCCCTGTTTACTAAAAGTACATAATGTTTTGATGTTATGGGTTTATTTAATTATCCTTTCTTGGAATTCATATAGCATAATATAGATCTCAAACAGATCTGTTCAAATCTACTGACTACAGTGAGTTGACAATAACTGTCATTTGCTGTTGTCAAATCAATTATTCACGAAATCCGATAGATTATTTAAATTAGAAGTGTAATAAAAAGTAAACACGTGGAGAAAAATATGTATCGCTGGTGCATCAATGATTATAGTTTGAATTGGTCATTAAAACTTCTTTTGAAACCAAAAATAATTCAAAAATAATAATCTAATAGCTCGACGATACAATTCACAAGTTACTTAGTTTTTACTCCTATCAGCAATCCCCAATAATACCCCGCATTTTTTATCACTACTTAGTACATTTCATATATGCTCAAACAGTCTATGTTTCTGAGAAATAGTTCAAGTTTTCCAAAGTTTTTTGGGTTTAAAGCCTTATTGTTGATTATCAAGTGTTCATTCATATGATATATATAAGTTGATGCGTGTTAGTATACATCTCTTTCCACCACTATGATGGGCATATTCTTTCATTTGAAAATACTAAGGCAATGTAATCAGTCGTTGTCGGAGCTATCAGCTAGCAGAGATATTATCGAAATACCAGATAAATGGATTATCTTAACCATTATCTAGTTACAGGCTTTATTTTTTATGGTTTTGATTATTTGAAATAATACTACAATCTTTTTCTCAATTTGAAAACCAACGAAAAGTTCTTGGAGGTATCACAGAAATGACATCTTCCTGGAATCACTAGAAAAAGATGTTTTTTCGAATCTTGAAACATCTTTGATTTTGAACCCGAAACAAATCTGCTGATGGTGCACTCCCATTTGGTATGTAAAAATTTTTGTTCAGAACTGTTGCCTTCATGTCCCTTCCTCTCATGGAAAGAACTGTCAATGGTAGCCCATGTATAAAGACAAAAAACCTTAACTTAGTGATAGTACCATTATTGATTCTTACCATTTGCTCTTTTCGACAATCCTTTTGACAAATCCTGTGAGATTCTTTGTCTGTTCTTCTTCTAATCTCCGGAATCTCAGGAATGTATACTCCAGCTCTCTAATGGCTGCCGAAGTATAGCCGCATGTCTCGTACTATAGCTTGTGCACAATGAAATCAACAACAGCATCAGCATACGATTGTTCCATCTACCTACTAATGGCCAGTGTGCTGGCTGGTAGGGTATGAATCTGAAAAAGTACAATAAGAAGTTTAATTGGGACATATACCGGGTGATCAAGATTCTGAATTCTGCACCACCCTGTATTTGTTTCAATTAAATGTCAGTAGATAGTTGATCAAAAGTTGAGATAGGGACATGTGAGCCGTTTTGACCAATAATGAATAGTTTCGACAAAAAAAGTTCCTAAAGTTGAAAAATGTCGATTTTTCACACCCTATATCTCTGTAATCATTTCCGCTAGACCCCAAGTGTGATACATCGATGAAATCAGCTCTTCAGACAGAATCTGAAAATGCAATAAAATACAGGGTGTTCCATTTGAAATAACAAAGTTGTTGCTACTTTTCGATAGAAGCGGCAACGCCGCAGAGCTGAAAATATTTTAGATCGATAGGCCAAGAGCAACTACGTGAGTAACCAAAATTTCAGAATGATCCTATGTCCCGTTCTCCGTAAACGTCTAACGTACCATGGACCGTGAGTTACCCTGTATATAATACTAATAATCAGTATTGCACACTTCCACTATACACATGGCTCCAACCATGCTAAAGGTACGCAGAAAAAAACCGCATTTCGTATTGAAAGCAAGCAAATTAGCACACATGCTCATTAGACCCAAATGAACGATTTGGCCCGCAGCACCTATTCTTTTTACCAAGGGGGTCCGAATCCTGGGGAGCGGGGGGGGGGGGGTTAATTCCATATTTTTTTTTAAATTCGAAATAAAGCTACAGAGATGATCCAGATGTCGATTTCAATTGAAATTGTCTTGATGAATTCGATGGTGAGATTCTTTCAGCTCTATGATCATCGGAAAAGCTTCAAAAACCGCCATTTTGGAAAATGGCTTCCGATATCGTGCCATATTGACATGATTGTATGATTCGTGGCGTGTGAGGTATGGTTTTACATATTTCAAGCATGTCTGAAGATAATTGAACCAACAAGATTATGTGAAGATTATTTTAGTTTGAAAATTTCGAAGAAAATTCAGTAAAAAAAGGTATGCGAATATGCTGAAAATTAGAATAAAGCCATATTCTTCATGAAAGTGAAACGTTCTCTAATGGAAATTTCCTATTCGACGTAGATGAAGCATCGCTCTATGACGAGCATGCTATATAATTCAATATCCGCCATATTATAAAATGGCCACCATCTCGGCCACCAATAATATTGAAAATTTGCGAAGTGAGTTTATGAATGTGGAAAAATTGTGAGCGCCCATGATAAATAAAACAAGACTGAATAGCACTTTTCGATGCTGTTAATTTCGACTTTTATTGTTTCAATACAAAAATTCTAGTAACTACATGCGAAAACATTGATTTCCAGGGTGAATGTTCAGGTCATATCTAGAAAAAAAACATTTTAGTTGAGGTATAACTATTCATGATGAACATACAAACCTTGATCAATGTTTCAACTAATTCACTCCTCCATCAACCTCCTCCTCTTCATTTTGGTGTGGGTGAGGTTCGAATTGCGTTTGGGTCCTACATTAAGCAGTGATGTGAAATAATCTTTCACGCTGGATCATTCAAAGCGACTTACTTTTTATTCGAACAGTCCCCTTTGCAACTTGTGCATCCCAGGTAGCACGATAATATGTTTCAACTGCAAGAACAACGTTCTGTGTCGCATCCAGACTTGCAGCCACATTTATCTAGAGCCCTGCAGGTATCTCCTTCTTTTTTCCATCCCCACCCTTCAAGGGCCCTTTCCCAAATGTCCACTCTGGAAAACAGTTCTCTTTATATGTTGAATAAAAGCTTCCAGAGAGGGCGGAATTGCACCAATATGTTTGTTTTCTGTGGCATGTGCTTCCGAGCCTCATTCACACCAGAGCAGGTCTCGTCACGGATCCCGTGTATGCATACCGTGAATCTCTCCAACGTCTTGATGAGATCATCGTCTATGGTATCTGCTGGCATTGGATGTGAGAGCATCTTGAATGCTAATATAATGCATTTGCTGATTTCTTCAGCAACTCTTTTGCGCCAATGTCTAATACACTAGAAATCGATAATAATAATAACTTCATGCTGGATAATTCAATACATATACAAGGATTTGATGAAAGTGAGGTTTTCAGTGCACTCAAACAAATTAAACCAAAAATGACTACCGGTCCTGATCACATTCCAGCGTTTTTAGTTAAAGACTGTGCCACTGTACTCGCCTCTCTTTTAGCAACTCTCATTAATATTTGCCTGAAGACCAAAACTGTTCCATCTTCTTGGAAGATTTCTTAAGTCTGCCCAATATACAAGAAAGGTGACCGGATAGATGTAACTAATTTCAGACCTATCACTATTAACTGTAATTTCTACAAGGTATTTGAAATCCTCTTACAAAAAAATATTTACTTTCAAGTTGAAAAAAGTCTGTCTATTCACCAACACGGCTTTATGGAAGGTCGTTCTACAACATCCAACTTATTACATGTCACTACGCATATAGCAGAGGACCTGGATAATCAATTTCAAACAGACGTAATTTATACAGATTTCTCTAAAGCTTTCGACAGACTTGATCACGGTATTCTATTGAATAAACTGTCTAAACTTGGTTTCTCTGCTCATTTGGTAGAATTATTTCTGTCGTATCTATCATCAAGAAGGCAATATGTCGAGTGCCGTGGTCACAGGTCAGTCGAATATCTCGCTACGCCTGGAGTACCGCAAGGGTCGAACCTTGGTCCTCTATTATTCAATATATTTATTAACGACATACTCGACGGCATCGAAGTTAATGGTTTGCTATATGCTGACGATATGAAAATATTCCACAGAATTTCAACAACAAATGATTGTCAATTATTACAAGATAACTTAGATAGAATCAACGAATGGTGTATTTCCAATAAGTTATTTCTTAATCCCGGAAAGTGCTATAAACTACCTAACTAAACTATACCATTGATAATACTGACTTACAGAGAGCAGAGACGTTCAAAGATCTGGGGGTGATATTTGATCCAAAACTTTCATTTGTAACTCACATCGAACAAATATCGTCAACCGCCAGCAAATCCTATGGTTGTATAGTTCGATACTCCAGAGATTTCAAGGATACTGTAACTTTTAAAAGTCTGTATTATGCATTTGTCCGATCGAAGCTGGAATATGCTTTGGTAATTTGGAGTCCTCATAATAAAACTCACATCGACAATCTTGAATCGATTCAGCGGCGCTTTTTGAAACTACTTTCTTTCAGAATAGATGGAGAATATCCAGAAATTGGCATACCACATACAAATTTACTTGAGAGACATTCATTTAGCAGTCTACAAACTCGAAGAGAGTACCATTCAAATGTAATACTTTTCAAAACAATCAACAACTCACGTGACTTCCATTATTTGATGCAAAGAATTCAGTTTCACGCTCCAAGAATGGCGTCCCGAGTGACAGCTTTTGACATTTTTCATACAACAATCCAGCAGATTAGATCTTTCTTTTTTTGTATTAGACAATAGTTTTAAATCATTATTCTTGTTAACTCATATTACTGCATTCTTAGTTCTTAATTGGATTTATTCTGTGAACTAAGTAAGTAAATAAATAAATAAAATAAATAAATAAATAATGTCTTCGCGTCTGTGAATGGAATGGAGCGTTTCTTATATAACAGATGAATACATATCGATAGATCACCGAGGAAATATAAATTACTTCGAGCAATTCAAGGAAGCATTCGATGCTGATTGTTTCTCTCTCGAACCAAAACAGGATACCGTATCACATCCAGTGAAGGCGTGGAACCCTCTAAGTGCGATAGAAGTGTCCTCCCCAAGAACATCAGCGATACCCTGCACACTATCCACTATTTTCACGCTTTGCTGCTTTGCTGTTTGCTGCAGCAGACTATTCGAGACATATTTCCAGAAAATTGCAGTCACCAGCGAGAGAGACGATAGTAGGAAACAAGAGGGGACGTGAGCCAGAGGTTAGGTACTAGATTCCAGCTCGTTTGTGGCGCACTTATTCAAATTAGCAGTATAATTCTCCTACAATCGATCCATGCATTGACCGAAGTATTACTCCTCCATATAATGCAATGACTTTGTTATTGTTTCACCTCTAGAGTGATTTCATCATATCCCATGTTATTCATTTTATACATAGTAGTATCCGAAGTTGTTGTGATTATTCAACTGTTATTTGCTCAATTTTTTTCATACCACGTGATAAATTTCATATTTATTTTTGCACGTCAACAATGTTTTTGATTATTCTTTTTTATATGTTTATTTTTCCATGGATCATTTACCTCAATATGTTTAATTCTGCTTAATTTTTCTGGCAGTCATTTTACAAAATGAAGGCTCTTTAACGATTTGGGTAGATAATGCTTTATAAACACAATTGAGACTATTTTAGTAGAAAACCACATCAGTAGCGCCTATATAATAGATTTATAATGTGATTTTGAAAATACTCGCACACCTTTCAAACCGCATTTCGTGAACCATACCAGGCACCATTTTCCAAAATGGCGGCTTTTTGAGACACTTCCAGTAAACAGAGATCTGAAAGGATGCCACCATCAGATTCTTCAAGACAATTTCATATGGAATCGACATCTGGATCACCTTTATAGCTTCATTTTGATTTTTTTCAAATCATCGTGGAATGAACCTCCCCAACTCCCTGAAAATCGAACCCACACATCCAAAAAAATGGGTGCTGCGGGTTGAATCGTTCATTTGGGTATCAAGAACAAGTGTGCAAAAAATCTTGCTTTCTATACGGAATGCGTTTTTTTTTCTGATATTTTCGGTGTACCGCTAGCACTATAAGTCGAACTGGCAAACCAGCCCATATTTTTATAAATATGGATTATAAAACAGAAATCGAACACTTGTATTTTTATCATTCCAAATTTTTGGGATTTTCAGTTCAAATTATACACAGAATAGAATTCGTACTTTTCAGAAGTTTGTATTTTTCAATTCTTCAGAAAACAACTGTTCTTTTTTTTTTTGTTATGGTGATACATCAAGATATATAAAATATAATACGGGGTGATTTATATAAGTATTCAAATAGAAACCAAATTCAAGTTTGTATTTTTCCTCAATACCCCCACTCAAACTTGAATATCTAAACCCAATAAAGATCTTAAAAATTCGTACTTGTTTCTGGATAAAGGCTTAGTCATGATATCGGCGATTTGTCTCTGAGTTTCAACATATTCAAAAATGACTTGCTTCTCTTGACATTTTTCTCGTATGAAATGATAGCGGATATCAATGTGCTTACTTCTTTTATGAAATTCAGGATTTTTTTATCAGTCTTAGAGCACTTTGGTTATCCACAAACAAAACTGGTTTGCTGACTTTCTGTAGAAGTTCTTCAAATAATAACTTGAGCCAAATCAGTTCTCGGACTGCTTGACTGGCTGCAACGTATTCCGATTCTGTTGTCGATAAAGAAACTGATTTTTGTGTCTGAGATCCCCAAGCAATAGCACTTTGTCCTAATTGAAAAATCCATCCAGAAGTTGAACGCCTAGATACTGTGTCTCCAGCAAAATCTGCATCACTATACCCCTTCAATTCAATATCTGTATGGCTCTTATAATAAAGGCCAAGTTTTGAAGAACCTTTCAAGTACTTCATTATCCTCTTCACAGCATTCCAGTGGACTAATGAAGGATTTTCAAGGAATTTGCTTACAGTACTCACTGCATATCCAATATCAGGTCTTGTTGCCACACATAGGTAGATCAGACTTCCTACTGCTTCTCGATATGGAACCTTACCCCCTACTTTTACAATATTCTCTTCAGATGAGGTTTCGTTGAATACTGCTGGTATACTGACAGGTTTAGCATCTTCCATTCGAAATTTTTTCAACAATCTCTCCACATATCCTCTTTGGTGAATGAAAATAGAACCATCCACTTTTTTCTCAATTTCAAGGCCTAAAAAAGTAATTGAAGTCTGAAACTCTCACCAAGAATTCCTTTGTCAGGTAGTCTATCAAACTATCAATCTCTAGATGATCAGAGGCAGCTACCAATCCATCATCAACGTATAATGCTAGATATACTGTTGATATATCATTTCTTCTGAAAAATACACAAGGATCTGCTTTCGTGATTTCCAAATTGAAATTCTTCAGAAAATTTGTGAAAGTTTCATTCCAAACTCTTGGAGCTTGTTTCAATCCGTATAAGCTCTTCAACAATTTACAGGCTCGCCCTGTACCATCTTCATAACCTCTCGGTTGAACCATATATATTTCTTCCAGTAACTCACCATAAAGGAATGCTGTTTTTATGTCAAATTGTTTTAGCTTCAAGTTTTCAGCTGCTGCAATTGCCAAAATCATTCTTATGGAATCAAATCTAACTACTGGACTGAATGTTTCTTGATAATCGATACCATATTGTTGACGAAATCCTTTTATGACTAAACGTGCTTTGTATCTATCAACCGATCCATCTGCTTTCATTTTAATCTGGAAAATCCATTTATTATCAATAGCCTTACGGTCTTTGGGCAATTCAACCAATTCCCATGTTCTATTTTCATTCAAAGAGTTGATTTCTTCATCCATTGCCAATTTCCATTTATCATTATTGTTTGATTGCATAGCATCTGTATACGTCGATGGTAAATCGTCTTGTATATTAACTAAACACATTGCAATATCATAATCAGCATACCTCGATGATGGAACTATTTCTTGTCTTTCCCTCAAGTTATATCTCCTAAGCTCAGTTGGATCCACCACATTTCCTCCAGTGTCCCCTTGATTTTCAATATCATCACAGGTATTTCCGAACTGTAAAACTTGTCTCTCATTTTCCACATCTTGACTATCTTCTTCTTGATTATTTTGTACTCTATCATCATCTTCTTCTGCTCGTTCTCTCACAGTAAATATTTTTCTTGCCTCTTCTGCTGGACCATTCACATTCTGTTCATTCTTGAATAAAATATCCCTGCTGTACCCTATTTTTTTCTCTTCTTGGTACCATACTCTGAAACCTTTGGTTTCTTCAGAATATCCAACAAAAATGCCCTTTTTACTCTTAGCATCCCATTTTTGCCTGTTTGCTTTAGGTATATGAGTATATACTTCTGTACCAAATATTCTGAAGTAGTCAATTTTGGGTTTTGTTCCATGCCATAACTCAAATGGAGTTTTTCCCTCAATAGAACTCGTTCCTGTTCTATTCAATACATGTACCACTGTATTAACTGCCTCTGCCCAAAATGTCAGATCCATTTTTTTGCCATAGAGTATTGTTCTTGCTGCTTCTATGATTGTTCTCAAATCTCTTTCAGCTGACCCATTTTGTTCTGGGGTGTAGGGTACTGTCTTCTGATGTATTATTCCATTTTCATCAAGAAAAGTTGATATGTCCTTATTCACATACTCGGAACCATTATCAGAACGTATACATTTCACTGTTTTCTCCAACTGTGTTCTTGAATAATTGATAAAAGACTTCAGCTTATCTTTGACTTCAGATTTCGTTTTGAGGAAATATACAATACGGAAATGAGAATAGTCATCTTTGAACAACAAGAAATATCGTGAACCACCCAATGAAACATTGTACATTGGTCCACAGAGATCGGTGTGAATCAATTCTCCAGGAGACACACTTTTCGTGAAACTAGTGGAGAATGGTTGCCTATGTTGCTTTCCCAACTGACAAGCATCACAGAAAAAATCTCGGCTACATTCTGTATATTCAATTTTATTTTCTTTGAGAAAATTTCTCACCTGACGAATATTTTGGTGTGCCAGACGTTCGTGCCATATTCGTAAAGATTCAATAACTGCTATGTTTGCTTTTGGGGTTTCAGGTTCTTTTCTGTCTTCTTCAGATACTGGGTTAATCACTTTGAATAATAGCCTGTACAATCTTGATTGTCGAACTCCAATAGCTACAACATTGGTATTCATCATGAATCTGCACTCCTTTTCATCCGATATCATCTTAAGACCCTTATCCAGAGCAGTACCTGTTGAAAACAAATTAAGTTTAATTTTTGGCACATATAGAACATCAGACAAACGTCGTTTAACCCAATTCCCGTTCACAAAGCTCAAAATGTTGATGTCTCCTCTTCCTTCTGCTTGGATAATCTCTCCATTGCCAACTCGAACTGGCAAAGATTGCTGGAAGACTACGTAATGAACAAACCATTCCCTCCTACTCGTCATATGGTCGCTAGCCCCTGAGTCCACGAACCAATCGTCTGCAACATCCTGTACGTTTTCATCAATAGATCGTGTTCCACTTGCTCCAACAAATGCTTCAAAACTATCCATCCCTGCCTCGACAGGATTCGCCTTCTTTTCTCTAACTCCCTTACGAAGAAAACAGCTTCTTGCCCAGTGCCCTGCTTTGCCGCACACATAACATTTACCTGGCTTCCTTTTAGGATGTGTTTCATCTTCATGGTCAATTCTTGAAGAATCGGGATTTGATCTCCATTTTCCCGCTGCCAAAGCAGCTGGTGACTCAAATGATGATGATGATGATGCAGCATTGTTCTGTAACATGATAATTCTGGATTCTTCTAGTAGTAGCCTTGAAGTCAAATTATCTAAATTTCTTCTATACTCCGTTGTTGATTCCCAGGCACTGTAGAAATGGCTATACTCAGTAGGTAAAGTCATCAGAATTTTTGTGATCATCATTGAATCTGGTATTGGCTCCCCCAACTGTTTGAGTTGCTGACCAAGAGATTCCAATTTTGAAATGTGTGTAGCCATGTCATCAGAAGAACTTTTGATATAGCTATAAAACTGTTGCTGCACTAGATGTAAACTCGCCTCTGATTTTTGCTCATATATCCTGTGTAGCTTCTCCCACATTTCATTTGAAGTATCGCAACACATTAAATGCTGAAGCGGCTGCTTCTCAACTGATATTACTATCAACTTCTGTGCTTTCGCATCTGCTTTATTCCACCTACTTAATTCGGTCATGTATTGTCTCCTCTGTACCTCTGCTTCTCCATCCCCGATCTGATTAATTGGCTCCACTGGCTTGTGACATGATCCTGTCACAATTTCGAAAATGTCAGCAGATTTGAGGATGACTTTCATTTGGAACTTCCATTCTGCCCAATTCCTCCCGTCCAGGAGTTTATCCATCTTGAATTCGTTATTCTCCATGTCTGGGCCCATAACCAGTTCAAATTATACACAGAATAGAATTCGTACTTTTCAGAAGTTTGTATTTTTCAATTCTTCAGAAAACAACTGTTCTTTTTTTTTTTGTTATGGTGATACATCAAGATATATAAAATATAATACGGGGTGATTTATATAAGTATTCAAATAGAAACCAAATTCAAGTTTGTATTTTTCCTCAATATTTTCTCACCCCGTTTCTATAAAATAAAAATATGGATATTATTTCAATATACGTGTAGCAAGGACAAATCAGATGATCTGCCCCAAAATGTCACTGCGTTTAAAGAATTTTCCTATCAGAGAGCCTAAAAGTAAAATTCACTAGCTTGTCAGTGACAATTTGTATTGAAAAAAGTTTGGAGAAGAGAAATAAAGGTATATAGAAAAAGTATCAAATTTTCACTTATCTTTGGACGTTTCGGGAACGATTCTGCTCCCGTTTTTAACATAAGATATGATTATTTCAATAGCTAAGTCGTATTTGTCTTGAAGCTTTTCGACAATTGGTGACGTTGGCAATCAAATGAGTTACAGGATGTTTTCATCAATTAATCTTGAATTTACCATTTTCATGTTCAGATTTTACTACTGAAATCTACCTACATTCAAATAGATATCAAAATCCTCACTAAGATTTAGGAAAATAGGAAAAAAAATGCATCCCACTAAACATGATACATAACAAACATATTTTTTCTACAAACGTCAAAAAATGACAAGGTTCGCGCATTGATAACAAATTGCGAAGTGACACATTTTTTCAGTTTCCTACGTTACCATGATACCTTGCACAAAACAATGCGCGAAGTAAAACAGTGCGCGAAGTACCTATTTCGCGCATTGTTATGTAAAATATATGAGATATTTATATTTCAACTTCATGGTCCTCAATCGAGCAAACATCTACGAAATCATTTATTCCTGAATGTTCAACAATAACTTTGTTTTATCTCTTGGAGCGCACGAAAGGAAATGTTTATTTTCTTCGTGGAACATCGTGCGTACCTAGGGAGGATAGGGGGAAGCCTCTTAAGCCAGTTCAACACTATTTTTCATATCAAGCTGAGCATATTTTCACTTTAGAACTATATTTTCTGACGTTTGTAGAAAAAATTTTGTTTGCAACTCGAGTGCGAAATACTTTGGTCATCTCGACTATTTTTTTAACTTGGCTACGCCTCGTTAAAAAAATCAGATCTCGATCACCAAAGTAGCATTTCGCGCTCTAGATACAAAAATAACTATTTTAGTAATGAGTTTTGTGATATTGTTGAAATAACATTGCGATAATGTCCTTCTGAAGTATCCAACATAATATTATGAGACGAAACTTTCGAAACTCAAAGTCTTTTTATAAAAAACAAGTTTTAATACTTATGTGATCTGAACAGTACAAGAGCTAGAATCATTATGAGCATAAAGTGAGAATTTCTCATGACATTTGAAAATGCTGGCGCATCATCTTCTTGGAACTGGAAGGCATCTCGGAATCGTCAGCGATGTCAGCGTTTCCCATGGGAACAGGCGATATAATTCGTGGCATCAATATTGAAATCAATATCATTAGATGATATTGTGATATGTTGATTTTAGGTTCATCAGATATATCTCAGACAGAGTTGTTATTTTATTTGTGCAACGTTTTCGTTTCACCACCTTATAACGTAGCTTACATGTATAGAGGATATAAGAGGATATTTTTCCTTCTACGGCAAAGTAACCTCGTCAACTGTCAAAAGTCAATTCAATTCCATTCCAGCCATTTTGTTTGTTGTCTATTATGGTGAACAGGTCAAACAGTGTGATCAGTGAAAATATCGATTTTCCGATAGTATTCATAGTTATTAAAGTAAGTTAAGAGGACTTGAACCCTAGCACTGAACAACAGTAAAACATGTGTTGGGGAAAATCATATTACTCGGAGATCATTCGGGTAATTCGAAATATTTTTTCACAAATGAGTTAGGAAAGGTTGAATCTAGGCATCTCTGGAAGTAGTTTTCCGATTTTTTGAGAAAAAAAACTCAAAAAAATTGCACGAATTCGACCATATTCACAATTTTTTATCTCACGAGATATACTGTTTTTCGGAAAAGTACTCCCAGAGATGCTTCAAGTATACATTTAACTATGTATAAAAAAATAATTGTCAAGATTCTTTTAAAATTACGCCGTCAATATGATTTTTGCTGAACCCCTGCAGACCCTATGGTTGGGCATTTTCGTACACTGATTCGAGCGCCCTCTCACAAATATGCATTTTTCCATCTATATTAGGACCTCTTGAATGAATCGTAATTTCATTCATAAAAATACAAAATAATATGAGAAGCTGATTGAAAAATAATAGCACGGGAGATAAATCGAAAGCAGATCTAATTTGAATTCCTAGTAGGTACACCTTTTAGATGACCTCGAGGAGAATTTATTTTGAAATTCAGTAGATATATACCATATACCTAGCTGTACCATAATACCTAGTTGTATAGTTGGATTTGTTATGTGTTAGCATCATTGCATCTTGTATTATTTTCGACTTTCGTCAATATAAATAGAAAAGAGATAATATATTTTCTTTAGGTGTCGGTCACGCACCCTAATTGGCGATAAAAAAACCGGGTAATATTCTTTGCGGGCGGCTGTCCTTTTGATGTAATAAGTAGGGCTCGGAAGTTGTCGGAAGTGACATATGATATATGTTTCATATACAGGTTTCTCGTAATTATTGTTAGTCAAAACATGAAGAAAGACAATCAGTTCAGTTTACTTTTCTATTTCGAAAGGGTTGCTTGTGCCATTGTGAGTGTGAAAATTTCGTTTAGACCATTTTATTTTGTGATTTGACTATTTTAGTATTTATTTCTTGTGATAACATTATGTCGGACTATAGAACTGGGAATAAATTTCGGAAACGACTTTCTGTGAGAAAATTGTCTCTCAAAAAGAGATCTTCGAGGTTTATGAAGAAGGTGAGTTTTTATTGTGGCCGTTATGTTCACATTCCATCTTTTGCATGACAGATATTTACGATATAAGTATCGTAAAGACTCATTTCATAATAGGAGATGATGGAAAATTCGATAACCCATCGAATAAAACAAATGATTTAATGAACGAGTTCTATACTGTACTTCTCCAACTTCAAAATATTTTCTAAAATTTACATTTATGTTTTTTTTTTGATATTGAAAAACATTTTATTTTCATTGAATGCTGAACTCATCACTCTGACATAAAAATTTAAAATTTTCATTGAAAAATTGGTTTTATTCAGGTGGAAAATGACTTGGTATCACAGTCTATGCCAAACCATCGAGACTCCTTATCTCTAATCAGTGATATAACTGATACAGAATTTGATCAAGATCATATGAGCGTCTCTGGAAACAACTTTACATCAGAACAGGAAACCAGTAATATCGATGATGAATTGGATTTTGCTGATGTTATCATTGATGGAGTATTCAGATTGAATAATTCTACTCGAAATGATAGCCCATCAGCCCATTTCGATAAAAATGAAGCAGTGGCAGAGAATATTCTTCTTAGAAATGGAGAACTACAAGACATTTCATGCCACTTACCAACTGTGAATGGAAATAATTGTACTGTTGATCATTATGTTGATGATAGCGTTATGGATGAGATTCACAGTGACTTTGGTAAAACTAATCCGAAGGGTCAATTGGTGGGAAATATTCCTGAAAATTACTCAAATGAAAATATTATGATCAACTTTCGGATGAACGATAATACCAGCTCTGAATACCAAAGTATCGACGATAAGCCTGCAGAAGAAATCATTGACAAAAACAAATATCAAGTCATGGAAGGATATCAACTTGAAGGAAGACGTATCGTCGATATACAATATTTTATCGATTCATTGAAAGAGATAGCAAATCATGGACCTCAGTTTGGATGCACTTTCAAAAATTTGATGGTTGTTGGCGAGAATAGACAAGGAATGGCATCCAGCATCAAATTTCAATGCACAATGTGTCTCAGTAAGCATTGTGTTTCCACTGTAGCCGAAAGCAATGAGATTAATACTGATGCGGTTATTGGGGTGATGAGCATTGGATCTGGACACGAACATTTAGGTCAGCTTGGAGCATCATTCGATATGCCCATAATGTCTGCCAGAACATATAACAAATACCAAGAAAACGTATCCAGTTATTGGGAATCATCTGCTCTAGAAGAGATGGTCAAAGCTGCTGATGAGGAGAAAACTATGGCAATTGAGAGAGGCGATGTCACCCCAGAAGGAGTTCCATTCATCACAGTTGTTTGTGATGGAGTCTGGGCTAAAAGATCGTATCGTCATAATTATAGTTCAATGAGTGGTGCTGCTGCAATTGTAGGTTACAAAACAAGAAAAGTTCTATTTCTTGCAGTCAAAAATAAATTTTGTATAATGTGTACGAAATATCCTTCAGCAACGCCCTCACACACTTGCTACAAAAACTGGGAAGGTTCGTCATCTGCAATGGAATCAGCAATCATCAGCGAAGGATTCATGCAGAGTATGAAAATGCACGGTGTGATTTATAAAAGGATGGTTGCTGATGGTGATAGCAGCTGTTACAAAAAAATTTTAGATAGCGATCCGTATAGAGATTTCAACATCAAAGTTGAAAAAATCGAGTGTCGAAATCACTTATTGAGGAATTATATCAATAAAATCAGAGAATTGGGTACAGACACCAATGCAGGTCCCCTTGTGCTGAGGAAGGAAATAAAGGCGAGTATTCAAATCACATTGAAAATTATTCGTTGGATCAACAATAACATTGCATAAAATAACAATAACAATAATGTTTCATCGGACATAAAGTTCACCTTTTTGACAATAACTTATAATTGAATGAGAGCGTTCTAGTCTTTTTGAAATAGAAAAGAAAATAAAATAGTTTCAATATTTCAGAAGAACCTATTGAGATTTCGATATGCTATTACCGAGGCTGTCAAATATAGAAAAACTGAAGCTGGAACTATTGAAGAAAAATCAGAAAGACTGAGGAAAGACATAATGAATAGTCCATTTCATATTCTTGGTCACCACAAGAATTGTTGTTCTTACTTTTGTGAAAAACATGGGCAGGATGGAAGTCAAAATAATGTGATTTCTGACATGAAACTAACACGTGAGTTTTTGCTGATTTGAAATCAAGTATATATACGATCATTATAAATTGAAAAGGATGTATATTTTATAATTTGGCGCATACTACACCTTAAAATCGATTCAATTTTTATTTTCAGCATTGTATGACAAATTGATGGGTCACGTGAGATATATAGCGAATCATGCTAAAAGTTTGATTTTTGACATAGATAATAATGCAGTGGAACAATTCAACAGTATTATTGCCAAATATACCGGAGGAAAAAGAGTGAATTATATTATGAAAAGATCCTACCAATCTCGTTGTTTCGCATCAGTAGTGAGTTACAATTCGAAAACTCCAATAACGATTTTGAAAAATAAAATCAAAAGGACCCATGTTGGGCCATATACAGAAATATACGAAGGAAAGAAGAATAGGAGTAGAATAAATCGCAACAGATTGCGATTATCAACAAAACAAAAAAAGTATTTGAACAAAAGAGATGATTCTTCAAAGTTCTATGGGTCACAATGTGAAAAACCCGACATGGATGATGATTTGCTGGAGAAGGCTAAATCTGACTTTTTGGAAAGTTTACATTTGTCTATAGAAGACAAAAATAATATCGAAATTATGACGAGAGACCAAACTAATTCAGAATTATGGATAAATGAAAGGAAAAAAAGAGTAACTGCCTCGAAATTTGGGGAAATATGTAAAAAAAAGCCTAATTCCTCGAGAGCCAATATAATCAAATCAATTGTTTTTCCGAGAAGGATATTTGCAAAATCAATTCAACATGGCATAGAAAATGAAAAGAACGCTTTGGAAAAATTGAAGGATATTCTGGGGATGGAAATTCAACAATGTGGTTTGTTTATAGATAGGGATCTAGATTTTTTAGCTGCAAGCCCAGATGGCATCGTTGAAGTAGGGCAAACCAAGGCGATTGTGGAGGTGAAATGCTCATATTCTGCTAGAAATATGACACCTGAGGAGGGAATAGAAAATGGACTGATAACTTTCTGGAGAAAAAATGGAGCTGTCAATAAAAATCATAATTGGTATTATCAAATTCAAGGGCAGCTTCATATAACTGGACTTCAGTTGTGTTATTTCGCGATGTGGACATTCAATGGCATCAAGATTGAAAAAGTTGTCAAAGATGATGAATTTTGGAAAACCAAAATGGAGAAAAAATTGGTGGAGTTCTATAAAAATAATTTGCTACCCGAAATTGTGGACAGCAGGTATTTACGTAAAATGGAAATTAGAAAATGAAAATATCACAATTGATATATATATATTGATTTATATTATTTTGTTAGATTTAGTTTATTGTTGTTGAAAATTAAACGATAACATACGTTAGTTACCTTAGTTTTTTTACTTTAGGCTTAAACAAACGCACCAGCCGGTACTTATATAAGAGTCGTAGAAAAAGTATAGTAGGTACGTATTGCGTAATATACTTTTTACCCTTGATACGTAGTAAACCATTTTTCGCTATTTTTCATTTCTGTAAACTTTTTTATTTAGATCATGAATTTGTTCCATATCAATATCATGCCGCATGTATAATAGGTATACCTACCTACCTAAAAATATCTAGACCCTAAAATCGGTATCACAGAGCAGGCAGCAGGAAGGTAGCAAAAAATATGAGTGACGGTCTGTTTTGTCGTGCCGCCGAAGGTCAAATTTACGCTCGCTGGCTCGTGGAGTAAGAAGCGCTCGAGGCTCTGCCGAAGCTCCGCCTCCATCGTTCGGAATTCTTACCTCACCCTTTACGCCGCAAATTTACTTTGACCTTTTTCAAAGGGTTCAAGTCATCTTAAGGACTGAACAAGTCTTGGACTCGAATAAATTGGAAAGAAAATATGAATTGCTCATGATACCTACTTAGATTCCAGGTTCGCTCTGCTGGAATATAGAAATGCAACCAATCTGTATCTTTCATAATATGTGAAAAAGTAGGAAGGATTGTGTTCATATTTTACGAATGACAAAAACAATGGGTGGGTCGCGTACAGAAACACTTTAGAACCACTGATCGTGACCCAAAAATATATTCTGAAAATTATCTTGAATAAAAATAGACTCTACCCTACTGAAACTCTCTTCCGCGATGCGCAAGTACTAAATTTGAATCAACTGTACATAAAATCTATCATTAGATTTATCTCTAACAATAATCGCTTCACTACTCGAATCACACATAGTAAAAATACCCGATTAGCAATAAATAACACAGTAATCATCCCTACCACATCTTACACAGCAGTCCAAAGAAGCCCTATATACACAGGTCCAAAAATATTCAATATGCTTCCAAATGAGCTGAAAAATAAGCCCTTTCATTCAATTAAAAAAAAAGTTCATAATTGGATTCTCGAAAACAACATAACGTGGTTCATTGGATAATCTCATGGTCATTTGATAGTATATCTCATCTCACTCTTCTCACGTTAAACAGAATAATATAACAAATGAAAAAATATATAAATATATAAAGCAATATGCGTAGGTACTTATACAGGGTGTTCCGGTGATCATGTTACATACTTCTAGGGTAGATAAAACACACGAAAATAAGAAAAAAGTTCATGTGAACATGGGTCCGGAAACGCTTCTTCAGGGAGCTAGGGCCCTTCGAAGATGACCGTCAAAAACTACTTTTCGTTTTATAGCTTCGGTATTACTGCAGCTATCGCAACCAATTTTGGGACATGAAATCTAGTTCGTAGGTTCATCAATTTGAGCCTTCCGGATTTTGTCACCTTTAACCAGGGGCGTACAAACCAGGGGGTATTTGGGTAAATTTGACCCTACTCCTCTTAGGCTTTAATTTCTCACCATTTTTATATCTGATTATGATTCTCCAATGCTTTTCACATAAAAAAGGTACTCTTGTAAAAATCGTTATCTGTCACCATTTCCTCCGAAAATGGCTAAATCCAATCAATGATAAATTATTGGTCTTAAACCAATTATTACGTTGAAATATGAAAATGAGGTTCAGTACAGATAGTGAGCATTATTAGTTAGTCAAATCTTCTTCTTTAATGAAATTAAATTAGATTAGAGACATTTATTGCCTTTTCGAAATTGGGGATATAAAAAGTAAAAGGGAACGTATACAAAATATTAAAAATGAAAACAATTAAACCTACACAAGCAAAACTAATAATAAATTTGCAATAAATCATTCACGAGCACCAATGAAAAACTTAAAGTTTTGAAGTTTCAAAAGTACAAAATAAACAAGTAACACAAACAGGTTAACGAGTGAGTCAAGGATAAGGCAGAGTAAATTTTTGTCTTGATGATGAATTTACTAACGCTGTCGTTCACTGACCCTGTACGTACCAAAATTGATGAACCTACGAACTAGCACTGCATAAATTTCAAAAAAACGAATAATGTAGTTGAAGGCTGGCACAGAAGCCTAATGAGCCAATTCCATGCAAAGAACCCATCCATATGGAAATTTCTAGAAGGTATCCTAAGAGAACAAAGTATGACCGAATTGAAAATATCTCATGAAATGTCTTGTCAAAAAGAACCAAAAAGAGTAAATACAAAGATTTAGCCAGAAGATTGCAAGCAGTAGTTCGCTCTTTTGATGTATATTTCGATGAAGACGACCCGATTTTTTTCATTAATTACGTTAAAAGTATTGTAAATAACATAATTTGAGGATCACATAGTGATAATCGTGTAATATTTCCATTCCTATTTCTCCTCCTACTCGGAATTAAAGTGAATCCCTATATTATGAGGATTATTCAATTTCATTATGAAATGGACACTAAAATTAATACTGGACATGTGATTTTGTTCTATGAGTTGTATCATTTTTTTTATATCAAATCAATGCATACTATGAAAAGCATTTTATTCTCTCAAAGTCTACTCGAGAATTCGAAAAAGGTGGAAGATGCTCGATATCTTGTTCTTCGATATTTTGTTATTCGATATTTTTTACGTTCGACATTTTTTCCGTTCGATATTTTTTCCATTCGATATTCGGTTTTTCGATATTTTGTTTTCGATATTTTGTCTTTCGATATAATGTTTTTCGATTTTCACCGACCCCAATATTGGAGTTTGAAAAATAATGGAAGAAATCAAAAATATTTATCAAAGAAGTAATAAATAACGGTTTATTTCATTAACCTACATCAAATGTTCAAACTGTTCTCCGTTGTTTCCCAAGCATTTCAAAACTCTTCACCGTTTGTTTGAGAAAATGTTCCTCGGCATTTCCTGCCAATATTTTGGCAGCAATGTGTTATTGAGGCTTGCAGCTCTTCAAGGTTATTATTGTCTCTCCTGAATACTTCGTCTTTCAAATATCCAAAAAGGCAGAAATCCAAAGGCGTCAAATCTGGAGAACGTGTTGGGAAAGAAGGATTAACTCCTCGACTTATCACACGGTTGTCATAAAATTTTTGTGAATATTCTAAATTTGCACGTGTGGTGTGGGCAGTGGCCCCATCTTGCTGAAAATAGCCAACTCGAATTTCTTCATCATCAAGTTGATTGATGAATGGTTCTAACATCACTTGTCTGTACCTTTCACCATTGATAGTGCCATCGGAGAAAATCGGTTCATATATTCGCCTACGAGAAACTGCTAACCACACCCCAATTTTTTGAGAATGTAGTGGAATCTCAATGGAATTGTGAGGATTCTCAGATCTCCAAAACCTACAATTTTGTGAGTTCATGTATCCCGACAAATGAAACCAAACCTCATCGCTGGAAAATGTTAGGTCCAATAGCTGGTCATCGTTGAGATTATGTTGGAACCATTGGCAGTACTCCAGACGACGTAGGATATCTATTGGCAAAAGTTGCTGTAGTACACTGGTCTTGTAAGGGTGCATATGCAATCTTTTCTTGAGCACTTTATTGCATGTACTTAGTGGCACACTAGATTGTAAAGATAATCTCTTCAATGACGCTTGGGGATTTTGCTCAACACGCGCCCTTAAATTTTCGACAACTTCTTTCGATATTTGGGGCCTTCCTGTTGATTTATTTTTATTAACGTTTCCAGTTTGGATGAATCTGTTGATCACTGTTCTGATGTGGGCTTTCAAAGAAGATTCTTGAATCTGTACATTAGGATATTTCGCCAGGTACTCATCCTTGCAGGCTACTACCGAGTAACCCCATCCACCATTGATGAATGTGCCATTTTGACAATAAGACATTACAATGAATGTATTCTGCTCCGAGGAATAAGCCATCCCTCTTTTCAAAACGACAATCACGAAGTAGAAAACAGAATCGTTTGAAAATTTTAACTAAAAACTGACAATTGTGAGTTTATCAGCTATGACATTAAAATGATTGATGACAGAAATTAAATTCGAATGTGTGAATATCCTTAAATGAAAAGCGGCAAATGGAGAAAATTTTTCAACGGCTACTACGATGTTACGATCATTTATAGAAACCCTGTAGATGATTCCAGACATAATAGACATAACCTAAGAACACCTAGAAAATAATTAGAATGTTAATATACAATATTGTTTAGATGTATTGAGTATTGAGTAACATTAAATCTACGTTATGAAGTAACATTGATTTTATGTGTTTCCTGATATATTTCTACAGGGTGGCCCACGGTCGATGGTACCTTAGACGCATACGGAAAACGCTACATTGGACTATCCTGAAAATTTGGTTACTCTAATAATACTGCAGTTATGAACATTAAATTAGAGCTATGTTTTGGACAAAAAATATAGAAAATAATTATTAACTCGAAAACCGTAGAGATGGGTATAGGAAAGTATCAAACAAAAAGATTCAGAAAGTGATTACAAATTCAAAAATGCTATCATATACAGGGTGTCTCATTTGAAATAACGAAGATGATGCTACTTTTTGGTAAAAGTGGCAACGCTGCATCGCTGAAAATATTTTGAATCGTTAGATCACAAATGCTTATTAGAGTAACCAAATTTTCAGGATAGTCCAATGTACCGTTTTCCGTATACGTCTAAGGTACCATCGACCGTGGGCCACCCTGTATAATATTTACCATCAAAATTACATTGTAATATTTAAAAGAGGCACAAAGGCCAATTCTCACAACGTATCTCGCTGAATAACATCACAAAATAACAATGTAATATAACATCTATGTTTAAGTTATGTTTACATGTTTAGTGGGATTAAACTCATGCAAAACTTACATCCTATCAAAATCTTCACTTACCTTTAGGAAAATGTTGAAAACAGGATTCCAGGATCAAAACTAGGTTCGAATATGTTAAATCCATGTTAAATCACTCTTTACTCATTGGATCTATACCTAGGTAGATAGTGGATAAATCTGGAAATGCAAAACAGGAACCATAGATTGAATCTGAAAATAAAAACATTTATCAGCCTACCACATTCTAATGCAGGTACATATTTGATCTGAGTTGTTATTTGGTACCTTGTGAGGTAAATACATAGGGAGCCATTCCTCACCTAGTTTTTTAAGTCATCTTCCAAAATTATTCATGACAAAGCTATTTTACAGGTGCATATAAATAGGTTAGGTAGGTAGGTTAGGTAATATAATATAATAGGTATATACCTACATAAATAGGCAGAAATAGCCTATTACCGAGCCTATTACCTATTAGGTATTTCTATGTAGGTAGGTAATAGGTATTCTGGGTAGTGGGTACTCAGGTAGGTACCTAATAAACTTAGGTATACAGAATTATATTGCTATTGCTGTTATGCATAAATGAAATGGTGATGAAATGGCTAGTAAAATTGATTTTTACATATATTTACTAGGTAGGTATAGAATATTTATTTTCCCTAATAGAATGTGAGTACCTAATCCATGTAAACAGGTAGGGTAAAACTGCACTTATCATGGGATGGGTTTTTCTCGCAAAATTTTTCTGGTACTCATGTATTTATGTCTGAAAAACACGAATTTGGTAATAAAAATGTGAACGTTAATACAAGTTTCTTTGGCTTGTGATAGGTCAGATTATGTAAGAATTTTGGGATGAGTGAAATAATCACCATCAAGGGTAGTCTTACGGAGGTATTATAGGGTGTAATTACCCCCTTCCCACCCAGAGCATAACAAGAGATATTATTTTATTTTATTCATAGAAAAAATAGTGAAAATAAAATCAACAAGAGAATTACCAAGAAATCAAAATTACTAGCTGCAACAGTTCGCAATTTTTCAACAAAATTGCAGCAATTTTCATTGCGCGCCTACTGACTAGTGACATTTAGGAGAGCTGTCGTAATCGTGGATTCTCGGTGTTTAGCATTATTCATTATGCATCTTCAGAATTCGAATTGATTGTTAATGTTTTCACATTTCAAGTATAACACATAAAAAGGAATTGCATGTCGCTCACTCCAATTCACAGTAAAATAGTGGAAATGTGCTCTCGAGCTGAAATCAGATACTTTTTTCACTTGTATACTAAATTAGTATTTTTACTAATAACTCATTCGCATTTTAAAATACAGATTTCCATGTAGATTTATTAAATATACGTAATCACAAAACTAGTTTGTTTTTCAAAATGACAAGGGAACCGAGACCTACGTGACCAGACAATCGGTATACTTGATATAATCGCCGCCATTCGCCGCTCTCGAGGCTGTGCCAATCGGTATGTATGTACGGTTGGTAAACGATCTTCCAGAATCGGGGAGGGGGGCATGAAGGAAGGTATTCGCGGCGCCGCGGAGAGTGACCCTCCTTGTCTGAAAATTGATATTCGATGGTAGAAGCCAGCGGCGGATCTAGGCAATGTTTGCGGAGGAGAAGGCGGCATAGGAAGTCACGGCTCATTAAGTTAAACAAAAACAGGAATATTCGTTGGTGCTTTCTGAAAAAAATGGTTATTTATTATACTAGGGATAAAAGTAGTAGATTTTAGTTGTACACCATTTTTTTCTCTGACAGGAAAAAGGACGAATCAATATATTGGGAAGATATTACATTATATTAAAATCAGAAAAGTATCGATGTGAAATTTGAAGTTTTTAACAGGAACGACACCTGCGTTGCACGCATCGTTATGCACGCATCTTTATGCAGGCATCTTTATCATTCTTTTCAAGTAATCAAATATCTCAGTCAGTCTAATTCTGTGATTTGATCTTCAGAAATTGCGAATTTATTGGTAGTTTAGTGATTCACGTAACCACGAAATCGACTGAAAGATAAGAAGAGCACAACGAAATCTATCAACAGTGGGTATATATGTGATATATATTCGGGAAAAAAGTACTCACATTTCTCCTGTGGTAAAAAATAAAAAAGTGAATTTTGAAGTAACATCTGATAACCTGTCAACAGAGATGAAATTTCAAACTTATTTTCCCGTCACAGGAATAAAATATTTTTTCTCCAAGCGGCAGGGATAGTGGCTTTTTCCTGGCGCTCAACAGGCAGAACAGGTGTACGTACTTTTACTGCCTCGGCAGTAAAAATGTGTTGCTATGCAACGTTCCGAGAAATTGTAATGAATTTAGTAATCAAAATTGACACTTGACATTGGGTGAACACAAAATGATGGACTTTTCAATAAAAAAATCACACAAAATTGGTTCTAAATCATTTGGAGAGAAATTTATGCTTCACACGGCAGCAAATTTAGATTGACTGTCGCGGCTGATAGTTCATAGCCGAGCGTAGCGAGGCTAGGAATTCAGCCAAGGCTGAACTATCAGCCGCGACAGTCAATCTACTACTTTTCTGCCTAGTAAAACAAATAACTATTTTCTCCAAATGACATTAAAAGTGGATTTTTAATGACACTTGACATGCAGAAGAGGTGTACTTTTACTGCCTAGCCAGAAAAAAATTGTTGCTAAATTGGTAATCAAAATTGATAATGACTTTGGGTGAACAAAAAATGTTGGATAATTTGGACTTTGCGTGAAATTGAAATTAATTTGGAGAAAAAATTATATATTTCACATGGCAGAAAAGAAGATGTAATGCCTTGGCAGTGCGCGAATTAAAGTACGTACTTCGCGCATTGTATGTGAACTATATGAGATTTTTATATTTTCACATTGTGTTCCTAAATCGAGCAAGCATCATAAAGTCATTTATTTGTGAATGTTTAACAATAATGTTTCTTTATCTCTTGGACTGCACGAAAGGAAATTTATACAGGGTGTTCCGTTGGGAAACGGAAATACTTCAACGGTGGTTAGAGGTGACTAAAGTGGTTCTGAATATACCATGTATGTTGAGTCTTACATGTTTCATTATCGAGAAATAGGGTGTTTTATCAATTCTGGTCATTTCTTTGAAGGCTCATAGCATACGAACCACCTGGTATATTTTTTTCAAATTTGGTAGACGTGTTTTTATTCGAAAGACCATAAGAGATCTTCCGAATATATGCAGAAAATGTATAGAAATTGGGAAGGAGGATATTTTGCGAATCTTCATTGAAAAATATTAGGATATACACATAAATCTTTTTCGAAAATTATAATGTTTTGTAATTCTTTCTGAAAACCAAGTCAGGTCCTAATATATTTTTTTCAATAATACCTTTCCTCAACTGTGCTGCTATATCAATATATTTCATGGCCCAGAGGAAGTCGAAGAAATATTCGTCTGAATTTTGTTTGATATTTTTTCACCAATCTGGTCTGAGTGTGCCGTACAAAATGAAAAGCTCCACTTGTAGTGGTTTTCCTGATCTTCCTGATTGTGATAGTAGGCCATCGTGTGGTGTGTCAGTAGAAGTGAATTGCTGGTGAATTTCAGGCAAAAATATCTGAACGTTCCTGAAATATCGTTCATAAAAGTTTCGCCCCGAATTCAAATAATGCCCTGTATTTCTGTTACGAATATATTTCTTCACATACATATCAACTCACCTTGACTTCCTCTATCCGTCATTAGGCTATGGCTGGTTAGTCATGACTCACCCTGTATATCCATTTTTTTATGTTCATAATTATATCTGATAATAATCCTTTTCAATACTTTCACCCAATCAAGGGGTTCAAACTTGAACGATGGAAACTTGTTATTTTTATAGACCTCAATCGCAGATTCGTGATTAGGTTTCATCATTTCAGAATTTCTTTCCACGTCCTGTATGCTGAATATCAATTTATGATACATCCAAAAAAAATCGATATATTTCATTATAATACAGGCTAACTGACAAAATCCGCCCATAATAGCGCCGATATTGCTATTAACTATCCGATTTTAAAAAACAAAAACGCGATAGAAATTTATCATCAAATTCTATGAGTAGGCTCTGATCATTATTTATTGAAATTCCTACTAAAAGCGACTGAATTTTTTTTGTCGAATGGCACTACAATATATATTTTCATTTTTTTTGTTCGAAATTAATTTTCTGAATATAATATTATGAAAAAATAAATTTTTTTCTGTGACGGGAAAAAAGTTTGGCATTTCATCCCTGTTGGCAGGTTATAAAATGTCACTTTTCATAAATTACTTTTTTCCCGTGGGAAAAAAGTGAGTACTTTTTTTTTGGATATATATCACATATATATACACTGTTGATGGCTTTTGTTGTGCTATAGTTCCGAAAAATGAGTCAATAATACCGTCTCCGAGAAAGAACTGCAAGTCCTTTTATCTTCCATTCGACTTCGCGGTTACGTATATTACTAAACAACCACTGAATTCGCAATTTTTTGAAATCAAATCACAGAATTAGACTGACAGAAGTGACATCAGATATTTGATTACTCCAAATGAATGATAAAGATGCCTACAACGCGGTGTCCCTACTGTTAAAAACTTAAAATTTCACGTCGATAATTTTCAGATTTCAAAATAATGTAATATCTTCTCAATATTGATTCGTCCTTTCTTCTGTCACAGAAAAAAAATAGTGCATTATACACCGGAAAAATATTAGATTTTAGCTCACGGTTTGTTGTCTCCCTCCGCTACGTGTCCGGAGACAACACAACCTGGAGATAAAATCTACTACTTTTTTCCCTTGTATAATAAATAACTAAAGATTTGGTCAATTAAAAAAAAACTCATATCTTTGCAATACATTCGAACAGCATCAAAATGATCACTAACCTTCAGGAGGAAGCAGAAATCAATGCTATAAATTGCTCTAAAAAATCAGGAAACGCAAAGCAGGAAAAAATCCATAAGCCCACTACTTTCTAATGTTGTACTAATTCAATTTCAACATTGTTATTTGGTACCAACAGATGTCATGATCAAATGAAATAAATATAGGAAGTAGGGTAGCCATTCCTTACCTACTTACCTGAGTCATTAATGGTTCTGGAGGAGGGATTATATCTTCAAAAAGCTTATGTGACAAAGCTATTGTAGAGGTAGGTAGCGAAAACTCAGTAGATACCTACCCCCTGGTTCCTTGTTTCCCAGTAATCTATTATACAGGGTACCTATATCTTCATTGGTTGACACGATTGATATACATGGAGAACCAACAGTAGCATCCTGAAAAGTGGCAGGGACGTTGAAGGTAACATGGAGAATCCATCTAAATAATTTTCGTTATTGTGAAGCGTCCAGTTTCTCCGTTTTTGATTTATTCAAGTATTCTATACAATTCTACCATGAGTACTCGGATTTTGGTAACTGCATTCAGTGCAATTATCAATCACTATGACAACATGATCGACTTCGACAACTCAAAATTATTTTCCGCCGAATATCCTTCGGACATTGACGAACGCCTCATAATTTTATGACAAATTTCTCAAGCTCGTTGCTTGGTAAAATATACAGGATGTTTCATTAGGAGAGTCACATAACCAAATGGTGAATAGAGGAAATCAAGACGAGTTGATGTATACATATAAAAAATTAGTTTGGCCATCCATAACGAAGATTATCTGTAATTGCCACATGAGTTTGATGGCCGATATTTCAGAGACCTCTTATCGAAATGTGATGAGATTTGTCAGAGACGTATATCTATGGTGACCAACTAAAATGGCTCACTACTGAAAAAAACTCCAGAGCTGGACTTAATAAACTCATTTTCTATTTGAATGTAAAAAAAAAGATTTTCTGATCATGTTCCTAGATTTTTTTCCAGATTCGGAAAGATCAGGCATTTTACCATAGGAACCAACCTCCAATTCTCACGGTACACTTCGACCAGCTCAGTGAAAAAATGTCAAAAAAGAACATCGAATGAATTTTCAATTTTGACCTGGAATATTTTCATCTTACTTGTAGCTGATCCATGCAAATTGATTTTCTGGTTACTATTGATATTCATTTGTACAAAAAATTATTTATTCCATCACGTGTGAACTGGGCGTCATCCGTGAAAAAAATTCTCGGAATAGTTCTTGGATGACTGACAATCCAGCGACAGAATGTAAGCCGTGATATTTCATTACCGTCTTCGAGGCGTTGAACCTTTTGAAAATGGTAAGGATGCATTTCTTCGTTTTTCAATGTTCTCCATACCGAAGAGTGAGAAATACCTAGCGCTTGACCTATTCTTTTTGTGCTGGTCTTAGGATTTCGCTGCACCACCTCTACAATATTCTGATGTCGACCACCCATGATTGGGCTTTCAATGTTCCTCCTATTTCCAGGCATCCTGCCGTGTTCTCTCAATTTGTAAACACCCGTAAAAATTCAGCTGGTCGGAATTCTTCTATTTGGGAATCTTCTCTGATATTCCCTCGCTGCAGCTCTCGAATTTCCGTCACAGAAACCATAAATGAAAATAATATCAACATATTCAGCGTTAGAAAAATTGAATGTTGCATGCCAAAAAGTTGTTTACGCCACAGATGTGAATACAAGAGGAGAAAACTGAGAGAGCAGATAAAAGCAGTGTGTGATGAGATGAAAAATGACATTTTGAAAATTTCCTTTAATTGCCTTAATGAATCTGTTACCTGTATTCAATTTTTGTACAAATAAATATCAATAGTAACCAGAAAATCAATTTGCATGGATCAGCTACAAGTATGATGAAAATATTCCAGGTAAAAATTGAAAATCCATTCGAATGTTCTTTTTTTGATATTTTTTTCACTAAGCTGGTCGGAGTGTGCCGTGAAAATTGGAGGTTTGTTCCTATGGTAAAATGCCTGATCTTTATAAATCTGGGAAAAAAAATGTGAAAAATGATCAGAAAATCTATTTGTCTACATTTAAATGAAAAATGAATGAATTCATCAAGTCCGGCTCTGGATTTTTTTTAGTAGATCCGAAACATGTATCAATTATGATTTGATGATACTAAACGTTGTGAAGACGATTTGGAATATGAACTTGTTTCGAATTGTAACTCTCCAGAATGTTTTTTGCAACTTGTTTGCTAGGTGAAAAGAACAATTTTCTTTCTAAGTGAATTGGGAAAATAATTCAAGCGCAAAAGAGTTGAGCCTTCCATTGCTCAATCTGAAAGAGATATTCAACTGAGAAAAATAGTGGCGGGACATATTCTTCGATTCTGATACTCATTCACTGCCTATGACGCCTTTAGATAGATAAAACAAATTCAAAAGAACGTATCAAATATGAAGAAAATCGAAGGAATGTTTTTTACAGATGGATGATATAGATGTCAAATTTTTTTAAATCTTCAATATCCTGAATCTCTACTATGGTTCTCTGTAGAAATATAGAAATATACACAAGGCAACACTGCAATTTTTTACCCTTGGGTGAATCGACATTGTGCCTAAACGATGAATAGTACATGGGGTTGAACAAAATATACCGACATAACTCAAGAGTCGTTACGATTCATTTGGGCAGCAGTGTATATTATGAAATGAAAGACATATTGGAAGTAGGGCAGCCATTCCTTACTCACGTTTCTAAGTCCTTGACTGGTCAGAAAGTAGGATTACCTCATCTACAAAAAGAATTAGTGACAAAGCAGAGCCATTTTACAGGTTGGTTAGGTAGCCAGGTCCTCAGTAGGACCTACCTATATAACCCTTGGTTCCCTGAATATGATAGATATTTCAGGTAGATAAGAAACTCATACCAGATTACACATAATTTTAAATGAAATGGCGAGCAAAATTTATTATTTTAAGTATTATATTTACCTACTAGGTTTTAGAATATTCCCTTTCCCTAATAGAATGTTAGTAATGTATGTAATCATGAGCAGTGTTGTTCCTGGGAATCCAGGGTCTAATCATCTCGTACCATATTTCCTCGGGAAAAGGAAAAAACAACAGATTTGAATCAGAAGGTAATTAGTACCTAATTGAATTTCATCAGAACCAAATTTCATAGTCCAACCCCTCCCTCCATTGTCGTAGAAGTTATATCTACATTCTTCATGTTGATTTACTGTAAACATCAAGTTCTATGCCCATGGAATGATATTCACTTATAATCGCCCTAGCCTAGCAGCAGAATTATTACCGATAAGTTTTTTCAATGTCACGAATGTTTTTGTTGATAGAAAATTATCCCAAGTCGAAGAAGAGGGGAATTTACGTATAACTCGTTTTTGTTACTGAAATGTGAGGAACATTAAATAACAAATTTGATATCTGAAATCCCAATGTCTCTATTTTTTCCTTCCCGATGAGCTTAGTTAAATTTGAATATGACGCACTATATTTTCACACTAGAAGCTGATGTTTCTTATTAGTAACTCAAGGTTTATTACTAAAATTTCAGGAAATATAAAAACATTAATTCGTTTTCAACCATAACATTTGATATTACTTTTCTACATAAACTACTTACCAGATGAAGTGGGACAGCCAAAAAATTGACTCATTTTGATAAGCTATAACTCGAACATTTCTTGACCGATCTTGGATTTCCAACCAAAGGTAGAAAGCTTCATCCTTGGGCTATGCGTCATTGGCGTCGGGTTTTCATTTTTGCGATTCGTTCTCTTTTTACAGAGTGTGAATTAAGAGCCGGAAAAATTTCAAATCTTTGACCAATAATTTGGGAAATGTGAGGGATCCTAGAATTATTTTTTAGATGTTGGGTGAATGGTTGGTCCCATACCTCGAGACGTCTTCGAAATTTTTTTGATAAATTGCGTTGCTATGGAATAATCACCATTTTATGAAATTCCATTTTTATTTCAAAATGTGACCTCTTTTAGTTAAACAATAATAGCCAACATCTAAACTGCAACAAAGGATATTTCTACTGAAGATAATCAACACCAGTGACGCACAAAAAGGGGTTTATGATATTTAGAAACGAAAAATTTGTTTTAATTGAAAAAATTCAACAGTTTTATTGATCGTTACTGTTGAAGAGGTGTCATACCCTCAATTAGCATATGTTGTCAAATTCAGAGGCGTCCAAAAAAGGGGCGTATGATAGTTAGAAACAAAAAAAAAAGTTTTTATCTAGAAAAATCAACAGTTTTATTGATCGTTACAGTTAAAAAATTGCCATACATTTAATTAGCATGATGTTGACAAATTCAGAGGTGTGCAAAAGGTGATGCTGTGATGTAGACAGATTAAAATTCCACTTTCATAATTCATTTTATTTTCATGTATTCACAATAAGGTGCATACATGTAATTATTTCTTTTCTAATGAATCCATCTGCGTACAAAAAAAAAACATATGCTCACGTACGTTAGAGAACGTTATTCAAAAAACCAAAGAAAAAACACAAATAAATGATTATTCATAAAAAAATAATCTGAATATCATCTTAGTAACGCGTTGGCCCCACTCTAGCCTGAAAATGCCTGGCACCGACTTGGCATGCTCGAAATTAATTCGTTTATTAGTTCTATAGGAACTGCATCCCAGATTTCCTTTTGAGATCGTCAAGAGTTTCTGTCTGACGTTCCCTTCGGAAAAATTCCAACTTCATCCAACTCCAGATGTGCTCAATGAAATTCAAGTCTGGAGATCTGGGAGGCAATTCACTACGATTTATACTTTGGTCTTGCAGATACCTCTTCACTAATATTGCCCGATGAGGCCGAGCAATGCACAATTGATAAAATATAGAAGTTAACGAAAGAACCCAGTACTGCTTACTGACACTACCAGTAGGCCCATACTTGGTCAGGGTTATTTTTTTTTACTTTTTCAGTCATTCAAGATGAGCATCCATTGATACAAGGCGAATCAAAAATTTTTCATCATATGGGACCGTTTTTAATAATTTTGCCAAGTGTTCTCTGTTCGCCCAGTAAAAAATTCCTTGATCGTGGGTATCTTTGATGAGCCTCGTATCCCTGGCCATGAATGGGCCTGCTGAATTTTATTTTAGGGGGTCTGAGTAGTGAGAATAAGAAAAATATTTATCTAAAAAAAAATGCTTTATCAGAAAGAGGACTAATACTTGAATTTTTTTAGGGGGCAAAAATTGAAGATTTTTTCAAATTTTTTCAGACAAAATTATCAAATTGCACGGCTCGAGAAACATCAGGAGTCAAAGTTACGTTCCTGAATATTCATTCATGAATAATGATACAAGAAAATTTTCACTGGGCGAACAAAGAACAACTCTTGACAAAATTATTAAAAATATTTCCATATCAGACTTTTGGAATTGCCTCGAATGATGGATCCTCTTTAAAACGCCAAAGGATCACTTCGATGCTCACCTTGAATAAGTGAAAAACATTGATAATGAGAATAGCATTTCAATTTGTCCACATTACAGAATCACTATTTGCACGCCTCTGGATTTGTATACATCATGCTAATTGAATATATGGCAACTTTCTGGCCGTAACAATCAATAAAACTGTCGAATTTCTTCAATAAAAACGGATTTTTCGTTTCAAAATACCATAAACCCTTATTTGCATCCCACTGGTGTTAATCATCTTGAGTAGAATTATCACTCGTTGCAGTTTAGATGTTGGCTGTTATTGTTTCACTAAAAGAAGCCTTATTTTGAAATAAAATTGGAATTTCATGAAATGGCGATATTTCCATAGCAACGCAATTTATCAAAAAAATTCCAAAGACGTCTCGAGGTATCAGTCCAACCATTCACCCAACATCTGGAAAAGAATTCTAGGGTCCCTCACATTTCCCAAATAATTGGTCGAAATTTTGAAATTTTTCCGGCTCTTAATTCACACTCTGTACAGAGAGAACGAATCGCGAAAATAAAAACCCGACGCCAATGACGCATAGCCCAAGGATGACGCTTTCTACCTTTGGTTGGAAATCGAAGATCGGCCAAGAAATGTTCGAGTTATAGCTTATCAAAATTAGTCAATTTTTTGGCTGTCCCACTTCATCTGGTAAGTAGTTTAGTTTCGAATGAAACCGAAACAAAAACATATTTCCGATGAGTTTAGTTGAAAATGACGCACTATATTTTTACATCAGAAATAGTAGATTGTTTTATTAGGATCAAAAGTGACACTTTGTTTGACAGGCGAATTTTGCATTTGCGAGGCGAAGCGTTTAGCGAAGCGAATCAGGTATGCGTCTCAACCAACCGTCACAATGTTGTTTATTCTTGATAAGATCCAGTATATCCTTTTCAGTTCCTAGGAGCTAAAGTTCAACTTTAGCTCCTAGGAACTAAAATTGAACTTTAGCTCCTAGGAACTAAATATGTCGCCTAGCAACATACCTATTTTTGTGTCAGTAATAGAAACGTCAATTTAAGAGCTAATTTTGGTATCAAAATGGACGACTTTTGTGTTGGTTGCAGAAAAAAGTTTATTAGGTACTGTACTGAAATTTCCATAACATTAAAACATCAATTCGTTTTCAACGATACCATTGACACACATTGATATTAACTGTTTACATAGTTTCAAATTAAATGAGTATATCTATATCGCCGATATAAATATAAGGCGCTTCATTTTTGACAGAAAAATTATCACTTATCGTCAAATAAGGTTAAGTAAATCAAAATAATGCATGTTTTATTCATTTCTCGGGAAGACAAATAATATACAAAATATAATGTAGTTAGTGGCACTCTTTTCGAATGGCTCAAGTCCTCAATAATTCAAAAGAACTGAAAAAATGGCCTACATTTTTTTTATACAATTTTCTTCTGAGAAAACTAAAAGCGTTTGTTGATAAAAATACTCTTCTTTCCGCGTACCTTGCTCTCATCCAATCATATATCAGCTATGGATTGACCCTTTGGGGAAATTCCTCCTACTCTGGAAAAGTGTTCAAGATTCAAAAGCAATCCATTAGAATAATCTGTAGTGCAGGTTACAGAGATTCCTGTCGGCCATTATTTTGCCAACTCAATATCATGCCTTTACCAACTTTGTATATTTATCAGTCTCTGCTCGAGATTCATGATAATAAAAATAAACTCCTGACTAACTCAAATTACCATGATCATAACACACGCAATGCAAATTTGATCAGGTCTCGAAGATTTAAATACAACAAGTCATTCAAAAACTCAATGATTGTTGACCTTTACAATATACTTCCTGCAACACTAAAGCATGAAAATCAATCGACATTTAAAAACTCTGTCAAAGTGATATTACAGGAAAAATGCTACTACAATATTGCTGAGTATATGGCTGACCCACTCAGGATGTGATTTGTAAAACTGAAACACATATTTATGCTCAAATACTCATGTTATATGTCCCAATAATTATTGTGTCTACTATATGTGTATGGTATGTTGTAATGTACACATATTATTTTATTTTACTATCATTGTTATTTTATTTATTTCGTGAATATTGTACACTACTTTTGTATCTACTTGCTACCTGACTTGCTACAAATGTTTTATACATCACGTAGTTGAATAAAGATCTATCTATCTATCTATCAAATCTGGTTCACTTTACCCACCACTTTGGGGCTAAATGAATCAGGCATTTAAATCGCGTTAAAACTCATTTTGAAATACTCGGAGGTGAAGGGAATCAAAAATTTTTATTTTTTGTTGTTGTAAATCAGTTTCTCTAATATACAGGGTGATACAAAAATATATACTTAGAATAATTTTGAAAGTTAACAGAACGTATTCATCCAATTTAGTTTATAAAGATAGTAAAATACTTGATACAAGACAGTTATTTTTTCAAAAAATGACAGTTAATCAATACAAGAATAGACATGAATTAAAATTAGTTGATCACACATATGAAACAAGGCATAAACGAAGAGAAATGAGCAAAACTCCATTTTCAGCAAAAACAGTTGGACAAAGAAGCTACACTTACCTTGCAAGTAGAGCATATAGCACTATTCCAGAAGATCTCAAAAAAATACATAATATATACAAGTTTAAACATGAAATAAAAAAATATCTCCTCAATAGTGACAGGTTACTTATACATAAACTAATTGATGCAAACCAATAACAAAAGAATAAATAATACTACCCACTGTAAGTAAGTTTTGGTAATCTGTGCTGTACTGTAAGTAATTAACTGGTGGCAATATAGTAAACATTCATTTGAAATATTTCAGAAATACAAAATATACTCATTTTAATTTTCTCATGTTTCACTCAATTATACTTTCATAAATTATACGACTATAATTCTCATATTAGGTACCTTATGTAAATGTGATGTATACACAATATCCCAGATAGCAGAATTATCACGAGAACAACCGCGTGCAAGCTATGCTTTTTGCGGCTTTTTCCCGTTTATTTGTTGCGACATGGTTATGTATATATACATATATATTCTTGGAAATATTAGTGGTATGCAGTCTGGACCAATGAATTAATTAGATTTCTTCGTTATTTGTCGAGCTTTCGAAAATTTTTATTTTCTTTATCAAGACTAACTGAAAACATCGAATGGAACAATAATATTAGAATATAAATGTACATCAAATGAAATTGGTATACTTACAAACATGAAATTCTATATAAAATTAGCACAAAAAGGAAACATAGGTGTATAAATAAAAATGAAATGATTTGACAAAAAAATGTCATAGATGATGGTTGACTCATTTGAAGATGTTGAATACAGAGTGAGATGAATACTGATATATATAAAAATACTGATATATAAAAAATGTTTGTAGATTATATATATAAAACATGAATCATTCAAGGAGGACGAGTTGATTTATTATATTTTTGTTTCTTTAGAAGGAATGTATAAATGGTACTAAGATCGTTGATGTCTGTTTTTTTGTTCATCGTTTTATCATTTTCATTAATATGTACCATTTCAAGAAAGAGGCGTTTGTTGAGATGTTTTTCATAATCCAGAATTTTGGCATTATCATAATTCATTATATGATCTTCATCTATAACATGTTCAGCAAGGCTACATGATTTTAAATTTCTTCTACAATCACTTTTATGTGAAGTGATTCTGTCTTTTAACATTCTACAAGTTTGACCAATATAAACTAGATTACAATTATTGCAGGGAATTTCATAAATAATATTCGATATATTTTTGACTGGTACAGGAGTTTTCAATTTGGTATGAAGATGAAATATTGTTTTCAAATTTGTTTTAGCGAATTTAATATTTGTTTCATTTTTAAAGAGACTGATTAATTTGGGAGTTAGATCAATTATGTGTGGTAAAGATTTGAATATTGAAATTTGATTATTTCTTGGTAGGGGAACGTCAACATTAAATGAACTGAAAATAATTTTATTAACTAATGATTTTGGATACGAATTTTCGATAAAGATGTTTCTTAATTCTACTAAATAGATCGAATATTATTTATGAAATTCCCTGCAATAATTGTAATCTAGTTTATATTGGTCAAACTTGTAGAATGTTAAAAGACAGAATCACTTCACATAAAAGTGATTGTAGAAGAAATTTAAAATCATGTAGCCTTGCTGAACATGTTATAGATGAAGATCATATAATGAATTATGATAATGCCAAAATTCTGGATTATGAAAAACATCTCAACAAACGCCTCTTTCTTGAAATGGTACATATTGATGAAAATGATAAAACGATGAACAAAAGAACAGACATCAACGATCTTAGTACCATTTATACATTCCTTCTAAAGAAACAAAAAGATAATAAATCAACTCGTCCTCCTTGAATGATTCATGTTTTATATATATAATCTACAAACATTTTTTATATATCAGTATTTTTATATATATCAGTATTCATCTCACTCTGTATTCAACATCTTCAAATGAGTCAACCATCATCTATGACATTTTTTTGTCAAATCATTTCATTTTTATTTATACACCTATGTTTCCTTTTTGTGCTAATTTTATATAGAATTTCATGTTTGTAAGTATACCAATTTCATTTGATGTACATTTATATTCTAATATTATTGTTCCATTCGATGTTTTCAGTTAGTCTTGATAAAGAAAATAAAAATTTTCGAAAGCTCGACAAATAACGAAGAAATCTAATTAATTCATTGGTCCAGACTGCATCCCACTAATATTTCCAAGAATATTATTATAGAACAGTCACGAAAGCTTCCCCTTGTTATACATATATATTCATATTATATTATGTACTATTACAATTTCATTTTTGTTATATATTATATATATCATAGGATGTAAGTTATTCATGTGTAATTTTATACTATCGGTAGATGCAGTAAATAAACATTATTATTATTATTATTATTATTATCCACGGTGGATGGCCTATTAGAAGTATCTGGAGAATGAAACGACAGAACATTCTGAAAGTTGGGATGCTTTGATAATTGAACATTCTCTATCCGTATAAAATATTTTCATCTATACAGTGTTGCCACTTCTATCAGAAACAACTAGCAACTTCGTTATTTCAAATGGAGCACCCTGTATTTCATTACATTTTCATATTCTTCTCGAAGAGCAGATTTCATCGATGTATCACACTTGGGGTCTAGCAGGAATGATTACAGAGATATAGGGTGTTCAAAATCGAGATTTTTCAATTTTAGGATTTTTTTGTGTCAAAACTATTCATTATCGATCAAAACGGCTCAACTTTCGATTCACTATTTACTGACATTTAATTGGAACTGATACAGGGTGATCAGAATTCTGAATCTTGAAGCACCATGTATTTTTTTCCAATTAAATTCCAGTAGATAGTGAATCAAAAGTTGAGATAGGGACATGTAAGCCGTTTTGATCGATGATGCATAGTTTCGACACAAAAAAATCCTAAAATTGAAAAATTTCGATTTTGAACACCCTATATCTCTGTAATCATTCCTGCTATACCCCAAGTGTGATAAGTGTGATGCATCGATGAAATCAGATCTTCAGGAAGAATATAAAAATGCAATGAAATACAGGGTATTCTATTCGAAATAACAAAGTTGCTAGTTGTTTCTGATAGAAGTGGCAACAGTGTATCGATGAAAATATTTCAGACGGATGAAAAATGTTCAATTATCAGAGGATTTAAATTTTCAGAATGTTTTGTCATTTCTTTCTCCAGATACTTCTAATAGGCCATCCACCATGGATCACCCTGTATATCATTCTTGGCATGGCTAAGAAAAAATCAAATTATTATAATTTGATAATTAATTCATAGTATAGCAAGATATAACATAAAAAATATCCAATTACAAAATATATACCCCATTTTTATAGAAATAAGAAAGATTCATTTTACCCGTTGAAGTGACCACTTCAAAGTGAAAAAAAATGCTGAAATTCAACTCAAAACATTTGGACAAAAATGTTATCAAATGTATGTTTACCAATAACTATGAAACACATTTTGAGCATGTAAGTAAATTGAATTATAAAGTAAGTGCCTCCACCATATCATATAAACAGTTTCGTATAAATAGCAAAATCTGTTGAATAAAATGAAGAGATTTTGTATTTCGTGTAAAATTTATTATAAAATCACAGAGCGATTTCGACCTGCAAGTAAGTTACATTTATGAAATTTCAAAAAGACAAATCCAAAAGTGTACATTACTTACTCGTCAAGTATTTACAAAAAGGTCTAAAAATTAGTAATCGACATCATTAGTGGGAATAACATTTTCATTATTTATTGCACGTGTAATCGTTGAATGAGCTATAAAGTAATTAAATAAACTTCTCAATTTTAAAGCAAAACGCAGTGTGCTTTTAATATACATTTGTCAAACATTGAGTAGTTTCGACTCACGGAAAAGTCTACCAATTAGGAATGTCCCATTTTTGAAAAACAAACTTTCAAGATATACTTTAGTGCTATGTCGACTGGCCTGAGAGTTATTTTGTATGCCGAACCCCAAAGTAATAAACCATAGTCTATTATAGATTCTGCCAATGGAGAGTAGATATTTTCCCTCTGAGAGGTAGATGAAATGTTTCTTAAATGGTAAAATTTATAAAGCAGTTTCTGATTTTTTTTTAACATATTCACAATGTTTACTCTATTTCATATGTAGATCAAAAAATACACCCAAATCAATTCAATTTTCAATTTAATTTATTTATCAATGGTAATAATATACGTGGAATAAAAAAGTATATCAATTTTCATGTGTAAAATGAGATGTCTCACTAGAATAGAATCACCTAGGCTTGCAAGCCTATTTTGTGACTTCTATACCAGTAAGGCCATCTGAATGAAATGTATATCCTTATTTAAGGCGAAATAGCACTAAAGTAGAAAATGTTTGAAAATGAAAGAAATAGGGTAACTAGGGTAATTATGGTAATTTGGGTAATGTCGAGAGAAATTGTATGATACATATGTGTACGTCTTTAGTAAGTTATATTTATGACTGAGTCGGGTCCTTGTGAAACATTCATCACAATAATTTTGAAAAATAAGGAAAGGAAATATGTTTTTTTTTTGTTTTATTTGTTTTGAATATTTTTTAATACAGACAGTATTTGAAAGTTTTAACGATCAGAAAATTGGTTGGAATTTATTTGAGTTACTTTCTAAATATTTTTTTACTTCTTTTTTGAACTTTTTAAAATTTCGAATAGTTTTCAGGTACTGAAGAAGTCAATTTTTTTATTCAGGTTTTTCGTTGACCGAGTATCTCTTGAATGCTGCGAAATACTTCACATATTCCCTAAGTTCAATAACAGTATCACATTTACAGTTTGGTGTTTCCTGCCAGTCAGAGTTGTGAATTTTTAAATTAGTGGTTTGTGGTAGTCCACTTTTGGTCATTGAGAAACTGATGAAATTCGACTTGTTTGTCTTTAGGGTTAATAAATTCAGGTCCATCAAAGTTCTAATTTTTTTAAGAACAGGCTATGCCTTATCGAATGTTCCATTCCAGCTTACATCATTCAAGAAAACCACAGTATCATCAGCATAGCAAACCAATTTCACATTGTTATCGATGGAAATAAAACTATCAATGTAAATTGAAAATAAAATGGGTCGGAGAACAGTTCCTTGTGGGACACCATACTCCACTACTCTTGGTTCACTGTAGGTAGGACCTATCCTCACTTTTTGAACTCTTCCTTGTGAGAATGATTCAAGCAGGTCAAGTGTGACGCCTCTGATTCCTATAACTTCAAGTTTTTCATGTAGTGTATGTATGGTGTTCCACAGTGTCAAACGCATTTTTCAAATCCAGTAAGATTTCTTGTGGTTTAGACCTTTGTTGGAACTTGTATAATAAAATTTGACACTTCAAAAAGTGAGTTTTCCGTACTACAGTTTTCATTGAATCCATATTGCATATTAGATATTACTTTATTAGCTATTAGGAAATTCCATAACCTGGCCTTGATACATTTTTCCACAATTTTACTTAGGACGCTAGTTAAGGCTATTGGTCTATAGTTGCTAGGATCCCTCTTATCTATCATAATAAATTGGTAAAACTGTAGTAGTCTCTAGCTTACTTGGGAAAATACCACTGCTGAAAACATTATTGATAATATGCTTTAGTGGTTTGAGTAGAGCTTTGTAGATATGTTTTATTAATGTTGAAGAAATGGTGTCTTCACCCCCAACAGTTCCATTTTTTATGGAGTTTACGGCTTTAAGGATTTCCGATTCAGAAATTGGTGAAAGAAATAAAGAATTTACCCTTGGTTCATCATACATTTTGATATTTTGCGAATTCAATGGTTTGACAGTTTTCCGTGCTAGGTTATTACCAATAGTAGTGAAGAATTTATTTACGACTGAGTTGTAAGTTAGTGAATCACACTGTAAATATTGGTCTGCCAAATATTATATGATAATTATGAAAGTACCGAAATTTAAGTTGAAAAAACTTTATATATCTCCTGTGTGGTGTATTTTGTGAATGTTCCATTGGAGAATAGCTGCTATTTGAGTATAAAGGTATCAATTTCCTAAATATTATTTTGACACTCACAATTGGTAAATAATGTCATGATGTCAGAAAGAAGTATTAAAATTCTACAGGAAGATCAATACAATGATTATCAATGTACTCAAGTGAATTATGATACTGATAATGAAAATAACAATAGCAATTTGATTTTGAACTCTGACTTCGTCCTTACACAATCTAATATACCTGAAATACACCTGGATAAGGAAATAATTTATCTACGAAGAGAAAATGAACTACTACAAGAAATATTTCCAATAGTCAAATAGATTTTTTTTTGCAAGAATATAACAATATAGTCTCTGAGCGAAATGACAAGCAAGAAAAATTGAAGGAGTTGGGTTTATTGAAAGAAAAGTTTGATAATATCTATATAAATACCAACAAAATAGATAACCATCCAGTATCATATGCTGATGTACTTAAAGATAAAATTAATAGGCAGCCTACAATACCACAAAATACTCCAGCATTAATAATCAAACCAAAGAATACACAAACCTATCAACAAACTGAAAATGATATTCAAGCAAAAATAAATCCTGTTATAGCCAAAGCTGGCATAGCAAAAATTCAAGTGATCCAGAAGGGAGGAGTGTTACTGAAATCTAAATCAGTAGAAGAAATACAACGTTCACAAGATATAACAGAACAGGCCATAGGAAAAGAGTACAATATAACAATATCTAAACTCAGATCACCTAGATTAGTTTTTATCGGAAATAAAAATTATAGAAACACTGAAAAATTGAAAGAAGAACTGAAAATATTCATTTATATTGATGACGAAGATGTGATAACTACTAAATATTCAAGACAATCAAAATACAGCAACAAAACATATCATCTATGTGGAAACTCACAGTAAAACATTCAAAAAATTAGTGAACAAAGATATATTGATTGGTTGGTATAAATTCAAAATGAGAGATTTCAACATAATAATATGCTCCAATTGTAATTCTCACGGTCACATTTATTAGGTTTGCCGAAATCCAACAAATTGCTCATTCTGTTCGGGAAATTATAGAAGTAATGAATGTGAAAATCAAAATGATCCTTGTTGTATTAATTGTAAATTAGCAAATGAGAAATTCAAGATGAATAATAGCCTCAGTCATACTTCTAGAAGTGATGAATGTCCAATTCTACAGAAAAAAATAGCGTCAGCTTAAGATAGAACAAGTTATGGATAGTATGAATTCTGGTAGATTAACAAATAGTTATGATTTGAATATTCTCTACTTGAATATACGAAGTATGACTACTAAAATCAATGAAATTGAAGTTCTACTGAAAAATCATATTGAAAATGATATTGTCACGACCATTGGGGCCTTCCTCCCCGGCTGCGTGATCTTAGGGGGTTATGCTTGGCAGCAAGAGGGTGTCCTAACTACCACACTCTCGTAACTTGATTGTGGCAAGGAAAGAGTGCATGTTTTGTTTAACATAAATTTAAGTTTTATTGAACGATCAAAAAACAGTGAACAAGTGAGCAACATAAAAAAGGTTTAGTGAGACAAAAAAAGTTAAGTGAAGTGACTAAATTAAAGTGACCCTATGGCTACACCTTCTAGTGAAATCCTATACATCTCTGGATCTAACTACCAACGTGGTTGGAGACAATTACAGGGGCTGTACAAGGTAATGAAACAGTTTTTGATTCAAAAAATGTACTTACATTGTCCATACAACAATCGCTGCTCCGGCAGGGGAAGAGATGTGTGTCATGGCGTTGACGTCTACTCACTCACTAGGGTGGTTACCCGGAAAAAACTGTACTCGTAATCAACGTCGTACCGACTCTGATTCTCTGATTGTTCGATTGTCCCGGAAAATCTATACTTCAATTGTTTTATAGGCGATACTTGCCGAGTTAGCAGAATCAGCAATAATCGTACCTATCGAGTTCATTACCTCATAGGTGAACTTTCAAGTCCGATGAATTCTGCCGGAAAAGCTTACTAGGTTCCTGTCTGTGAAATCTGAACCGGGTTTGAATTACATATGTTATGTGAATGACTTTGGATATTATCTACTGAGGACTTTGATTTTCTTATGGATATTTCTTAATAAATTGATTGAATGGTTCCTTTGGTATACCAGGTGTGACAATATACTGATTTCAACTGAAACTTGGAATGAACCAAATGAAACTAATTATGTCAATATTCCTAACTTCAATAGTATCCACCATTGCAGTGATGATAAACAAGGAGGTGGGGTGGTAATTTATTCGAAGAATGACCTAAGATATCAAAGAATAGAACAAAATATTAATAAATACAATATACAATTATTGAAATCGAAATTTCACAATTCAATTCTAAATTGAAAATAAATAGCCCTCTATCGACCACCAAATTCAAGAATTGGAATTTTTTTGATTATATAGATAAAATGATGGAAATAAATAAAAAACTATCATAATAGGAGACTTCAATATTAATCTTTCAGCAAACAATATTGATACTACCAATTATAAAAATCTGATAAACAGCAATGGTTTCCACATCATAAATATAATTGATCCAATATATTATACCAGGAAACAAAACGATTCTTTCAGCATTCTTGATCATGTTTTGACGAATTGCTACCACCTTGATTTCAACATAAAATTAGAAGATACTTCAAAAACTGATCATAGAATAATATACGCATCAATTAAAAAGCCCAACATCATTTTGAAGAAATATATAAAACGTGAAATAATCAGAATTGATTATTCAAAATTCAGACAAATATTATCTGAAAATATAGATAACAACGGATGTGGAGAATTCAAAGATTTAATAAACTTAATTTTGGAAGCAAAAGAACAGTCTTCTAAAAAAATATATACAAGGATATGTGAAAACAATGAGTGGATAACAAATGCAATAATACGTGGAATTGAAATTAGGAATACAAAATTTGAAAATTTTCAAAAAAACAAAAATAATATTCAAATTTCTCACTGAATATAAAATTCAGAGAAATAAGGTTAATGACATGGTAAAGAGAGCAAAAATAGGATACATAAATAGGAAATTTGAGAAATCAGAAGGTACCTAATCCAAAAAAATGTGGGATACAAAACATTACTGTTTGAGAAATGAATCAAAATATAATGAGAGAACAGATATTGAATCGTTTCAAATTAATGGCCAAATTATTAACAACGACCTAGAATTATCTGAGACAATGAATTCACACTTTTCAAGTATTGGTGAGAATACTGCAAATGAAATTAGAACATTTTATAATAATAAACCAATCATCAATATACCACCAAATAATAATGATTCAACAATACTTCTGATACCTACCCACTGATGAATCTGAAATATTAAACATAATCAGTACCCTCAAAAATAAAAGTCCTGATCAATCACACGAGATGTAATAGAATTGAAAAAAATTTTGGTCGAACCATTAACACAATTAATCAATAAATCATTGTCAACAGGTATTTTTCCACATGAATTGAAACACACCTCATTAAGCGGTGAGGCTCAAAATCCGGTAAATTACAGACCAATAGCTTTGTTGAGTATTTTTGTCCAAAATACATGAGAAAGTGATGAAAAAGAGAATTGTTGACTTAATCAATGGAAAATATGGGTTTGACTTGAATCAATTTGGTTTTCAAGAGAAAAGTGGTACACAGTCAGCAGTTTTACAACTAATCGATTTTATACAAGATAGACTTGACAAAGGAAATTATGTAGTAGCTATTTTTATGGACCTAAAAAAAGCATTTGATACAGTTGACCACAATATTCTCCTATCTTAATTCAATGGGCATCAGAGGTATTGGAAACAATCTCTTGAAAACATGTAGAAAAAAGGACTATCAATACTAAAATCAATGATTGTGAATCTAAAATACTATATAAACAAAGGAGTTCCCCAAGGATCAGTGTTGGGCCCAATTCTGTATCTTTTATACATTCAAAACATTTCAAAAATAAATTCAATAGGAAAATATGCCATATATGCAGATGACACAGTACTTCTATCTGAAAACAAAAACCCTGTAATTTCAGAAAACAACGATAAATGAGGATTTAAAAAAATGGTAGAATGGCTATACTTCAATCTTCTTTCCATTGATTCTAATAAGACCCAATATATAATTTTCTATCAAAGAAATAAACAAAATATTGATTTGAATATTAGAATAAAAAATGAAAGATTGAAACAAACTGCCTAAACCAAATACCTTGGTATTTGGATTGATGCAAAGTTAACATGGGACAAGCATATTGACATGCTCAAGGAAAAAATTTCTCCCATAGCTGGTGCCCCAAGAAGATGTCCAAAACTTATCCCAAATATAGCTAATACCGTTCTATACTCTCACATTCCTAGTAAAATGAACTAGCTCATAAATATTTGGGGTTCATGTTCCAAGAACAATTTCAACAAGATATCTGTACTATACAAAAAAAGCATTCAAAGTACTGTATCGTCTTCACCCCATCAAATCAACTTTATGAAGAAACAAATACATTTTCTCTTGACATTATCAACAAACACCTCAAATCTAACTTCATATTGGTAAGGAATTCTCAAATCCATATGAACATCATACTAGACAATATGACTTGTTTCATCTTGATGCTGCTAATTGTACACTTGGTCAAAAAAAGTTCACTCACGGAGCTATCTCAAAATTCAATAAGTTACCTGTTGATATCTATAGTTGCACAAATATCACCCAATTCAAAATTGAAGTCAAGAAACATATTCTCTTGGAAAGAGAAAATCAAACCTGAGTGAATGATTTCTCATTCACTAATTTATTTTATCATATCATATTGTACTCTTTATGAGCTTCTTGTTTAATTTTTATTTTTTTTAAATTAATTAATTAAATTTAATTTAATAACGCATGAATGATCTCATACCAGATATGAATCTGTCTGATTATTCATGTTATTTCATTGTAAATGTTAATGAATATATTTATATTTATTTCTATAAGATGCAATGTAATGTTTATAGCAAAGAATGAAATAAATAAATGAATATTATTATTATTAAAAGAAAAACTTCAGAAATATTAGTTATTCAATAATTCATAAATTCTCAATTATGCATTGCTCTAATACTTATTCCTAATTATCCCTCATGTGTTGTGGCTTATTGCTTTTAATAAATACATTTGTGTGTATATCATCAGGTTTGCATATTTCTAAACCTTGCTTATTTGTCACTGATTTGATTTGCGACTTTTCAAGTGATTCACAATGTGTTTACCAGTGCGTCTCATATTGTTGTAATCGCTTAGATAGGAGGTGTTTGATAGTAATTGTTTTTGATTCTGAAAATGTTAATTGTAAATAAATAAATTTGTCACGAGCTTGTCATAATTTCGAATTGCAAAAAAACTACTTTCTGCAACGAACAAGATTTGCTTTAAATGGGCTTATATCACAAAAAATTTTTATTTTATAATTCGATAGAACTCACCCAAACTAGCTCACCACCGCAAACCGTTTCTTGCTGTGAGCTCCCTACGTTTTAAAAAAAATTATTGAAATCCCCGATTTTTCGGACCTCCGAAAACGAGGCGATGATGTGACGTCAAAACCCTAATACTGAAACAAGACTATTCCAGACAGAGATGAATGTAAGATTGAATGATAAATGATTTCTGACAAAGCACCAAGATTGGTGAATCTGCAAGTTGATTTTTGGGACAAAGATAATAAGAACAAGAAGAAGATCAATTCTAACCTATATTAACTTTTTGCAAATCGCGAAACTTTCGAATATTAAATTGAAATATTTCTACAAAAGTATGATTAAGAAATGTTTTGTGCCTAATTGCAATTATAAAAACATCATTTAGCTGGGAATTTTGGGAACAAATCTGGCCCCCTCACTGGGTAAACACAATATTGTAGTTGTTTTGCTTTGCAGAAATTCATTGGAAAATTGCTTGAAAAATAACCTACTATTCTTTGAATGAATGATCCATCTCTTAAAAGAACATTCAAAGGGAGATGCAAGTAGTATCTAATTGAGATATCTAATCTAGGGAATAACCATACATTGTTTCATGATGTGACTGATTTAATGAGGATTCTCCATATACAGGGTGTTTCATTGGGAAAGGTAAATAATTCAACTGTGGATAGGGGTCACTGAGGTGATTTCAAAAAACCCATGGTTGATGGGTCTTCGACTTCTTATAACCGAGATACAGGATGTTTCATCAATTTTGTCCACATCTTCATTGTCTCATAAGTTTCCAACCAACCTGTATATATTTTTAAAAATTGGTACACTTGCTCAATCTATCTTGTGGAATTGATTGAAGCAACAACAAAAGATAAAATCCAGGTCCGGCTTCACTTAAAATTCACAAATTCTTTCTGCCAGAAAACAACACCCTATACATTCGAATTTCTCATTTTTTTGCCATATCTGAAAAGAACATCAAAATTTCTATTCAACGATGTGCTTTTTATTCATGCACAGACGATTTTAACTATTCATATTATGTGCTCAAAATATTATTTTTGCTCATTTTGGGGACGAAATTGGAATCAGACGAGATTTATTAATTTTATTACTTCCTATTCAGTATACGTGAGTATTACATTTAGAAGGAGTATTTCATATCGTTCTTTGTTCCAGACTTAGTTGCAGGTCCGTCATCGAAACTATACAGGGCTTTTCACGATAAGCGTTCATTAGATGTTTCTGGCAAACCAGGCAAGCGATAAATCTAAAAATTCGAAGGTATGTATAAATTAACATGATCTACACGTCTGAAATATTTGAGACAATCCGGCGTTGCCGCTTTCACTCGAAAGTAGCAGTAACTTTGATTTTTCAAATGGGACACTCCGGATGCTTCCTGAAGTGCTGATTTGATCGATTCACAAAGTTCGGGGTCTAGTGGGACTTATAACTGAGATATTTAGTGTGAGAAAAATCGAGATGTTTCAACTTCAGAATTATTTTGCGAAAATATTCATTATTGATCAAAACGGCTTTTATGTCCCTATCTTAACTTTGTATCTATTGACATTTAATCGAAACAAATACAGGATGGTTCATAATTCAGATTTCTGCACCACCCTGTATCTGTATCAATTAAATATCGAATGGAAACTTGAGATAGGGACATTGAAGCCGTTTTGACCATGCAATAATAAATAGATTCAACACAAAACATTTCTAAAGTTGAAACATCTCGATTTTCCACATCCTATATCTCAGTTATCAGTCCCGCTAGACCTTGAATGTTTTGAATCGATGGATTCTGCTGTTTAGCAAGAATCCAAGAATGTAATGAAATACAGGGTATCCCATTTGAAAAATCGAAGTTGCTGCTACTTTCTAGTAGAAGCAGCAAGGCCGGATCGGATCAAATATTTCAGTAGTGTAGATTATGTTAATTTATACATACCATCGAATTTTTAGATTTATCGCTTGCCTGGTTTGCCAGAAACATCTAATGAACGCTTATCGTGAAAAGCCCTGTATAGTTTTGATGACGGACCTGCAACTAAGTCTGGAACAAAGAACGATATGAAATACTCCTTCTGAATGTAATACACACGTATACTGAATAGGAAGTAATAAAATTAATAAATCTCGTCTGATTCCAATTTCGTACCCCAAAATGAGCAAAAATAATATTTTGAGCACATAATATGAATAGTTAAAATCGTCTGTGCATGAATAAAAAGCACATCGTTGAATAGAAATTTCGATGTTTTTTTCAGATATGGCAAAAAAAATGAGAAATTCGAATGTATAGGGTGTTGTTTTCTGGCAGAAAGAATTTGTGAATTTTAGGTGAAGCCGGACCTGGATTTTATCTTTTGTTGTTGCTTCAATCAATTCCACAAGATAGATTGAGCAAGTGTACCAATTTTTAAAAATATATACAGGTTGGTTGGAAAGTTATGAGACAATGAAGATATGGACAAAATTGATTAAACATCCTGTATCTCGGTTATAAGAAGTCGAAGACCCATCAACCATGGGTTTTTTGAAATCACCCCAGTGACCCCTATCCACAGTTGAATTATTTACCTTTCCCAATGAAACACCCTGTATGATGGGTATTCTGATGTTAAATATCCTTTCAGGTGAACAATTTTCCAATACAACTATAACAGGTACAAGCAATGAAAATTGAATGAATATTGTGTAACAAACCTTTCAGATTTTCTATTCCTCACTTCAGCACTGAGAAACTGTATGTTAGGGACATAAAAATCATTAACCATTTCCAAATCAATTTTTGGGAGATTATCTGAAGAGCCTTTTACAAATGTTGATTCAACGTTCATGTTTATATTCAATGATTTGGAGGTTAATTTCATTTCGTGTCTTCTCTTCTCATTTTAAACGAAATAAATAACTTCGAATCGGAATTCGAGATTCGATGCAAATGCAGCTCCATGTAAAACGAGTCAACAAAGCAATGTTGCTGCGTTTATTAAATGTATTGGATTTTTGTGAAATTGTAATGGTGCAAATGGTTTGAGATTGAGACATTACGTTGTCAAGAGATTGTTTATATTCCAATGATTTAACCTACAGTCGACAACTTGAATATATTCTTCTGCAGTAGTGGTAGTGGTTATCAAAAGATATTTCAATATCGATTTCGATCTCTCGGATATTTTGTTTGGATGATATGGCAACAGTGATAAGTGTCACACATGGGTCACGCTCATTGGTTCAAGGCGAGATGAGGTTTCTACGTCATAAGAGGGTCCGTTTTCAGAAGGCACTATTATTTATGTTCAAAAATAAAACATTCCAGTTGATTTTTCGATCGAATTATGTCGTCAATCATTATTTATGTATAAAAGGATCGTTATAAACATGGTTTGAGTTGAAATTTCTACTAAGGTGTACACGCCCATTATAATAAAATCGAATATAACAGATCATTATCCTACTTTTTTGAATCTACCGCTAGCAAACAGACCGTTACAACAATGCCAAGATCTTTTCTACAAACAAATTAATAATCAAAAATTGATAAATGCAATTAAAAAGGAGTTATGGAAAAATGTGTATGCAGAAAACGATACAGAGAAGTGTTGTAATATATTCTTAGATATTTTAAAGCGGTATATAAAAAATAACGAAGAAACAATCAGTTGCAGAAGGGATAGTTTGTTTCAGGAAGTATTGAAACACCCAACGAATGAATACATCAAAAGGGAATACAAAACATTGAGAAACAAAATAATCACTTTGATTAAAAAAGCCAGGAGAGAATATTACCGAGAGAAGATTAATGAAAACTCTTTGAGCTCTAAGAAATTATGGGATGTTGTCAGTGAAGTCACAAATAAGACAAAAAATACATACATTGGTGATATTTTTGTCAATAATGTCACATTACAAAAATATGAAAATAAAGCCAATGCCTTCGTAGATTTTTTTTCGGAAATCGGTGAAGCCTTAGCAACAAAAATTGCGATAAATAATAAATATACATTTCCACACGAGCGCCTGAATAAATCTATGTATGTAAGGCCAAGAGATGAGAAAGAAGTTTTGATGTTCATGAATGGACCAAAAAATGGCAAGGCTCCTGGAATTGACTCTATAAAAAGCGAAACAATGAAAATTATTGCACCTTATATTGCAAGACCCATGGCACATGTGATCAATAAATCAATACAAACTGGATACGTCCCTTCCGCATTTAAAGTTACTATAGTTAAGCCTTTAAATAAAAGTGGTAGTAAACAGCAAATAAATAATTATAGGCCGATTAGCTTGATAACAAATTGCACTAAAATATTTGAATATATCATAAAAAATAGGTTGAATTCATATCTACAAAAAAATGGAATATTATCGATTAAACAATATGGTTTTCGCGAAGGGATCAGTACTCAGGATGCAATAGTGAAGTTGACATCACAAATTTATAAAAACATTGATAACAAGAAGCCATGTATTGCCGTTTTCATTGACATGACGAAGGCATTCGACACGGTGAACCACGGCATACTACTCGAAAAACTGAACAATATTGGCGTGAGAGGAATCGCACAAGATTTGTTCAAAAGTTACTTGTCAAATAGAGAGCAATATGTTGTCATGAACGATAAAATTAGTGAACCACGAGTGGTGTGCTGTGGAGTACCACAAGGAACAGTTCTTGGACCCCTGCTGTTTACAATCTATTTGAATGATTTGCTTACCTTAAGATCAGAAGGGAATATTATTTCATTCGCCGATGATACTGTAATACTTTACGAAGATAGGGACTGGCAGAACCTGAAACACAAAATTGAGGGTGACTTGGATAGACTATTTTGTTGGTTTGACCAGAATTTATTAACTGTAAACTATGATAAAATAGCATACTTACCGTTCACGTCATATAAATCGGGTTTCCCGAGTTTTGATACAATAAAGGCATCGGCGAATGGACAAATAGAAATAAAAAGTGTGAGAAGTACTAAATACCTCGGAGTTACTATAGATTCACACTCAAGATGGGATACATACACATACAGTACACATGTCAGCGAATTAGGGGGTTGATCTATAAGTTTAAAATGCTCAAAGCCATAATGCAACCAAATGAACTGAAAATTTTGTATCATGGTCTTGTCGAGTCAATACTACAATATGGAATCATTGCCTGGGGTGCATGCGACAAAACAACTCTGATCTACTTGGAACGAATTCAAAGACGCATTCTTAAAATTATATTCGACAAAAAAATAGATTCCCAACTATTTTACTACATAAGCAAAACGGAATATGTGATATGAGACAAATCTATGCGAAAGTATTACTTATATATGTCTTCAATAATAAATCTATCTTTCCACAAATTCAGCATAATATAAATACCCGCGCCAAACAAAACAATCATTGGAGAAGTCGAAGGCCTGAAAAATCAATTGGGCAAAAAATCTATTCTATAGGGGTCCTAAATTATATAATCTACTGGACATTGACATAAAACAAACCAAATTGAAATTTGCGGCAAAAAAGAAGATCAAAAAATGGGTTCTCGAAAACTATGAATTGATTCACGGAAACTTGTAATGAATCATTAATTAATTTCTAGGAACTTGTATTCATTTTAAGTATTTTCTGTGGATGTTTATAGAAGTATTTTTCATATCGGTGTTCGGATGGAATTGTCAGTCCATAGTCGAGACGACACATTTTCTTTCATTGTTCCGGCCATGCAGATGTATGGAACGCCGTTTTACTTTTTATTACCAATTCGTTGTAAAATTATAAATCAAACATTTAAAATGTTTCATATTTATTCCCGGTGCAATTAAAACTATTGTTGATTTAATATTGTACATTATTTTGTTAGATGCACACAAGAGTTGCAAGAAATGCATTGGTTTATAAATAATTTCCACCAAACATTTAAATACCTATAATTCTGAGGACCAACATCAAAATGGCATCAATCATAATAATTCATGTAACATTTGTATTCATCATTCGAAAAAATTTGTATTCAGGATAAAAATAATTGTTGAATTTAATTGTTTGACGCTTTATATGTTGTCCACAAAAAATGTTATTCGTTTGTCGTTTATATTTCAGTCACGAATAAAATTGTTTGATGATTTTTTTACAACAATCGTTTCAAATCGTTCCTTTATTTAAAACGATTGTTGCAAATATATCATCAATCGTTTAAATTAATGTAATATTTTAATTCATCAATCAAAAGAAAACATACCTTCGAAGTTGTGCAACTGAATGGATGGAAGAATTGAATTGTTTGTTGTGAATAGAAATTTCTGACTTTAAGTGATTGTTGGAATTATACCAACAATCGTAAAAATAGAGAACAATTAAATTCATCAATCTTCAAAATTGAACAATTCTGGTGACAGGAATTTTTTTGATTGTTGAATATTTACTGAGCCTATTATTATGAATGATTTGAAATGTTTGATGAAAAATATTCGTCAAACATTTTATTTCGTTCAAAAATAATCATCAATCGTATAAATTCATGTAACATAATAATTCATCCATAAGAAAGACCAGCAATAGAGATGATGAATTAAATTGTTTGAATTTATTTGTTTGAATTCATTTGTTTGACAATAATTACTTGAACATCAAATTAGTGAATTGAATTGTTTGAATTTATTTGTTTGATGATTATTACATGAACACCATTTATAGATTGGTGAATTAAATTGTTTGAATTGTTTTGTTGGAATTTATTTGCTTGATGATAATTTTATGCACCATATAGATTGGTGAATTAAATTGTTTGAATTGTTTTGTTTGAATTGTTTTGTTTGAATTGTTTTGTTTGAATTGTTTTGTTTGAATTTATTTGTTTGATGATAATTTTATGCACCATATAGATTGGTGAATTAAATTGTTTGAATTGTTTTGTTTGATGATAATAACAATTCAGTTCGGCGCGCGCAACTAGTAGGTGGCGCCTGGGCGCTGCTGGCCAATGGAAAACGGAGAAGTGAACTAAGTTTTGGCAACAGTGTATTTGCTTTCATTTGTCATTTGTATTTTGTTTACATTTTTATATAATTTCCAATCATCAATAACCTAATTAAAAAACAAATTAATCTTCGGAAATCTGAATGTTCTTCCAGTTTTCGAACTGTGAGGTAGTTATTTCTATTTCCAAGCCGAATAGCAAATAAACAAAATAGTTTAAATGATATAGATGGAGGATTGATCTGGGGTAATAAAAGTGCCCTTTCGATGTTCATTTCTCCTGGATTTTGACAAAATTTCTTTTATGACTGAAATGAGGAGAAACATGTTCAATATCCTGCTTAAAATTGGGAAACACATAAGGCAGTAGGTCATCTAGGTATGTTTGTGAAGAATCTTTTTGGTTATGACAGCTTGTAGGTTCTGATTTTAGGGCTAGCAAAACGGTTCACTATAAATATATTATATATATGGAAAAGACAGCAATACTTCCAGTGGACAGTTCAAAAACATGACAAGTGAGCTAAGAAAGAAAATAAATATGTTCATGATGGAACACTGCAGCCAGCACAGGTTTTATCCTGAGTTCTGTGTATTCAACACCTAACTCAGCACTTCTTACTCAACTTCTTATGTACATACAGAAATGCTGATTGTTATTTCAGCAATGCCAATGCATAGTACTTCCATAGAAATGACTATTTAGAGGCCAAGCATAAGGTACAAGGATTAAAAGGTGAATTCAACAGTTAAGTTTCCTGATACCTATTTTGTAATTCTCAGCTACTTATTGATATTTTCAAGTCAAATAGCAGAGTTACTATTATAGCCTTGCTTATGGCTAAAGGGTAATGGGAAATATTTTGATTTTAGAGCTACCAAAAAGGATTTACAATGAATATAATTATTATAATATCAATACCAAAGGCCACATTACAACTAGTGAAGAGTATGGAAACACTACATGATATTATGAGAACACAAATGAGTGGGCCTCCAAGTGATCTCAAAAAAGAAATATGTTCATGATGGAACACTTGTCTAACCCTTATTATAGACATACTGATTCATAAATATAATGGGCACTGTTATTTTTCCTCAATAAAAACATTCTAGTGTTGCATTTTTTGATGTCTTTGTGGTCTTATTGTTTGTTACTTATATTTTCACTGGGTTTTTCATAATTTATCTATTTGCACAATCTTCAGCAATTAGCTTTTATCATTGAGATAAGTAGGACACTTTTTTTTGTGAAAAAAAAAGAAAGATTACGTATTTTGATGGGTATACCTAACTGATGGAATATGTGGAATTATTCATTAGATACCCTGTGAAAATATGACCAATATTATCTAATCATAAAAACAAATAGTTTCCAACATTATATTTATACTATAGATTTTTTTTATAATATAATTTACTATAATAATCATTCCAAGTATCAATGTTTTACATTGTAATATTCTTGCACCTTCACATGAAATTTGACCAAAGGTATTTCATTAGGTACCTAGTTACTCCTTTGGTGAATTTTCAGGGTTTGTAGGTCTCCCTTTGTTTATCAATCCTCATTTTCAGAATTTCCAAATCAAAGGCAGAATTCAGGATTTCTTGGTTTTGCTTTGAGTACCTAAAATCAACTCTAATTAACTTTAAAATTAATACAATTCCAATTTATCTATTTCACCTGTGGCAATAATTAATAGGCTTCAGTTGCGAAAAGAGGCATGACAGGTAAGTAGGTACCTATGTTCAATGCATTTTGTCCAGCCTTCTTCAACTGTGGTTTGTTTTACTCACATCATTGAGAATTCTGATGGAACCTGGAGAGAATAGTTATTTGTTTAACTAGGCAGCAAAGTAGTAGATTGACTGCCGTGGCTGAATTCATAGCCGAGCGTAGCGAGGCTAGGAATCCAGCTAAGGCAGTCAATCTACTTTGTTGCCGAGTTGAACATATAATTTTTTCTCCGATTGTTCATAATGATATGGGATATTAATACAATTCCCAGAATCTCTTTATTCTTCCTGTATAGTGTTCAATTAAAATAAAATTTTATAGAAATCGCAGTTGTTGTTTTGACAATTCGTGAAATTTCTGACAGTTGTGCGAGAAAATATCGGTATATTTGAATTATTATATAATGGACAGTGATAGCGACCTGGAAGTATACTTACACCTCCATTAATAAGGGAGGTGGCAAAAAATATAGAGTTGAATTTGTTGCCGGAGAAGTCTCGAATGAAATATGAAGGAAATTATAAACGATTCATGGATTTTTAATTTTGCTGATACATATCAATCAGCAAAGTAACCACTTTGCTGATTGATATGTGTCAGCAAAATTAATATTTGCTGCCAATCGGCGGAAAATAAATTAGGTATATACATAATTAACATAATTTTATTCTAGCTGATCGATTTTCAAGTTAGTTTTGATTTCTGTGTGTTATTTCTACTAACTGGATATCAGGCAAGTATATAGGTACAGCATTCCTTTCTTGGAACAAACGTTCTTCGGGACTTTTGAATCATGGTGAATAATCCAAATGCAAGCAATTTTGATGCGTTAAAATTAAACTGATTAATGAGATTTTGAAATAATTGTCGATTCATATTTTCACTTCACAATTTTTAAAAAAAGCGGGCAAACTCGCAAGTAAAGAGACAAGTGCTTTTTATTCGTTTCTCTATGTAGTCAATCGTCAAACTCACGCTCGTGAACCTGGAGACTCTCTCACCAGTTATGGAACTTGAAGCATGCAGCTGTGCTGCTTGTGTTGTGAGCACTAGTTGTAATATTGTTGTTATGGGTCATTTATGGGTGCATTTTTCATTGCAACATTTTGTCATGCGCATGAATCGAAGAAACCATCAAACTGTTGCAAAATTCCGCTGGAATGTTGATGAAATAATCATTGTTTTCTATCAAAGAAAAACAAAAAACAATACTAAGATGTGTCAATTGTCATGTCAATCTACTCCAAACCGCTGGATTCTCAAAAAGCGATTTGAGAGTGCGCATTTTATTACAATTTGATGGATTTCCATCAACATTCCAGCGGAATTTGGCAACAGTTTGATGGTTTCTTCGATTCATGCGGATGGCAAAATGTTGCAATGAAAAACGCACCCATAACAACCATATTACAACTAGTACTCACTTTTATCAAACTATCACCATCCAGTGACTCTAGTGCTGACAACACAAGCAGCACAGCAGCATGCTACTAGTTCCATAACTGGTGAGAGAGTCTCCAGGTTCACGAGCTTGACAGTTTGACGATTGACGTTTGACTATCTTGCACTTGCGTCAATGAATTCTCTATACTTGCGAGTTTGCCCTTTTTTTTAAATTGTGAAGTGAACATATGAATCGACAATCATTTCAAAATCTCATTAATCAGTTTAATTTGCACACATCAAAATTGCTTGCATTTGGATTATTCACCATGATTCAAAAGTCCCGAAGAACGTTTGTTCCAAGAAAGGAATGCTGTACCTATATACTTGCCTGATATCCAGTTAGTAGAAATAACACACAGACATCAAAACTAACTTGAAAATCGAACAGCTAGAATAAAATTATGTTAACTAGGTATATACCTTATTTATTTCTCTCCAGGTTCCATCAGAATTTTCAATGATGTGAGTAAAACAAACCACAGGTGAAGGCTGGGCAAAATGCATTGAACATAGGTACCTACGTACAGGGTGGGCAAAATTGGGCGTTTTCACCGTCTATCTCAATAACTAGAGGAGTTATCGGAAAAACCAATATACATGTTCCGGGTTCGATTTTGGAGAAACCTCGAATGGCACAATCAAAATTTCGAGATCTTCATTCGTTTTAGAGATACAGGGGGAAATTGAAAATTTGCCGATTTCGATTTTATTTTCTGACCACTTTACGGTGAGAGGTATCAAAAAATTTTGAAAGTATATTTATACAGTATGATGCGTGGAATCCATTGGCATCATCAGAAATTTTATACAGGGTGACGTTGAAAAGATACGGCGGCCAATTATGTTTTTTCTAACGGAACACCCCGTATATTTTGGCACAGTTGAATAGTCCCAGGCGTTCTCATTACAAATATATATATAACCCTACCTTTTCCTTCCACAATTTCAGATATATTCGCAAAAATATATTCAGTGTGTCACATTTCCTATGGTTACACCCCCGTATCTTCTGTAAAAATATTTGAGGTAGGATTCAAAAATTCGCAACTGTCAGAAAGATACAAATGATACACTCATGGAGTCATGGACCAAGTGGGATCATCTCCAATGATAACACTGCTCGCCAGCAGCTATGGAATCATTGATATTTCTGGATAATGCTATCAACAGGCAGAATCGAGGTTGAAAATGACACTCTGTATATATTCACCAAATGTGGAAAATAAATATCATAGGGAATGTAATTTCCAGATAAATGGATATTTGGTTAGAAATAAAATGGGAAATTATTCGATTTGATATCATTGTTCAAAGTTCCCGTTTCAATTTCAAATATATATCTTATTTATTATCTCTTTTAACGCAAAAATATCAAGGCATACTAGAAGTAATGGGTAAAGTATCATATTCAGGCATTCTGCCACACAATATTATGATTGTTAATGTTTCCATCAATTATTTTTACAGAAGATACGGGGGTGTAACCATAAGAAATGTGACACACTGAATATATTTTTGCGAATATATCTGAAATCGTGGAAGGAAAAGGTAGGGTTATATATATATTTGTAATGAGAACGCCTGGGACTATTCAACTGTGCCAAAATATACGGGGTGTTCCATTAGAAAAAACATAATTGGCTGCCGTATCTTCTCAACGTCACCCTGTATAAAATTTCTGATGATGCCAATGGATTCCACGCATCATACTGTATAAATATACGTTCGAAATTTTTTGATACCTCTCACCGTAAAGTAGTCAGAAAATAAAATCGAAATCGGCAAATTTCCACTTTCCCCCTGTATCTCTGAAACGAATGAAGATATCGAAATTTTGATTGTACCATTCGAGGTTTCTCCAAAATCGAAGCCGGAACATGTATATCGGTTTTTCGATAACTCCTCTAGTTATTGAGATAGACGGTGAAAACGCCCAATTTTGCCCACCCTGTACTTAACTCAATTGTCAGATCGAAGACTGTCATGCCTCTTTTCGCAACTGAAGCCTATTAATTATTGCCACAGGTGAAATAGATAAATTGGAATTGTATTAATTTTAAAGTTAATTAAAGTTGATTTTAGGTACTCAAAGCAAAACCAAGAAATCCTGAATTCTGCCTTTGATTTGGAAATTCTGAAAATGAGGATTGATAAACAAAGGGAGACCTACAAACCCTGAAAATTTACCAAAGGAGTAACTAGGTACCTAATGAAATACCTTTGGTCAAATTTCATGTGAAGGTGCAAGAATATTACAATGTAAAACATTGATACTTGGAATGATTATTATAGTAAATTATATTATAAAAAAAATCTATAGTATAAATATAATGTTGGAAACTATTTGTTTTTATGATTAGATAATATTGGTCAAATCTTCACAGGGTATCTAATGAATAATTCCACATATTCCATCAGTTAGGTATACCCATCAAAATAAGTAATCTTTTTTTTTTTTTCACAAAAAGAAGTGTCCTACTTATCTCAATGATAAAAGCTAATTGCTGAAGATTGTGCAAATAGATAAATTATGAAAAACCCAGTGAAAATATAAGTAACAAACAATAAGACCACAAAGACATCAAAAAATGCAACACTAGAATGTTTTTATTGAGGAAAAATAACAGTGCCCATTATATTTATGAATCAGTATGTCTATAATAAGGGTTAGACAAGTGTTCCATCATGAACATATTTCCTTTTTGAGATCACTTGGAGGCCCACTCATTTGTGTTCTCATAATATCATGTAGTGTTTCCATACTCTTCACTAGTTGTAATGTGGCCTTTGGTATTGATATTATAATAATTATATTCATTGTAAATCCTTTTTGATAGCTCTAAAATCAAAATATTTCCCATTACCCTTTAGCCATAAGCAAGGCAATAATAGTAACTCTGCTATTTGACTTGAAAATATCAATAAGTAGCTGAGAATTACAAAATAGGTATCAGGAAACTAAACTGTTGAATTCACCTTTCAATCCTTGAACCTTATGCTTGGCCTCTAAATAGTCATTTCTATGGAAGTACTATGCATTGGCATTGCTGAAATAACAATCAGCATTTCTGTATGTACATAAGAAGTTGAGTAAGAAGTGCTGAGTTAGGTGTTGAATACACAGAACTCAGGATAAAACCTGTGCTGGCTGCAGTGTTCCATCATGAACATATTTATTTTCTTTCTTAGCTCACTTGTCATGTTTTTGAACTGTCCACTGGAAGTATATTGCTGTCTTTTCCATATAATATATAATATATTTATAGTGAACCGTTTTGCTAGCCCTAAAATCAGAACCTACAAGCTGTCATAACCAAAAAGATTCTTCACAAACATACCTAGATGACCTACTGCCTTATGTGTTTCCCAATTTTAAGCAGGATATTGAACATGTTTCTCCTCATTTCAGTCATAAGAGAAATTTTGTTAAAATCCAGGAGGAATGAACATCGAAAGGGCACTTTTATTACCCCAGATCAATCCTCCATCTATATCATTTCAACTATTTTGTTTATTTGCTATTCGGCTTGGAAATAGAAATAACTACCTCACAGTTCGAAAACTGAAAGAACATTCAGATTTCCGAAGATTAATTTGTTTTTTAATTAGGTTATTGATGATTGGAAATTATATAAAAATGTAAACAAAATACAAATGACAGATGAAAGCAAATACACTGTTGCCAGAACTTAGTTCACTTCTCCGTTTTCCATTGGCCAGGAGCGCCCAGGCGCCACCTACTAGTTGCGCGCGCCGAACTGAATTGTTATTATCATCAAACAAAACAATTCAAACAAAACAATTCAATCAAAACAATTCAAACAATTTAATTCACCAATCTATATGGTGCATAAAATTATCATCAAACAAATAAATTCAAACAAAACAATTCAAACAAAACAATTCAAACAAAACAATTCAAACAATTTAATTCACCAATCTATATGGTGCATAAAATTATCATCAAACAAATAAATTCCAACAAAACAATTCAAACAAAACAATTCAAACAATTTAATTCACCAATCTATAAATGGTGTTCATGTAATAATCATCAAACAAATAAATTCAAACAATTTAATTCACTAATTTGATGTTCAAGTAATTATTGTCAAACAAATGAATTCAAACAAATAAATTCAAACAATTTAATTCATCATCTCTATTGCTGGTCTTTCTTATGGATGAATTATTATGTTACATGAATTTATACGATTGATGATTATTTTTGAACGAAATAAAATGTTTGACGAATATTTTTCATCAAACATTTCAAATCATTCATAATAATAGGCTCAGTAAATATTCCACAATCAAAATCCACCAGAATAATTGTTCAATTTTGAAGATTGATGAATTTAATTGTTCTCTATTTTTACGATTGTTGGTATAATTCCAACAATCACTTAAATTCAGAAATTTCTATTCACAACAAACAATTCAATTCTTCCATCCATTCAGTTGCACAACTTCGAAGGTATGTATTATTTTGATTGATGAATTAAAATGTGACATTAATTTAAACGATTGATGATATATTTGCAACAATCGTTTTAAATAATTGAACGATTTGAAACGATTGTTGTAAAAAATCATCAAACAATTTTATTCATGATTGAAATATAAACGACAAACGAATGAAATTATTTGTGGACAACATTATAAGCGTCAAACAAGTAAATTCAACAATCATTTTAATTCTGAATACAAATTTTTTCGATTGATGAATACAAATGTTACATGAATTATTATGATTGATGCTATTTTGATGTTGGTCCTCAGAATTATAGGTATTCAAATGTTTGGTGGAAAAATTTCATGAAACAATTTAATTCATGAAACATGTGAAATGAACAAACAAATAAATCGATTTTTTTTATCATGAATCATTAATATTTCTTTCAATGATTCATTCAATCAATTTTATTCAAGAATAAGATTTGTTCTCAACCCAAAGAAAATTACCAAAAAGAAGTATTTATTGTTTGAACCAAAAAATAAATTCATTTCAAATGTTATATGAAAATTTCCATGAAACATATCAATTCATGTTGCTATTTTATTTGGTCATTAATATTAATAGAAATCATTTAAGAGGAGTAATTAAATTGATTGTTGATTTCAAATGTTTATTGATAATTTCATTCGCCTTTCTCCATGATAAAGGATAGCATTTCACTTTAATATTAACCAAACTATTTATTATATAATTTTATTTCACCAAAACAGTTATTATCTGAATTTAAATGATTGTTATTTTTATGAATGATGAAAACAGAATCTTTCAAATTAAATTTTTTTGTAACAAAATTTTGCCCAATCATTTTAAAAGTATAATGATTTAGTCATGTAATAAAAAGTAAAACGGCGTTCCATACAGATGTGTGGATATTTTCTTACCTTCTTATAAATAATATAGGTGAAATAGTATGTATTTATTAGTCTATATATTATTCAATTAATTATTAGGGATAGCTCAAAGAGAGAGAAACTATTACTTCATTACTGCTCAAGAAGTTACAATAATATTGAATATCCACCTCCAGTCAAGAATCCTTAGATTCTTAAGGAGGTTACCTTGCTTTATTCTGTAATTTTCAGATATGTATACTGAACAATACGTTGTTATATGGATAGCTACTTCTCTAAATTTCTTGTAATTCTCTTAAAATTCGTTGAATAAAGATTATTATTAGTATTATTACTCTCCCATAGCTTTTTTGGGTTATTTTTAAGACCGTCAATTTTACCTTTATAGTACATATTTTTCTTTTTGATAATCATTTGATTCAAGGTGTTTCTATATCTCTTATAGCTATTAATGCTTCTTGATTATTTGGGTTCATGGTAGATATCTTCTTTAATGTCTTTGCCTTATTGAACATAAAAGTTGCGTTGCTTTTTATTTGAGATTTTTATTTTTGTAGTTGAGGATTCTATATGGTTTCTCAGTGTTTCAATAAAAATATTTGTTGCAAGCTTGGTATCATTGCATGTAATAACAGATTCCCACTCCTCTCCATCCAGTAAAGTTTACAATTTTTGATTGTCTACCATCATAACATATTTGTCCTTGAAAAGGAATATTCTCAGAAAAATTATGAACATAAAAACTGGATATATACACAGGGTGTTGCGAAATTCGACCGACAACGCTTAACAGGTGACAGCCCTCGTGATTTCGTAATCACTGTGATAGGGACATACGGTCTTCCAAGTGTTCAGTTCTCGAGATACAGGGCGTTAAAGATAAGAAATAATAATAGTTGTTTCGCAATATCTTAAGAAAAATTGAATATAATGCATTCAACTTCGGTATATGGTTTCATCTTTGAATGAGTAATTTTTTGACCAGGAAGCCATTCCGGACATTTTATCCAGTGGTGCCCTACAAGGGGTTGTGACAACTTTTCCTCCCATATTTTCTACGCCACTGATTAAATTTAGAATATTTCCAATTCCTCGAATTCATTGATCAATTCTGTTCAAAAAATGCATTACCTCCAACTGAGCTGAAATGAACAGTTCTCGAGATATTCGACCCAAAATAAAAGATTGCATAGTAATATTTCATCATTTTCAGTAGTAAAAAATTGCAAAAATATGTTTCTGGTGTTGAGTAGATTAGATACTATTCAAATCTCATTCTGTAGCAGAAACAAATATTCCACGCATAAAGAGAAAACAAAAATTTTTGTTATCTTCTACTACTGAGGAAGATGAAAAATTACTATGCAAACTTCTATTTTGGGTCAAATATCTCGATAACTGTTCATTTTAGCTCAGTTGAAGGTGATTCATTTTTTCAACACAATTGAACAATCAATTCGAGAAATTGGATATAATCTGAATTTCATCAGTGGCGTAGAAAATATGATAGGAAATGTCTTTCTGGTCAAAAAATTAACCATTGAAAGATGAAATCATATACCGAATTTGAATGCATTGCATTCAATTCTTCTTGAGATATTGCGAAAATACCATTTTAATTCCTCAACTTCAACGCCCTGTATTTCGAGAACTGAACACTTGAAGACCGTATGTCCCTATATCAGTGAATATGAAATCACGGGGGCTAGCACCTGTCAAGCGTTGTCGGTCGAATTTCGCAACACCCTGTATATAAAGCAATACATTGAGAATTCGCATTCTCTATGTGATGAGAATATCAACTCTTCTTCAGTTTATTCAACAGAAAACAACTACTCTCCTGGCTATATGCCACGACAAACATTGAATTATATCTATTGAACACACACGATAAGAGTTTGAAAATAAAATATAAAATCTTCTGATATTGAGAATTTGCATTCCCCTTCAGACAAAATCTGTATATGCACACATCATTCTGAATATTCAACAGGAAACAACTACTTTCCTGGCTATTTGCCACGTCGAACATTGAATTATATCTGATGAACATCCAAAAGGAGAACATGAAAAATAAAAAATAAAATCCTCCGAAATTGAGAATTGACATTCTTTCTCAAATCGGATGAATAATATGATGTATAATGATATAAAAATATAACTTACCAATATATTCAGCATTGAAATGATAATTGGAATGTATAGGAGAAGTATATTGTTCAAACCATCTGAGTTTGGTGTCAATTGGATATTCAACAATATTGGATAGTGATCTGTGAGAGAACTGTTTAATATAACTGCATTGCTTGCGACATTTGCCTTATTTCTGCTAACAAAGTAGTGGTTAATACATGTTTTTAAATTTTTTTCCACTCTTGTAGGTTTATTAATTTTACATTTATAGCCATACATGCTCAGAAAATGGAGATATTCATTGACTTGGGGTTGTTTTGCATCTAAGATATTAATATTAATATCACCAACAAATATCTCATATTTACATTTGTTGGAGTGGATAGTACTCAAAAGGTTATCCAAAAGGCAACATGTAATGTGCAATGATCCCAAATGTCTCTTTGTTTTTACACCCAGTTGTCCTTAAGAAACGTGTATTGTTAATATCAATTATGTTCCCATTCAGTGACAGGTCTGATTTCCCATGTACTAAAGTTCCATCACATTTATTGAGAAGACTTTCGTTGTAGAACATTTCATAACCGCTGATTCCAAAGTTTTTTATATCCTGGATTGAATGTGTCTCAGACAAAATTAGAATGTCAAAACATGTACACAAGTCCTCTAGGAATACTATGAAATTATCAAAATTTTTCCGTCCTCGAATCACCCAATTAATCACCCCTTGAAGTTTGGCCAAATACTTCAATAACCAAATATTAGTCTTAACTTTATAAACATTTGTGAGAGTGAATTTTTGTAATCGAGTGCGAACCAAGAGATGGAAGGATGAATAATATTCTCTCTCTCTCTCTCTTTCTGGAGTTTTTAGTGAGATGTCAAGAACAACAATAATTATTGTTAATTTATAATTATGCCAAGTCATTGTTGGGCCACCCTGTTTACTAAATGCATACCGCATCATATCGCAGACGTTATAGGACTGCATGATTAAGCTATGACTCTGCCCTATATTATGATGAACAACTTACAATAACAACGACTCTGTGATTCAAATATAAATCAGCAAGTATGGACTGAGAAAACCTACAATTTTCAAATTACAGGGCATATAAGGCATTTTTATGAGGTACTGCACAGATGAATCATTTTAATTTTACACTTCATTGTCTCATAATAACATTAGTCTGATTGTTGTTACTGACCGGACCTTTCTATATTAACGGCTGTAGGTCCTGTACTGTTCATGACAGGAAACATGAAAACAAAGTGCACTTTTAGAGAAATCCAGTTGCTCAAGGACATTCTTACCTTTGGGTAAATTCGACTTTTCAGATGTTGCTCGCCCTAGACTCTAGTGCATGGAAGTGGTTTTAGTAATATGTGTCCTACTCGTAGCTCCAGCACTCCAAGGAAGTAGTCGTGTTGTGGGTGCGTGTTCTGTGCCAGAAGCCACGCCCAGAATCAGATGAATGTCACGTGTTTCGAGTTTCGGCCGACGAAAAGTGAGTGCAAATACTTGTTGGCAGTCTGAAGGAGGACTGCACGCCAGGAGACAAGAAATACCTGGCGTATCAAATTCCCTAATTCCCCATTTATTGAGACCATGCCACCTGCAAAACGCGCCATACTATGTTTAACCCAAAAGTTCTAGGTGTGGAAACGAATGAGAATTTGAATCATATATACAATGAATGCGATTGTTATCAGAGAAACATTCGAATTGAGAGTTGTGTACCACAGAAAGGGAGGCACGGTGACAAGAATCCGTCATTAAGGTCTCGCGGAAACTCAACACTTCTCGAGGCTATATAGCGCCGAAACGATGTGCCCTACTTTTTTATATTGATTGATATAAACCAAAATTGAATAAAAATATAAGACACATGTGCGAACGGCAGCTCTTCGCCAGAGAACAGATAAGTGGATTGGTTGTGATTGCAGATAGTTAAATTTCAAGTTCAGAGGGCGTCACTCAATTTACAAAACACTTGCTGATACTTGGATAATTGAGAAAACCAATTAGTTGGACAGATACTCACAATGTTTTCCAAAACCTAATCCTGAAATAGAGATAAGAATAAATCTTCTTAAATGGCAGTGCCAACACAAGTAGATGAATAAAACCATATCAAATTTCAGACCTATTTATGAGCACCATAATAGACAGGGTTCATCAAGACCAGTGTAGGGACCAAAGTGTCAGAATATGTAGCATAAGTTATCATGAAATATCTTAAAGTAACATGACCATAAAATAACTGCTTCTAGGGGAATTCAAAATTATTGTGTAGTTTATCAAAATTTATCAACCTACACCATGACAATTACCACCTATTCATATGACTAGCGTTTGGGTATAGCAATCATCATATTCAAACTATAAAATAGGATGTATAGATTTCAAAACAATTGATAAGAGCATAATCTGTTAAAAACCTGAAACCGCTGTCTATGGGAGAGCTTCATAAGAATTTCATGCATGTTAAATATGGTTATGATCAAAATGTTGAAATATTAAATTCAGATTTAAAAAAAAATTATGGAATAAAAAAACCTGGTCTATTGAAGGGTCCTCTACAATGGTCCAATCACCCCTATCCAAGATCCACTATGATGTGTAGGCATGCTTGAGAAGACGAAGACAGGAACGAAGACAGAAACGAAGACAGGAACAAAGAAGTTGATGGACCTCCACAGCCCACAGTAGGGCTCAGTGGTGTGGCTCAGCCGGTCAGCTTGACCGGTTACTACTGGGCTCGATCTGGGCCACCTGTCGACTCTGGTCAGGATAAAATGAGAGACCTGGTCCTTGTGGGAATCATGACCAAGGTCGAGAGATTATCCCCCGAGCTGTTCGATTCTAGAAGCCGAAGGCAGCTAAGCCATACCCTAAAACCCTGTTGATAGTCATTGCTCTGCATATAACTTACCTTCTGAGAAGGGAGGAAGGGCTTGATGAACTGTTAGTTTGGAATCTTCATACGCTGAAAGGCCGGCTGCAGGGCTTCCTAGGGACATCAGGCAGTCTCCGAAAAGTGGGAACAAATCCTACACAGGTCCATGGCCAGAATCACAGATATTTTGACCAATTTCAAAAAAATACAAATCCCCCGAAGGATTTCTACCGATTATACCGAGAAAAGAAAAATTGCTCAAACTGTCTCAAGTGCACACCATGACAGTCGCCGAGAAAAAATCTCGAGATAGCTAGCGGAAATCTCCTCCTAAAATTCCCTATGTAAACTTATCTTATCTAAACGAGTGCTTCCTGCCAAAATTCAGCGCCAAATATGAAATCCTATTATTTCATTGGTCAGAAGGATGAAACCAGAATTACTAGGTCCAAACTAACATAAGAAGTAACGAAGAAAGAAAAGAAAAGGAAGAGTTTTCTTTTTCTTCGGTAGTACTATGTCACAACCTCGGTCACAACATCGTAATATTGTGCCTAAGTCCTACTCGCAGAAGATGAGTGACATACTTTACAATGACGTCTGGATGACAATATTATAACCTTGAAATAAATTCCAGAAAATGAAGAAAACAATTCTTCCAGACACCGAAAATACCATTTCCGATCGAAAAATCACCTTGAATAATCCCTGAAATAAACCAGCAACATGGGTTTTATCACACCTGCGAACACAATGGTAAGTCGTTTGTTTACTCTCGGAAGGGACAACATTGAACTATTTCTTAGAATTATAGGCTTCTAGGATCAGAACGCCAGAAATCAAAGACTCCTGCAGCTTATATCATCACCTCCTATTGTCACATAGCGTTTCAGAAGACATTACTTATCATGACTGTTATTATTTCTATGCTGTCATTCAAAACTGTGTGATAAAATTGGTTCATTGAAAGTTACATTCAAGTACTCCAGGATTATTTACCAAGTGTCAGACTGAATTTTCTCTGTAAGTATGACTTCTTGTCTAGATCTGAAAGGTTAATATTTACAAAATTGTAATGTATGAAACAAAAAAATGAAAATGATTTCTTGTAACTCCAAATGTTGCACTAAAGCAAATTTGCTTGGATTTTCATGCAAAGATAACAACAAATGATTCTGTAGCAATTTCAAATGCTACAACGATAGCGATAAAATGTTTACCTACATTTTCGTAAAAAAAAAATATTTTCATTATAGCATTTTTTTTTTCAACAATATAAACATGTATCACATGAAGAAGAATGTGCGTGTGCTACGTTTAATAATTAGAAACTGATTTTTACTATTTTACTTTTATCAACTACACTTATGATAATGAAAATTATAACAGTTTACAATAGAGGTCAAGAAATAGTAACAATGTAATTATGAAATCTAATGCAATGCAATGCATACAATACTAACCTAACAGACCTAATCAGTAGGAAATTTTATTATCTAGCAACCAGAAGACTATTTTTTTTTTGTTATACTTGTAAGGACGATTTTTAAATTGTGAGGGAATGATATTGAATATTTTTGGCGCAATATAATGAAGTGATCTTTGTATTGATGTAAAGGATGTGTTAGGAATTGTGACGTATTTCAGGCTTATAGCTCTAGTAGTAATAGGATGCGAAATTTTTTGCATAATATACTTATTATTAAGTATTACTCTACAAACATTTTTTATGTGTAACTGTTCAAGATTCAGAACTCTAGCCTCGTCAAACACTTGCTCTGTGGAGAATCTTCTGTTTTTAAATAGTATGATTTTTAGGATTCTTTTCTGGGCTATTATTAGTGGGGACAGAACGTATTCACAGGCTGAGCCCCATGCAACAATACCATAATTTAGAACCGACTCTGCTAAGGCCCTGTATACATTTATTACGTTTTTCTTTGGCAACCAATCCCTAATTTGATAAAATTTGTAATACATTTTTCTTAATAACATATAAACATACCATACATATAAACCAGTTGAACTCCAAACTCACCAAAGCAATATACGCATTAAGAACTGTCCAAGCGAACACAAATCCTCAGGTCTCAAAAATTGTATATTTTGCATACTTCCATAGTCTGTTGCAATATGGGATTGAATTTTGGGGTAACTCTGTCGGTATACAGTCCACGTTTATAATTCAGAAACGCGCGATCCGCACTCTTTTCAAATTAAATTATCGGGATTCATGTAGAGACTATTTCCTTCAAAATAAAATATTCACCTTAACTAATACATATATATTAAAGATTTCCCTATTGATTCACAAAAAACGTGATATTCTCCAATATTCAAGTCACCGTCACCAGTATTCCACACGTACAAAAAACATAAGTTTGCCTAACTACAACTACGAAAAAACTCGAAATGGACCCCTGTATACAGGGATAAAAGTTTATAACCATTTACCGTACCACATGAAGGAAACGTCCGCCAGAAAATTCAAACAGTCATTGAAAAAGCTATTACACCAGCATGTATTCTACAACCTCAATGAATTTTTTGCCTTATCTTTTCCGGAAAACTATATAGTTTGATCTATTATACTACTCTTGATACTTACGTTATTATTATCATCCATTTATTATTGTTGAAACTTCTCCTTTACTATATATCAATATGATATCATTCATTCATTCATTTATTGTCAAAATAACTAATTTGTAAATACTTTACTCATGTCAAAATTAACTGATTTGTAAATACTTTTCTCAGTGATACTATTCCTTATGCCAATGGCTATGTACACCCTGTTGTATATTGGAAATAAAATACTTACTTACTAATTTCGTTGTTACATACTCGACGTGATACTGCCACTTCATGTGTGAATCAAAGATCAATCCTAGATATTTAGTTTTAGGTACTAATGAGATTTTCAGAGTGCAATTGCAATTATAAAAGTCCTGGCAGTTAGTGGTGTGAATCTTTATTGTGTTATTACAAGGATAGTTTCTCTTATTTAAGGTAAAACACATGAAGTTAGACTTGTCCACATTAAGCGTCAGTAAGTTAGTATCAAGCCATGTTTCAACTTTACTCATTGCTACTTCAGCTTTTTTATATACAAGATCCCATGTGGTATCATGAAGCATTATAACTGTGTCATCTGCGTAACAGACCACATCTCCTCCACATTTCATTTGGATTAGGTTATTTATATAGATGGTGAATAAGACTGGACCTAGCACTGTGCCCTGTGGCACACCGCATTCTACCAGGCAACACTCACTTATTGAATCTCCAACTTTGACCTGCTGAGATCGCTGATTGAGATAGGATTTAAACAAGTCCAAAGCAATACCTCTAATACCCAAATTGTACATACTGTCTAGTAAAATGCTGTGCGACACAGTGTCAAAGGCCTTTGCTAAGTCCAGGAATATTAATAAGCATTTTCTACCATTATTTTGATATGAAGTCTATTACCCTGACGATAGCATCTTCAGTTCCAAGCCCTTGCCTAAATCCATACTGGTGACTTGATAATAGTTCATGATTTTCCAAATAGGAGACAAGTCTTAACTTGATGCATTTTTCAATGCTTTTGCTGACATTGCTGGTAATGGCTATTGGTCTATAATTACTGATTTCTTTTTTGGAACCTCCTTTATGAAGTGGTGTGATCACTGAGTTTTTAAGAATATTAGGATATATACCATTTTTAAGAATTAAGTTTACTATGTGTAGTAGAGGTTTTAATAAGGCTTCATGTGAGTGTTTCAGAAAACATACACTGATACCATCGTTTCCTGTGCTATTATTATTGTTGAGGGAGTTAACTACTTCAATCATTTCAGCTCTTTTGATAGGAGATAGAAAGAATGACCCAGCATTTTTAGGGGTATTTATATTGAAGTTTACATTATTAGATTTGGGTATTTTTATTTTACTTGCTAACTTTTTGCCAATTTTGGAAAAGAAATTATTAAATTCATTTGCTATATCCAATTCTTCAGATATCTCTTCATTATTCTCATCTAAGATGTTTTTAATATTATGTTTTGTATCAACATTGTTGCATGAAGACCTTATTAAACTCCATGTTTTCTTGGAATCATTTTTATTAGCTTCAAATTGATCTTTATAGTAATCGGCTTTGGCTTTATTTGTAATTTTTGTGAGAGCTTTGCGGTATTGTCTAAATCTATTTATGTGTTCATCATTATTTGGATTCTTGGTAGCTAACTTTTTCAAATAGTCTCTATGACGTATTGAATTCAGCAGACCCTGTGTTATCCATGGTTTAATTTTCCTGTTTTTACACACTAAGTACTTTATTGTGGTGGCATGGTGTAAAAAATATTTGAGTTCATCTATGAATAAGTTAGTACTGGTATTTACCTCCTCACAATTCAAAATATCATTCCATCCTTCACTCTTTAAGAATGTGTCTAACTTTTCAAAATCTATTGTTTTGCTGTACTTCTTATCGTTAGTTTTAGCTGTCTTTTCTTTCAGAGTGATGTTTAGGAGTATCGGGCAATGGTCTGAGAATCCAGATTCAAGAACTACACCACTAGTTTTAAAGTGATTTTGAAGTTTCACAAACAAATGATCAATACATGTAGCACTATCTTTGTCAATTCTGGTTGCTAGATTAATAACAGAGTGAAAACCTTTTTCATTTAAACAATCCATATAATTTTCTACATTTATATTACCTCTGTTCAAAATATTTATGTTGATATCCCCTCCAAATATTTCAATTTTGTTTTGATTATTCATCCCTCCTAGGTATATATTCAAATTTTCCAAGAAGTTTTCAATTTCTACTGATGGGGACCTATATATCGCTGATAGACCTATTTTCACATTATTTTTATCTAGATTCACATGAATAAAGTGGGAGTTCGTAACTTTGATAATCTTATAATCTATGAGGATAATATTTTTCACAAAAACTATACAGCCATCACATTTGGTAATTCTACTTTCATTATAAATGGTAGTATATTGAGATATTTCAAAATTTTTTGAGTCTTCAATGATACCAGTCTCAGAACAGACAATTATATCAAAATCTTTTTGTAATGATTCTAGAAATGTAATTAGGTTATTGTAATTCTTATTGATACTTCTTATGTTCAGATGTATAATGTTTAGATCATTATCAAGTTGTGCAGTCTCAATTTTTTCACATGAGATCACCTCAAAATTGAGGTAGTCATCACACAAAGAGTTGATAGCCATTTCAGATTCATTTTAACTATCAAGTTCCTAGTGAAGGATAGGAAATTGCGTGCTGCCATTTCAGATATGTACCTGCGGGTTCTTCCAGGGCCTACTTCTTCAGTTCTTCTATATGTTCTTCACTTTTTAGTCGGATGTGTGGTGCTTCATCATCCTTACGAGCAAATACATTTCCGTTCTTTTGCCAAATGTATTTATATCCACTTTTTTTCAGTTGCAGTCCACATTTTAGTAGTTTGTAGGTATCCTGGGTGAGATCTTCGTTTATAAATACCTTAATATTTGTGTTGCTGATACCACAATCATTTTGTGTGATAACGCCTTTCTCCTTTTTTTTTCGGATAATTCTTTGTTTCATTTCTTGGTTTTGTAGTGTTATTAGTACCATTGGGGGTTTATTTTGAGATTCAATTTTCTTCATTGACGATATCATTTCCAGCCAATAAAGTTCTATAAAATATTGATAATTCTGACTGTTATTGTAGGATTGGATGGATAAGGAGATATAAGCGAAAAATTCGAGAAAAGGAATATCGCATTCTGGCGTATTTGTTACGGAAGAACTGTACGCCTTTTTGAATAGTACTTTATGTGAGAATGTTTGATTATCGTTCTGACAAAGCCGAACACTATAGGTGTTGAATCGTATTTTGTAGATAAAAATAATATAAAGCTAAGGAAGTGCTGTTATTACGAAAATATGCGAACTGTATAACCGGGATTGAGAAGGAACCCGAGAACGCTCGCATCCCGGTCGATTTGCCGCCAAGCATATATTTTTTCTCTCTGACAGTTATTTGGTCCGTCATTTTACGACGCGCTTTAAAGTCTTCCTGAGTCGAACTAGTAAACCAGCCCATATTTTTGGTTTTTGTAAAAGCTTGTTGCTAGAAGCTGAAAATTGACAATTCGTCGTTTCCACCGACGCGCGAGCATGTTCAAGTTTGTACCAAATTATTAATTGTTTACATAAAATTAGGGGTTATAATCAAATAAATGTGTGCTACATTCAGTACCTATTATAACATATACATATAATAATGTGAATTGAGTGATTGGAGTCCTATGAACTGAAGAAGAACTTGACCACTATGTCGACGTTCGGCAAAATGGATATCTTTTTATGGTTATTATACATGGGTAAATCTCACAAACAAAATTGAAAACATGAAAGCTGAAAACAGGGGTGAGTGACTCTATTCTCATTTGTAAATGTCCACGCCCAAAATGGTTCCACGTCGATGACATTCAACATGGATTGCAGCGATCAAAGTCCGAACGAAATCAATGAACTCTAGTTCTTTCGCAATTTTTAGCTTATAGTTGATAGTTTTATATTGTTTCTATAATGCTCGTTCAGCATTTAGTAGCTATTAAATTTTCGTAAGAATGCCAATGTTGCAATTCCGTAATATTAATATTTTTCAAATTTAGGCTATTTGAGTTTATTGTCGTTTATGATTGTTGGGCATATTTCACTGATGCGGTCAAGATTTTATCAATAAATGCCTCGTAGTTGGGAAGAAATACATTCAGATCTTTGTAGAATGAAAACAGATATATTTAATGAATCTAAGCGCGCTATAAAGAAAAAAGTTCCAAAAAGTAATTTAGTCCGTTCAGAAATTCAAGATAATTTAGTAAAATTATTTAACGATTTCACAACGACATTGGCCCAATCTTGGAATTATATAAGCGAACAGCAGAAACATGCTAGTAAACAGCTCTTTATGCAAACTAGGGATAAAGTCGTTAGGTCTTTTCAGTCTTTAGGTGTAAGGTATAAGGTACCAACTTCCTCAATAGAAAATATGAATCAACTTTTATTAGAAGAATCTGACGAAGAAACAGAAGAGACAATGGCATTGACAGTTGTAGAATTTTTTAATCTTGCCAGTAAATTGTCAAGCAATTTTGATGGTTCGCCAGATAAATTGCAATCATTTCTAGATTCATTGACTCTTCTCCAGGATAATGCTGAGGATCATGGGGAACGTGCTGTAGCATTCGTGAAAACTAAACTAACAGGCAGAGCTCGTGATCTCATAACCGACCAAATGGGCCTACCAGAAATAATAGTTGCATTAAAACAAGATGTAAAAGGTGAAACATCGAAAGCATTAACTGCCAAATTATTAAATTTCAAACAGCATTCCCTAGATTCTGTAAAATATACTTCTGAGATTGAATCACTGACTAACAATCTCAAAAGAGCATTCATCGCTGAAGGAGTGCCAAATAACATAGCGGAAACCTATTCCACTGATGTTGCGGTGAGATCGTTGACGAAAAATGCTTCCTCGGAGAGAGCACGATTAGTTATGGAAGCTGGAAATTTTTGTCCCATCCAAGGTGCTATTGACATATTTGTAAATTGTAAATTTGTAAATACTGATTCATCAAATACTTCAAATGTCATGTTTTTTGGAAGAAGTAATAGAGAATACAGTAACCGTGTCAATAATAATAATTACAATAATTATCGCGGTAAAGCGGGACGGCAAAATTATCATAATCGTACCGGTCGTTTCCATCATTGGCGCGGAAATACAGGAACAAGAGGCGAAAACCATAGTGGTTAATATCACAATGTCGGTCAACGTTTCGAAAATAGAGGTCAATCATCTAGATCTAGGTATGTTAGATCTTATGAACTAAATCAAAATCAGTCTAACTTGTAGGAAAACCAATCGGACCCCAACGGGTGCGATTGGGGGAAATGTAAAAAATCTTTTCACATTCAATCTCTCACTTTCGAATTTTGTGTTTCTAAGAACTGAAATGATGTCATGTCAAAATACACTTTTAGGGGATTCCGGAGCTGACATATCCGTCTTCAAGAGAACAATAATACATAGTAGTCAATTGATAAATATTTCAGACACATGCAATATCAAAGGGATTACAGATGGACATACTAATTCTATTGGTTCCACAGAAACAACAATTTTCGTTGACGAATTTGCATTGACTCACAAATTTCATATTGTCGAAGAAAATTTTCCTATACCCTCTGACGAAATTTTGGGCAGAGATTTTCTCTCAAGATACAAATGCAAATTAGACTATGAAAATTGGATAATGAGTATGAAATTGAGTTATAAAAACCAACTAACAATCCCAATCGAAAAATGAAGAACAATCGTCAAAAAATTGTATTTACAGTATACCTTGTGTTTGTGGAAAGTTGTATACAGGTGAAACCAAGAGACCTCTTTCAGTAGGGACGAAGGAACATAAGTACAATAAAAAGAAACATCGATAAATCGAAACTAGCTGACCATATCCTTAATGAAGATGGTCAACATATGGCAGAGTGGAATAATATTAAAATCATTGGAAAAGAAGATAACAACCAGAAGAGAAAAATCAAGGAATCTGCTTGCATTCTTCTGAACGGAGACAATAGCAATACTTCTTGTTCAGTTGATATAGACAGAACATGGTATTAAGGTCATTTATACTTGTGACCAAAGAAACATCACAAGTATGAATGAGCAGGATAAAAGGAACAATCAAAGTATACAAGAAGAATTTGAGCAGATATTAATGTCACAGAAAGAGCACAGTGAGAGAAAGAAGATACTGATTACGGGTGATGAATACGCGAAAAACTGTGCTTCACTTATTACCAATTTTGTTGATCCATCTAAATACGTAGTCAGTGGATTTGTAAGACCAAACGTAGACTCAAGGAAAATTGGAAAGGATACTTTTACGCGTTCATTAGATTTCGGCATAAACGACTATGTAATAGTTATGATCCATACACGGAATATCAGTAGTCATTCTGACCTATATTACTTTCTGAGAAATACACTTCCTTTAGCGAAATTCACGAATTTCAACATATAGATAAAATGTGACTCAGTAGAAGATGAATACATCTGTGAACTAATTAGACAGGAATGCACTACTTTCAAAGATATGCATACAAATATATCCTTAAAATTTGAAATTGTTCTCAGAAACTTTAGTAAAATTAATATTAGTAAATATTTTATGAATTATGTTAACGAAACACATTTCTTGAACTATACTCTGAAAACTATCAAGCCTACAGAATATGCTTGTAGGTCCTCTTTTTTAGTAAGCCACTCACGAAAAAAATTAATTTCTTAGCTAATCTATCGGAATCATATGGTGAATCAGATTTTGAATCACCCCACAATTCTCGACAGAGAAATAACCTGTATGTTGCTCTTCCTAACAAATCTGAGGATAATAATTTATATAGAGAAAATTTGAATACAATTGTCAAAAATGAAAATTTATCAGAACTAACGGTGTTTCACCTAAATGTCCAGTGTCTCAGTAGTAAATATAATGACATTGAGCTATTCTTACATGATAAAAATAAAATCTACATTGTGTGCTTAACAGAAACATGGACGAAACAAGATCAAATATATATGTTTCCACTATATGATTTCTATATTGCAGGCAGTTTCTGCCGTAAAACTCGTAAACATGGTGGTACCACAATATATGTTAAAAATAATTGTCAAACCATATCTATACCTAAACTCGATGAACTTGCAATTGAACTTCACTGTGAAATGGTAGCAATAGAAATTATAAACATGAAAGTAGTCATTGTGAGTGTATACAGATCACCTGCGGGAAAATATGAGACTTCTCTTAAAATCCTCAGCAAGTTGCTGGAACTAATATATAAAACTAGGAAATCAGCAATCATATGCGGTGACTTCAATATAGATTTCAATGAAACAAATGGTAAATCTCTAGAAGTCAAAAATTTACTGGAATCATATGGTTTCACGGCAACTATTAACGATCCGACGCGAATCACAATTCGGTCAAGTTCATGTATTGATAATGTCATCTGTAATATTGACTCAAATTTTTACAAAGCAGAAGTTATTAAGATGAACATTTCAGATCACTATGGCCAGTTATTTTCGTATAGTATCAAAAAGGCCTCTAATAATGTAAGATGTGATAAACATAGAGTTATAACTGCAAAGGGAAAATCAGAACTCTGCGATACTTTAGCCAACATCTCATGGAATGAGATTTTAACACACGTGGATGTCAACAGAAACTTTTTAGCATTTACTGAGGAAATAACAAAATTTCATAATATGGCTTTTCCAAAAATTAAAATGAGCAAATTTAGAACCCGTTCTGGCGGAAAATGGTTCAATAACGAGATAATGCGTACTAGAGAGATTTTAAACTTTTTAACGGATGCATACATAATAAATAATTCCCAACAAATTAAAGAAGAAATAAAAAACACCCGCAGAGTCTATAGACGGCAAATCAGAGACGCAAAAATTCAAGCCAACAATAATTTTTTGGCAAATTCAAACAACAAATGCCGTACAGCATGGCAAATTATTAAACAACAGAGTCAGCAAAACATTTCTTCCAACAAAAATTCAAATATTACCGCAAACGAATACAATGAATACTTCACTAATATTGCATCTGAAATTATAAAATTGGTACCCAAGAATGACATTTCGCCTGAAGCATACATGAATAACGTGCCCGTTTCAGATACGTGTAATTTGGACATAATAAGACCTACATCCCGTGGTGAAGTATTAGAGATTGTTATCAACTTGAAATCATCAAATAGTAACCTCCCCACTCAAGATTGAACTTGTCTCGTACATGAAAAAAAGGCTAATTATACAGAATTGCAATAAATTAAAGAAGTCTCCCATTACAATCATTCATGATTTAACAGAGATACAACGTGAGGAAAACAAAACCCTGAGAAACTACCTAAAAGAAGCAAGGAAAAACACTGAAGAGAAGTCTTATACCAAAGGAAACCAACTCTTTGTGGGAAACAGAAGATACACGTTGGATGAACTAGAATCGCTTGAGGAGAACACTAGAGATACCATTGAACAATCAATTATTGCCCCAAAAACGCCAACCGTTAACCAAGTGAAGTTCGACGAAGCACCGATACTAGAAAATATCTTCAAAAAACGCGTAGGAGAACCTGCATCTCACCAAACCACTATAAACCAAATCAATCCAAGAGAAATCTCAAATAACACAAAAACGACGAACACCTCAAAATCAAATAAGCAGGCCAAATCAACCCAACCAAATCAAGCACCGTACCTGCACAATTTGAGAAACCGCTCTGGATCTACAAGCAGCAAATAGAAATCGATAATAACTGCAAGATTTTAGTGATTTTAGTGATTTTAGTGAAGTTAAAAATGCAGACATGTTCAAAATACCACGATATAAGCTTCATTTTAGTCAGGGCAATATAAACCATAACGATGGAGTGATGGTGTATGTCAATGACAAACATACTTTTGAATTTAAAACTATAAAAATTGGCGACCTATCAGCGATAAAATTACTTATAAACTCCTATGAGAAACCAATCTGTGTCACAGCCATTTACAAGCTACACTGTATCGAGAAAAATGTGTGAATCAATGTTTCTTGGCCCGTGTATTGAAAGTGAAGTGAAAACCTTCATAAATGAGCTGAAACCAAATGGTGCACCAGGATATGACGACATATCGGCTAAAACCATAAAAACCATATCTGATCAAATAGCGCCTTCTCTCACCAATCTGATTAACCTCTCATTCCAAACAGGTATCTGTCCATCTACATTCAAAACGGCAATCATTAAACCCATTCACAAATCGGGCCCTAGAACGGACTTGAATAATTACAGACCCATTAGTTTAGTATCCAACCTAGCGAAAATTTATGAAAAAGTTCTCAAAGTCAGACTAATGACTTATATTGAAAAAAATAATTTCATTTCACCCCACCAATTTGGCTTTCAAAGTAAAAAATCAACGTCGGATGCAATTGTTCTTATCACAAAACAAATTTATCAGAATATTGACAATAGTAAACCGAGTCTGGGTGTATTTATCGATTTGGCAAAAGCCTTCGACACGATTAGTCATCAAAAACTCTTAGAGAAACTGAGTAACATAGGTGTCAGAGGGTTACCAAATAAACTCTTTGAAAGTTACCTTTCAAACCGAAAGCAAATGGTCAGAATTGATGAAGTACTTAGTGAACCGCAAATAATCAAATACGGAGTTCCACAAGGAACAGTTTTGGGACCGGTTCTATTTATAATTTACCTGAACGAACTACTCCAGCTAGACCTCCATGGCCAAATAGTTTCATATGCCGACGACACGGTGTTGTTAGTCCATGGGAATACGTGGCAGGAAGTTGAAAACAAAACCAAGTCAGACATCAACAAGATTATAAATTGGTTCGACAATAATTTATTAACTATAAATATAAATAAAACAAACTATGTGCTATTCGGAAACAGCTCGAACCTTCCTGACCAAACATACATCGATATTTTTTTAACCTCCAGAAATTCCTCCATTAACCTAAATAGAACAAACATGGGACAGTCACATCCATCACCTCTGTAAAAGAATACGATCCCAATTATACCTTTTCTTCGTTTTAAAAAAGTTCTCAGTATAAAAGACCTAAAATCAATCTATTTTTTCCCTGGTACAATCTCTTTTAACTTACGGTATCCTGGGTTGGGGAGGTGCCTACAACACAACTCTTTGAGATTCTACAAAAACGAATACTAAAGATAATTTATGGTCTGAACGTACGCTTTCCTACCAGTGACCTCTATGATTTCTGTAAAATATTCAGCATCAGATATATCTACTATAAAAACGTGCTTCTATACGTATTTAATAATAAACACCAGTTCAAAATTGTTGACCACATCCACAATACCCGCATGGATATGAGTGCAAACTTTGAAGTGCCCAAAATGAGGAAATCTATAGGACAAAGAACGATTGTTTTCACAGGCCCTAAACTATATAACCGTCACCCAATTTCAGTCAGAGAAATTAATGTATTCACTTTATTCAAGAAAAAAATTATCGTATGGCTCTCAGACAGTGTTATTAATATTTTCTAAGAAAATCATACAATTTTTGACAGGCAAACTCAACCATACGTCTCAGCGAGTCATTGAATATCAATCAATTTTCATATATCGCTCAATACCTTCCTGTTTCAGTCATTCATACCATATCCATAAATCTGTAACTTCAGTATTTTTTATTATTTCATTTTCAAAATTGATAAGTCTTAGTTCCAAGATGTAGCTCTAATTACACATTTAGTTATGGACTGTACAATCCTTAGACAAGTTGCTACTTTGCAGACAGGTTTTCTGAAAACCTAAGCAACATAGTAAACGTCCCAGACTTAAGAATTGATCAAATTAGATATCTATTTAATATAATTTAAGGACTGTACAGAACCCACTCTCTCTATACATATTTATTCGCATATCTTCCAGATCGCCATATTATAAATGAACTAAATTTTCCTCATATACATATATATGTACTAATTATTGAATCGAACTGAATAAATATCTATCTATCTATCTAAGTAAGGACATGTTTGGGCTGAGCAACAACTTGGTAAAAGAAATAATTCATTACATTGTAGATCCACTTGTTCATTTGATAAATGAGTGTTTTGATCAAGGAATCTTTCCTGAAGGCCTAAAATGCTCGAAAGTACTACCAATCTATAAAAAGGGAGATATTAACTGCCTGGGAAACTACAAACCAATTTCTTTAGTACCGATCATCTCGAAAATAATAGAGGCAATCATTAAACAACGACTCACTTTATATCTCGAGGAGAACAACTTATTGTCCCAAGAGCAGTTCGGTTTCCGTGGGGGCAAATCCACCACCAAAGCACTCATTGAGCTCATGAACTATGTAACTGATATTATTGAGGAGGGTAATTCTGCATGCTTAACCTTATGCGATTTGAGCAAAGCCTTTGACTGTGTTATTCACCAAATACTTCTTGAAAAATTAACTCAATATCATGTGAATGGTAACATGTATGCTATCATACAATCTTATCTAGCCAATAGGACGCAATATGTGGACGTGGATGGTGAAGCATCATCCATGGAAAAAAAATTATGGAGTGCCTCAGGGAAGTATTCTGGGAGCACTTCTCTTCATCATATACGTCAACGACCTAGCTTTCAACACTGATGAAAACACCAAAGTAATTCTTTACGCAGATGACACTACACTAATCAATAAACATGCATGTTTCAACTCAGCCCTAAGCATGTCCATAGATGCACATGGAATCATCAAAGACTGGTTTGCAACAAATAAACTTAAAGAAAATGATGACAAAACTCGAAAAATTATAATAACTATGAAGAACTGTGACCTCCACGTAGAACCGGTGAAAATGTTAGGATTTTATGTTGATAAAAAACTTACATGGGAAGCGCATACATCTCATTTATCGAAGAAACTGGCTACAAATTTATATCTTTTGAGAAAACTCAATGGTAGAGTAGCATCTCATATGGTTCGTACTGCCTATTTTGCATTTTTTCATTCCCATCTTCAGTATGGCCTGATAGTGTGGGGACACTGTAGCAATCTGAACAATCTATTCAGAATGCAAAAAGCAGCTGTACGTGCCATCACTAATAAATGTCAAACAACACATTGCAAACCTCTTTTCAAAGAAAACAAGATACTAACCCTTCCATCCATGTATATTTATGAATGTCTCGTGCATGTCAGAATGAACCAAAACAGCTATATGACCCACTCTGGGGTACATGAATATAACACGAGAAACAAAGAAAAACTGTTGATGAAACAAACGAGACTGAAAACTTCTTTGAATGGAGTCAATCACTATGGCCCAAAATTATTTAATAAGTTGCCGGAATCATTAAAAATCTTATCAATTGACACTTTCAAAAAAATAATTAAAGATAAACTTCTAGAAAAATGCTACTACAACTTCCAGGAGTTTCTAGCTGATGAAGTTCTATTGTAATTCATTCTTCAATCGGCTATTCATTCAGGTATAAATGTGGTTTCATATATACTTATATATATACTTATTTATTATTGATGTTATTTAATATGTGTAAGTCTATATGTATGTAGTTTTCACACCATTCACACCTTTTACACCATCTATCAATATTTTTCACTTGTTTTTTTTGACCTGAACTGTTTCTGTTTGTAATTTTTCTATTTTTTTGTTCTTTCTGTATTGACATGTGTAAACAAATATGATTTGTACTAGCACGAATGAAGAAAATGAAAAAAAAGTATTCACTACTAAAATCTGAACATGAAAATGGTAAATTCAAGATTAATTAATGAAAACATCATGTAACTCATTTGATTGCCAACGTCACCAATTGTCATTGAAAACTGAAAAGCTTCAAGACATATTATAGGGCTTCGCTATTGACAAAAATACAATTACACTTAATGGTTTTAAAATATGTAACAAAATAAATAGTAAAAACGCAACAAGAGTAACTACTCAATCAAAGTCGATAATTGACCATGTGATTTCAAACAAAAAAATGAGCTGTGATGTTAGAGTTAGTGATAAATATGTATCAGATCATAATATATTAGAGGTAGTTGTTATCGAAGAGGTAAAAACTAAAGAGAAAAAAATTATGAAAAATAACTCAGTACTTAATCAATCATTATTCAAAAAAAAAAATTGGAGAAGCCAGTACAAAAAATAGTTATTTATTATACAAGGGAAAAAAGTAGTAGATTTTAGCTCCAGGTTGTGTTGTCTCCCGACGCGTAGCGGAGGGAGACAAAAAACCGTGAGCTAAAATCTAATATTTTTCCCGTGTATAATACACTATTTTTTTCTGTGACAGACGGAAGGACGAATCAATATTGAGAAGATATTACATTATTTTGAAATCTGAAAATTATCGACGTGAAATTTCGAGTTTTTAACAGTAGGGACACCTGCGTTTTATAGGCATCTTTATCATTCTTTTGAAGTAATCAAATATCTGATGTCACTTCTGTCAGTTCAATTCTGTGATTTGATTTTAAAAAATTGCGAATTCACTAGTTGTTTAGTAATATACGAAACCGCGAAGTCGAATGGAAGATAAATGGACTTGCAGTTCTTTCTCGGAGACGGTATTATTGACTCATTTTTCGGAACTATAGCACAACAAAAGCCATTAACAGAGTACATATATGTGATATATATCCGGGAAAGAAGTACTCACTTTTTTCCCACGGGAAAAAAGTAATTTATGAAAAGTGACATTTTATAACCTTCCAACAGAGATGAAATGCCAAACTTTTTTCCCGTCACAGAAAAAAGAAATTAATTCATTTGAACTTTTGATATCAGCAATTCAAGCCAGTAAAAAAGAGGCAACAAATTCATATAAAGTAAAACACAGAGATGGAAATGATTGGATAACTAAAGACTTCTCGAATCAGAAGAAGGTAAGGGATAGGCTATATAAATGAAAAATAAATAACCCATTTGATGAAATAATTCAAGGGCAATTCAGATTGCAAAAAAATATTGTAAATAATCAAAGGAAGTTGCTCAAAAAAGAATACTTTGCGAAACGATGGGAAAAAACAGGAAGAAATAATAAAAAACAATGGAAACTAATCAATGAGATGGTTAAGGGAAAATTAGTAAAGAATGAAATAGAATATATTGAACAGGATGAGGAAAAAATTTGTGATACGAAAGCCATAGCAAATACATTTAATAATTACTTTGTAAATATAGGAAAAAGTATAGCAAACAACATAGTTAACATTAAGAACTACGATATAACAAACTCTGAGGAGGTGTGGAATAATAACTCAATAATATTATATGACACGAACGAGACGGAAGTAATGGAGACACTGAATGAATTGAATAAAAATGCAGCGCCAGGACATGATCAAATCAATACAAGAGACATACTGACATTGAAAACGACCATAATGCCAATATTAGTATTCTTAATCAATGAAATTTTTCATCAAGGTATCTATCCAGAAATAAGCAAAATTGGTAAAGTCATTCCATTACATAAATCAGGTTCAAGCACAGTAATTGACAACTATAGGCCTATCACAATGGTATCATGTTTATCAAAACTAATTGAGAAAATAATTAAAAAACGCATCATAACATTTATTGATATTGATGTGAAATTTGATATGTATAGTATATCCAATATCAATTGCAGAATAACCCGTACTGTGCGGCGTCGGCGTGTTTGAAGTTTTCTTTGAAGTGACTGCAGGTGCGGCACAAGATTCTGCAATTGTTTTTGGATAAACTTTACCAATATGGTTTCCAAGAAAACAGTGGCACCCTCAGTGCTACGACAGATTTTGTGAATTACATTTCATCAAAGCTTGATGAAAAATATTTTGTGCTGACAGTTTTCATAGATTTGCGGAAAGCTTTTGATGTAGTCAATCATGAAATTCTTTTGAATAAAATAGAAAACATGGGTATCAGAGGGAATCTGCTAACATTACTCACAACGTATTTACTAAATAGAGAACAACATGTTTGCCTAGGAAACATATGCAGCGAGACTCAAGAAACTAATTATGGAGTTCCTCAAGGATCGGTTTTGGGTCCCTTTCTATATACACTACTTGTGAGAAGTCTAGAAAAGGCACAGCTAAACGCAAAATACGTTACCTTTGTGGATGATACAATTCTGGTCTATACAAGTACAGATCTCAGAGAACTTGAAATAAGGGTAAACAATGATTTAGAGAAATACCATGGATGGTTAATAAAAAATAAACTACAAATGAATTTGAAAAAAACTACTTATATGCTATTCAGGCAGAAAAATATGAACTCAGTTGATATGCAAATAAGAATAGGGGAGGAAATCATAAATAGAGTAAACAGCACAAAATATTTGGGATTATTCTTGGATGAAAACATGAACTGGAGTGTACATGTTCAGCATATAGAAAAAAAAAGTGGTACCAATGATTGGGGCACTCTACCGATGTAGGGATTACCTAAATAATAAGATATTGAAACAAATTTATAACGCCTAACCAATATTCAGCTACCTAATACCAGTCTGGGGCACTTGTGGAATAACATTAATGAATAAAACACAAAGGATTCAAAATAAGGTAGTGAAAGTTTTATTCAATTTCAGTTTCAGAACGTCAACAGATGTAGTTTATACAGAAACTGGTTTTCTTCAAATAGCAGAAATATTAAAGATTGAGCAAAGCAAATTTTTGTACAAAGTGATTAATAATAATTTCAAATGTAATTTGCAGTTAGAGATGGTGAACAACATACATAATTATGAAACAAGAGAAGGAGGAAGATTGATAGTTTATGAGAAATGGGTGATTTTAAATGTATTTTTGAGTGGTCATTATGTGTAAGTAATTTAGAAATTTTATTATGGACTTTAGTATTTGTGACTTCAAACCTGTTAGTTTGAATATGTATTGTATATTTTGTATTTTTTGTATTTTTTGTATTTTTTGTTCCGGGACTAGCACTTTTGCTGATTAGGAAACAACTTTTGTTCAAATAATTGTAAAATGTTTTTTTATGTTATTGTTTGAATAAAAGTAAAAAAAATAATCTCTTTTCATGTTGGAAACGGGAGCAGAATCGGTCCCGAAACGTCCAAAGATGAGTGAAAGTTTGATATTTTTTCTATATACCTTTATTCCTCTTCTCCAAAATTTTTTCAATACAAATTGTCACTGACAAGCTAGTGAATTTTTCTTTTAGGCTCTCTGATAGGAAAATTCTTTAAACACAGTGACATTTTGGGGCAAATCATCTGATTTGTCCTTCCTACAGGTATATTGAAATCGTATTGAAATAATATTCATATTTTTATTTTATAGAAAGAAGGAGAGAAAATCCCAAAAATTTAGAATAATGGATTCCCTTTCGTGCGCTCCAAGCGATAAAAAAAAATCTTGAAATAATACAGAGAAAATTATTGATTTGAGAAAATTGAAAAAAAAAATCATTAAACTCATGCAACACACATCCTTGCAATACCTACATTCAAATATAAGTATATCAAAATCCTCACTGAGATTTAGGAAAATAGAAAAAAAATGCATTAAACTCATGCAAAACTCACATCCTATCAAAATCTTTACTAACCTTTAGGAAAATGTTGAAAACTGGATTCCAGAGTTAAAACTAGGTTCGAATATGTTAAATCACTCTATACTCATTCTATACCTAGGTAGATAGTGGTTTGATCTGAAAATGTGAAACAGGAACCATATAGATTGAATCTGAAAATAAAAACATTTATTAGCCTACCACATTCTGATGCAGGTACAAACATATTTGATTTGAGTTGTTATTTGGTACCTTGTATGGTAAATACATAGGGAGCCATTCCTCACCTAGTTTTCTAAGTCATCTTCAAAAATTATTCATGACAAAGCTATTTTACAGGTGCTTGTAATAGGTTAGGTAGCCATGGGTCCTTTGTATGACCTTTGTACCCCCTGATCCCCAGAATCATAAATATAATATAATATGATAGGTACCTATATACCTACATAAATAGGCAGAAATAGCCTATTACCTATCAGGTATTTTTATGTAGGTAGGTAATAGTTGTCTGGGTAGTGGGTACTCAGGTAGGTTCCTAATAAACTTAGGTATACAGAATTATGCTATTGCTGTTATGCATAAATGAAATGGTGATGCAATAGCTAGTAAAATTGATTTTTATATATATTTACTAGGTAGGTATAGGACATTTCTTTTCCCTAATAGAATGTGAGGAATCCCTGTAAACAGGTAGGGTAAAACTGCACTTATCATGGGATGGTTTTTTTTTTTGCAAAATTTTTCTGGTACTCATGTATTTTTGTCTGGAAAACACGAATTTGGTAATGAAAATGTGAACAAACCATTATTTAATAGGATATTTCATTATAAAGTTACAAATTTCACCTTCTTTCCCGCCGGTCTTTTGGATGGCATTTAGAACAATTTGCAATGGCCACTGGAATGGCCATCATCTGGTAAAATTTCGAACTTTTTCATGACATATCTCGTTAAATAGTGCTTTGTTCACATTTTCATTATCAAATTCGTGTTTTTCGGGCAAAATACGTGAGTACAAAAAAAAATTCGAAAAAAAAACATCACATGATAAGTGCAGTTCTACGGCAGACCGCAGGCGTTATATTTATTTATTGTACTTGACTGGTACATATATGCTACGACTTCTCCACACATTTCTAGAAAATAGATTCACCCAATTCACATCATCACATATGCACTATAAATACTCACACCTATTAATTATAGGAACAAGGATTTTTCATCTCAGATTTAACACTCACCAAAAGTATTTTGGAATGGAGATTTTATCAGAAAAGTTCATCTGACCTCGATGGACTATTGTGAATATTGTGATTGTACTAGTACTTGACCACTATTGTTTTTTGTTTTGTAGTTTTAGTATCAAATCAACAAAAAGCAGAAAAGCCCCAACCACAACACCATCATAGAACTTCGATGTAAACTGAAGTGAAGTGACCGGTGTGAAAACTGGCTGCTGAAGTTTCCGAAAATACCCGAAGTGCCAGTGGCGCCGATTTATTTATACTAATCAGCAGTAGGAAATGACAAGCCGTGTGAATCTGGCTGCCTGGCAGCTGCTAGGATTTTCATCTGCCAGAATTTCCGATGTTACCCGAAGACCAGTGGCGTCACGTTTTTTAATAAAACTTATATCTGACTGCCTGGTGGCAGGATTTCCATCTGTCAGGATTTCAGAAGTTACCCAAAGACCAGTGGAGTCACGATTATCAATGAAAATTGTATTGAAATGATTGAAAATTTTGAATAAATGTCTCATTTCCATAAAAATGCTGAGAATTCAGAGAATGATCATAGGTATTGGAATCTATATTGTTTTCCACAATTGAAAGCAATAGGAAAATAATAAAAATATGATAATTGACTGACTGAACAATAATATATCAACATTTTGTTACACTTTTTATCAGGAAAGTTAGAAGGTTTTAAGGTCTTTCTGACATTGTTATATTTTATCAAACTTGTCAAATATACAGTCTGTCCAAGATAAGGTTGAACAGCATGGGGATCTCGTAAACGGTAGGAGATACGAAGTCGGTTAAATGGGGAAAAAGTTGCGCATTCGGAGGCTCATATCAAGAGCCTTCGGACATTTTTAAATTATTTTTAGTTTTTCAGTTATATCGAAAAAAGTGAATTTATGGAATATCAATTTTATTTTTTTTCTCCGTTATTATTAGAGATACAGAAAAACTGAAAATACTTTTTAATAGCAACTTTTGATGACGGTTAACGTGGTTATACCGATTTTTTTATGCGACGTTTCGTATTCGTAGAACCATCAACTTTTGTTTTTTAAATACGGTCCTGATATTTTTTCACAGATTCTGAAAGGTTTTTTTATTCTGAATTCAACCATGTATTATACAAGGTGATTCGAATGTGTTTCGACCTATCTGTATCCATCATCAATGTTTTTTCGAACTTCCAAAGGAAAAGTGCCATCAGTTTCATTTATTTCTGATCATTCAGTGTCAAACATTGATGGATCAGTTATTCAATACTGAAAAGTGAATAAAAAATATTTCACTACATCATTCAATGCAGCGCTTAAAATTGTTGATGAATTCTTACACGAATTACTTCAACAACTTAACTTTGACAATAATACCTTCAGAAACATTCATAACAAATGTTCAAAATGATAATCATTATTTTCTTAACAAAGATATCCTCTTCTCACAGTTGCTTCTAAGACATTACTGAGAATACTGAGCATTTCTGGGGTTATTCTATTGAATGCTTCGATGACACTGTCCCTTAGTTCTTCTTCATCATCAAAGCTATTTGCGTGTACAAAGTTTTTGATATATCCCCTAAAAAAGATCCAGCTGTCTCAAATCAGGTGACCGCGCCGGCCAAGGGACTGCAGAATGAGACTCAAAATAAGTGGAACTGATGGCATTTTTCCTTTGGAATTTCGAAAAAACATTGATGATGGTTAAAAATTGGTCGAAACACACATAAACCACCTTGTATAATACATGGTTGGATTCAGAATAAAAAAACCTTTCAGAATCTGTGAAAAAATTATCAGGACCGTATTTAAAAAACAAAAGTTGATGATGGTTCTACGAATACGAAACGTCGCATAGAAAAATTGGTATCACCACGTTAAACCTCATCAAAAGTTGCTATGAAAATGTATTTTCAGTTTTTCTGTATCTCTAATAATAACGGAGAAAAAAAATAAAAGAGATATTCCAAAAATTCACTTTTTTCGATATAACTAAAAAACTAAAAATAATTTTAAAAATTTTCGAAGGCTCTTGATATGAGCCTCCGAATGCGCAACTTTTTCCCCGTTTAACCGACTTCGTATCTCCTACCGTTTTTGAGATCCCCATGCTGTTCAACCTTATCTTGGACAGACTGTATAGAAAAACCAATTCTTTGTGGTGAACCAATTTCTTGCTGATGGGGTTGAGATGACATTTCACTCTTGAAAGGGATATTATATTATATTTGAAAAAATCAAACCTCGTAATTCCCAATCGACTGTCAGGATGAAATGTGAAAAAAACAGTTCTTTGTGACATATTTTATCATATCTATACGAAATAATTTCTTGCTAATGGGGATGAGATGACGTTTCACCTCTAAAACGAATAATATTTGAAAAAATCAAATCTAGTACTTCGCATTCGACTGTCAGGATGAAATATAAAAAAACAGTTTTTTTTGTGACGGGAAAAAAGTTTGGCATTTCATCCCTGTTGGCGGGTTATAAAATGTCACTTTTCATAAATTACTTTTTTCCCGTGGGAAAAAAGTGAGTACTTTTTTCCCGGATATATATCACATATATATACACTGTTGATGGCTTATTTTGTTGTGCTATAGTTTCGAAAAATGAGTCAATAATACCGTCTCCGTGAAAGAACTGCAAGTCATTTATCCATTCGACTTCGCCGTTACGAATATTACTAAACAATCACAAAATTCGCAATTTTTTGAAATCAAATTACAGAATTAGACTGACAGAAGTGACATCAGATATTTGATTACTTCAAATGAATGATAAAGATGCCTACAACGCGGTGACCCTGCTGTTAAGAAATAAGAACTTAAAATTTCACGTCGATAATTTTCAGATTTCAAAATAATGTAATATCTTCTCAATATTGATTCGTCTTTTCTTCTGTCACAGAAAAAAAAAGAGTATTATACACGGGAAAAATATTAGATTTTAGCTCACGGTTTGTTGTCTCCATCCGCTACGCGTCGGGAAACAACACAACCTTGAGCTAAAATCTACTACTTTTTTCCCTTGCATAATAAATGACTATTTTTGTGACATATTTGATCATATCTATGAGGAATAATTTCTTGCTAATGGAGATGAGTTGATGAGTTGACGTTTCACCCCTAAAACGGATAAAATTTGAAAAAATATCTAGTACCTACTTTACATTCGACTGTCAGGATGAAATATGAAAAAAACAGTTCTTTGTGACATATTTGATCATATCTATGAGAAATAATTTCTTGCTAATGGGGATGAGTTGACGTTTATAGACCATGGTGTGATTTTGTCATTTATACCTTGGAAGGGCTCAAAGTGGAACGAATTGTTAGAAATCAAAAATTCTTTATTAATTCCATGTTGCCGAAATTGAAGAACTTTTTTATTTTTACCATATTCCTGCTTTGATAGGCTTCGATAATCACCTAATTGACGAAGATTCGCGTAGGTGGAGACCATTGGAAGATTCAACTTTTTTATCAAATGGCTTAGTAGATGATATTAATTATTATAAAAAGGTAGGAGATAGGGACTATACAATCACAGTTTTTGAAGACGTAAAATGTTCCGTGAAAGAATTGAAAGTATATCAGATTAACATTTCTCTCAACAGTAAAAGCTGGCTAACCAATTTCGTAGTAAATATCACTTTGAATTTAATAAATAGTAATGATACATACCAGATTATATCAGAAGGAATTTCGTCATTAATTTTTACTTTGAGTAGTTTTGAAGAGCCTTTTATAAGACAAACTAGAATCGTAAAGAAGCAAATCGCGATGTCAGTGTTGCTAAATAATCATTAATGCTTGATAATAATTAATTTTGAAACAAGAACATCCACTTTCATGGATCCATTCAATAGTACTAGGGCCAAAACTCAAACGAATTTGAATAAATTTCAGAATTTCATGAAATGTCATTATGAATTCCATGAGGAAGAACATTTTAGGGATGTCAATGATTTTTTAATTAAGGTTTTTGACCACTATCATCAGCAAGACGGTTATAACTGTGGAATAATCTGTATACATTTCTTTGAGAATATCATTAATAATGAAAATTTGAGATATATGTGATCTACAGCAATAAAGGAATAAAATCAAACACTTACCTACTTCTTAAGAGCTCAGACAATATAAAGGACATGTGCATTATATGCTCAAGGTCAATTTCTTTAGGTGAATGCGATACAGTTCAATGTGAATTAATACTGTCACAGACATAATGATTATAGAAATGCACAGGGCCGGACTGGTCCGTAGGGCAATCGGGTGATCATTCATTGACGTATCTATTTCACAAGTTGCATGTAACTGTTTGAGGTACAATTCTATATCAAAATTCAAAATTTTCAAATGGAGTATGAAACTGTCTGTCCAAGATCACTTGGAGGCTTTCATATTAATATCTTCTGAAACAGTTATTTATGTATCAAGGGCGTAATGTAGGCAACAGCCGAGGCCATTACACGCCAAAAAAATGCCGAAACTGCAGCGTGAAATGTCTTTTTTCATTGTGACAACTCAATTTATGTACAAAACATCCCGTAACCGCTATGATTTTGTCATTATGACAGCGACAAAATTTTACCCTACCTTTTTCAGCAACGGAAATTTAACATTTGAATGCATGACTTCCAAAACTGTAAACAAATCTTTGATGATTTTCGTGTCATTTTTTCCCAAACTTGCTTTGTCCGAAAAACATCTAATCTGTGGAACTGTCGCGATTGGGAGAGTCTTCGAGTGGAGGAATTGACAAACCATCAACAATAATGTGATTTACGTATCCATTGAATGGGCGTGTACACCTTAGTAGAACTTTTAACTCAAACCATGTTCATAATGATCCTTTCATACATAAATAATGATTGACGACATAATTCGATCAAAAAATCAACTGGAATGTTTTATTTTTGGACATAAATAATAGTACCTTCTGAAAACGGACCTTCTTATGACGTAGAAACCTCATCTCGCCATAGTTAAAAGAAAATACCAAACGCCCGACGGAGACTGAGGCAACTGATATATTAATTCTTTCAACTGTGATCTCGCGCTAATTCACTCAGTCAGAAATCATGTATCATTCATCTCTGTCTGGAATAGTCTTGTTTCAGTATTAGGGTTCTGACGTCACATCATCGCCTCGTTTTCAGAGGTCCGAAAAATCGGGGATTTCAATAATTTTTTATAAAACGTAGGGAGCTCACAGCAAGAAACGGTTTGCGGTGGTGAGCTAGTTTGGGTGAGTTCTATCGAATTATGAAATAAAAATTTTTTGTGATACAAGCCCATTGTCTTTCCGAAAAACACTCAAGCATCTTTTTAGGTCGAAGTAAACTTGACATTTAAATTCGATTTTTGTTGCTATTAGGAAATTTAAATTTTCAGGTGATTTGAAATCATTTTTCCCACCTTTATGATACCCCTCTGACAAACCTAACTATCAATTTGAAGGCACTTGACCTTGAACAACAAAAAATGTCGCCTGCGGTGCTTTTTTGCTTTCTGTCACTCGTGGTACGAATTACCCCTTCCCCCCCTACGAAACAAAGCTGATGTATACGCGCCTGTTTTATGTTCATTAGTTTCATTATATTTTGTTCATTGTTCTTGGTACCTATCAAAGAAGTGTATTTATTATGTTTCATCGATCTATTATAAAAATTCGTTTTAGTTTTGAAAATGTTAAATCTCCAACAAAACTACTACTTGACGAAGTCTCGATATTTTTGATGGCGAATATTCTAACATTGCATATATTGAGCTCTCGACCTTGAAATTTGAGGAAGAAAAAAACGCCTGCAACGCACACTTTTCGACAGGTAAATTGGCCTGCTTTGGGAAATACGCCCGGCCCGTTTTGTACCTTCAGTCCGGCCCTGGAATTGCATACTAAATGGTGATCAATCTTTCATAATTAATAACTTTTGTCACATATGTCGCCAATACCATAGATACTGATCGCATATTATGTAGGTAGGTGTAATTAGAGGATTCAGTAAATTCAAAATTTAATAAATATGTCAGGTGAGCTCAAATGTGAATGCTTTATTTCATACATAATTAAATCCACAGTACTGCTCACTATTATATGCTATTATCTATGTACTTAGATAGATATTCCAATATCCACAATACTGAAAGGTTTGTTAATCTGTGACTGAACTTACTATAAAATCAGGTCAGGTTAGGTTAGGAAGAGGCCAAGAAGGCTTTCTAGGTGCCATTATGAATCTTATACTGAATCTCTATTCGTTAGGTAGGCTGTGAGGGGAGGTGGGAGGCCTTTGTATGGGTTAATAGGGCTAATGGCGAACCTCCCAATAAAAAGGTAACGCGCTCTTGCAATACCTCCTGGGTAGGTGTGGAAACTTGCAAAATAATATAATAAAATAATAAGAAATTATATCGTATAGATATGATCAAATGTGTCACAAAAAACTGCTTTTTCCATATTTCATCCTGACAGTCGAATGCGAGGTACTAGATTTGATTTTTCCAAATATTATCCGTTTCAGGGGTGAAACGTCAACCTCGACGTCAACTTATCCTCATTAGCAAGGAATTATTTCGTATAGGTATGATCGAATATGTCACAAAGAACTGTTTCTTCCATATTTCCTACAGACAGTCGAATGCGAAGTACTAGATTTGGTTTTTTTAAATATTATTCGTTTTAGGTGTGAAACGTCAACTCACCCCCATTAGCAAGAAATTATTTCGTATAGATATGATAAAATATGTCACAAAGATCTGTTTTTTTCACATTTCATCCTGACAGTCGATTGGGAAGTACGAGGTTCGATTTTTTCAAATATAATATCCTTCTCAAGAGTGAAATGTCATCTCGGTTCACCACAAAGAATTTGTTTCTGTATATATTCCACAAGTTTGATAAAATATAACAATGAAACAATGTCAGAAAGACCTTAAAACCTGCTAACTTTCCTGATAAAAAGTGTAACAAAATTATTGTTCAGTCGGTAAATTATCATATTTTAATTATATCATATTGCTTCCAATTGTCGAAAACAATATAGATCCCAATAGCTATGATCATTCTCTGCTATCATCAGCCTTTTTGTGGAAATAAAACATTTATTCAAATTTTTCAATCATTATCATTATAATACAATTTTCATTAAAAAACGTGACGCCACTGGTCTTCGGGTAACATCGGAAATGCTGGCAGATAGAAATCCTAGCAGCTGCCAGCAGCCAGTTCACACGGCTTTTGGAATTTAGATCTGTGTGAAAACGGGAGCCAAAGATAGCAGCCAAAATCTCCGAACATTGCCAAAGACCCAGTGGCGGACAACATGATTTTTTTTTCTTGCCTTCACATACAAAACAATATTTTGAGGAGATAATATAATTATAAAGAACTGCTGAAGAAATTTAACATACCCAATGAAGTAATTGACGATTTGAAAATAGAAACAATCCCTGCAACACCTATCCAAAAAAATACCTATTTGAATAATCCAACCTAGCACATAGACAAAATATTTCGAGGGGGAAATTAAAAAACTGCTGCGATGACATAGGGTAGACATCTTTCAAACAGACCTAAGGAACGATTTGCCCATCGAAAAAATCTCCGCAACCGTTATTGAAAAAAAAAAATATCATATTCAACCCTACACATAAAAAAATTTTGAGGGTGTAAATTTTAGAAAAAAATATATCATATATTCAACCCCCCACATAAAAATCATTTTTAAGGTTGTAAATGAGAGACTGCTGCGATGGCATTGGGTAGAAATCATTCAAACAGACCTGAGGAACGATTAGCCTATCGAAAAAATCCCCGCAACCCATATCGAAAAAAAAATCATATTCAACCCCCCACATAAAAAATTTTTTTGAATGTGTAAATGAGAAACTGCTGCGATGACATAGGGTAGGAATCATTCAAACAGACCTATGGAATGATTTGCCTATCAAAAAAATCCCCGCAACCTCTATCGAGAAAAAAATCATAATCACTAGCCCTCCACATACCAAAAAAATTCAAGGGTGTGAATGAAAAGCTGCTGCGATGACATAGGGTAGGAATCATTCAAACAGGCCTGAGGAACGATTTGCCTATCGAAAAAACCCCCGCAACTCCTATCGAAAAAAAAAAATCATATTCAACACTACACATAAAATTTTTTGTGAGGATGTAAATGAAAAACTGCAGCGACGACATAGGGTAGGAATCATTCAAATAGACCTAAGGAACAATGGGCGTGTATACCTTAGTAGAACTTTTAACTCAAACCATGTTTATAATGATCCTTTTATACATAAATAATGATTGACGACATAATTCGATCGAAAAATTAACTGGAATATTTTATTTTTGGGCATAAATAATAGTACCTTCTGAAAACGGACCCTCTTATGACGTAGAAACCTCATCTCGCCATAGTTAAAAGAAAATACCAAACGCCCGACGGAGACTGAGGCAACTGATATATCAATTCTTTCAACTGTGATCTCGCGCTAATTCACTCTGTCAGAAATCATGTATCATTCATCTCTGTCGGGAATAGTCTTGTTTCGGTATTAGGGTTTTGACGTCACATCATCGCCTCGTTTTCAGAGGTCCGAAAAATCTGGGATTTCAATAATTTTTTATAAAACATAGGGAGCTCAAAGCAAGAAACGGTTTGCGGTGGTGAGTTCTATCGAATTATGAAATAAAAATTTTTTGTGATATAAGCCCATTTGCCTATCGAAAAAATCCCCGCAACCCCTATCGAAAATAAAATTCATCATATTCAACCCTACACATAAAAAAAATCCAAGGGTGTAAATGAAAAACTGCTGCGATGACATAGGGTAGGAATCATTCAAACAGACCTGAGAAACGATTCGCCAATCGAAAAAATCCCCACAACCCCTTCAAGGGTGTGAATGAAAAAAAATTATAAATATAGTTCATTATTCCTATTAATTCTTACTCGCAAATTCCCAAACCACCCAAAAGGTATTGCATTTTGGCCCGTTGACTTTTTTTAGTGGGTGTTTCGCTATAACATAAAATTACATAATTACATGTATGTTATATGCTAAAATCAGTTTCCATCGTTCTCAGTAGTATCAAGTGACCAGCGATCGATAACAATTCCCCACAACATGATCTTGACCTGGAAGTCGGCATCCGCAGAAATGGAATATAATATCTGCTGACGCTGGCATCAGCATTATTTCTAATATAAATTCATTTCATATATTGTATCAAAAAGCCAGTCTTGAAATGAAGCTAACTGTATAATTTCAATCTATGCCCGAATAAATAGAATTGTTTTTAAAAAGTCTATCTCAAAAAACACGAGATAACAAATTGGCGCAGTCGTACGGATTTCGTGACGTTGCTAGAACACGGAAACGACCTAACTAGTGAACGTGGATCCCAATCATTTGCCGAAACCAAAGAACCAACCTGAGGGAGTCATCACTCGAAGAGCTGTGGAAGGAAAACCTGGTGAAGCCCCTGGTAATGTATGAAACAAAAAAATGAAGATGATTCCTTGCAACTCCAAATGTTGCACTAAAGCAAATTCGCTTGGATTTTCATGCAAAGATATCTAAAAATGATTCTGTAGCAATTTCAAATGCTACAACGATAGCGACAAAATGTTTTCCGTCGACCTCGTATTAACGACTAAGTTTAATGTATATGAAATCGTTCATTAATGACCCCTATTAATAAACGATTTGTCTATTAATGCACGATTGTTTTATAGGCAACCAAACATACACCTCGTGCATTCATTGTTCATGCTATAACTTACGGAATCTGCATTTAAATCGAAAATATGGATTTCATCGAAGATTTTCCGTTGAGTTCGCCTTTCAAAGTCTATGACACGATTTTAATCCCTGTTATCTAGCACAAAGGAATTTATTTTCTATGTTGATCATTTCGACAAATGTCGAATGTCACTAATGTCAGTAACAAGGATACTGGGTGATGATTCTTAGCAGTTTCCGGATGATTGATGAATTCGCGAACCAAGATTCCTTCATTGCAGGAGAAATGAGAAATATAGTCGACGGAAAAATTTTGTAACCAACTTGTATATTGAAAGGCGATTAATGATCTCGAACATTAACGCGCTCGCTTCGCTCGCACGTTAAAATATCTCGATCATTAATCGCCCTTATTAATACACTAGTTGGTTAACTAACTATTACTTACATTTTCGTAGCCAATAAAGTTCTATTAAATATTGATATTTCTGACTGTTATTGTAGGATTGGATGAATAAGGAGATATAAGCGAAAAATTCGAGAAATGGAATATCGCATTCTGGCGTATTTGTTGAGGAAGAACTGTACGCCTTTTTGAATAGTACTTTATGTGAGAATGTTTAATTATCGTTCTGACAAAGCCGAACATTATATGTGTTGAATCGTATTTTGTAGATAAAATAATATAAAGCTAAGGAAGTGCTGTTATTACGAAAATATGCGAACTGTTCAACCGGGATTGAGAAGGAACCCGAGAACGCTCGCATCCCGGTCGATTTGCCGCCAAGCATATATTTTTTCTCTCTGACAGTTATTTGGCTCGTCATTTTACGACGCGCTTTAAAGTCTTCCTGTGTCGAACTGGCAAACCAGTCCATATTTTCGGTTTTTGTAAAAACTTGTTGCTAGAAGCTGAAAATTGACAATTCGTCGTTTCCACCGACGCGCGAGCATGTTCAAGTTTGTACCAAATTATTAATTGTTTACATAAAATTAGGGGTTATAATCAAATAAATTTGACAAAATCGAATAGATGATAACTTATTTGTATACGTATTGTATAATGGATTATGAAACACTTGTATTTTTAATTACATAACGAGTTGTCATTTTTATTTTTGTTCAAAAACATTCCTACTTTCTGTTTATTGTCAATAAAGTTTCTATAAAAAGTATATCAGTAGCTGGATACCAAAATTAACAACACAAATACTGACATATAATTGAGGGTTTCCTAGTCGGTCAAAACGACCAGTCGTAACTTTTCAGGCGCGAGCATTCTCCGGTTGAAAATCAATTATGGAAATATACAGTTGGTATTTTGCAAGGAGATAAAAAAACGATTATAGAAAAGAACCAAACACTTTAGTTGATATTCAATGCAGGATGATGAAAATTTACAGAGTATAAAATCTAATATGGTACAAATTAATTGAATATACAAATTTTTACAAATGCAACATACCTCTACATATGAGTGGGAAAGTTTCCCACAGAATTTTTATCTCAATTTGACGACAAACGCAGAATCATTTGGAGGGAGAAAACTCGGCTGGGATGTAAGAAATGACTGAATATTCAAAAATTCAGCTTTTATCTAATTATTTCATCCAAAAGTTCTTTACTACTTTCCCAACTACCCAATTGTTTTCGCCTCATCCTGGAGGATGTAAGGATGCTGAGAATATGGTATCAAATATAAAACTTAGAAAGTCAACCTTGTTCCGAGATCATTTTTACTAGGATTCCTCAAGGTTAGTATATTTGATATTTGTAGAAGAGGCCACCTCCTATGCAGTCCCCGCGAGATTAACCCGTCGAGTTGAGGCTTCGCACCCCTATGTGGTCACTGTTTCAGCTAGAGGTAAATTTTAGTGGACTGTATGTTTTTGGTTGTGGATTCAATATTATTGTATCACTTAGATTCCAATTGAATAATCGAGCACGATTCACCTTTATGGCCTTACCTCGCGTTCTTGATCGGCGGAGACGTTCAAGTAGGCACTGCTTCGGTACTGCTCCTGATGAAATGCAGGAAGAGGGCCCTCTCGTTGTGGTTGGAACATGTTCAACACTTAACACGTGAAGTATCGCGGGTTTAACTAATCGTCACCATTTTTATTCAACATCGTTAGATGTGAAAATTACCGGCAAAAATGACATACACGGTGATATATCGATATGGGACGAGCTGTCGTTGCTCATTCTTGACTAGGAGGCACTCGCGCAGGCGATTACGGATTATCGTGCATATATAAGCGCGAAATTGGAATAATTAAAAATACAATAATATTTTCCCTATAAATACATATAAAAAAGATTGAGAACTCCCTAGTTCTCATAGAACAAAATATATACTGAAAAAAATAGTGGATTTCGAACAGTAACTTTGGAGACCTGCAGAACATCTATTTCCAAAGACTCGTTTATCCAACGAACAGCGAGGTTCTGGAACACATTTCCAAGGGAGGTGTTCCTCGAGGCATATAACCTCCAAAAATTTAAGAAGAACACCAATTCCTACCTTATTTCCCTTGGTTCTCACGATGTTCTCTGAACATTACAGGATGTCCCTTTTCGTGGGAACCAGAACATAATAAAAAGTTGTAGCAACCTTGGTGTCCCTCCTATTGATTTTTCTTTGAATTATATTACATGCAGTTAAAGTTATTCAAGGAAAACCTTCTTTACCTATCCTCCTTATAAATGTTGAATTAAAATGAGGCCGTCAAATTTCGTATTTTCCTCAGTATTTCCTTACCCCATTTTGAGGGGAAGAGGTGTGTCAAGATTGCAGAAAAAATTAGGCCTGCAAAGCAGGTGTCATTCCTGTCAAAGACTTCAAATTTCACATCGATAATTTTCTGATTTCAATATAATGTAATATCTTCTCAAAATTGATTCATTCATTTTCCTGTCACAGAATAAAAAAAAGTGTATACACGGAAAACAAATTACTTAGATACCAGCCCAACAATTTCAAATTAGATTTACAAAGAGGAATCATGCATCCAGAATGCCAACAAGCATACCTTTTTCAAATCTAGAAAATGTTTAAATAATATTATATGTCATATCAAAAAATATCCAACACTAGTTAATATTGAATGAAACTCATTCGGAACTGGATTCTCATTGACCCAACTAGTAGGTCCTGTAAAATTCCTGGACCCATATTGTTTTTTATTTCAATAATTTTTGTCTTAGGAATTATTACCTATATGAAAGATTTGGGTGGAGTTTAGTAACACCAGGTAACACCTTGTATCAATAGGGTTCAGATAGCTAAGTACAAAACACTTTTGATGAGAGCAGACAAGACTTTAGATTGGTTATTTCTTATCTTGAAATAATACAGAGAAAATAATTAATTTGAGAAAATGAAAAAATTAAAATTCATTAAACTCATGCAACACTCACATCCTTGCAATACCTACATTCAAATAGATATCAAAATCCTCACTAAGATTTAGGAAAATAGGAAAAAAATGCATTAAACTCATGCCAAACTTACATCCTATCAAAATCTTCACTAACCTTTAGGAAAATGTTGAAAACTGGATAGTGGATTGATCTGATAATGTAAAACAGGAACCATATAGATTGAATCTGAAAATAAAAACATTTATTAGCCTACCACATTCTGATGCAGGTACAAACATATTTGATTTGAGTTGTTATTTGGTACCTTGTATGGTAAATACATAGGGAGTCATTCCTCACCTAGTTTTCTAAGTCATCTTCAAGAATTATTTATGACAAAGCTATTTTACAGGTGCATGTAAATAGGTTAGGTAGCCAGGTCCTCAGTAGGACCTTTGTACCCCCTGATCCCATGAATAATAGATATAATATAATATGATAGGTATATACCTACATAAATAGGCAAAAGTAGCATATTACCTATTAGGTATTCCTATGTAGGTAGGTAATAGTTGTCTGGGTAGTGGGTACTCAGGTAGGTACCTAATAAACTTATAGGTATACAGAATTATGCTATTGCTGTTATGCATAAATGAAATGGTAATGCAATGGCTAGTAAAATTGATTTTTACATATATTTACTAGGTAGGTATAGAATATTTCTTTTCCCTAATAGAATGTGAGGAATCCCTGTAAACAGGTAGGGTAAAACTGCACTTATCATGGGATGTTTTTTTTTGCAAAATTTTTCTGGTACTCATGTATTTTTGTCTGGAAAACACGAATTTGGTAATGAAAATGTGAACAAACCATTATTTATGAGGATATTTCATTATAAAGTTACAAATTTCACCTTCTTTCCCGCCGGTCTTTTGGATCACATTTAGAACAATTTGCAATGGCCATCATCTGGTAAGATTTCGAACTTTTTCATTACATATCTCTTTAAAGTTTGAATAGTGCTTTGTTCAAATTTTCATTGTTGATGTGAAGTTATCCACGATTTTCTAGCCACGCTTGATGACGTGTGGACTGTCGAAATTGGGATAGAGGAGATTTCGCGTGCAACGTTGCCAAACTTCCCAGCCACGCTTTTCCCAACCATACTTATTTTAATGTATGTTTCAGCAGTATTTTGCCTGTTAATCATTTTCCTGATAGCCTACGAAGTGTTACAACCATTCTTAGAACAGGGAAAAATCGATCACTTCCATTATGAAATTCGTGTTTTTCAGGAAAAATACGTGAGTACAAAAAAAAATCGAAAAAAAACATCACATGTCACATGGTAAGTGCAGTTCTACCGCAGACCACACTCCACAGGCGTTATATCAAGCCGTGTGAATCTAACTGCCTGGCAGCTGCTAGGATTTCCATCTGCCAGAATTTCCGATGTTACCCGAAGACCAGTGGCGTCACGTTTTTTAATAAAACTTATATCTGGCTGCCTGGCAGCAGGATTTTCATCTGTCAGGATTTCCGAACTTACCCAAAGACCAGTGGAGTCACGATTTTCAATGAAAATTGTATCGAAATGATTGAAAATCTTGAATAAATGTCTCATTTCCATAAAAATGCTGATAATAGCAGAGAATGATCATAGGTATTGAAATCTATATTGTTTTCCACAATTGAAAGCAATAGGAAAATAATAAAAATATGTTAATTGACTGACTGAACAATAATATAAAATATTAACATTTTTTACACATTTTATCAGGAAAGTTAGCAGGTTTTAAGGTCTTTCTGACATTGTTTCATTGTTATATTTTATCAAACTTGTGAAATATATAGAAAAACCAATTCTTTGTGGTGAACCAATTTCTTGCTGATGGGGTTGAGATGACATTTCACTCTTGGAAGGGATATTATATTATATTTGAAAAAATCAAACCTCTTACTTCCCAATCGACTGTCAGGATGAAATGTGAAAAAACAGTTCTTTGTGACATATTTTATCATATCTATACGAAATAATTTCTTGCTAATGGGGATGAGTTGACGTTTCACCCCTAAAACGAATAATATTTGAAAAAATCAAATCTAGTACTTCGCATTCGACTGTCAGGATGAAATATTAAAAAAAACAGTTTTTTGTGACATATTTGATCACATCTATGCGGAATAATTTCTTGCTAATGGGGATGAGTTGACGTTTCACCCCTAAAACGGATAAAATTTGAAAAAATCAAATCTAGCAGTACTTTGAATTCGACTGTCAGGATGAAATATGAAAAAAACAGTTCTTTGTGACATATTTGATCATATCTATGAGAAATGATTTCTTGCTAATGGGGATGAGTTGACGTTTATAGACCATGGTGTGATTTTGTCATTCATACTTTCGAAGGGCTCAAAGTGGAACGAATTGTTAGAAATCAAAAATTCATTATTAATTCTATGTTGCCGAAATTGAAGAACTTTTTTATTTTTACCATATTCCTGCTTTGATAGGCTTCGATAATCACCTAATTAACGAAGATTCGCGTAGGTGGAGACCATTGGAAGATTTAACTTTTTTATTAAATGGCTTAGTAGTTTAGTAGATGATGTTAATAATATATAAAAAGGTAGGAGATAGGAACTATATACAATCACAGTTTTTGAAGACGTAAAATGTTCCGTGAAAGAATTGAAAGTATATCAGATTAACATTTCTCTCAACAGTAAAAGCTGGTTAACCAATTTCGTAGTACCTAAATATCACTTTGAATTTAATAAAGAGTAATGATACATACCAGATTATATCAGAAGGAATTTCGTCATTAATTTTTACTTTTAGTAGTTTTGAAGAGCCTTTTATAAGACAAACTAGAATCGTAAAGAAGCAAATCGCGATGTCAGTGTTGCTAAATAATCATTAATGCTTGATAATAATTGATTTTGAAACAAGAACATTCACTTTCATAGATCCATTCAATAGTACTAGGGCCAAAACTCAAACGTATTTGAATAAATTTCAGAATTTCATGAAATGTCATTATGAATTCCATGAGGAAGAACATTTTAGGGATGTCAATGATTTTTTAATTAAGGTTTTTGACCACTATCATCAGCAAGACGGTTATAACTGTGGAATAATCTGTATACATTTCTTTGAGAATATCATTGTTTGGCACGAAGGACTCCTCCACAAACTACCATATCATACGGCTTACCACCTCAGCTATGCCATCTCTTATCGAGTTTTCTTTCAGGCAGATCGCTTCACGTGGTGGTGGACGGTGTATCGTCTGATACCATTGGCATCAATTCCGGCGTTCCACAAGGATCAATTTTGGCACCAACATTATTCCTGCTTCATATCAATGATCTGTTGGGAGTAACAACTTGCCCCATCCACAGCTTTGCATCAGATGATAGTACCCTCCATACTGCGTTCTCTTCCAGAATTCCCATTTCTTCCCAGGAAACTAAGAACTCACGGCGCAGGCAGGTCAATGCTGTCAATGAAGATCTTGCTGAAATCACAGCCTGGGGAACGAACAACCTAGTTGAATTCAACGCCACCAAAACTCAAGCCTGCATTTTCTCTAGAAAGGCGGAACTCAGTATGCCCGATATTGTAATGTCTGGCTCCACCATCCCCACCAAGCCCACCATATCTATGCTCGGTATTTCCATCAGCAACACTCTTTCATGGGATAATCATGTCAGATCCATCGCAAAAGCTGCTTCACAAAAACTCGGATTCTTGTTCCGTGCGAAAAGCTACTTTACACCTCAACAGCTTCTCATGATCTACAAAGCGCAGATACGGCCTGTTTCTAGAATACTGTTCCCACATATGGGGTTCAGCACCAAAACATACGCTGATGCTCTTAGATTCCATCCAGAGAAGAGCCATTCGCCTGGTGGGTGACGCCACACTCACTCACTCTTTGACATCATTGGAACACCGTAGAAAGGTCGGCGACCTTTCACTTTTCTATCGATACTTCCACGGGAAATGTTCTTCGGAAATCTCTGCAATCATCCCTTCACTAGCAATACCAATCAGACGAACTAGACAAGCCCAGTCAGCACATCCTTTCGTTGTCAACCTCGAAAGATGTCGAACAGCACTTTATCAAGACTCCTTCATCCATAGAACGGCTAGGCTCTGGAATTCATTGCCTGTGGAAGTATTCCCAACAGCATATAATCTCCAAAAATTCAAAAAAAATTCCAATACCTACCTCCTGTCCCTATCCTCCCTAGGAACGCACGATGTTCTTTGAACATTATAGGGATTCCCTTTCGTGCGCTCCAAGCGATAAATAAAAAAATAAATACCATAGATACTGATCGCATATTATGTAGGTAGGTGTAATTAGAGGATTCAGTAAATTCAAAATTTAATAATATATGTCAGGTGAGCTCAAATATGTGAATGCTTTATTTCATACATTATTAAATCCACAGTACTGCTCACTATTATTATGCTATTATCTATGTACTTGGATAGAAATTCCAATATCCACAATACTGATAACTTACTATAAAATCAAGTCAGGTTAGGAAGAGGCCAAGAAGGCTTTCTAGGTGCCATTATGAATTTTATACTGAAGCTCTATTCGTTAGGTAGGCTGAGAGACCTTTCTGTGAGGGGAGGTGGGAGGCCTTTGTATGGGTTGATAGGGCTAATGGCGAACCTCCCAATAAAAAGGTGACGCGCTCTTGCAATACCTCCTGGGTAGGTGCGTGGCAACTTGCAAAATAATATAATAGAATAATAAGAAATTATATCGTATAGATATGATCAAATTTGTCACAAAAAACTGTTTTTTCCATATTTCATCCTGACAGTCGAATGCCAAGTACTAGATTTGATTTTTCCAAATATCCGTTTTAGGGGTGGAACGTCAACTCATCCCCATTAGCAAGGAATGATTTCATATAGATACGATCGAATATGTCACAAAGAACTGTTTTTCTCATATTTCATCCAGCCAGTCGAATGCGAAGTGATATAGATTTGATTTTTTCAAATATTATTCGTTTTAGGGGTGAAACGTCAACTCATCCCCATTAGCAAGTGATTATTTCGTATAGATGTGATCGAATATATCACGAAGAACTGTTTTTTTCATATTTCATCCTGACAGTCGAATGCGAAGTACTAGATTTGATTTTTTCAAATATTATTCGTTTTAGGGGTGAAACGTCAACTCATCCCCATTAGCAAGGAATGATTTCATATAGATACGATCGAATATGTCACAAAGAACTGTGTTCCTTATATTTCATCCTGACACTCGAATGCGCGAAGAACTAGATTTGATTTTTTCAAATATTATCCATTTTAGGGGTGAAACGTCAACTCATCCCCATTAGCAAGGAATTATTTCGTATAGGTATGATCGAATATGTCACAAAGAACTGTTTTTTTCATATTCCATACAGACAGTCGAATGCGAAGTACTAGATTTGGTTTTTTCAAATATTATTCGTTTAAGGTGTGAAACGTCAACTCATCCCCATTAGCAAGAAATTATTTCGTATAGATATGTAAAATATGTCACAAAGATCTGTTTTTTTCACATTTCATCCTGACAGTCGATTGGGAAGTACGAGGTTCGATTTTTTCAAATATAATATAATATCCTTCTCAAGAGTGAAATGTCATCTCAACCCCATGCATCAGCAAGAAATCGGTTCACCACAAAGAATTGGTTTCTCTATATATTTCACAAGTTTGATAAAATATAACAATGAAACAATGTCAGAAAGACCTTAAAATCTGCTAACTTTCCTGATAAAAAGTGTAACAAAATGTTAATATATATTATTGTTCAGTCCGTCAATTATCATATTTTAATTATATCCTATTGCTTTCAATTATTGTCGGAAACAATATAGATTCCAATACCTATGATCATTCTCTGCTATCATCAGCCTTTTTGTGGATTCCCTTTCGTGCGCTCCAAGCGATAAAAAAAAATGAGACATTTATTCAAAATTTTCAATCATTATCATTATAATACAATTTTTATTAAAAAACGTGACTCCACTGGTCTTTGGGTAACTTCGGAAATCCTGGCAGATGGAAATCCTGCAGCCCAGGCAGCCACATATTAGTTTTATTAAAAAACGTGACGCCACTGGTATTCGAGTAACATCGGAAATGCTGGCAGGTGGAAATCCTAGCACCTGCCAGCAGCCAGTTTCACACGGCTAATACCGGTGTGAAACTGGCAGACCAGGCCAGCGGCCAAAATTTACGAAGTTACCCGAAGGACCAGTGGCGCACCAGATATTTTTATCAGGGTGTGAACTTGGCAGACCATTGACAGCTGAATTTCCAAAGATCTCGAATGAACAGTGGCTGACCCCGCAATTTTTTTTTTGTCTGTAAAATTATTGCAATAAGATATTGTGATTCCTATTCACATAACAATTATTACAGTTATTGTGGAATAAACATATATATATGAACACCTAGCAAATATACAAGTATTTACTTGATAGTTTCTCCTTGACAAAAGTATGTGGTGGTGTAAGGACTGCCGCTATCAAACATGATGGAAACGCATTGATTCCTTCTAAAGAATATGATTTCTACCAGGAATAATCACTATATATACCTCTGCCTGCTGAGTATTTTTTTTTCGATGCAGCACGCTCAATTACAAAATTAATTTCTGAGGCTCAGCACAGGACTGCCGCGATCAAACATGATAGAAGGCTTTATTTTCGTACTACGAAGGCGTAGAGGGGCCACCGCAATTATTTTTTATAATTCTGACTTAGTATCTTGAAATTTCGACTTAGTATCTCGGAATTATATAATTCCGACTAATTATGTCGGAATTCCGACTTAGTATCTCGGAATCATGTAATTTCGACTTATTATGTCGGAATTCCGACTTAGTATCTCGGAATTATATATTTCCGACTTATTGTGTCGGAATTCCGACTTATTATCTCGGAATTAGGACATTGCGGTGTTGTGAACATATAGTTAAGTGTTACATACCTATGTATGTACCTATACTGTGAGGACGACTCCCGAATAGCTAATTGTGAATAATCCATATACCTAATAGGTAGTTACATTTATTAATGATAATCTATAGCGTGATGGAATTAATTCGAGAAACAACGCTGGTAGGAGCTCGCAATCAATAAAAGAATGCTATACTGTACGAATAGTATAGAATTCATTGCTCTGAATAAACTATACGGTTTTCTCGAAAAACGGTGCTGTTATATCTCTAGCGGCCCTGAAGTGGTTAGGCGACCGCGTCATTGATATTCCTCTAGTTTCTAACCAGTGGTGATCCACAGTGATCCAGAGAGTGGTGAAGGGGGTGATAATCTACCCTCCAAGCCTCGCCGAAATATCGATAGTTACCTCTCGTGTTATTTCATATACAGAGACGTGCACAAAAAACATTCAGCCCTATATATCTTGTGAATCATTCGAGATAGGATATTGAAATCTGGTGGGTAGCAAGTTTTTCAAATTGATTATTCATTGACAATTTAATTTTCTTCCTATCACTCCCGGTTCAACCGGAAGCAACCCCAACTTGATTTTTAAATGGGTCATTCTCTGTACCCATATTTTTCGATATATGGATCCAGGGGATCGTTTTATTCGTTTTACACACATTAGAGACTTTTTCATCAAAATGTCGAGATATATAGGGGAGAATTAATAATTGGGTTAACTTCCGGTTGCACCAGAAGTGATATAATAAATGAATGTTCTGTCAATAAACGGCAATTTGATATACTTGCTACCCGGTAAATATCAAAATCCGACCCCGTATATTCAGAGGTAACAGCACTCGCTGATTTTTTGGCATTCCTATGGATAATAGAAAATATATTCGTATATATTATACTTTTTATATTCATCGCCTTTCCCCCCTAAACGATACCCTGGATCCGCCACTGTTTCTGAAGATCAATTTTCGCTATAGAAAAACGTTTTAGTGACAACTATCATCGCATATCCTCTTCAAAGATAATTCATAATCGAATAACGGCCGCTGGTAACAGCTCCATTTTCAATAGAAAACCGTAGCTATAGGGAGCTGTTTCTTTTTCCAAGATTATAAGGATATATAGACTAGAGTTAAGGATAGCCCGAATAAGCACGAATTCATTACTTTCCTAAATTAACCACCGTGCCCTAAGGATCCTAGATTGCACAATGTCATCCATCGAATATTCTCCGAGAATATTTGAATATTCTCACAATATGATGCGCTATACGAATCATAGTTGTGAATGATATAAATAGCAAGATGTCAACACTTCATTAGTAGGATAATTAGTATTGAGGGAAGAGAATAATAGGTTTTGGGTCAGGAGAAAACATTATATATTAATATCGATACAAGAATAACATCAATATCATATTTTGATACGATCATATCTGTTTATTTCCAGAATATTCAAGATGAAAATCTTGAGAATATGTCAAATTGGATGTTCATAGAATATTCAAAAAGAATATGTCAAATTGAACGTTCATAGAATATTCGTAGCAGGATGAGAATTTTCTTTGAACTTTCCGACAATATTCTATCAGTATATTCTGAAATAAGTATATCTGAACGTTATCAGAATATTCATAGAATATTCTGTGCTCTCTCTGGGTATGGTCACAACACCGCAATGTCCTAATTCCGAGATAATAAGTCGAAATTCCAACATAATATGTCGGAATTATATAATTCCGAGATACTAAGTCGGAATTCCGACATAATTAATAAGTCGGAATTACATAATTCCGAGAAACCAAGTCGAAATTCCGACATCATGAGTCGGAATTATATAATTCCGAGATACTAAGTCGGAATTTCGACATAATAAGTCGGAATTACATAATTTCGAGATACTGAGTCGAAATTCCGAGATACTAAGTCGGAATCATGAAAATTAATTGCGGTGGCCCCTGTACACCTTCGTATCATCCAAAGAATGATACCTACCAGGAATAATCACTACCTCTGCCTGCTGAGTATTTTTTTTTTCGATGCACCACCCTCAACTTCAAAATTCATTTCTGAGGCTCAGCACAGGACTGCCGCGATCAAACATGATAGAAAGGCTTCATTTTCACTCAAAAAATGATACCTACTAGAAATAATTACTACCTTTGCTTGCTGAGTATTTTTTTTTTCGATGCACTACCCCCTCGAACTTCAAAATTCATTTCTGTGGCTCAGCACAGGACTGCCGCGATCAAACATGAAAGAAAGGCTTCATTCTTATCCAAAGAATGATACCTACCAGAAATACTTAATTACTACCTCTGCCTACTGATAGTATTTTTTTTTCGATGCACCACCCTCAACTTTAAAATTCATTTCTGAGGCTCTGCACAGGACTGCCGCGATCAAACATGATAGGAATACTTTATTTTCATCCAAAGAATGATACCTACCAGGAATGATCACTACCTCTGCCTGCTGAGTATTTTTTTTTTCGATGCACCACCCTCGAACTTCAAAATTCATTTCTGAGGCTCTGCACAGGACTGCCGAGATCAAACATGATAGAGAGGCTTCATTTTCATCCAAAGAATGATACCTTACAGGAATAATCACTACCTCTGCCTGCTGAGTATGGTTTTTTCGATGCACCACCCTCGAACTTGAAAATTCATTTCTGAGGCTCTGCAGAGCACTGCCGCGATCAAACATGATAGAAAGGCTTTATTTTAATCCAAAGAATGATACATACCAGGAATAATTACTACCTCTGCCTGCTGAGTATTTTTTTTTTCGATGCACCACCCTCAATTTCAAATTTCATCTGAGTCAATAAAACATTCAATAATAATTTTTGAATGATAATTGATTGCAACATTGTCCTATTTTCCTATATGAATATTTTTATTTAATCACGTTTACTCTCAAATAAAAGAAAAAAACGAGAAAATATTTCAAATAATGCGAGCGCTTCCCTTTAGCGAACATAAGATAGAAAGAGATAGGTATCCGTAAACACTGCGAGGGTCCCTTCCAGTTTTTTATATTCAGTTCATTGCTCCATCGTGACTGTCGTGAGAATATTGTGTTACTAGTGTCACCTTGTCACCTGTAATGTGTTGATGTCATATTAATAGTTGCGTTCTATTTATCCGATTTCGCCACCGGCATCACTTTGAGGTGTCGTTGTATTTGCAACTTCTCCGATTCCGGTTGCTACTTTGCAATTCGCCTTACTACAAGAAAGGATTTTCATCATGACTACAAGGAACGACGTTGAATGACTGTTGACAGTTGTCAATAAATTATATTAGATTGACGAAAACCGAAACTTTTTGAAAGTAGAAGACATTTTTATCGTGAGGTTCACAAGTTCATGATTCTCTCAGGTAAGACAGGTTTATTATGTTCATTCCCAGATGAAATGAATTATCTCGATCTCCGAGAGAAGTTTGCCCCTTCACTTTTCTATCTTAAACTAGGGTCATTGATGGAAATTGACGTAAAAGTCATCATAACAGGGTACGGACAGATCATAGCTGCATTCTTTTTTAATGATCTAGAGACTTTAGTTTTGTCTACTGGCATCCCTGACATTGCTGTCACGTCACATCCATGGGCGCTACAGAAAATCATTCAAAATTTTAATAATAGGTATGTACAGGGTATTTACTTGTTGAGGAAGATCACGAGTTTTGTAATTATGATCCGATTATATTCAAAATTGGGAGGTATCTGGGGTTCTCCGGGGTTGGAGATAATGATTTTTTCGTCAAACTTGGAAAATTCAAGATGACTGATCCAATATAGAGCGAAAGAAATTTCTAATTATGATCTGGTTCTATTTAAGATTGGTATCTGAGGGTTTTCGGGGTCGAACTTCATGATTTTTTATCAAAATTGGGAAATTCAAGATGACGGATCCAATATGGCGAAAGACATTAGTTTATATAATTATTACTCTACCACAAATAGAAACTTTGTAGGATGCAAGAGTGAAAATAACGTTAAGTTATACTGCGTATACCTACTTATCTGTTATTTCATCAATAAATTATTCGAAAATGACTTCTGTATTCAAGGGAGACGGAAAAATCATATGTATAACATGGGGGTAAAGTATATTGTATTTTTTATTTTCCTGTACATTTTAAATTTTACGTATTACTTTTTATCAACCCACTTTTCGTCCCAGACGAAGTTTTATACATAGTGTGATATTAGTCACTCCATAAATTCTTCTCCGAATTGGATTTCCGAAAATATATTTAGCACACATGACATGAGTACAGTTATTCAGATACCCACATCGAAGTTTCCACCATTTCTCAATCATAAGGCTCAGCTCATTCAGCTCATAGATGAACTTCTACTCAGCTTGAAGTTAGAATTCATTTAGTCAATTCAGTCAACCCTGGTATACAGTCTAAGAACATTCTCTTTCGCTGAAATATATTAAGCTTTCAGTACAATTTATATGATTCCTACCTCGCAAAGATTATGCTGGAGTAGTAAACTCTAAAACTAAAGGATTGTTCATCTATATCTTGGTATAGTTGAATCAGGAATTCCATATGGAAATTACGTATGATACGCCAGTGACCTCAATATAACCTAAAGAACAACGAATGTCAAAAATCTAGTGTTTATCCCCAGAATTGAATAAGGATGGAACTATATAACTGTTTCACAAACACTTTAGAGTGAGAGGAGACGAGGATCTGTCCGTACCCTGTTAAGATGACTTTAACGTCAATTTCCATCAAGGGACCCTATCCGTTGATTGATATATTACGCTTACGCTGGGAAGATGCCCAACCTTATGGGGCAAAACGAGGTCCAAAATAATCTCACAACTAGATGGCGTACCATAGTTCGAAATCTCACATAGTGGCGGCGATAGTGTCGAACGATGTCGGAGCAATACTTCTTAATTTGACTGGCAGGTGCGCCACTTACGAAGAGAATCTATTGGAATGCAGATGGCGTGCGACTTGGAACAAATAAACAATCCATAATCCAGAACGCTGGTATCGAATCCACGATCGATCAGTACGATTCTAACTAATATGGCGGTAAATTCGAATTTGTTAGTAATAGTTGTACTGGATGTGCTTCTAACGAGCGCATCACGGACGTGAGATCATGAAGAAAATTTATAGAAATCGAATTGGAGTGAATCACAAAATTCAATGTCTCAACAATAAATACTTCCATTTTTGGCGATTGTGGAATAAACTGGTCAGCGGATATCAATATATAAGCTGCTCATAAATTTGATTGAAATTCAGGAACCCGGACCAGTGTTGTCACCTTAGTGTATTTTACCCTAGAACTGAATCTAAATGGGTCTGTTTGAGTGGAATTTCATATAACATTATGTCGAATAACTAAATCAAACTATAATTCACTGTCGCAAATCATTTTCTTGTCAGAGCTATGTACAATTTTTGAAATTTTATTTTTGAAATTACTGATATTTATCACATGAAAAACGCGGAACATTGCGTGACAATTCTATACCGCTATCAATCCAAAGTATTTTATACTGGTATATGATCCGACCTATGTATTGCCGAAACTTGGAGTGCCAATAATTTCCTTTGACTTTTGTGGGGCGGCCGACTCGGTGCGTTTGTCGGCGATAGGGCTGCCAAGCCTTCGTTTGTCGCCCTAACGTCCCAGGGACGTCCCTAATTTTATACAAGGACATCCCAGAGATATCCTTTGTCGGGACAGAGTACATACTTACTTATTATTGAAATTCACCGAGTAGGTCGTGGAAGCAAAATGGAGGCCAAAAAATGACTTTCTATTATATCATTAGAAAGGAATGGTTATGCTGAATAGTACAGGCAAGAAAAAGTTGTATGTTCCTATTTAAGTTATGGACCTACAGAGTATTGTTTTTTTCCCAATTTTTCCAATAGTTTTTTGGCGGCTTTTTATAACGCCGACGAATGAAAATAAAATATCACAGTGGTAGCAACTGTTATCAAGTGACGTATGGTTTCCATAGCCAACTTTTCAATTTTTGGCTTTCATTTTGCTTCCAGGGCCTCTACTCGGTGAATTTCAATAATATTTTATTTCTGATCTAGTTTCTGGTTAGATACCAACTTGTGATATGTCATTAGAAAGGGAATTGAATGCTGAATAAAGCGAAAAGAAAAAAAAATAGGGTTTCCATTTAAAATAACAAAGTTGATGTTACTTCCGGTCAGACCGGAAGTTAACTTCGACATGTCAATATGCTCAAATTCTAGCTCTTATGTCATTATATCGACGCTCCAAATTTCACAAACCTACTTCATACAATAACTGAGATATTCCGTAGGCAATACTTCCGTAGCCACCCGGTATATAATATGTTCCAATAGTTATGACTCACTCAGTATATTATGCCTATTATAGATGATGTATTTTATTTCATTTTTATAGTGAACCATTAACAATCAAAGATTCAAAGATATCTGACTATTTATTTTCTATCTACTGATGAGACTCTAAGAAATTATCACATTCAGATTGATTATATTGTCAATATTTTGTAATGTGTTATTAATACAAATTTTTAATATGGATACAAATTGAGTGAAAAAAATAATCAACGAAAAAGGCGTGAGATGTTTTTCCAGCTATACATATATATTGGTCTAGGCATAGTATGACGAGTTATATTCACAAGGGAATTTTAAAAAACGCCAGAGAGTAGGAACCCAACTGAGTGAGAGATCATAATATGTTTTTCTCTCTTCCGCAAGGAACCGAGGGAAGAATCAATACTCGCAACCCGTTGTTATTGTTGCGGAATGCGGATTCCCCATATGCGTCCATGGGATTCACCGACCGTAGCAAACATTTTTTTATCGGAACCGGTCGGGCGGGTCGGTTCTCATCGTAGAAGACAAGGATAAACAAAAATTTCTGGAGCGATAGCACGCGGTGGGATGGGATCTGTAATTCTGTACAAAAGTGTAGTAATCTGTACAATTAGTTCAGACATGTTCTGTGTGCCTAGTGGAGTCGCTACCTCACAGTGGCTAAACGATAGACGAGGGGATGAGCGGGGCATCGCCTCGCAAATAACACAGGTTGGGCATCTTCCCAGCGTAAGCGTAATATATCAATCAACGCCCTATCTTAAACGAGAGAGAGGAAAGTTCTCTCCTCTTCCATCTTTCTCTTCATCAATGATACCAACCTAGCTGCATTGAAATATAGAGAGGTCAGATAAATCTGCCTTGTCTAACTATCTAGTTTGTGCTACTGAACTATTTTTGTACTCAGCAGAGAGTCAAATTTAACGATATTAACAAATGATGTCGAAATAAGTATGATATAATTCCAAATTTCATTTAAAAAATTCGAAAGAATATCAGTCAATGACATTTATGACATTGACATGTCACATCATTATAACATCGAAAATAGTTCACTGGCGCAGAGTAGACGTTATAGACAAGGAAAGATTTATCGGATCTCTCTATATTTCAATGCGGCCACGTTGGTAGCATTGCAGAGACAGATGGAAGAGGAGAGAACTTTAAAAGACCTCAATTGTGCTCTGATTCATTTTCTGAATTCTCAAATCTAGCATCATGATTTTGATATTATTCGGAGCCCCAATATACTATATGAATTATTACCTCTATCATCTATAATATGCATATATGTACTATCTCTATATATGGCTCATCGCCTATGTGATATCTCAACAAAATTGGGACCAAAATGAGAGGTACTTTTTGAATCTATAAGGACGGAAAGTGAAGGATGGAAGATTTGAAATAAGTAGCCATATTGTCATATTATTTTTTCCCTACGTCGGCATCAACGCCTATTGGTCGGTTTCCTTACCTGTTCAGCCTGTTCGTTTGTATTGCTAAACTTGCTAAAATTGATTTTTTACCCATAGTCGACTCTGTTCATCATGATGTAAACAAATAAAGTCATAGAAAAAAATCAAGTTCAGCAGGTAGAGCAAGGACAAACGAACAGGCCTATAGAGACAGAGATTGGTCCTGCTTTGAGGACAGCTTGATTCATATATGATTAGTTCACACGTTAAAAGGTAAGGCCCCCGTCATTCCCTGCTCGCCCAAGACTTTCGAAGACTTTTGAGGGCAATTTTGAGGGTTGCTCGTAAGGGGGCAACCGAATGACGGATAGAACAAATTTTAGAACAAATTTTTTTTAGTAGATATATGATAATTTGTCAATTGAGCTCTTTTCCCTTAGATTTTTCTACCTTGAACGAGAGAGAGAGGAAATTTGTCTCCTCTTCCATCTTTCTCTTCAATGCTACCAACGCGGCCGCATTGAAATATAGAAAGGTCTGCGCCACTGAACTATTTTCGATATAATAATGACGTGATATATCTATGTCATTAATGTGATTGGCTAATGACATTTCGAATTTTCAAAATAAAATTTTGATTTATATCATACTTATTTTGACATAATGTGTTAATATCGTTAGAGTTGACACTCTGCTAAATTGAAAAATAGTTCAGCGGCACAAAGTAGATGTTAGACAAGGAAATATTTATCGGACCTCTCTATATTTCAATGCGGCCACGTTGGTAGCATTGCAGAGAGAGATGAAAGAGGAGAGAACTTTCCTCTCTCTCTTTCAAGATAGAAAAGGGCTCGCAAGGTCATGAAGTTTGACGTTTTATTTGTAAACGTAATTTTGTTACCACCACCCCTACCAGAATAGAACAAATAAAACGCAACTATATGAAATTGGCGGGAACCAGGATGTCAGAGTTCAGGGTGTTTACATTTTTATTGCTTTCATGATTCTATTGCTTGCTTTTGCTTTCACACAGACCACCACTTTCTTGATCTGGCACTAGTGGCACTTGCAGTTGTTTTCTCAAGTTTTATTGAAGAACACCCAGATTTCTGTAAGTGTTGCCTTTAATATAGATTCATACTTATTCCCTATAATAAATATTTCGACCAAACCATTGCAAGTAAGTAATTCATGATCTAGGTATTTGTTGGTAACTGACAAAGGAAATCTCCATACCACAGTCCATACCTACTGTGAAAATATTGGGGTTTTCATTGAATATATCTAATATAATATGAAGTTAAAATGCTGGGTCAAGGGATTTCGTAGATCATCACTTTAACTTGAAGTTCTGTCTCCTGTTTCTAATGATTCTCCACTGTGGCAGCCAAAAGGGCTAGGTGAGAGAAAGTATTGCCTGAAATAATTTTGCAGCTATAATACCTGAAGTAGTCATCTGCCTGATGATCAACTCTCTCCCAAAATTGAAGTATTGATACAAGTTGAAATCTTTCTGAACACCATGACCTAAGTAAATTTTCAACACAAGTGGAATGTTCTTTGTTTCTGCCAATTTCCCCATACATGGACTGAATGTGGCCAATTTGATCCATAATATGGATACTTGAAATGTGTAAGGTAGAGCTCAAAAGTAATAATACCTTTATATTTTAAAAAATTTATCTCAAAGTCACATCAATATATATTTCAAAGAAAAAGGCTCTAACCACTTTTAGCAATCATGTGGATTACTTCATAATATTTAAAGTTCCCGTTCAAATGGGTTACATATTAGTTCCTGAAAACTGAAAAAAAAATGAAAGCTAGTACTTTTTGTTGCTAAAAACAGTACCAATAAGTACCTATGCAAAACAAACTCCAGTTTGTGATATTAAATGTGTCACTTATTCAGTCATAGAATTGAACCATCAGCAATTGGATAACCAACCTCATATATGGTTAGTTTTTAGTTGGAAATGACCTCCCCTACCACCCAACTTCTTCTGATCCGAGTTCTGATCCATGACTTTTAGTTTTGGAACACACCCCTGTATATTAGTCTTGGTCAAAATCATAGTAGGCACACTAATATCCTGCCATATTTCCATTTCATTTTCATCATCCCAAAATACCCAGTACAAAAAAGCAATTGAATAGGTCTCATATTTTAGTATTGAGTTGAACTTTGAATATTACAGTGCCATATCTATCAGTTACTTTATTGTGTGTACTTGTTTCAACATGTGTCAGATTAAATTTCTTCAAGTTGAGAATATTTTTGGATGATTCATTGAAAGAAGTGAAGCCTAAACTTGATTTCACATGATTGAATTCAGATGAAACTCTGAGATCACAGAAAAGAACTGTTTACATTCACCACTTTCCAAACATCAAAATATGACACTCAATTGGGGTGAATGTGAAACAAGTTGAAGTACTGAAAACTGGACTAAAAACCATTTAGTAACAAAAAAATATCTTACAAGAGGCCACACAATTATATCCGAAAAATTATACTGATCCCTCCTTTAGAAAAAAAAAAACTAAGTAGACAGATTTGAATATATATCCAATGAAAACAATAAAGGTTACAGAGAAACAGAATATTTTTAAGGTGTGCCAAAAGCTTTAATATATACTTTATTTAATTATATTATAATTATTTAATTATACCACACATCAAATGCAGAAAGACTTCTTTGCAGAAAAACATCTTAGATGTTCTTTTTATCAAAACCTTCAAGCTCCTAAATGGAAATCTCATTCAGATCCAATTCAAGGGGGCAAGAGAAATAATATTGAATACAATTATGTTTTTCTGGTTGAAAATATTGAGCCACATGAAGTGAAAGTAATAGGATTCAAATCAATTGTCAAAACATAGAAATTTCGTTGAAGATTCAAGCTAGTCAAAATCAAATTACTCAAATGAGTGGACTTTTCCAACAGTACATTCAAAAGGCAGAAGAATGTTGTACCATTTTGAAAAAACAATGATTTCCTGCCTGTCAGAAGTCATATTGGAGTTCAGTTTTTAGTGTTTAGTGTTTTACCACTAATCAAACCGATTTTTTGAACGCCTCGCTATGTTAGCATCTTCAGGAGAAGATTAAAATATTTTCATTCTCCTCCTGAAGATGTTAACATAGTAATCGAAACACGTGTTGAGGCGGTTAATAAATGCTTTTTTCGTCGACCTTTTCAAAAAATCGCAAAAACCGACCATTGCCGAAGGTAAGTACTTTTCGACCGCGCGGACACAATTTTCGTCCGCAAACACTTTTCGTCTGCTGCAAGGTTGTCAGTTCCACTGAATTTTCAGTAAATCTCCTGATTTGCATATTGATCTACTGATCTCTGGAAACATTTCATAACCTACAGAAGAATATTTTGACACTTATTTATTATCATAATTACCTATATTATTATTAATCTTTGGTTACTCACATACACTCATAAATTGCCTGATATTTCGACACGCTCTGTTCAAATTAATTTTAAAAAATAAGTAATAAATTTTCATATAAGTACTGATGATATGTATCAATCAAAAAGACAATACTTTATCTGATTCAGATCAAATTCAATTTTTTATATACCTCTGTTATAACATTTTGTTTTTTCTGTTTAATTCATTTATTTGTTTTGTATTTTTGTTGTTCATTTTCACTATTTGTTTCTGTTTTTCATATACTCGAATCCTATGAGTACCTATGTAACTGTATTTTGTGATATTTGTGAGTATTTTCAAATTGATAATTAGGAATATGATTATTTTTTCATGGGAATGTTTTCTTTGTTTCTATTTTGATGAAAAAAGGTTACTTTTTGTGTACTAAAAGAATATAATGTTTTGACGTCATAGGTTTATTTCATTATCCTTTCTTGGAATTCGTATAGAATAAAATAGATCTGAATTTATGACAAGGTTTTTACATGGGTATTTACTGATGAAATAAAAATCAATCTGGCAACCCTGGTCCTCGCGGAGAGTGAGTTCTGATTCGACAACAACTGTCATTTGTTGTTGTCAAATTAATTATACACGAAATCCGATAGATTTCATGTGTAAAGTGCATAAAAGTCAATGAAGTCAACGAAAACATTCAATATGCACCTCGGCTACAAACTGTCTATTGTCTCGCCTGATCAATAGCCTCGGATATCAATTCACAGACTTCATCTTAATAGACAGTTTTTCGTCCTTGGTATATTAATAAATATTGTCTCAATTTTCATTACAATTTCTTATACTGCCTTTTTCAGATTGAAGTAAATGTAAACATGCAGTCAGACCCTCTAACATGACCTCAAATAGTTGTTAAAAACGATATGATTATATTCTCCTTGAATATTATTGGTATATGTCATATGGTTCCTGGGTAACATGTTAACATTTGCCTCAACTATATAGGGTAAATGTAAACAGTCTCAGCTATTTCATCAAAAAAGATGGAATGCAAAAAATCCTCTTTAGAATTTTTTACGAGTCGGATTCATAAACTTGCCAAAACCGTTTACAATTACCTCACTCTGACCTCACTCTGTCCTATACATCAGCTTTTTCAGGGTTCGAAATATTCTAATTGATTTCAATGTCTCCCTGTTTAGTTGATTTATGTAGCTTTTTTATCTGGTATCCTCCTTTCCATAAATAAAAATACTATTGTTTCATGATATTAGAAATATACACTAATCAGATTGTCCCAAAATGTCACTGTATTAAATAAATTGAGAATCTACATGAAACATTGTTAGAGAAGAACAAATTCCTCAGTATAGTCAGTGACATCTTGTATTTTGAAAATCTTTTAAAAATATCAATGTTCACTTATCTTTGGACATTTTTCGGTAAAGAATCTGCTCCCGTCTTTAACATGAAAATGAAAAATATTTTTCTCACAAATTTGTTAGGTCGGAGGCTTTGAAACTTCCCAGTGACAATTGATGGTGACGTTGGCAAACAAATGAGTTACAGGATGTTTTCATTTATTTATCTTGAATTTACCGTTTTCAGATTTTAGTAGTAAATACCATGTCCTATTTATATCAACTGAACAGGATGCAATGTTATTGTCTCCGTTCAGAAGAATGCAAACAGATTCCTTGATTTTTCTCTTTTGGTTGTTTTCTTCTTTTCCAATGATTTTCCACTCGGCCATGTGTTGTTCATCTTCTGTAAGGATATGTTCAGCTAGTTTCGATTTATCGATATGTATTTTCTTTGTATTGTACCTACTTATGTGCTTTCATCCTTACTGAGAGTGGTCGATTATTTAGTTTCACCAGTTCAATACTTTCCACAAACGAACACAAGGTATTCTGCAAATACAATTTTTTGGTTATTGTTCTTCATTCTTTGCCTTTGTTTGAGTTAGAATTGATCTCATTGTATTTTCAGTTTTGAACAAAGTTTTCACTTGAAATTCATCACCAACACGTTTCATTCTATCAGATATTCCGGGAATGTATGGTATTATATTTCTCGTTATTGATGTTTGATTTTGTTATGGTGGACCCTGTTTGTTTTCAATTTGATGAATTGTTCTATCAATAAAGTTCTTTAGATAAGATTTGAGTTGAAGAATATTTTTAATTTGGTATTGAAAATTTGTTGGTCAGATGATATTGATTTGGCTTTATAATGGAGTGATTTGAATATTCCTTCTTTGATATTTTTCGGATGTTTTGATTGAAATGCACTTGTTACAAAGATGATATTTGATTTTTAAATCTAAATTTAACATAAACTAGTAGCTGATTGTTAGACTCAATTTCCAAAGTTAACTTTATGGTAGTTTCGGCATTGTTTAGAAAGTATTTACACATATATATATACAACAATACTAATGCTTTTATTCATTTTTCGGCTTTGTTTGAGTTAGAATTGATCTCATTGTATTTTCAGTTTTGAACAAAGTTGCCACTTGAAATTCATCACCAACACGTTTCATTCTATCAGATATTCCGGGAATGTATGGTATTATATTTCTCGTTATTGATGGTTGATTTTGTTATGGTGGACCCTGTTTGTTTTCAATTTGATGAATTGATCTATCAATAAAGTTCTTTAGATAAGATTTGAGTTGAAGAACATTTTTAATTTGGTATTGAAAATTTGTTGGTCAGATGATATTGATTTGGCTTTATAATGGAGTGATTTGAATATTCCTTTTTTGATATTTTTCGGATGTTTTGATTGAAATGCACTTGTTACAAAAATGATATTTGATTTTTAAATCTAAATTTAACATAAACTAGTAGCTGATTGTTAGACTCAATTTCCAAAGTTAACTTTATGGTAGTTTCGGCATTGTTTAGAAAGTATTTACACATATATATATACAACAATACTAATGCTTTTATTCAAAGAGAGGAGAAGAGAGAATCCCAAAAAAAATAAAACTCCACCTACTCAATCAACCTATTTACAGACAGTATGAAGAAATACATCTTTGTCACTAATAGTTTTATAAATACCTATTCTCCTAATTAGAAATGTTTCCAAAAATATTTTGCCACAACATTTACAACCATCATTACTGATACAATATTTGGAGCTGAGAAAAAAAATTTAACAAGAGCCTGCTGACCTTGGTGATAACTCTTCTTTACCTTTTCAGGAAGCTACTGATTGCTGAAGTTTGTGAGGGCTCCAGTTGCGGATCACGAGAACATTCTTTTTGAATCGTGGATTTGAATCTCACCTGGCCAGAATCTGATGCTGATTGTATCAAATCAACCATATTTTCAAGGGACTGCTGCTTGTTAATGTACGTATGAATGCTAGTTGCAGAATTTCAGCATAAGGATAAATAAAATGAATAAAATAAGCAACAAAATATTCGAACGTAGTACCAACTTGCCTAGCACTAGAATCATGAATGCAATTGAGGAATCAAAAATTGAATTTATAAAACTATTTGAAATGTTTTGTTAAGTTGCTTCTATGAATGTCTCTTGTGTACACTGACTAGCAGAACAAAATCACCTTCTTGAATATTGAGTGTGAAGTTGGGTATGATTTTGATGAATTTTCTAGTTCAAATTTCAATTTTCCAGTTGGATTGAAATCAGAGGACTTGCTTTATTATCCATATTTAATGCTGTACTGAAATCTGTTATATAATATATACACATATACCTTGGTGTATAAATAACTATTTTTCACCACTAGCAATACAGGGTTACTGGTAATTCAATACATTCCTTTGGAGATGTGATAGAGAAATATGCATTATGCAAAAGTTAATAGTTTTTGAGATATTTTTTTTGTTTTTCTCCTGAAGGTAGACTCCAAGGGTTTGAAAGTTATATTCCCAAAAATCTGCTCTACATGTTTGCAAACTTCCAACTAGAATACATGATCAACACTATTCAACACTATCGCCTCATGTTTGGAATGACAAAATTACAGAAATAATTTAGGTCATCGATAAATTGTAGATGCAAAGTCGTATTTTCGTTTGTGGATTGTGGGTTTTAACCACATTCTAGCGGTTATTTTCAGGAAAATCTCTAAGCCACATTTGTCAAAAATTTGTTAACACTTCCTCATGGCAATAGCTATCTTACTGGGTACAAATGAAACTAAAAGTGCTTGATACGGATTTGGTATTTCGAAGGAATAGTATAAAACACACTTGAAAAATGCCTATCAGTATTTATTTTCGGCAGTTTTTATTTTCGTTTATTTGCTCGAGGCATCCAAATAGCATAACAAATGTTCATAACCTCCATCATTGGGCCGAAGAAAACCCTCGTTTAACAAGGGAAACTATTTTTGTTAATGTGTAGATGGGACTCATTGACAGTTATTTAATAGGACTTTTTTTGCACACAAGAAGCTCAAGGAGTGAATATTGATGATGAACAGGATGTCTTGGCGCTTCTCTATGCCGATGATATGGTCATTCTGGCAAACTCCGAAATAGATGTGGTGAAAAAGCTCAGGATACTAGAGGAATATACTGCCCTGAAAAACCTTCTTGTCAATATGAATAAAACCAAATAATGCAATTATCCCGGGGAGGATTCGAGAACAATATTTACCCATTCAAATTCAAAAATCATTCTTTGATTATCACAAATAAATACACCTATTTAGGAGTTACTTTCACAAGCTCCTGTCTATTTCATGAAATGGCTTCTTCTACGACTGAAAAAGCTAAGCAGGCCATTGGATCAATATTGCCTATAATGACCAAGGCTAAAATTGACACATGGTATTCCCGAATCAAAATCTTTGAGTCTCTGTCCAACTGTGCATCAGTATGGAGTTTGAGATATTAAGATATACTAGAAAGAGTGCAAATTACTTGTCTGGAAAGAATCCTATTAGTGCCCATCAACACCCCTGACTGCTATACGACTTGATACTGAAAGATTAAAATATGCATACCTACACTTTATTCAAGAAATCCTCCTTTATTTTCCTTGACTTTTCACTCAACGAATTATGGCAACAATAACCCTATTTCAAGGCTACAAAGGAATTATGTCGTTCTTCAAAATCATTGTGACCTATTCTGTGGCAGTCTAGGTAAATTCAAAACTAATGTTGTGAAAACAATTAGGAATACCTGATTAATATAATAAGTGCTACATTTCTATGAGTGTAATTTTCATTGCTCCTACTATTATTATTCATATTTTTGTTGTAATTTTTTTATAAAAATGGTGTAACCGTTGAAATAAATAAATAAATAAATAAATAAATAAATAAATAAATAAAATGACCCTCAACTGGCTAGAGAAGGTTCTGAGTATGAGCAGCGATAGGAACCCTAAGATATGCTTCGAAGAACAACTTCGTTTGATTAGGCAACTGTTTAAGTTTATTGGACATGACCAGCTTTGGAATAATCTCAGTAGCCACACCCTCAAAACAAACAAAAAGCAGTTGTTCAACTTGTGATAAACTTTTCAGTCCTAATGTTTCCTTAGCAGCACACAGCCATTTCATGTCATTGTATACTTCCTCTACACCTAAAGTAGTCAAAAAACTATTTACTGTTGAAGTTACCCATTCAAGTCACACGCACTCTTGCTCAACTTCGTCTCTGTAATAATTTTCGTTTGAAATTCACTTACAACAACATTTCATACATAATTGACCCAAACAACATTTGTACAATTTGTGTTAAATGATATGCATTTATATATCAACTAAGTTTTATTTCAGAAGGTCGCATCATGCTCGAAGTAGCTATTACAAAAAGTACCTATAGTAAATAGTGGATAAATAAAAAGAGACAGGACCGTATTCAGAATATTTCCTGACATTCCCTTTGTTCAACAAAAATGAATCAATTCAAAATAAACAAATAATTAAGAATCTCATTTCTCTAAAAATAACTAATGATATCACTGATAGCGCAGCCTATTAGGTATTTTCACAATTCTACCTGATTTCGTAGTTGTTGGAACATGAATAACATCATCATCATTTTCATGTTCTTCTCTCTCAAAACTTTCATCATGCTCTTTTTCACAATCAACAAACGTTTCAGTATCTGAATCATAATTGAAAGAATCATCATCATTATTACAAGTATAATTTTTGTTGATAAATTTATTATTTCTTGACAAAATACTGCCAGTTTTCATTCTCACATTATACGATCTAGGCCTCACGCAACTTTTTGACTCTACAATCCCTTCTTGCCAAACTTTATCTGATAATTGGGTTTGATGAAAACCTTCTCGTTATTTGCAAAATTTTGGATCTCTCTTTTGCTATTCTTGTCATAATGATATTTTTGTTTATCCTGACGCTTCTGCAGATCACGTTTGATAGCCATATAATCATTAGTTTCCGGTTTGAGTAGTGATGTTTCTATTGGTAATATCTCTCGTAATTGCCTAGACATGAGAAGTTTCGCTGGAGATTCAATATTATTGTCAATTGGCATATTTCTGTAATTTAATAAAGTTAAATACAAATCTTTATTTTCGTATTTCGACTTACGAAGCATATTCTTCAAAGTTTGTATGTGCCTTTCAACAAGGCCATTCGATTGTGCATAAAGAGGACTAGTCATTATGTGTGAAAACTGCCAAGATTTTGCGAAAGTTTTGAAATAATAACTATTGAATTGAGGGCCTCACTAATTACAGTAGTGGGAATGCCATGTCTAGCAAATACAGATTTTAGGTGCACAATAACCTGATTGAAAGAAGTAGAATCTTCTAGTTTGGCAAGTTCAGCATATTTGGAGAAATAATCTACCACTAATAAATAAACATCATTGTCAAAGTGAAACAAATCGCAGGCAACCTTTTCCCAAGGTCCTTCTGGCACTGGATGCGGTAACATAGGTTCTTTCTGTTTATTTTTTCCAAAAATTTTACAAGTTGAACAGTTATGAATATAATCCTCTATATGTTGAGTCATGAAGGGCCAGAAAAAACATTCCCTAGCTCTATTTTTACATTTGCTGACTCCCATATGACTATAATGTACTTTACTCAGAATATCTTTTCTCATTTGTTCAGGAATAACTAATTTCCTTTCTTTATATATCAAACCATCAGCCTCTGTGAGATCATCTTTATATTTATAATATATTTTGGCTAAGGGATGCGTTTGCTTAATAGTTTTTGGCCATCCATCCCTAATGTAACTCAATAAAATTTGCATTTCCTCATCATGTGAGGTAAAATATTTCAATTCTTGGATTTTACTATCAGATGCATTCAAATTTAATCTCAATAGACACACTTGAGTATCTGTCTCTATTTCGAAGTCATTATTTTCATCATTTTCATTGATACATGCCCTAGACAGAGTATCCGCGAATATCAAGTCTTTCCCTGGCTTGAAAACAAAATGGATGTCATATCTCTGCAACCTTATAAACATTCTCTGCAATCGGGGCGGACATGCATGTAAAGGTTTCTGAAATAGCTGAACAAGAGCCTTATGATCAGTCTCCAATGTTATTTTTTTTCCGAAGATATATTGATGAAACCGTTCACATGAGAATACTGAAGCATAAAGTTCTTTTTCAATTTGCGCCCAGTTTTTTTGGGATTCTGATAAAGATCTTGAGGCATACATACAAGGCATACCATTTTGCAGCAGTACAGCTCCGACTCCATCTTTCGATAAGTCAGCTGATATTGTAATGGGCTTCTCATGATCGTAGTACTGCAAAATAGGATGCTTGATCAAATATATTTTCAAAGTTTCAATGGCCTGCTCCTGTTGAATTCCCCAAGACCATGCAATTTCTTTTTTGAGTAATTCCCTCAAAGGAGCCGTGATAGTTGATAAGTTTTTTATAAATTTGCCGACATAGGTAATTAATCCCAAAAATCTTTGCAAATCCTCTTTATTCTTCGGAGAGGGCATATCTAAAATAGCTTTAATTTTGGAACTATCAGCTGTGAAACCTGACTGTGATATTTTATGTCCCATATACATAATTTCTTCTACACAAATTTTACTTTTATTTTTGTTAAATTTTATATTATTTTCTCTCGCAATTTGTAATACAGTATGTAAACGTTCATCGTGTTCTTTTTTATTTGTCCCCCAAATCAATATATCGTCCACATAAATTTCTACACCCAATATGTTGAATATTTCTTTGAATTTTTTATGAAAAACCTCAGGGGCGCAAGAAATACCAAAGGGTAGGCGTAAGAATTTATACCTACCAAAAGGTGTTGCAAAGGTACACATATCTGAGCTACTTTCATCGAGTGCAATTTGCCAGAACCCAGACATTGCATCCAGTGTTGAAAAATACCTGGCACCTTTAAGTTTTGATGTAATTTCCTCAAAAGTAGGAAGTGGGAAATGTTCTCTGCGAATGTTTTTATTGAGATCTCTTGGATCAAGAGATATTCTCAAGGACTGATCTTTTTTTAATACTAGAACAATGGAATTCACCCAATCTGTTGGATAATCAACTTTACATATGATACCATCGTTTTCTAAATCTTGCAGGCACTTTTTAAATTTTTCAGTCAATGGAAATGGGATTTTACGAGCAGCATGAACTACTGGTATGACATTATCTTTCAGTTGAATATGAAATACATCTTTAATACAGCCTATGCCTTCAAAACAATCTCGATAATTTTTCATAAAAAACATTTCACTCGATATTTCTTCAGAACTGTTAATGCCATCAATTTTTTTTATAATGTTCAATTTTATACAACTATCTAATCCTAGAATTGCAGGAGAATTTACATCTACAATAACAAAATTGAGAAAATACTCATGATTTTTATATCTACATTTCAACTGACACTCTCCTAGAACAGGAATAGATTCATTTGAATAATTTGTGAGATTAATATTAGATTGTTTGAGTGTAGTTTCGTTTATTTTTATTTTTTCAAGTGTTCTCCTACTTAAAGCATTTGCCATTGAACCTGTATCTAACTTGAACTCTACATTTTCAGACTCATTGACTAGCATTGATATTTTCCATTCTTTTTTATCCCTATTGATTGAATAATTATCATGTACCATACCAATAAATACATTATTATTATCATCATCACAGTCCGCATTCACATCAAATTCATGTTCCTCTTCTATATTATGAACCATATGGATACTTCTATTATTTCGACACATTTTCTGGAAGTGATTAAAACCACCACACAAAGCACACTGCTTACCGAATGCTGGGCATTTTCTTACTTGATGCGCCATACCGCATTTGTAGCAGCTGAAATTCTGGGGACGTGCTGGCCAGTTTCTACCCCTACCTGTGCCCCTACTGAAGCTGTTAGAATTACTGGCACCTGCTGCATACTCCGGATACTGCTGCTGTGTTTGTATATCATCTCCTCTACTCGTACCTGGCTTGCCAGACCTCATACTTGCATATGCACTGGTGCGTACCGCATGCACTTCTCTCACTTCACTAGATATCTCATGAGCTTGCTTCTTCGATTCCTCTACAGCCAAACATATACGTTCCGCTTTCTTTTGTGTCATGTCTGGGTCTTCTAAGAGCCTCTCTCTTAGAGAATCACTATTCAATCCGATAATGAAAACACTGCACACTAATGACGATTCTAAATCACCGAAGTTACAACTCTTCACCTTATTCTTTAGGTCTGTCAGATAATGCTGTATAGTTTCACCCTCAGATTGCTTTCGAGTTAAAAATCTGTGCCTCTCAAACACCAAATTGGTTTTTGGTTTGAAAAATTTTTCGAATTCATCGATCAACGGAGCAATCTTATCTTGATCCTCTGGTTTTATCTTAAACGTATTGAAAATACGGATCCCTTCATCGCCAATATACTGCAATAGTTGCGCACACTGTATTCCTTCTGACTTTTTGTCTACTTCTGTAGCCTTCAGATAGTTTTTAAATTTTTGTATCCAAAATTGCCAATTTTGCGATACATCACCAGACATATCTAACGGTGAAATTGCTCTAAACTCTGACATCCTTGATTACGACCTATCGCACTTCGCACTATTATAGGTTCACAAAACTATACTTTTATTTGAATTTTCCTTTCAAAATCCGCAGCGCCATGTTAAATGATACGCGTTTATATATCAACTAAGTTTTATTTCAGAAGGTCGCATCATGCTCGAAGTAGCTATTACAAAAAGTACCTATAGTAAATAGTGGATAAATAAAAAGAGACAGGACCGTATTCAGAATATTTCCTGACAATTTGTACCTGAAATGAGAATGAAACGCTATTACATATATTGTTCGGGTGTCCTATTTACAATGTAATGAAATCAAAAGCTGATTGTCTAACGGATCTCCAATCACTTGCGTCAACGCTAGAAGATATAAATATGGAAAATGCTAAAATAATTTGTAATTACGTTTATAATATTTTGAAACTTCGATCATTTATTTTGAGTGAATAACAATAAACTAAGTTATGTCTCCTGTCGATATTAGTATAGGTACTTATATCTTTAAGGATCACTGTAAACTAAAATTTATGTACGCAGCCAAACCCTTGCTGTAACTTTTTGTTTCAAAGCAATAAAACTATTATTATTATTATTTATTCAATAGGACTACATTTTTTCCTCGACAATTTAAACAGGGAAATATATGAAACTTTCTACGGCAGGATCTACAAGACCTCCTTGAGGATGTTGCTTTCGCCATCAGAGGACGGATAATAATCCAACAAGACGGTTGTTCAGCGCATTATCGGCTGATCGTTCGGCAGTTTCTGGATTATTTTTTTTTTAATCGTTGGATTAGAAGGTCAGGTCGAATAGGTTGGCCTGCGCGAAGCCCTGACCTAACCCTTCTTGATCATTATGTGTGGAGTCATATGGAGGCGCTAGTTGATGAAACCCAATAATTCCCGGAAAATACTCATACAAATGATAACCGACGCTGTCCTGCACATACAAACTAATTAGACAACTAGAATAACAATGACGGAAATAAGTAGACGCTGCCGAGCATGTATTCGTAATAGAGGTCTCGATTTGAACAGGATTTGTGAAAAGTGAATACTAATATTAGAAGTTTTTCAAGTACCTTTTTTTACTATGCATTTGAAATAACAAACCCGTATCAAGCACTTTTATCATCATTTGTACCCAGTTAGATAGCTGTTGCATTAAGGAAGTTTCTACAAATTTTTGACAAATGTGGCTTAAAGATTTTTCAAAAAATAACCGCTACAAAGTGTTGAAATCCACAATTGAAAAACAACAATACGACTTTGTATTTACAATTCAACTATTATCTAAATTATTTCTGGAATTTTTTCGTTCCAAACATAAGACCATAGTGTTGATAATGTATTCTAGTTGGAAGGTTGGAAAAATGTACGGCAGATTTATCAGTGTGAAACCAGCCACAAGTTCCAGCCACGACTTCGCCTAATAATCACGGCGCGCGCCATACCACCAATGGTCGTTCATTCATTGCTTAAACCTCCAAAATATGTCCATGGATGAAACTATTTCACATCAATGACTTCCTCTGAGGGTCTATGATAATCTGTATATCTCACAATATTTTGTCGGGCAAGAATTAACCCCACAGGCCCCCTTTTTCGGAATTTCTAAAAAAAATCATAACTTTTTCAAAATACACGTGGATGGGAGTTTTTTCCTATGAATGTGTTCCTCTGATAGTACTTAATAATATGTATATCTCACAATATTTTATCGGGCAAGAATTAACACCACAGGCCCCCTTTTTCGGAATTTGGAAAAAAAAATCATAACTTTTTCAAAATACACGTGGATAGGAGTTTTGTTCTATGAATGTATTCCTCTGATGGTACTCAATAATATATGTATATCTCACAATATTTTGTCGGGCAAGAATTAACCCCACAGGCCCCCTTTTTCGGAATTTCGAAAAAAAATCATAACTTTTTCAAAATACACGTGGATGTGAGTTTTTTTCTATGAATGTGTTCCTCCAAAAATAAAATGAAATAATTCATATATTCCTATGTATATTTATATGAGCAAATAGGTATTGTAGTACAGATTCACAAAGGATCAATCCATTGTTTGTGCCAAAAAGGATTAAGTAAGGTCAATCTACAAGGGACCAAGATTTAAATCTTACCGCGGTCACACCCGATACCGTTGACATCCTGAAGTTAATCCCTATCCGGTAATTTTCGAAGAAATCTAAAGGTACTTAAGGACTATCTGATTATTTTGGGTTAACTTACATGAACATTGTTTCAAATTATCTATAATGTGTATTTGAATCCTAGACAGGAAAAGGAATAATTCACTATAGTTATACTATCAAGTACGTATTTCACTATGATAAAATTATGTAGAAAAACTCCGGTCATACATCAGGATATTATTTTAGAACATTCGGACATCTACCAAATATAATTTTGCCTAATTTTTAGTTACAAAATAATTTTATCATCTGATGCGGTTCTTTGCGGTTCATTCATGAATACATGATAGTCCATATAGAAGTTATCAATGTCAACTTCCTTTTCTCAAATAGAAACACCTATATTATCTATATGTATATTAAATATATACATATGCTTTATCTATATCTTATAGAATATACACATTATCGAGTACCATCGAAGGAACCCATTCTTAGAAAAAACTTCCATCCACGTGTATTTTGAAAAAGTTATGATTTTTTTTTCGAAATTCCTAAAAAGGGGGCCTGTGGGGTTAATTCTTGCCCGACAAAATCTTGAGAGATATACATATAATTGAGTACCATCAGAGGAATACATTCATAGAAAAAACTTCCATTCACGTGTATTTTGAAAAAGTTATGATTTTTTTCGAAGTTCCTAAAAAGGGGGCCTGTGAAGTTAATTCTTGCCCGACAAAATATTGTGAGATATACATATTATTGAGTACCATCAGAGGAATACATTCATAGAAAAAAACTCCCATCCACGTGTATTTTGAAAAAGTTATGATTATTTTTCGAAATTCCAAAATAGGGGGCCTGTGTGGTAAATTCTTGCCCGACAAAATATGGTGAGATATACATATTATTGAGTACCATCTAAGGAATACATTCATAGAAAAAAACTCCCATCCACGTGTATTTTGAAAAAGTTATGATTTTTTTTCGAAATTCCTAAAAAGGGGGCCTGTGGGGTTAATTCTTGCCCGACAAAATATTGTCAGATATACATATTATTGAGTACCATCAGAGGAATACATTCATAGAAAAAAACTCCCATCCACGTGTATTTTGAAAAAGTTATGATTTTTTTTCAAAATTCCTAAAAAGGGGGCCTGTGGGGTTAATTCTTGCCCGACAAAATATTGTCAGATATACATATTATTGAGTACCATCAGAGGAATACATTCATAGAAAAAAACTCCCATCCACGTGTATTTTGAAAAAGTTATGATTTTTTTTCGAAATTCCAAAAAAGGGGGCCTGTGGGGTAAATTCTTGCCCGACAAAATATTGTGAGATATACATATTATTGAATACTACCAGAGGAACATATTCATAGAAATAAACTCCCATCCACGTGTATTTTGGAAAAGGTATGATTTTTTTTCGAATTTCCGAAAAAGGGGGCCTGTGGGGTTAATTCTTGCCCGACAAAATATGGTGAGATATACATATTATTGAGTACCATCAGAGGAATACATTCATAGAAAAAAACTTCCATCCACGTGTATTTTGAAAAAGTTATGATTTTTTTTCGAAATTCCGAAAAAGGGGGCCTGTGGGGTTAATTCTTGCCCGACAAATCATTGTGAAATATACATAATATTGAGTATTATCAGAGGAACACATTCATAGAAAAACACTCCCATCCACGTGTATTTTGAGAAAGTTATGTTTTTTTTTTTCGAAATTCCGAAAAAGGGAGCCTGTGGGGTTAATTCTTGCCCGACAAAATATTGTGAGGTATACATATTATTGAGTATCATCAGAGGAATACATTCATAGTAAAAAACTCCCATCCACGTGTATTTTGAAAAAGTTATGATTTTTTTTCGAAATTCCGAAAAAGGGGGCCTGTGGGGTTAATTCTTGCCCGACAAAATACTGTGAGATATACATATTATTGAGTATCATCAGAGGAATATATTCATAGAAAAAAACTCCCATCCTTGTGTATTTTGAGGAAGTTATGATTTTTTTTCGAAATTCCGAAAAAGGGGGCCTGTGGGGTTAATTCTTGCCCGACAAAATTTTGAGAGATATACATATAATTGAGTACCATCAGAGGAATACATTCATAGAAAAAAACTCCCATCCACGTGTATTTTGAAAAAGTCATGATTTTTTTCGAAGTTCCTAAAAAGGGGGCCTGTGAAGTTAATTCTTGCCCGACAAAATATTGTGAGATATACATATTATTGAGTATCATCAGAGGAATATATTCATAGAAAAAAACTCCCATCCTTGTGTATTTTGAGGAAGTTATGATTTTTTTTCGAAATTCCGAAAAAGGGGGCCTGTGGGGTTAATTCTTGCCCGACAAAATTTTGAGAGATATACATATTATTGAGTACCATCAGAGGGATAAATTCATAGAAAAAAAACTCCCATCCACGTGTATTTTGAAAAAGTTATGATTTTTTTTCGAAATTCCGAAAAAGGGGGCCTGTGGGGTAAATTCTTGCCCGACAAAATATTGTGAGATATACATATTATTGACCATCAGAGAAATACATTCATAAAAAAAAACTCCCATCCACGTGTATTTTGAAAAAGTTGTGATTTTTTTTCCGAAATTCCGAAAAAGGGGGCCTGTGGGGTTAATTCTTGCCCGACAAAATATTGTTACTTTATTTTCACAATTTCTATAAAAGATGGCACAAATTTCAAAGTGTGATTCAATACAATAATCGTTTACATTGATGACTTTGAAACTCATATCATTTTTACGTACGTTACGCCGGCACGACCACTTCAACAAAATCCAAAAATTTTTATACCAGAATTTAGTGCTTTTTAGTTGCTAATTTGTTCCACCTTCCAAAAATTTGTTGCTTATGCAGATATAGCAAAAATTGAGTCCATGCCAGCTTCACGAGAAGTTGGCACGACAACTTTTTCATTTTGACTCCGAATTGGGAAACAAGTATACCAAATTGTAGTGCTAATTTGTTGCTTATTTGTTCCCCCATTCGAATTTCCGCATTGATCTCCATTAAAGAAGAAAATGATTCCATGCCAGCTTCACGAGAATTTGGCACGGCAACTCTTTCTTTTCAACACCGAATTGAGAAACAAATATACCAAATTGTGGAGCTAATTTGTTGCTAATTTGTTCCCCCATTCAAATTTCCGCAATTATCTTCATTACAAAAAAAATTGATTCCATGCCAGCTTCACGAGAAGTTGGCACGGCAACTTTTTCATTTTAACACGGAATTGGGAAACAAATATACCAAATTGTAGTGCTAATTTGTTCCCACATTCAAATTTTTCCATTTTCCCATCACAGAAAACAGTTGTTTCATCCAGCTGCACCATCATAAGGCTGGCACAGCAAACGTCTCTATGTTGAATTGAAAATGATCATACCAGAATGTTCGTTGTCGGATCATGGTTTGATATTTCTGTTGCTCGTTTTTTTTTAAGGAAGTAATGATGAAAGAAGATCCCATGCTAGCTAGACTAATTTTACGAGAACACCGTTATCTATTATGAAACCTCAAAAAGGATCATGCCAGAATTTGTTGCTTGCTTGTTGCTGATTTTTTCTCCTTTTATAATTCTCGCTCCTTTTTTTTTCAAAAAAGGTGATGAAATAAGCTGCCATGCTATATCATTTTCCTGAGATCTCCGTTTTCTGACATGAAAACTCAAAAAAGATAATGCCAGTATTGTTTGCTTTCTTGTTGCTAATTTGTTCCACTTTTGAAATTTTCGTTGCTCATTGTTTCATAAAATGACGATGAAATAAGCTGCCATGCTAGATCCATTACACGAGAACTTCGTTATCCGACATCAATACTCAAAAAAGATTATGCCATAATTTGTTGCTTGCATGTTGTTTATTTGTTCCACTTTGAAAATGTTCGTTGCTCTATTCTTATTTGAAAATGATGATGGCCATCTGAGAACTCCGTTATCTGACAAGAAAACTAAAAAACAATCATGCCATAATGTGTCGCTTGCTTGTTGTAAATTTGTTGTGCTCTTGACATTTTCGTTGCCCTTCAGTTCTTTCGGAAATGATGAAAATAGAAGATGTCATGCTAGACTAATTTCTCGAGAACTCCGTTAACTGACATAAAAACTCGAAAACGATTATGCCACAATTTGTTGCTTTTTTGTTGTTAATTTGTACCTCTTTTGAAATTTTTGTTGCTTTTTTTTTGTAAATGATGATGATAGAAGATGTCATGCTAGACTAATTTCTCGAAAACTCCGTTAACTGACATAAAAACTCGAAAACGATCATGCCAGAATTTGTTGCTTTCTTGTTGTGAATTTGTTCCCCTTCTAGAATTTTTGTTGCTCTTTATTTTTTTTTGGAAACTATGGTGATAGAAGATGCCATGCTAGACTAATTTTTCGAAAACTCCGTTAAATGACGTAAAAACGATCATGCCAGAATTTGTTGCTTTCTTGTTGTGAATTTGTTCCCCTTTTAGAATTTTCGTTGCTATTCATTTTTTCGGAAAAGATGAGAATACAAGATGTCATGCTAGACTAATTTCTCGAGAACAAATTTTGGCATGATCGTTTTTGAGTTTGTATGTCAGTCAACGGAGTTTTCGAGAAATTAGTCTAGCATGGCATCTTCTATCACCATCATTTCCGAAAAAAACAAGAGCAACGAAAATTTTGAAAGCAGAACAAATTAACAACAAGACAGCAACAAATCCTGGCATGATCGTTTTTGCGTTTTCATGTCATTTAACGGAGTTTTCGAAAAATCAGTCTAGCATGGCATCTTCTATCACCATAGTTTCAAAAAAAAATAAAGAGCAACAAAAATTCTAAAAGGAAAACAAATTCACATCAAGAGAGCAACAAATTCTGGCATGATGGTTTTTGAGTTTTTATGTCAGGTAACGGAGTTTTCGAGAAATTAGTTTAGCATGACATCTTCTATCATCATCATTTCCGAAAAAAGAGCAACAAATAATCTAAAAAAGGAACAAATTCACAACAAATTCTGGCATGATCGTTTTTGAGTTTTTATGTCAGTTAACGGAGTTTTCGAGAAATTAGTCTAGCATATGGATTCTTCTATCACCATCATTACCGAAAAAAACGAGAGCAACAAGAATTTCAAAAGGGGAACAAATTATACTGTTCAACCTATCTTTAAATACTGCCGTTTTTCCCCAGTATTGGAAAAATACTTTCATAACACCAATATACAAAACTGGAGATAAAGAAAATATTTCAAATTATCGGGGTGTTGCAATCCAATCTGAGATACCCAAATTTTTTGATAAACTCATTTCCGTACAGCTAAAGTGGTCCTCTAGACATATCATTATTCCAGAACAGCATGGCTTCCACTCGGGAAGATCGACAGTTACAAATTTGATGATATATCAATCTAATATTTTAAATGCATTTGAAAATCGTGTTCAGGTTGATAGTGTATACACTGATTTCACAAAAGCTTTTGATAGAGTTGAACACACATTATTAATTGCTAAGTTGAAAGCACTTGGAATTGGCAGTCAAGCCCTAACATGGATAAATAGCTTTCTGATTGAAAGAGTTCAATGTGTTAGAATTAATAACTTCATTTCAAATGCTATTGAGGTTTCTTCTGGTGTCCCTCAAGGTTCCCATTGTGGTCCAATTCTGTTCAGCCTGTTTGTCAATGATTTAAATGAAGTGTTACAAAATTCAAAATATTTGGTGTTTGCTGACGATGTAAAAATCTACAAAACAATATCAAATATCAATCATTGCAGTGAGCTTCAGAATGACATTGAAAATTTTTGTAATTGGGCTGATCTTAATGCACTGTGTCTGAACGTCAACAAGTGTTTCTGCATAACATTCTCTAGATCCAACTCTCCACTTACATTTGATTATAAAATAAAAGATGAATCGTTGCTTCGCGTCGCTGAAATCAAAGACTTAGGCATTTTGATTGATAATAAAATGACATTTAAACAACATATTTTGAAAGTAGCTACTATTGGCTATAGAAATCTTGGATTTGTTATGAGAAACACAAAGGATATGTCAGTTAATAGTTTAAAATTATTATACTGTGCACTTGTTAGGTCAGGCTTAGAATATGCTTCTGTGATATGGTGTCCTAACTACAGTGTTGATATCGGGACAATTGAAGGAATACAGAGAAAATTCCTCAGGCATTATGCATTCAGACTGGGAATGAATTGGAATCATGATTATGACAACATTCAAAATAGCACAGGTTTGGAAACTTTAGGAAAACGTAGGTTCAACACAGACTTGCTCTTTTTATATAAATTGTTGAATGGTATCATTGACTGTCCCGAACTTGTATCCGAAATTCAGCTAAGTACAAACAGTAGGACTAGAAGCAAAGCACTATTTTACATTAACCATCATTCCACAAATTATGGCATGCATAGCCCTCTCTCAAGGATACCAAGGGAATACAATAATAATTGTATACATTTGGACATTTTCAGTAATTCATTTCAGTTATTCAAGAAGTCATTGATTACCATTAATAGTACCCCTTTATAAGCAGCTGTGTTTGATTACTGTGATATAGATTCATAATGATCTAGGATATATAGCAACTGTGAGTGACAACTGTGATAGATTCATACTGATTAGGATATTCTCTTGTTATTTATGTTTATTTGTGTTTGTTGAATATTTACATAGGTATATATTTTTCCCATCTTGTAATAATATTATTATAATGTATGCAATGGATAACCGTAAATAAAGTTCTATTCTATTCTATTCAAATTAACAATTAGACAGTAACAAATCCTGGCATGATCGTTTTTGCGTTTTCATGTCATTTAACGGAGTTGTCGAAAAATTAGTCCAGCATGGCATCTTCTATCATCAACATTTCCGAAAAAAAACAACAAAAATTCTAAAAGGGGAACAAATTCACATCAAGAAAGCAACAAATTCTGGCATGATGGTTTTTGAGATTTTATGTCAGTTAACGGAGTTTTCGAGAAATAATAATGATAATAATAATAATAATAAGTTTATTCATAATAAGAATAACAATAATTATAACATCAATTACAATGAACCATATACATGACATAATCATTGATATATTAATAAGTATATAAAATATATGAATAAAATGAGAGAAATCCACAGAAGGACGAGTCCTTGTGCGTGGATTACAAATAATTAAGAATACATTTTCATAAATTAAAAAGCAAACAAACAAACAAAAATAATCATCATCTCGTGCATAATTATTCTCACCATTAAATTCATTTGACAGTGTAGCTTATTTATATGTAGGTATATTAAAAGAATTGGTTATTAATTCAAAATCACACAAATATTGTTGATATATTAAATGATAATGAATGATAATAGGTGAAAATAGGGTGATAGTAATAGTTATTTATTATACAAGCGAAAAAAGTAGTATTAGCTCCAGGTTGTGTTGTCTCCTCTGACGCGTAGCAGAGGGAGACAAAAAACCGTGAGCTGAAATCTAATATTCTTCCTGTGTATAATACACTATTTTTTTATGTGACAGAAGAAAAGACGAATCAATATTGAGAAGATATTACATTATTTCGAAATCTGAAAATTATCGACTTGAAATTTTAAGTTTTTAACAGTAGGGACACCTACGTTGTAGGCATCTTTATCATCATCTTTTGAAGTAATAAAATATCTGATGTCACTTCTGTGTTGTACTAGATATAAAAGTTCTAATTTCGTTTCGAGGTTGGTAATTATAAACATCTAAGTAATATCATATCTACTAATGAGTGACAAGTTGGCAACTCTGAATGAAATATGAATTGTCATATTTCACTGAAGCATGAAAAATATAAAGTGTGTTGAAACGTTCAAGTTGAAAAACAAAATGTATTCAATTGTTATGTTGTTATAAACAAGTTGAAGAAAAGTAATATAAAGTTTTTCAAAAATAAAACTGATATAAATAAACGTGAAAGAGTTTATTTCAATATAAAAATATACAAAAGTGCAAATAGCACATCAGGTTATGGGCCCAGAAGAACTTCTGTGAAACAAATACTAGGTATAATAACCAAGACGATCACAGGAAAATCAGACACAATGTCTACTCAAGAAGAAAACACTGATGTATCTGGACTCACAATACTCAAGAACGCAGAGTCATTTCTCCTGTGGGAAATGGAAATAAATACTGTGTTTGAAGCCAAAAGTATGATGGATGTAGTCAGTGGAAAAGAAGCTAAACCATCAGCAGACAAAGAAAAGGAGCTGATAACATGGACTGCAAAGGACGCCAGAGCTAGGTTTTACATTATCAAAACTATTGATAAAACAGTGAAGCCTCATATAGTGACATCGAAGACAGCAAAAGACATGTACGATACTTTGTCGAAAATATTCAAGCGAGACACTGAACAGTTAAAATGTACACTGATGTCATCATTTTTCAATTTCAAATATGACAGAAATATTCCGTTAATGTCAAACATAAGTGCCATACAAAATTTGGTAGCTCGTTTAAAAGGTCTCAATGAAGAAATAAGTGATCAGATGGTGATGACGAAAATCATAACAAGTCTACCTGAACAGTATAAGTATTTTAGTACTGCTTGGGAATCTACAGCAAGTGTAGATAAAACCCTGGAAAATCTGAAAACTCGACTAGCTGTCCAAGAAGAAACCATGAAGACTGATGAACCAAAGGTGGCTTTCAAGACTGAAAAGAGAAATGGTCCCATATGTTATTCTTGTAAACAACCAGGACACACAAAAAGGGACTGTAGCAGACTGAAAAGGCAACAAAATAAACCACAACAAAGTGGCCAAAGAAATAATGCAACATCAAGCTCTGACTGTAGTAAGTGTGGCAAAAGAGGCCATACTGAATCTGTTTGTTATGCAGGAACAACATTTGAACCATGCCAGTACTGTGGTCGCACGAATCACCCTGACTGGAATTGCATCAGAAACCCAAACAAGAAGAAAAATAATTCTTCGAAAGTAGTCTACTTTGCTACATTTGAAGAACAAGAGTGCAATACAGCTGGAAAACAAGAAGCTGACACAATGTTTGTGGTGGACAGTGGATGTACAAGTCATCTTACTCATGAAGAAGAAATACTATCTGAGAAAACCAACATTCCTGCGCAAAAGATAAAAGTTGCAAAAAAAGGTGATACTATGTGTACTACAGTGGAAGGTCAGATCAATACTGAGAAAATAATCTTTCAAAATGTATCATATGTGCCAGAACTTAGCAGAAATTTGCTATCTGTGAACTGTATCACCAGAGGTGGAGGAAAAGTCGTTTTCTCAGGAAATCTTGTTGAAATAATAAATAGGGACAACAATGTTCTCATGACTGGCAGTAAAACCGAAAATGGACTGTACATGATAGATATGAAGAACCACTTGGAAGCTATGTCAACAGTTAAAGAAGAGGATATCGAAATGGAATGGCATCGTAAATTGGGTCATATAAGCTCAGGTTACATCAAGAAAATGCCTGTTCTTTGTAACGGACTACCAGGAAGCCTTTCTAAGTGTGTTGCTATAAAATGTGATGTTTGTACTCAAGCCAAACAAGTTAGAAATCCTTTCAGCACCTCTAGAACCAGAGCAACTCGCCCACTGGAAATCATACACAGTGATGTGTGTGGGAAAATATAGTTCCCCCTACATATAATAATAAACAATACTTCATGACAGTGATTGATGACTATACCCACTTTGTGAAAATATATCTCATGGAGTTCAAGGATGAAACAGAAATCTTCTAAGAATACATCAATGAATCTCAAGCTCAGTTCAATTTAAAAGTATCAAAACTGAGACTGGACAATGGTGGTGAATATAGGAGTGCTTTTTTCAAACACTGGTGCAAGCAAAATGGAATACATCTTGATTATTCTGTGCCCCATACACCACAGTTAAATGGCACAGCAGAGCGCATGAATAGAAGCCTTGTAAATAAAATGAGGGCATTGCTGCTGGATTCAAGATTGGAAAATGATATGTGGGGTCATGCAGCAGAAACAGCGGCTTACCTACTGAATAGAAGTCCTTCTACAGCATGTGAAAAAACTCCTGCTGAACACTGGTATAAAAGAAAACCAGATCTATCAAGATTGTCTATTTTTGGAATGGAAGTGTATACGAAAATTTTGGGACATCAAAAGAAAATTGTGTCCAGAAGCGACAAGGGCATTCTTGTTGGATACACTAGCAATGGGTATCTAATATATAACCCAAGGAATAGTTCAATCTATACATCAAGAGATATTGAACCTGTTCATCAACCAGAAATGAGAGAAATACCCAAGAATACTATCAGGATTGAAAATATGGACGAGGAAGGAGGAAATGATGACCAAGAACGAGCTGAAAGTGATGAACAAGAACAAGAAAGTGAAGATGAATATTCTGATCAGGAAGAAGAAATGTACACTACTGAAAATGAAGCTGAACAAGAAGGAGAATACCAAGAAATAGGAGTGGCTGACCAGCAAAATGACCCAGAAGAAATCCAACAAGTAAGAATTCAAAGAAACAGAAAAAAACCCATTTGGCATGATGACTATGTAATGGATTCTGAAGATGAAAATGAAGCTCTACTAACCTATGATGAATGCATGTTAAGCAAATAAAAATCTGAATGGGAAAAGGCCATACAAGAAGAAAAATACTGTCTTGCAAAGAATAAAACATGGAGATTAGTACCAGAAAGTTATGCCCAAGGAAGAAAAATATTAACAAGCAGATGGGTATTCAAGAAGAAAGAAGATGGGAGATACCGTGCAAGAGTAGTTGCTAAGGGCTGTCAACAGAAGAAGAAATCACTAGATTTCAGTGAGACATACAGCTCAGTAGTAAGAAATCAGTCTCTGAGAGTACTTCTAGGAATTGCTGCTATGAAGAAACTCAAAATCAAAACGTTTGATATAAAATCTGCGTTTTTGTATGGGGAATTAGAGGAAGAAATCCTCATGAGACTACCAGAAGGTTTTAACCATCCAGGTCAAATATGTGCATTAAATAAAGCGCTGTATGGACTCCGACAAGCACCAAGACTATGGTATAAGAAATTAACAGATTTTCTGAAGTCTGAGGGCCTTATCCAAACTATATCTGATCGGTGTGTTTTCATGGATTCGAGCAAAAATGAGACATTTTTCATCGCCATTCATGTGGATGATGGAATCATCATGGGATCTGAAGAAGATATCTCAAAATTGCTGGAGAAACTTAAAGAAAAATTTGAGACTGTCATCTGTGATAATCCAAAACAATATCTTGGTATGGAGATCATGATAGAGAATGATGGAATATCTCTGAAGCAAAACAGCTATGCAGACCAAATAGTGGAGAGATTCAATATGAAGAACTCAACACCAAAGCAGACACCGATAGTCAAAAAGAATACTGAATCTGAAACTGAAGAAGATTTTCCTTATAAAGAGGCAGTAGGAAGTCTGCTGTACCTGTCCAGTAAAACTAGACCTGATATCAGTTTTGCTGTGAACTATGCAAGTCGGCATACTGTTAATCCATCAAAAGAAGATATCACAAACATAAAAAGGACAATGAGATACCTTAAGGGTACCAGTGGACAAGGAGTAAGATATTGGTCTACCAAAGAAGATTGCTTGAAAATAGAAGCATACTCCGATTCTGATTTAGCGGGTGATAAGAAAGACAGGAAGAGCACAACAGGATTTGTGATTATGTATGCTGGTGGACCAGTAGCCTGGTGCTCCAAGAAACAAGCAACAGTAGCTGTATCATCTGCTGAAGCAGAATATGTTGCTGCAGCAAAATGTGTAGCACAACTGAAACATTTAGTCACACTAATTCATGAGTTGATGAAGAAGAAACCCATGGTCACCCTGTACATGGACAACATGAGTGCTATCAACATGATAAAATCTGGCCAGCTATCACTGAACAGTAACCACATAGATATCAAATATCATTTTGTAAGTGATGTGCTGAACAAGGGTTGGTTCAAACTAAAGCACATGTACTCTGATGATCAACTGGCGGACATATTCACGAAGCCTCTGGAAAGAGTGAAGTTTCAACAGTTCCGTGACCAGCTGGTGGCATTGTAAAGCAAGAAGTATCAAGAATGTAATCTGATATTCTTTATATCTCAACTTGTGCCTTATTTATAGATATCAATCCTTAATTATCAAATCTCAGAATTGTTGAGTGAGCTTACAAAATTTATTCTTTTAAGGGGGTTGTGTTGTACTAGATATAAAAGTTCTAATTTCGTTTCGAGGTTGGTAATTATAAACATCTAAGTAATATCATATCTACTAATGAGTGACAAGTTGGCAACTCTGAATGAAATATGAATTGTCATATTTCACTGAAGCATGAAAAATATAAAGTGTGTTGAAACGTTCAAGTTGAAAAACAAAATGTATTCAATTGTTATGTTGTTATAAACAAGTTGAAGAAAAGTAATATAAAGTTTTTCAAAAATAAAACTGATATAAATAAACGTGAAAGAGTTTATTTCAATATAAAAATATACAAAAGTGCAAATAGCACATCATTCTGTCAGTCTAATTCTGTGATTTGATTTCAATTACTCAATTACTATACGTAACCGCAAAGTCGAATTGAAGATAAAAGGACTTGCAGTTCTTTCTCGGAGACGGTATTATTGACTCATTTTTCGAAACTATAGCACAACAAAAGTCATCAACAGTGTATATATATGTGATATATATCCGGGAAAAAAGTACTCACTTTTTTCCCACGGGAAAAAAGTAATTTATGAAAAGTGACATTTTATTACCTGCCAACAGAGATGAAATATCAAACTTTTTTCCCGTCACAGAAAAAATGATAATAAATGATGATAATAAGTGAAAGTGAATGATAATGATAATGATAAAACTTAATAAATATTGTATATATGGTATTTAATTTTTCCTAATTATTATCTATAAGTTTATGAATCGAAATACGAGGCGTTTCAGATAAATGAACATTGACAAATTTTTCAAATTTATATATGGATTTGACTGATTGTATGTCGTGGGGTAAATGATTTATTGCTTTGGTCCCTAAAAATTCGTATGATCTCTGTCCAATCGATTTGGCAGCAAAAGGTAATTTATATTGATTTTTATTTCGTGTAATGTAAGAATGCTGTTGCTTCAGTCTAGCATGACATCTTCTATCATCATCATTTCCGAAAAAAAAAGCAACAAATATTCTAAAAGGGGAACAAATCCACAACAAAAAAGCAACAAATTCTGGCATAATCGTTTTTAGTCTTTATGTCAGTTAACGGAGTTTTCGAGAAATTAGTCTAGCATGGCATCTTCTATCACCATAGTTTCCAAAAAAGAGCAACAAAAATTCTAGAAGGGGAACAAATTCACAACGAGAAAGCAACAAAGTCTGGCATGATCGTTTCTTAGCTTTTATGTCAGTTAACGGAGTTTTCGAAAAATCAGTCTAGCATGGCATCTTCTATCATCATCATTCCGAAACAAAAAAGCAACAAAAATTTTAAAAGAGGAACAAATTAACAACAAGAAAGCAACAAATTGTGGCATAATCGTTTCCGAGTTTTTATGTCAGATAACGGAGTTCTCGAGAAATTAGTCTAGCATGACATCTTCTATTTTCATCATTTCCGAAAGAACTGAAGGACAACGAAAATGTCAAGAGGGGAACAAATTCACAACAAGAAAGCCACACATTATGGCATGATCGTTTTTTAGTTTTCTTGTCAGATAACGGAGTGCTCAGGAAATGGATAAGAAAGACAGGAAGAGCACAACAGGATTTGTGATTATGTATGCTGGTGGACCAGTAGCCTGGTGCTCCAAGAAACAAGCAACAGTAGCTGTATCATCTGCTGAAGCAGAATATGTTGCTGCAGCAAAATGTGTAGCACAACTGAAACATTTAGTCACACTAATTCATGAGTTGATGAAGAAGAAACCCATGGTCACCCTGTACATGGACAACATGAGTGCTATCAACATGATAAAATCTGGCCAGCTATCACTGAACAGTAACCACATAGATATCAAATATCATTTTGTAAGTGATGAGCTGAACAAGGGTTGGTTCAAACTAAAGCACATGTACTCTGATGATCAACTGGCGGACATATTCACGAAGCCTCTGGAAAGAGTGAAGTTTCAACAGTTCCGTGACCAGCTGGTGGCATTGTAAAGCAAGAAGTATCAAGAATGTAATATGATATTCTTTATATCTCAACTTGTGCCTTATTTATAGATATCAATCCTTAATCATCAAATCTCAGAATTGTTGAGTGAGCTTACAAAATTTATTCTTTTAAGGGGGTTGTGTTGTACTAGATATAAAAGTTCTAATTTCGTTTCGAGGTTGGTAATTATAAACATCTAAGTAATATCATATCTGGCATCTAGCATGGCATCTTCTATCACCATAGTTTCCAAAAAAGAGCAACAAAAATTCTAGAAGGGGAACAAATTCACAACGAGAAAGCAACAAAGTCTGGCATGATCGTTTCTTAGCTTTTATGTCAGTTAACGGAGTTTTCGAAAAATCAGTCTAGCATGGCATCTTCTATCATCATCATTCCGAAACAAAAAAGCAACAAAAATTTTAAAAGAGGAACAAATTAACAACAAGAAAGCAACAAATTGTGGCATAATCGTCTTCGAGTTTTTATGTCAGATAACGGAGTTCTCGAGAAATTAGTCTAGCATGACATCTTCTATTTTCATCATTTCCGAAAGAACTGAAGGGCAACGGAAATGTCAAGAGGGGAACAAATTCACAACAAGAAAGCCACACATTATGGCATGATTGTTTTTTAGTTTTCTTGTCAGATAACGGAGTGCTCAGGAAATGGATCTAGCATGGCCATCATCATTTTCAAATAAAAATGGAGCAACGAAAATTTTCAAAGTGGAACAAATAAACAACATGCAAGCAACAAATTATGGCATAATCTTTTTTGAGTATTGATGTCAGATAACGAAGTTCTCGTGTAATGGATCTAGCATGGCAGCTTATTTCATCGTCATTCTATAAAACAATGAGCAACGAAAATTTCAAAAGTGGAACAAATTAGCAACAAGAAAGCAAACAATACTGGCATTATCTTTTTTTGAGTTTTCATGTCAGAAAACGGAGTTCTCAGGAAAATGATATAGCATGGCAGCTTATTTCATCACCTTTTTTGAAGAAAAAAATTCAACGAAAATTGTAAAAGGAGAAACAATCAGCAACAAGCAAGCAACAAATTCTGGCATGATCCTTTTTGAGATTTCATTATAGATAACGGTGTTCTCGTAAAATAGTCTAGCTAGCATGGGATCTTCTTTCATCATTACTTCCTAAAAAAAAAACGAGCAACAGATATATCAAACCATGATTCGACAACGAACATTCTGGTATGATCATTTTCAATTCAACATAGAGACGTTTGCTGTGCCAGCCTTATGATGGGTGCAGCTGGATGAAAAAACTGTTTTCTGTGATGGAGAAATGAAAAAAAATTATAGTGGGAACAAATTAGCAACAAATTAGCACTACAATTTGGTATATTTGTTTCCCAATTCCTTGTTAAAATGAAAAAGTTGCCGTGCCAACTTCTCGTGAAGCTGGCATGGAATCAATTTTTTTGTAATGAAGATAATTGCGGAAATTTGAATGGGGGAACAAATTAGCAACAAATTAGCTCCACAATTTGGTATATTTGTTCCTCAATTCGGTGTTGAAAAGAAAGAGTTACCGTGCCAAATTCTCGTGAAGCTGGCATGGACTCAATTTTTGCTATATCTGCACAAGCAACAAATTTTTGGAAAGTGGAACAAATAAGCAACTAAAAAGCACTAAATTCTGGTATACATTTTTTTGGATTTTGTTGAAGTGGCCGTGCCGGCGTAACTTACGACATCTACGTCATAGCTTTGGATCCATAGCCTTTTGGAAATTATCTCCATATATAGAAATTTTGAAAGAAGAATATGCACTGGGGTATTTTGATGTTAAAGCTTCACACTGAACTTCTGGGAATGCCACTTCCAATAGTTTCCTCATGTCATCTGAAGTTGTACGGTGGTCCACTCTGGTTACATGAAGAAAAACAAATTTTCGTACGCGTTTAATGTTGGAATCTTTATTATTACCAACCACAAATCTTCTTTTGTGACCACGTTTGTGAATCACTTCACGCCATTGATTATTTTCTGGATTTCCAATTTTTGCATTATCATTTGAAGCCGATGCATGTCTTGTAGATACGTCTTTTCCATTTTTGTTTGCGAGGTTAATGATCTCGTCACATTTTATTTGGGTCTGTATATTCAGTATTTCAGCTGATATACGTTTTTCAGATGTTTGGGAATTCCCTGGTTTTTTGCTGATGGTTGGAGATTGTACGTTCATTTCTTTATTATTTGGTTTTTGTGCGATTTTCTTGGGCATTCTACAAGTCTCCATGTTATCGATAGTATTGATAGGTTTTTGTTCACCTGTTAGTTTTTTATTCTCAGTAATACCTGTTTTATTAAGAAGCTTCATTTTGTTTATTCAATAAATTAATTCTCTCATATAATTCTTGAATCAAACAATCTTTTTGTTTTAGTACATACATAGAACTGTGTGATATCAAATTATTTTTGTACTTATTATTAGAGGTATCCCTATGTAACACTCTGTGTATTTTGGGATGAAATAAACGCTAAAAAAAAAAATATATTGAGGATTCAGCTTTTTTGTTTACACTTGCCACCTCTTCCATAGCGTCGAAAAATTCCGATTCAATATTTACAACTGGAGTGTCGCCGACATTACAGCAAAGGATACTGTCATTATCAATTATCAACACTTTGTCTTTCAGCTTCTTGACACATCTATTATGTGATACGCGTCCACATTTCACACATTTTTGTCCAGTTTGAGCAATTACTCAACATCGCATCGCTCACATGTTTAAAACGGAGAGAACTCATCGCGCACTTCACCCGACGCGGCCATCTTGTACTGTGTACTACCTACTCACTACGTGGCCCAATGTCATGTGTCAAGAGGGCACCATGCACTTTTTTTTTCAAATGTAAAGGGGAGTCATGTGGTACCTGGTTTTGAATGCCTTTCGATTATCTATCAAACACCGCTCCTTTTGTGCAAATCGACCAAGCCGTTTCAAACTGACAAGAGCGTTTGAAGTTTACTCCAAAACATATTCTGAAAATGAATAAAAAACAACATTTCGAGTAACAATTGTGACAAGTGCTCGAAAATGCTCGAAATATTTACCGTTCACTTATAGACAGAAAAAAATCTATTTTGGAACGGGCATTTCCAGTTTCAAAAAATTTGCATTTTTCTTTTGTCATAATGTTATGAAGGACCATCCAAATCATAGTCCAGAATTTTTTTTATTTTTTTTTCCAAACCATTGTCTTATAAATCAGTGTCGAAATCGCGTGATTCAAACACGAATATTCAAACATTTAAAATGTGGTGGCAATTTGTGACGTCAGGGCGCGTAGTGATTTGATTGGTTGAATATGGTAATGGCGACGGAGGGGCGGGATTAGCTGAGAGAAACAACACAGTTGCCAGGTCTTTATAAAATATCTAGATATAATATAAATAGGAATTCAAATAACTGAATCTTGATCAATACATTGCTGACTATTGTTCACTTACCAAGATCTTGAAAATATTAGATATTACCGAGGGTATTATAGCGTATTTTCATAATAATTTTAGGTACACAAATATCCATGGGGATCATTGTTTTGTATTATATAGTTGCTATAAATAACTGATTCAGTTATCGGTTAATTCGGTATATTTCATGTCATGACTAATACTTATCAAAATATCTCGATAACGTGTTTTGACCATTAACATTCCTCCTCCCTGGAAAATATAATAACTTATGTGGCAACCATGCTTAATCTTTAACATAACCACAACATAACCTATAACCGCTTAAGCAGCATCCTCAGTTTTGAATTTGTTTGTGTTTGATTGTTTGTTTGATTGTTGGTTTTGAGTTATTTTATTACTTTTGTGAGAAAAATTAGTGCCAAAAAGTGTTTGGTCCCCATATGTCAGAATACAAATCTGAATAATATATGTGGTCACGTTCCAAGAAATTTGGACATCCAGAGAAGTTGGAGAACAGCAATGAAAATTCCTGAAACAGTTCATATCAGTAGGAACTTAGTTGTCTGCGAAGATCACTTTGATGTAAGTAAAATATATTCAAGTTTTGCAATTATCAAAGGAACATGTGTACAATCCAAGTATTTTACAGCTGGAACAGGATGCTAAAAACTGGATGTACTATAAAACTATGGGCCAAATGTTATTGCTGAAACCAGGAGTGGTACCTTACAAATACATCAACAGTCCACCACCAACGTACGATTCGGACGATAATTTCAAAGAACTCTCTTCAAGTTAGGTTATGTTATGCTTTGGTCAGACGTCATTCGTCAGTCCAAGCACAAACACGAAAGTCACACCAACAATATTATTGTTCTTAAATTGTTGCTATCAATACATATTATATTACCTTTTGATGATCAATCTCCTAATCATCCCTAATCAATTGAAAGTACAGTTTATATACCTGACCCAAAATACCTCTTACGAGCTCATTAGATAGGTAAATACCTACCCAGTTTTCTCTATGTGAGATAGGTACTGAAATATCCTGCACCATCTAGATGTTAAATTATTTCTTCCTCGTTTTGTCCTAAGAGTTCTTACATTTTATGTAATATGGCAACATCGGAAAACTTTATTGATTTTTCAGCAAGCCAGACAACATCATACAACATGAACATGTAACCAATCGAAATCGTTCGCGCGCTGACGTCAAACGGTTCCCTCCCTTTGATACTCGTTTGAATTCGTTAGATCATTTTGCCGTTTTCAATAATTTTATCTAAGATCCGGCCAAAATAAAAATCCCAAAAAATTGTACAAGGTTCTTGAGAGTAATTTATAACCAAATATGATTTTTCTGGAAGTTACTGGAAATGCCCATTCATTCCAAACTTTTTTTTGTATGTATTACAAATTGATATTCATCATACAGGACGTGGATAGAAATTTTGAATTGAGAAAACCTAATCACGATTAAAGGTCTATAAAAATAACAACTTTCCATCGTTCAAGTTTGAACCCCTTGATTGGGTGAAAGTATTGACAAGGAATATTCTCAGAGAAAATTATGTCCATAAAAAAATGGATGCATCTAAATAACACCGAAAAACTTCAAGGGGCGATTCCTCGTGATATTTCAGGAAATAAAGTTCATATGAACATGTGTCTTAACTTGCTTCGTTTTCGAGATACTGGGTATCAATATTTCTATGAAAAATCGTTTCTTTATTCATTACTCAATTATTTCTTTATCAATTGCAATAAAACGTTGTGGTTTTGTAAATAGTAATATGGAACTTCTTCGGGTGCAATTAGAATCGAAATAATATTTCCAGTGGCGTCACAGTGGGTAAATTTATTGATATTTATGGTGAATGTCATTGTACGCCACCGGTTTTTCTGAGTTTCATATTTTTATTAGATTGAACTATTGAAATAACAACTTTTTCATCTTCTGTGTGATTTTAGTATCTAGCTCAGCTTTTGAGACAACAATAAAAATTCGATTTGAGTCCAAATTTCAATGAAGATGTTTTCAAGACTTCCATTGAGATTACTCAATAACCCCAACCACAATCCTTTTGAAATTTTAGGGCTTCCTCAGTCTCCAACCATACTGAATTGTGGTACTATGAAAGCTTAAAAACAATTGATACTTCTACCTTCAACATCCTGTATCTCAAAAACGGAGCAAGTTAGGATACATGTTTATGTGAATTTTATTTGCTAGAATATCACAAGGAATCACACCTTGAATTTTCGGTGTTATTTAGACACACCCTGTATATATAAAGAAATAAATTGAGAATTCGCATTCTCTATGTGACGAAAATATCAATTCTTTCTCGGTTGATTCAACAGAAAACAACTTACCTTGCTATATGCCACGACAAACATTAAATTATATCTATTGAACACACACGATAAGAATTTGAAAACAAAATCTTCTGAAGTTGAGAATTTGCATTCTCCTTCAGATAAAAGTATGTATATGCACATGATATCATTCTGAATATTCAACAGAAAACAACTACTTTCCTGGCTATTTGCTACGTCAAACATTGAATTATACCTGTTGAACATAAAAAAAGGAGCATGAAAATCCTCTGAAATTGAGAATTGACTTTTTCTCTCAAATCGGATGAAATAATAATATGATGTATTATGATATAAAAATATAACTTACCAATATGTTCAGTATTGAAATGAAAATTGCAATGGACGGAACGAGAATTGAATTAATAATAATATTCAATCACATATTTCGAATCTGTGGATGATGCGAGTATTGAATATTTCGATCTGAATGGAAAAGCTAGTTAGTAGGCGAAAGGTATCCTCTCATTTAGTTCGAAAATATGGCTCACCAATATCTGGAAACACAGCGCACGCCTCTATACAGGGTATGTCACGATGAGCATACACTATCATTATATCGAGAATAAGTCGGGAGAGATCCATGAAAATGTGCATGTTTATATTTTAGAAGAGGCACTCTTCATTGAAAATATTTTCGACAATGCAGTGTTGACACTTCTGGTAGAAAGTAGTAGCAACATTGATATTTCAAATGGAACACCCTGTATTTTTTCGCATTTTCAGATTTCCCCTGGAGAGCTGATTTCATCGATGTATCACATTTGGGGTCTATCGAAAATGATTACAGAGATATAGGGTGTTCAAAATCGAGATTTTTCAACTTTAGCATTTTTTTGTATCCGAACTATTCATTATCGGTCGAAACGGCTTACATGTCCCTATCTCAACTCTTGATTCACTATTCACTGATATTTAATCGGAACAGATACAGGGTGGTTCGAGATTCAGAATTTTGATCACCCTGTATCTGTTCCGATTAAATATCAGTAAATAGTAAATCAAAAGTTGAGATAGGGACATGTGAGCCGTTTTGGCCGATAATGAATAGTTTCCACACAAATAAATCCTAAAGTTGAAAAATCTCGATTTTGAACCTATATCCCTATACCCTATATCTCTGTAATCATTTCCGATAAACCCCACAAGTTTAATGTATCGTTGAAATCAGCTCTTCAGGAAGATTCTAAAAATGCAATAAAATACAGGGTATTCTATTTGGAAAAACAAAGTTGTTGCTAGTTTTTGATAGAAGCGGCAACACTGCATTGCTGAAATTATTTTAAATTGAGAGAGCCTATCTTGAAATATCAGCAGGCATATTTTCATGGATTTCTCCCGACTGATTCTCGATATAGAGATAGTGTAAGCTCGTCGTGACATACCCTGTATATATCTTTTATTAATTATTGTTAATGTTTTCACTCAATTTGTACATCCATATAGAAATTTAGACTACAAAATATTGATAATGAGGCTAAATTTGGTAATTTATTCTTTTTGATGTGTAATGGTACACTAATAAAATAAAATACATCAATAATTATTGACATAACATATAGTGCAGCGGAACACAGGGTAAAAGTTATCAAAAAAATTTTTGAGAGTAGAAAGATATCAGACCCTCACTATCCTATCTAGAAACTATTGACTCATTAGAATCCAGATTGACTACTTTTTTCTATGGTACCGAAAAAAGTTATGAACGAACAAACACAAAAATTCCAAAAAAAAATTACTTCGCACGTAAATGTATAAAACTTTGTAACTTGTAGACCACATAACTTAGATGCCTCAACTTTTCATCATTTTGTTGAGGACATTATGAAGATTCGATTCATGGTATATAAACTGGCAAAATTAGGTTTTTTATAAGTAAAAATAAATTTTTTGTCATGCATTACATGAATAATTTAGTATTAACACCCCTTCAATTGGTAATAACTTTCTTTTTCACGATATGAATTCCAATTTTTTTCTTTCATCTAGATAGATTGAAGTATAACAAACAATTTGTTTCGAATAAACTTTTCGCACGTTTCAAAAATAAACTTTTTATAGCGCTTTGAATGACAACGTGCAACTTTAGATAGGCTATGCACAGTGAGTGAGACAGAGTGCGATAGATACTGGTGCATGAGTGCGGAGCGAAGATGAAATAATATCAAGAGCTCCATCCACAGATATGATGAATATACTAGATTTATATCGATAAATTTACATATTTGCTTGCTAAGAATGTCAATTTTCATATAAAATATTGAATCTAACTGAAATTCATCACATATTCCTCTGAAAAACTAGTGAAAAGTTTGTTATCATAAATCTGAGACCCGATGATGCAACACAGTATCTGGAAGAAAATAACACGATTACCTATATGTACTGGAAGATTTGGATTCTTCTGGTAAATGTAACATAATTATAGTGTATCTGCAACCTCATGAATGCACTTCAAGGATAAATTGTTAGTTACAGAATTATTCATCATTATGAGGAATTATAATTTTGTCAATAAAATATTTCGATGGATTGTATATCAAATTATTTCAATGTTCGCAAAATATATAAACAATTTAATCGATTCACTAATTATTATTTACATATATCATTGTTATTTATGTAGTTGAAGTCGATCAACATGTACTTATTTGCATTTGCATTTCAAATTATCGTCTCTATGGCATTGTCTTTTTTTTCAAAATTGCATGATTTGTCAGAGCAAGAAATATTAAGCATTTCTTGTATATCTCTGGATGTATAGGTGGTAGAGTTGAAAATACTGATGATTTCAGTAAACTTCCATCATGATCATTGCAGTTTTACTCTTGCAATATATTTTATATTGTATTGCACAGCCAGGAATAAATTAACTTTCTATACAATTTGGGTGAATTTCATTAATCAACAAAGTTATACTTTAGTACGCACCTCGGTACGAACTGTGTGAATGTATTTCCTGTAGAAAGAAGTTCGACAGAAGACTTGAAAGTATTGACAGTGAATTTGTGTCTTATTAGCTGATCTAAGGTCGTAACATTAGCATCTTCGTTTCCTATATGTATATAATTCCATTACTTACATAATTCCTTGCTATGTCCACATAATCAAATAATGTTGATGAAGTAAACTCTCAATGTCGTCTTTTTTTTCCTAGCAATATCTAATGCAAAATCTTTCCATTTTTGAAAATAGTATCACTTTAATCAGATCCAGTAAGGGCATGTAGAGCCGGTAGTTTCTTGCAAAATTCTATTCCTATATAGACCATTAGGTACTGATAGAATTAACATAAATCAAGTATATGAGAAGTTTGACTGCATGGCCATTTTGGAAATAGAAATTTGTATTTCAAATAATAGAATCATAAGAAATACAGAATGATGACAGAACATCAGTATCATCCGACTAAAGAGAATATTACTGGAAAATTCGGATTCTTCCAGTAAATGTAACATAATTATCTGCAACCTCATGGATGCATTTCAGAGATACATTGTTTGTAACAGAATTATCCATATTATTATCCTACATTCACCCTTCCGATACCTCGATCCAGCGTTGGTTTATTTCGGAATACTAAATGTCTGAATATTATCACAAATTAATATTTTCGCTAGAAATATTACCAGGTTATGTTTATTCCTGGACGCCTTTCAAAACCACTGAGATTTAGGAATGGAGCAATTTCCTTTTTTCAAAAACTTTTATAATTTGTATCTCCTCGTCTTTATTGCTCTATTAGCTGGTAGAGATTCAACGATCATATCTGTCGAATACAATAATGATATAATTCGTTTGGAAATTTTTCATTTTGAGATCTTTTTTTATTATTCATAAACAGAGCTGACCTAATTCACTGAATGTTCTTATCAACTCTTTCATATCTTGAACTAATGAAATAATAGGAAAAGAAACACTTATATCAACTCATATGAAACAAATGTCTACTAGATTTCTGTTTTTTCAAACGGCTATTGAACATACCATCTGATCCTATTACTATATATGTATACTATATAGACTCACCTTCTTCATTCATTGCATTCTTCTGACAATCGGAAAATGTTCAAACTTTTTCCACTATCATTGTTTGAGCAGCATTCAAACATGTCATAAAAATTCTTCAATATATTTTGATATACTATTAATTGTCCAACTGCAATGTTCATTAATTTTTTTGGTGACTCATGTTTAGAAAATTCTAACATCTCCCAATATCTTCTTGGTCTTTTTTTTTTACCATTTTCACTTCGTTGCCTTTGAAGTGAATTATTTTGGGACAATATATGTAACTGAAGTTATTTACCTACATATTCAACCATAAAATGACTCGTTTCAATCCATTGTAAGAATGTTACTAGCAAAAGAATCATCAAGAAAGCTCCATTCGCAGATGAGACAGTTAAGCAGTTATCCTTCCCGAATCTTTACTGTTTGTTCTTGTCTAGAACACGTAAACGCCGCTGTATCGTTCTCACTCGTGCGCTCGGACGGCCTCTTACGTATAAGACAATAAACGCTTCTACAAAGTTTATTTTTGAAACGTGCGAAAAGTTTATAGAAAACAATTTGTTGCTCACATTTCAATATATAAAATATATCATAAAAATCGAAATTCATATCGTGAACTAAAAAGTTATGATAAACTGAAGAGATGACATTGGAATTTTTTTCGCGAATTCTGTACAAAATGATACTTTTTGGATCAAAAAATACTTCAATTTTCCAACATATTATATATCAATCGAATCCCCAGAATATGCTTAATCATTCTATGAAAAGACTGCGTATAGAAGTGCTATAATTGTGAAGTTACAAAGGATTATATATTTACGCGCGAAGTTATTTTTTTCTTAAATTTTCGAGTTTGGCCGCTCATAACTTTTTTCGGTACCATAGAAAAAAGTAGTCAAGCTGGAATATTATGTAGTAATCATTTATATTCAAGTTGGTGAAGGTCCCATATCTTTCTACTCCGAAAAAAAAAAAGTCTGTAAGGAAGAGGATTTTGCCTCGTTCTCCTCTACACAATTCTCGAAATAAATATATATTATATATGGATTCCATCCCAATATTTGCAAATTAGAAATAAATATCAGAAGAATCAGAAGATATAGGTATATCATTTGAATAAATATGGTATATAGTCAAGTCGTGGGAATTGGGATGAACATGAAAGTGATATAATGATCAAGTTGAAAAATTGGAATAACACTCAACTACAAACCAGATATCAAATGGATACAATATTTTTCTAATTTTTACTGACCAATCGATTTCAGACAAAAGTCTAGAGGAATCAATATTTATAATTTTATTTTTCAGATGGAAATAATCCATCATTGATGTATTCAGAATATTCATTGGAGAAAAATTCACAATTCCCAATAATTCATTGCCATCGCCACTTGCTGAATTCTACTATAGGATTCATAAAAGTCTTAAACTAGAAAAAATCATCATTCGAAGAAATATATTACATTTATGATATTTCTTCAAAACAAATTCTATATAGACGCAAATTTCAGTTAAAAAATTGGCCTTGCAGATGAATAACAAATATTCTACCAGAAAGGTACGGAATGTGAACATTTTCAATAAACCCAGATGATTAAGTTGCATGTTATTTAATACTACGTTCCTACCTCACCTAGGATTGTATTTCTTCTATGAGGATTTTTTTTTCAATCAAGCAATAATTATTTGAATGTGGAAGCCAGAATATATATGTATATACCTATTTCTTTCAATTTGAAAGTTAGTATGTTTTTTTTCCATTTTCGAAACATTGTTTTTTCGTGGTCGTCCATTACTGCTATCTCTACCTGCAATGAATGAGAATAAAAATGATAAAAATTCAAAGCTCATAGAACGCTGCTCTCCGTAGAGTAACGAAGCGTTTTCGGAGACATGTTTATTAGCGAAAAAGTCTTTTCTGACCTGGAAAATGAGCCCTTGAATTCTTTTCTTAAACATCCTGTATATTAGTTTGAGTTAGGTAATTGGAGAAAGTAGTCTCGATTCTCATGCAGAAAGAATATTTTCTTTCTTTCCCTATATTCAATTCACAAAGGAATTTCAAAAATACCGCCACGGAAACAAAAGCAAAACTGAGCGAGAGGTCGTCTTTCCATCCTGCGGCGAACCGGGGGGATATTCAATACTCGCGTGGATGATGTGAATTCAGTGGAGATGTATTGAACAACCTCTACACAAAATCTATATTTCAATGTATTTCAGATATAAACATTATTACACAAGAACACCAAGCATTGTTTATTTCTCATGATGTAAGCTGCTACTTCACATCCAATACATTATAATGATCAACCTCTTTACGTTATTCTTAAATATCCTATATCATATCCTCCTCTATAGCATCGGAAGGATCCATTTTGTCGTCTTAACAATTCCCTATCGACACCATTTTTTAAAATGTTATTCCACGAAACCTTTTATTCTAGAAGGAAATGTGCAGTTGGATCATCATGAGAAAATTATGAATATTCGCACTTACATTTAGTCCAGTAGTAACCTGATATTTATAATCGATCGATGGTTTTTATCTCGATGAAAGTACTTAATCAAAAACAGATTTCAATGGAGGAGTTCAGCAATTCATTGCTAACCTTGAAAATAGCTAAAAACTTCTACCACTGGAAACAGGTTATTTTCATAAAATATTGATGCAGTTTTTTTCCTCATCGATTTTTGTATCATCCAGGAAGTCCCCGACTCTCGAATCGCGGGAAATTATCAAAACTCTTGTCAACTGATTTTGAGGTTATTTCAGTTCGTCATATTGGCTGCCTGTAAAAAATGACACTTATTTTTGTTTTACTTCGTGATGTTCTGTGACCCCTGTCACTGTTTTTTGGCTAATTCAAAACCAAACATTTGAAAAAGAGCATTCAAGAATTATCAGTGTGAAACCAGCCACGAGTTCCAGCCACGACTTCGCCTAATATTCAAGGCGCGCGCCATACCACCAATGGTCGTTCATTATCAATTTATATTCATGGCTGGCCATGAAATTACTTAAACCTCCAAAATATGTCCATGGATGGAACTATTTCACATCAATGATTTTCTCTGAGGGTCTATGATAATCTGTATATCTCACAATATTTTGTCGGGCAAGAATTAACCCCATAGGCCCCCTTTTCGGAATTTCGAAAAAAAATCATAATTTTTTCAAAATACACGTGGATGGGAGTTTTTTTCTATGAATGTGTTCCTCTGATGGTACTCAATAATATGTATATCTCACAATATTTTGTCGGGCAAGAATTAACAACACAGGCCCCCTTTTTCGAAATATCGAAAAAAAAAATAGTAAAGTAAAGTAAAGTAAAGTAAAGTAAAGTTTATTGAACTACGTTACATATTTGAATGTTTGTAGCAAGTCAAAATTGTACAATAGACAGACAAGACGCTGGTTTATCACACACACACTTTAAAATCATTCTACAAGTCATTAAAACAGTATGACAGGACAACAGCACAAATATATAAAATATTGTAAGGATAGTCATAAACTTAATGATAATAGAGAAATAGAGATGATGCGGACCCTTTCAATATGCCTGCAATATGTAACAGAATTGAATAATAAAACTACATGAAGAGTTGATATACGACACGTTACATGAAAAGAAAAAGTGTTCTTCACAGATCATCCGCCGCGAAACTGTAATTGAGAAACTCATCTGCTGAATAAAAGCACTTCTTTAGAAGGAATGATTTGATTTTCATTTTAAACTGGAAGTCGTTGACTTGTCTTATTTTAATCGGAAGTTTGTTGTAGAAATCGAAGTTTAAAGAATTCTTTTGAGATACTGCCAGCCTGTATCTAGTAGTTCTCAGTAAGTTACTTGTCCTTGTTGGGTACGGATGAAAATCTGACTGTAAGGGGAGCTTCAGTCTCTTTTTATGTATTTCAATAAGTGTGTGAAAAATATATGCAGTTGGAAGTGGCATGATTTGAAGCCTGATGAAAAGGGGACGGCAGTGATCACTGTATCCGGCACCTGACATAATCCTCACAACTCTTTTCTGGAGAATGAATATTTTGCTTGCATGACAAGAACTGCCCCACAAAATAAGACCATATGTCATATGGCTATGAAAGAGACCAAAATAGCTAGACCTGAGGGTACCAATGCCCACCGATTGTTTCAGTCTACGAATTAAAAATATAGCACTGGATAATCTACTAGCAAGTTTGTTAATGTGGGACAACCAATTGAGTTTATCATCAATATGGATTCCAAGTAATTTCACATAATTTCCATCGGCAATTGTAGGATTTGACGATATAAGAAGACTTTGTGTTTTCTCGGCGTTGAGCATGAGCTTATTCGAGGAAAACCACCTCTCAGCCAATTCCAGGGTGTGGGTAGAAGAGAGGGTTAGCTCATGTAGATTACTATTTTTGTCAATAAGCGTTGTATCATCGGCAAAGAGAATGCAATTTTTAGGGAGGACCTGATAATATAAGTCGTTAATATACAATATGAACAGAGATGGTCCTAAAACTGAACCCTGCGGAACACCATGCGAGATTTCTTTCAAGTCTGATTTAACTCCATTCACCAGAACACACTGAGATCTCCCCCGCAGATACGATTTAAAAAATTCCAATGGAATGCCACGTATTCCATAGTAAGTTAGTTTTTCAACCAATATATCATGGGACACGCAGTCAAATGCTTTAGTGAGATCACAGAGGGTAATATGCGTATATTCCCCTTTCTCTAGGCCATCAATAACTTTCAAAATACACGTGGATGGGAGTTTTTTTCTATGAATGTGTTCCTCTGATGGTACCTAATAATATGTATATCTCACAATATTTTGTCGGGCAGGAATTAACCCCATAGGCCCCCTTTTTCGGATATATGATTTTTTTTCGAAATTCCGAGAATGGGGCCTGTGGGGTTAATTCTTGCCCGACAAAAATATTGTGAGATATACATATTATTTAGTACCATCAGAGGAATACATTCATAGAAAAAAACTCCCATCCACGTGTATTTTGAGAAAGTTATGATTTTTTTTCGAATTTCCGAAAAAGGGGGCCTATGGGGTTAATTCTTGCCCGACAAAATATTGTGAGATATAAATATTATTGGGTACCATCAGAGGAACACATTCATAGAAAAAAACTTCCATCCATCCCATCATCCACGTGTATTTTGAAAGAGTTATGAATTTTTTTCGAAATTCCGAAAAAAGGGGCCTGTGGGGTTAATTCTTGCCCGACAAAATATTGTGAGATATACATATCATTGAGTACCATCAGAGGAATACATTCATAGAAGAAAACTCCCATCCACGTGTATTTTGAAAAAGTTATGAGTTTTTTTCGAAATTCCGAAAAAGGGGGCCTGTGGGGTTAATTCTTGCCCGACAAAATATTGTGAGATATACATATCATTGAGTACCATCAGAGGAATACATTCATAGAAAAAAACTCCCATCCACGTGTATTTTGAAAGAGTTATGAATTTTTTTCGAAATTCCGAAAAAAGGGGCCTGTGGGGTTAATTCTTGCCCGACAAAATATTGTGAGATATACATATCATTGAGTACCATCAGAGGAATACATTCATAGGAAAAAACTCCCATCCACCTGTATTTTGAAAGAGTTATGAATTTTTTTGAATTTCCGAAAGAGGGGGCCTATGAGGTTAATTCTTGCCCGACAAAATATTGTGAGATAATAATATACATATTATTGAGTACCATCAGAGGAACACATTCATAGAAAAAAACTCCCATCCACGTGTATTTTGAAAAAGTTATGAATTTCTTTCGAAATTCCGAAAAAGGGAGCCTGTGGGGTTAATTCTTGCCCGACAAAATATTGTGAGATATACATATTATTGAGTACCATCAGAGGAATACATTCATAGAAGAAAACTCCCATTCACGTGTATTTTGAAAAAGTTATGATTTTTTTTAGAAATTCCGAAAAAGGGGGCCTGTGGGGTTAATTCTTGCCCGACAAAATATTGTGAGATATACATATTATTAGGTACCATCAGAGAAACACATTCCTAGGAAAAAACTCCCATCCACGTGTATTTTGAAAAAGTTATGTTTTTTTTTTTCGAAATTTCGAAAAAGGGGGCCTGTGGGGTTAATTCTTGCCCGACAAAATATTGTGAGATATACATATTATTGAGTACCATCAGAGGAACACATTCATCGAAAAAAACTCCCATCCACGTGTATTTTGAAAAAATTATGATTTTTTTTCGAAATTCCGAAAATGGAGGCCTGTGGGGTTAATTCTTGCCCGAAAAAATATTGTGAGATATAGGTACATATTATTTAGTACCATCAGAGGAATACATTCATAGAAAAAAACTCCCATCCACGTGTATTTTGAGAAAGTTATGAATTTTTTTCGAATTTCCGAAAAAAGGGGCCTATGGGGTTAATTCTTGCCCGACAAAATATTGTGAGATATACATATTATTGAGTACCATCAGAGGAATACATTCATAGAGAAAAACTCCCTTCCACGTGTATTTTGAAAATGTTATGAATTTTTTTCGATATTCCGAAAAAGGGGGCCTGTGGGGTTAATTCTTGCCCGACAAAATATTGTGAGATATACATATCATTGAGTTCCATCAGAGGAATACATTCATAGAAAAAAACTCCCATCCACGTGTATTTTGAAAAAAAATATGATTTTTTTTCGAAATTCCGAAAATGGAGGCCTGTGGGGTTAATTCTTGCCCGACAAAATATTGTGAGATATACATAGTATTTAGTACCATCAGAGGAATACATTCATAGAGAACAACTCCCATCCACGTGTATTTTGAGAAAGTTATGAATTTTTTTCGAATTTCCGAAAAAAGGGGCCTATGGGGTTAATTCTTGCCCGACAAAATATTGTGAGATATACATATTATTGAGTACCATCAGAGGAATACTGTCACAACAGAAGGAGTTGTGTTTCCACCATACTATATCGATTTATAAGGGGTAATGCTTGGCTTAATATTCTGCGAGAGGTTAAATTCAAATAGGCACTAATAGTTTAGGGATAACTGAAAGTACGAGACTACATTCAAACATAACAATATATATTATAGCATGAAACATTATGGGTAGTGATTATAAATATGAGTAAACAACAATGAATATAAAGACTGAATAACAACTTACATTATAAAGACCATAACGACGAGCTCTTGTCAAGTCAAGAGTAGCCCCAGACCAGACTAACTTCGGAACCCTCAGATCCAATATTTATATACATCATTTTATTAGAAATGCACGTTTCTCATGAGAGTTCCTTGGTCAGTTTTTATAATTCAATGTCAACGGATGATTTGATTTACTTTATGTTTATAAAACCCTCATGGTTAGAAATTACTGATATACCGTATGTTCTACTCGTGACATGACCCCTCTCTCCGAGAAAACTGGACCCCAGTTTTGAAATTACTACCTAACTTAAATATATCGAGGAGAACATTTAAAATTCATTTACATTTCAGAAAACAAATATCCACAAACATTCGAAATTTAGTGTCTACAATGCACACTCACACCTTTACTAAGTCCGGCACTGGCTATTCAACAAAAGCATTTCAATCAGACTCTTCTCGGTGAGACTCCTGGCAGCTTGGGGGTAGGGAATGACGATTGGGCATGGCATCCTCCAATCGTCATGGGAATTTCGGCAGGATCCTTTTGGGCTCGAAGGTATCCTTGTCCTGGGCATCGGGATGAAATCTTTTGGGCTTTAAGATTTCTAAGACTGTCATTCGAGGTAGTTGGCAGCTGAACGAAGGGAACTGCTGGGTTCTTGGGGTAGCGAATGACGACTGATGGGCATCCTTCAATCGTCGTGGGAATTTTGGCGGGATCCTTTTTGGGCTCGAAAGGTATCCTCGTCCTGGGCATAAGGGTGCTGGAATCTTTTTGAACTCCAAAGATTATTGGGCTTCTCTCGTTCTGGGCTGATACTCTGAAGTAGGAATCCTTTGGGCTTCAAGATATCCTGGCTTCTAGTATTGGCCTGTCTCTTGAGGGTAGTTGGCAGCTGAGTGAGAAGAATTGCCAGCTATCTTGGTAGTTGCTGTGATACCTGGTAGATGACTTGGTCCATGAAAGGAACGATGAATTTCCGTCATTCCAGTGGTTCGTCAGGCTATCCACAACTCGTGGCAACTCCTGGCATTCCTACGTTTTTCCTCTTCGTTCCTGGGCTACCCAGCAGCTGCCATCGAATCATGCTGTATACAGTCCTCGTTTGGTCATCTTGCTGCATCTCCCTGGGTGTCTGACTTCTTGATAAATGTTGTATGCCAGTGCTCAGTGTGCGTGCATTGTTTTGTGTGAAGCCGTGAAACCATGCAAAAAAACAATTGATTGTCAAATACCTACTTTACTATTTATATTAAAATGGGGAATTCTGTATAACCCTATATATTACTATCACATAATAGATCGAAAAAGTTGAATGTACAAAATTGAAGATGAGCAATAAATGATTAACCTATGTGCCTCGATATGCTAAATACCTCATTCAATTCATTAAATTCCTATATTATTTGTTTTAGTATACCATTATGTCCTGATGATTCCAAATTTTTAGACTTTAGATCTAGAGTTAATTATTACTTATCAATTATAAATGTTATTGGGAAAACTCATTTTCATTCAATTTCTCAAAATAATCATTATCCCATTTTGTATTAAAAACATATCAACACGCTTTCTCGAGTTTCCCAAAGCATGATTCATCATTAAACCTATGATTAAAATAAACAATATTATACTAACTAGAACAAAGTAACGTGAACGAAGTGTCAAGTTCATGATTATATTATCATCATAATAAAGAATTTGTTTTCACTAATAAGCGAAAGTTATCATTCATTTCAGGGAAATTTGAACGTCGTCTTCCATTTCGAAAAAAAAAAATGTATTGCAAATATAGTTTCTTAATTAAAAAAAAAAGAAATAGTTGATTGAATGAATGACGACACAAGAAAAATTATGAGTTATCTACATATCCACTTAAATATTTATATTTGTGCCAAATTATGAAAAATTTCCCGATTGGTTCCCATTCCATCCAATGAGTCAATGAATTCGAATGCATTTTCTGTAATGAGTAATATATCTCGAGATCGAGATTAAAGTGAATTGATGCCAATATTGCCAATTGAAAATCATTTTCGTAAACAGATAAATTGAAATTATGGTAAAAAATAATTAGAGTCATGTGAACAAACCAACGTGCCTTTTCGTTAAAAAATTTCAATTAAACAAAAATTACCTATCTGATAAATATACAATCCAAATTATCACCATGTTATTTCATACTTATTGATCATTTTTGACATTCCAGGTCCAATCCGTAAGATTTAAAAGGATATTCATCTGACAACTCATTATTGGCAGCTTGAATAAACTAATGAACCGTCCGAGAATTGGTACTTTCATGTACTTTGAGCAATATTTTGACTCAAGGTACCTTGAGATTATTTTTTGTTTAATATGAAATATTATCAGAACTTTATTCGATTTATCTATTTATCTTTGGTGTAACCGGTTACACAATGAATTGGCGTTTATTCAATTAAAAAAATATATCAATTCCCCTATTCACCATGTTTCGATGAATTCAAGTAGTAAGATAGTTTATTATGAGAAAATTGAAAAATATGTTGTGATATTTCATCACTTATACATTATTGAACTGATTGAAAATACTCCTTTTAAATACCGCATGCTCATTCCTCCAATTTTGTTAGAACTAGACCGTACATTTCTTTGTTCAACAACTCGCAAATATTTTCCATTTTCGGAAAATCATCCCCGGGGGTAAATATCATTATAATCATCTTCATAATTCATAAATATACATAATCATCATATACGAGCTCATTACTTCACATAAAATCATCATTTCATGTCCTATCAATTCGAGGACAAAATATCTTCAGTAAGGTTAATCCTTCATGCCTTAGTATGGCACATCTTCCAGGATTCCCTCCTATTTTCTGTTATAGTGCACACTTTCAACTATAACACTTCGTACTTTTTAGAATATCAACCAAACAGCTACTTCTCTGGATGTGGTTTGGCTAGGACCACGAGATATGCTGAATAGGGTGTTGATTATTCTGTACGGAAACGGTTTTCACTTGAAACCAAGTAACAATCTCTTCATTGAGAGTTTACATACACATCAATATTCTTGAGCTCAATTAATTCATTTTATATCATATTTCCATAACATAATAATATCATATATTTGCGTATAATTCATTTCAGGAGGAATGACAAAAAATGGTAAACGATACCAACGTTTAAGAGTATTTTCAATATTTGAAAGGTCATATATATACTGACTAAGATATTTTGAATCGAAACATTCTCAACTATTACTTGAATTATTAATTATTTGCATTCGCACTAATATTGAAATTTATTATGAATTATATCGAGCACGATGATTTGTTATTGTTTTGATTTCGTATTGTTATAAAACAAAAGGCACGTTGTGGATGACTTATTATATTTTTACTTGATATAGGTGTTCTTGGCAATGGCATTGGAATTCTTGATTGATTTCATCAATGATAACAAAAAAAATAGTTGAAATAATCTTGATTTGAGGAAAAAGAACTGACAAGAAGGAAGAATTTCTTCCGAAATTCAGATAGAAAATTACGAGTAGAGAAAAAAAAATAACAAAGTTCAGAGATAAGCTCCAAACTTTGTGAGTCTGGTCCGGTGCTTTATATCATGTCTTCGAATAGGAATGGAATGATTGTTATTCAACTTTTGAAGCTTAATGGTATTTAAAATATCGAAAAAAATTGGATTTCTGATTTAAATGACTTTCTTACTTTGTAATCACCCATAATTCATGCTGCTATACTTAATTACTTTCAAATAACCCTTTCTAGTAGTGCCTTTGTATGAAATATAAAATTGACTGAAATTAATGATAAGAAATTATTGAAATAATGAGTCCATTATGAGGAATGCGACTCAAGGAAAGAAGCTTAGGCGCCTCCACCATGTCACAACAGAAGGAGTTGTGTTTCCACCATACTATATCGATTTATAAGGGGTAATGCTTGGCTTATCATTTTGCGAGAGGTAATATTCAAATAGGCACTAATAGTTTAGGGATAACTGAAAGTACGAGACTACATTCAAACATAACAATATATATTATAGCATGAAACATTATGGGTAGTGATTATAAATATGAGTAAACAACAATGAATATAAAGACTGAATAACAACTTACATTATAAAGACCATAACGACGAGCTCTTGTCAAGTCAAGAGTAGCCCCAGACCAGACTAACTTCGGAACCCTCAGATCCAATATTTATATACATCATTTTATTAGAAATGCACGTTTCTCATGAGAGTTCCTTGGTCAGTTTTTATAATTCAATGTCAACGGATGATTTGATTTACTTTATGTTTATAAAACCCTCATGGTTAGAAATTACTGATATACCGTATGTTCTACTCGTGACAATACATTCATAGAAAAACACTCCCATCCACGTGTATTCTGAAAAAGTTATGAATTTTTTTCGAATTTCCGAAAAAGGGGGCCTATGGGGTTAATTCTTGCCCGACAAAATATTGTGAGATATACATATTATTGAGTACCATCAGAGGAACACATTCATAGAAAAAAACTCCCATCCACGTGTATTTTTAAAAAATTATGATTTTTTTTCGAAATTCCGAAAAGGAGGCCTGTGGGGTTAATTCCTGCCCGACAAAATATTGTGAGATATACATATTATTGAGTACCATCAGAGGAACACATTCATAGAAAAAAACTTCCATCCACGTGTATTTTGAAAAAATTATGAATTTTTTTCAAATTTCCTCCGAAAAAGGGGGCCTATGGGGTTAATTCTTGCGCGACAAAATATTGTGAGATATACAGATTATCATAGACCCTCAGAGAAAATCATTGATGTAAAATAGTTTCATCCATGGACATATTTTGGAGGTTTAAGTAATTTCATGGCCAGCCATGAATATTAATTGATAATGAACGACCATTGGTGGTATGGCGCGCGCCTTGAATATTAGGCGAAGTCGTGGCTGGAACTCGTGGCTGGTTTCACACTGATCAAGAATTTTCATAATTTCAGTTTATGATTCAGAAGTACAGGGCTAATTTTATTAATGTGAACCCCCCTCAATCTTTTTTGTTTTCCATCGATTCAAAAAATTTCAGAACTGATTTCATACAATTTTTTGCAAAGATTTCACTCATTTTGACAATGATGCAATATCTATTCAAATATACATGGTGTACAAAAATATATATATTTTTTAAATGAAACGCCCTGTATATTTCGATTAATTTGAATTCCCTAAATCATCCTGATTTCAAACATATATTGAATGATCTCCATCCAACAAAATATACAGCACATTCCATATGAAAAAAATCAATATATTTCTGTATATCCTGTATATTTGAAGAGATATTGCAACACTCTCTCAATATTATTGAGAAGAGAAGAAGAGAAGATGAAGGGGGGTTCACATTAATAAAACTAGCCCTGTACCTGTGTACCCTTGTAAATAATATGTTGAGCCCTTATTTGAGAAGAAAGAAAGGATCATAAAAATAACCAAATTTGCATAATAATCTCATTACCTCTTTTTCCAAAATGTACCTACTAGAAACCACTCATTTACTCATTACCTACTTGAATTCTTGTATGTTTTTTTTTATAGTTCTGTTTTCAATTAACCTAAAAACGGCCACTGGGGTCACAGAACAAAATAAAAATGTGTCATTCATCTTGCAGGCAGCCAATATGATTACTGAAATAATCTCAAAAGGACAAAAATGGTATCAATATTTTATGAAAATAATCTGTTTTCAGTGGTAGACGTTTCAAGCTATTTCCAAGGTTGGCAATGAATTGCTGAAATCGTCTCTTTTCTACCTTGAACGAGATAGAGAGAGGAAAGTTCTCTCATCTTCCATCTTTCTCTTCGATGCTACCAACCTTTGAAATGTAGAGAGGTCCGATAAATCTCTCTTTGTCTAACCTCTAGTCTGCGCCACTGAACCATTTTCGATGTTATTCGCGATAGAAAATAACACGTCACTCCACCTGACGGTAACTACTTGACCTCTTAGCGGTTTGTTTTGATGATGTGGCCAATGAGCATAAACAAAAAACAAATGTGAACCAATGAAAACAAAGTAAACATGCCGCTGTGACAGCTTTCAAGAACTCCGATAGGTGGCGTATGGTAATTTTCTATCACGAATAATGATATTCTCTTCTTCTGAACTGACATATTTCACTTGGACTGAACAGAATCAGTTAACATGCATTCTAACTAATCAAATTCTTTCGAAAGAATATATAATAACTAATTCAGTTCAATTCTAGTGAGATGTTTTAGTGAGTTCAGATTTAAATGATGTGATATGTGCATATCATAAATGTCATTGATTGATAACCTCTCGAATTTTTGAAATCAAATTACAGATTATATCATACTCATTTTGACATATTTTTGTTAATATCGTTAATTTGCCCCTCTGTTGAATTCAAAAATAGTTCAGTGGCACAAACTGGATGTTAGACAAGGACAGATGTCAAAAGAAACATGAAAAAGAAAGTATCATTGAAGAGAAAGATGGAAGAGGAGAGAACTTTCCTCTCTCTCTCGTTCGAGGTAGAAAAGAGCTCCATTCTAAATTTTCAATTTGATGTGTTCTGTCAGAATGGCATTACATTTTCGAATTTTGTGCATGATATTGTGTCAGTGATACCAATGAAAGAATATTTAATTTGATATCCCGATTTACTTCCAACTTGGGCCACATTTTGCGTAAAATGATGGTCTATATGCAGGAACCCCCAAACTGTCGTTCATGACAGCGAGTAATGTTTCTTGGTGTTCGGAAACATAAGTAAGAGTGAGTATAAGATATATGACAGGTCCTAAATGCGCATGATTCATGATCTCCAGCTCGATTTCGTGGCATAGCTTCTTTCCTATGGCATTAGCGGTCTAGATAGTAGGTTATGTGAGTGGTCTGAGTAAAATATCTCTCAGGATAACCGGATCCACATTATATGCGTAGGCTCGAAAATTATAGTCACTCTGTATATTGTTTCTTGGGAATAATGAATAATATTATCATAATTTCAATTGTTTTCAGATCCGAAATGAAAGTAGAAGAAATGGTGTCATATTTTCCCAGCTACTGGGAACAAATGGACCTCAAACGGGATAATTTTAAAATGGTACGATTATTTCCAGAGAGCGCGGAATTTCAAGAGGTAATGGCTCAAGTGCAAGGGAACTATTATTTGGAGATTGCAGATATATTCAGACTGCAAAATCCCTACTCATTCATCAAGTTCAAATTGAAAGAATTTGAGTGTTGCCAACGGGGTTCATATGATATTAAAACGCTATATCATGACACGAGCCAAAAAAACGTAGAATCTATAGCCAATTTTAATTTTGATTGGCGCCACGGCACCAGGTGTATGTTTGGGCCTGGGGTATATTTTTCGTGTTCCCCGAAATTAGCAAACAAGCACTCAAATAAACGAAATGGACGTTATAGGAGTATGATACTCACTCATGTCTTAATGCAAAATGTCCAATATATTCAAGGTGAAGTAATATTGCCGGACATGGGCTATGACACGGTTTTATGTCATGGTGGAACTACCTATGTTAAATATTTTGATTCAGAGTTTTACCCTGAGTATTTCATCAACTATTCAAATGCTAAAGTACATACCTAGTAAGTGAGAAATAATCTAAGACAACAAATATAATTAGCTGGCTATGTCTTTTGTCGCCTCTATTCAACTTTTGAAATATTTATATTTTCCTGGAGTTTGTTTGACACTGGTAAATTTCCACCGAGTTTGGTTATTTTTTCATATATTCATTTCAATAGTCACGTTTTTGTAAAAGTGTTTTGAGTGAATTTTAACAAGTCCATCTTACGACTTGATTTGGCACATACAATGATGAGTAGAAAACTGAATTATAATAATGCTGGACATTTAACAGTGAATAGAAATTGGAATAGTGCACAATGCACATAGGTATATTACCATATATTCTGATACTTAACATGTATGTTCATTCATTGCTGTAGTAACAGCACACAATCAACTTGACGTCGAAGTATTTAGATTCGGTGGTCTGAATTCAAGCCAGTCTCGAATTTTTCTTTTTCTGTCTTTCGTCATTTCAGAGAGATGATCAAAAATGAATATAATTGACGAAGCTAAACACCCTGTCTACATAGGTACAGATTGTGGGTTCAATCATTAAATATATTTTTGAGGATAAATGGGTACAAAAAAGCCTGATCTTTTTATTTTTGTTTTTTCTAAATTGTGAACCTATGTGATGATCTTGGAGAATTTGTTCACAATACTCCAGAAAATAGTCAAAACCTTTGCAAAATTACATTCATTCACATGACAATTGCCTACCTAAGTACCTGTAGCCAGCAAGACATATTATTTTTATATTTTCAATACAAGTTCACGGCTTCTCTAGATATGTTTCATGATCGTCAAACGATTGAAATAATAGTGGGAATAAAATAATATAGGTACCCTCTAGGTATTTTTATAAAAATATCACACTGACATATTTGCAGTTCAAGTTTATTTCCACAAGGAGACAATGTTTAAATTCCGAAGATATTTGAATGAATATCAAGAAACAGTGCTTACAAAACAGATTTGAACTCATTTAATACCTACTCTGTGCATTTTTTTGAATTATTATTTGCGTAAAGAGCATATGTACAAACATAAAGAGTATCAAAAATATCACTCATTATATGGAATCATAGAGAATTATATTACATTCTGTCCAGAAAGGGGCAATGACACAGTGAATTTTTAGATTTGGAACTAATAATTCAATTATTTGAATAATCCACATGTACTGAGTGGCCCAAATTGAACACTGTCACAAAAACACTCATTATAAACTGATATCATTGCCTGATGGTCAACTTTCATGAAAAAGTCTATAGTGAAAACTGTCTATTGATTGCAAATGTGTATTTTCGATCAGTTGCTTGAATTCCTTCCTGTCAAAAATGTCTTGTTTCTATGAAAACATTCCTAAAGATATCTTATTCAGAAAACAATGGTGTGAGTAAAGTTTTCCAAAAACTAAGATATCAATATTTATTGAAAAACACAGAAATAAGACAACCAATATATTTTTTGCAAATTTGAATACAACTTGACATTACCATTCTAAAAATTCAACACACTTGAGACAAATAGGCCTCGGACGAAGCAGTGAATTACAAAATACAAATATTCACTAGTAGCTGTCAAAGTTAAATGGAATGAATCACAGCAGTAGTTAATTAAAACTCACGTTTTCAGTTTCAAAATACTCTTTGTAGAAGTGTGTTATTTGTTTGGATCACTCTATGATGGATATTGGATAGTCAATTTTCCGATACCACCAATTATTGAAATTCATACCTCCAACACGTCCAAAAATTTGCAATTTTCCAAAATTCACATTTATCAAGATATTTTCATTCATATATACAGTTTCCGCCATAGAGTATGTGACATACTATAGGAAAATGGTTTTATTGGAGTATTATCCATTATATTATATCATTTGAGGTTATCGATTAGACTGTACTTCCTGTCCGATTATTTTTGAATACATAAATGAAATAATATGAATTGAAGAAATATCATACCTCAAATTTTTCTAAAAACAATTGCAAAAACCTTATACTTGTAGCATTCCAAAAATATCGTCCTTCGTAGATTATGAGAGTTTCATTGAAAATCGTGCATGAATTTTTCACTGTGAATTCACAAACATGTGAGTATAACATTACTTTTCAATCCACTTTTTTAATTGACCTCATGGATATCTTGCTATCTAACCCTACTTTTCATCTTTTCATATCAATGTTCCTCAATTTGTCGCCAAATGTCAGATGACAGACCCTGGAGATCAAGCAATCTCACTAACCTCACTTTTTTTATTTGTTAACATTGGATTGAAATAGTTTTCCAAAATTATTTTTGGATACGAATCCTGTTTCTTAGGATATTCATTTATTCAAGCATGTCATATCACATTGGTGCTATTGTACAATGCACAAAAAAAGGCAGAGAGAGAGAGAGAGAGAGAGGAAGGAATACATATTTTCCAGGTAAATTGTGATCTATAAGTACTGTATTCACTCACAGGGCTTCATTTTAAAATTTCGTCACATTTCTTCAGAATTCCTTCTACAATTGGAGCAAATATAGTAGAAATGTCTACAACACACACGACCATAGTTATTTCTGTCATTTCTCTTTAGAATTACTCAAATGTATACAACACACACGACCATATATTATTTCCTCAGTATTTCAGACTATTCCACCTGTTTTTTGCACGAATCCCAGCTTTTTGCCTTCTTTTGAAAATGTACAAGTCGTTTTATTAGCTCCTATTGCAGAAAGAATTCTAAATGTGAGTGACTAGGTACAGTATTTATAGATCACAATTTAACTGCAAAATCTTTATTCCTTCGTCTCTCGCTGCATTTTTTGTGCATTGTACAACAGCACAATAATGTGATGACATGCTTGAATGAATACATATCCCAAGAAACACGATTCGTATGCCAAAATAATCTATTTCAATCCTAAGTAAACAAATAAAAAATTGAGATTGTTCTACTTCCAGGGTCATTCATATGACATATGTGCACGCAACCCAGAGCTGTAATCGTGTAACAACACAGGTTGGGTGAAGTTAAGTTTTTTATCACCCAGAATAAATGTTTCAATACTCTAATAATGAAGTTTGCTCTCATTTTCATATACTTGGTTGACCATCGACAAGGCCCATCCTTATGTTCACATCATTTTTGTATTGAGGAAAAAAAACAATATTGGGAGTTGAATGCAATGAGACCATTGCACAGCCATCATCAGAAGTTTTACAGTGTGATCCCTAGAAGCGTGACAAATCACAAGTTATTATTTTCAATGGAACACCTGCTTTTTATATATTTTCATACAGCCAATATTTCAGTCATGCTATATTTTTTTTAAAATTTTTTTCCCAAGCAACATAACGGAAATATTGGCCTTATGAAAAGATCTGGGATACCTCGTATATATATATAGATATCTTTTAATTTCACTTCTTTATCACCATTTTTTTCGACCCCTGGAAAACAATGTTCGTCTGATTAATTGGTGATCACTCAATATTTTGGGAAGAGAATAGAATAGAATATTTTATTTAACCACATTAGGTACACTGTACATTTGTAGCAATAAAGTTGAAAGGCAAACAATATAGATACTGATACAGATCAAAGATACAGAACAAATAGAAAAAAATGAAATGCAGGTACATAATGATAGTGAATTCATCCATACTTATATTCAATCCAGTACTGCCTCATGATCAGCTTGAAAATATTCTTCCAGCGCCATATGCGATGAATAAGGGTTTACAGTGTTCTCTTTTAGATGCATTGGTCATTACTTATTGCTTTTTTCTGCAGTTGAAATATGATGGAATAATGAGTAGAGTTTCGTCATAATAAAACTCAATAATTCATATAATAGTGAAATAAAGAGAAATGAATAGTTTTGGAAGTTATAATACTCCTGAACTGTTTGAGGAGAAAAATAGTACTTGAAAGTTTTCTCTGTAAATACTCAATATGGTGGTACCAATTTATGTACCGATAATGATGCATTATGCAACTGTCATATGCATCCTCATTAATGGCTAATACCATATCTGTATAATCCAACACGCAAACATTGTTTTTCTCGCGTTAAAAAGTGGTAATAATAAAATGAAAATGAAAGTTACCTATTTTTTTTGTGGTCACGAAAATATAAAAAACAGGGTGTTCAATTCGAAAAAAATAAATTGTGGTTTGGCACGCTTTCAGGGATCACTCTGTAAAACATCTGATGAGGCCTGTGGAAAAGCCTCATTGTGGTATTCGGTGGGTATGTACGAACGATCATCCGTTTATAGTCTTTTGTTGACAATAAAAGAAATATTTCGAAGACTGGCTTTTTTTCACGATAATACACTACACTGCTTTACCACTAACCAAATCGATTTTTTAACTAAGTACGCCTCGACGTTTTTGAACCATCAGTTTGGTTAGTGATAAAAAAGTGTAGTGAATGAAAAAGAAATTCATCATCATTAATAGGTAATTATTATTATCATTATTGATATTATTGAACCTTGTAATTTTTTTTTTAAATTCCACGTTGCATTCTGAATAAATAACGAATTTGACTACGCGTTGTGGGTGTGAATTTGAAATATTGTTCGAATTCTGCAACATGCATTTATTATTGAAAAATTGTTATTGACATTTTTAAATAGGATAGAGCTAGCCACAGAGACATTGATATTGTGATGTCCGAGCGACCCATTATTTTGATCGTTTCCGTTCAGAATATTGATTCCATATTGATTCATACAATATTCGCAATATTTTTTGACTTCAAGAAGGTCTTTGTTTATGTGACTGAATTTTATGTTATCATGAGTGCTGTGAGATAATGGCGTGATTATCGAAATAGCAATAGGTACTTATGATAAAACTATTTGTAGCGAGTTAGACTTATTCAGTTTAATCCAAAGAAATGACTGATATACTCAGGTACCTACTTTAGATATCTAGAATATATAGTATATAGAAAATCAAATTCTATTATACAACCTGTGTATCAGTATATACCTAAAGTTTTTATAAAAGTGACTGTTTCAACAAGTTAGTCTTTACCTGTATGTACAATTTTAATGTTCTCTTTATTTTTAATATCATTTATTTTTGATATTTATGATGTCTGAGATAAGCATAATATGATGAAGATTTTAAAAAATATTCATTTATTTTCGTTTTCATTCAGAACCTCGATTTTACATTTTTCAATATGTTCTGATTTCGAGTCCTTTGTTCACTGTCTTTTTTGTAAATGGCGTACCTGTAGATAATATGTTACCACTATGAGTGCTGTGAAATAATTTTGTGATTAGTATCATTACAAATTGCAATACTAGCAATAGGTTCTTTTAATAAGTATATCAAGTGAGATTTGTTGAGTTATGTATTATTATCGGAAGAACTGACTAATGTACTATACAGCGAGAGTGCCAGAACAACGTACCATGAATTCTACAGGGTGAACTAGAGATCAAAATAGGCCGATTGAAGTCAAAGAAAGTCATACGAAAATGCACCATTAAGTGGTGAGAGGACGTTGAAGAATAATTTTATTACCAGATTTTCTTGAATATTCGAACGGCAATTTACTATCGTGATTGTGCATGGAAAACATGTCATATCAATTTGATCAATTATAATATACAGGTATTTCGAATTCTCTGATGAAAATTTATATTACTTTTTTGGAGTACGCTTGACGAAATTTTGATATTTCAATGAATGACAAAATCAATCATCTTTCATCTAACTGCCAGTTTTATTCTCATTCTTCTTGGGTTTCGTGATATCTAACATAATTATTTTTTGTGCTACTCCATACTTGTTTATGATGAGTCAGTATTGTTTCGCAAGTTTCTATCATTCTACCTCATTTGTGTTGAGTTATTGGCCACAATAGTCATGTTTATGAACTACTTCAGCATATGATAAGATTGTTGGTCATCTGCAAATTTATTTTTTTTGTCGAAAAAAGTTTGTTGGCGAGAAAACACAAATGAGGTAAAACTTTGCAAAACAGATAGGTAATCCTGACATAAACAAGTATGGAGAAGCACAAAAATCATTTTTTAAGATATATCGAAAACTAAGAAGAATTATAAGAATAAGCAGTTAGAAAAAAGTTGAACGAGTCTCAAAAATTCTCATCAAAGAGAATGTGCATAAATATCTATCTCCCTGTATATTTATTGAATTGATATGTCATGGTTTTCATTCACATTCATGTTAGTAAATTTCCCTACGAATGTTAAAGCAGTACCTTTCAAGGATTTTGGAATCTTCAGGAAAATCGGTAGGTAATTAAAATTATTCTTCATCGGCCTCTCACGATTCAACGGTGCATTTTCGTGTAGAGGTAAGTTGATATCAATCAATATATTTTGGTGTCTAGTTCACCCTGTAGAATTTATGGTACGCTGTGCTGGGACACCTTGTATATCTTGGATATAAATAGATAAAATATCAAGTTCAAGTATACAACTATTGTGTAAGGAGAGCTGAAAGTAAATCAATGTTCGTTTTGAAATATATTTTCCTACTGTTTTATACTATTCAGATGTTTTATTTATTTCATACAATTTTCTTCTAAATGGTGATGTCTAAATGATTTCGTTCAAAAAATTCTTCAATTCTCGTTTTCGTTCAGAACCTCAATTTATATTGAAAAGGAATATTCTCAGATATATTATGTACAGGGTGATTCACCATAAATGTCCCCCCCCCCCCTCTAGCTCAGTTATTTTTGAACCGATTTCAAAATTTGAAATATTCTCTTAAATGATTGTCGATAAAGTTTTTTTCCGCTACATCAGAAAATACAGGGTGCTCGGAACAAACTATCTACAGGGTACTATTTGATTTTTTTAAATGGAACAGCTGATTTCATCAATTCATCACACTTGGGGTCTCGCGGGAATGATTACAGCGAGGATTACAGAGATATAAGGCGTTCAAAATCGAGATTTTTCAACTGTAGGATTTTTTTGTGACGAAACTATTCATTATCGGTCAAAACGGCTCTCATGTCCGTGTCTCATCTTTTGATTCACTATCTACTGACATTTAATAATTGGAATAGATACAGGGTGATCAGAATTCTGAATCTTGAACCACCCTGTAAATGTTTCAATTAAATGTCAGTAGATAGTAAATCAAAAGTTGAGATAGGGACATAGGAGCCGTTTTGACCAATAATGAATAGTTTCGACACAAAAAAATCCTAAAGTTTAAAAATCTCGATTTGAACACCCTATATCTCTGTAATCATTCCCGCTAGACCCGAAGTGTGATGTATTGATGAAATCAGCTCTTCAGGAAGATTCTAAAAATACAATGAAATACAGGGTGTTCCATTTGAAAAAATCAAGTAGTACTCTGTAGATCGTTTGTTCCGAGCACCCTGAATTTTCTGATGCAACGGGTAAAAATTTCTGAAAAATCATTTTGAATTATTTTTCAAATTTCTAAATCGGTTCAAAATTAAGTGAGCTAGAGGGGGGGGGGACATTTATGGTGAATCACCCTGTACATGAAAAAATTGATATGAATACATTTTGACTTCAACAAAGTTTTTATTCATCAGGTATGTTTCTATGACAGGTCGTCACAGTTCCGTCCTGTTTCAGGAAATTATGTTTCAGATTTAAATTTATATAGAATTTTGTGAAAAATTATACCATGCAGTGTCGTACCCAGAAGTGTACATAAGGGGGGGTGATATACATTTTTTTTAAAACATTTTTGTTCATGATTATTTGTGGTGACTACAATAATTATGTCACGATTTTGTTTTCATTGTCTTTTTCTATCTTCATCCAGAAATCCTCTCGTATTTTTCGTATATTTTCATAAGCGAAAATAGAACCTTCGTGAAATTCAGTTGTCTGGTGAGCAAACGATGTCTCGCTAGTATCAAAACTCGGCATTTTCATGAATTAGTTTCAAAACTATATTTGCGCAAGTTTCAGTTTCAAAACTCTGTATTTTCGAACAAATTCATCCAGTTAGATAAAAATAACTTGTGAAGCAACTTGTGAACTCAAGATGGCGTCTGAGAACTGCTATCAGTGGAGCGCTGCCACTATTTATGGAGAAATCGATGTGGATAATATATTGATCGAGACTATAAAATTTTCACATCCAGCTGTCATGGCAGATATTGAAGAATATGGTATTCTGGGAATGAACATCATGAGTGCGCAAGACAATCAACTGGACTTCAGAAGCAGAACTCTCAAGGTGGGTGCCGAAAAGATCTTCTTATATCCACGAGTGGAGGTAGCGGCAGGGGTAACGTTGGTCGAAGACTTACTGTTACCAAAACGGAGCGAGGCCATTGTAGCAGATGGGATTGAGGATACATTGGAGCTAGGTAGTTCCATCATCATGGAACCCTGAAACCATGACGAGGAGGTCGGACGAGGAATCATGTCGGCAAGGCGTTACTGTCAGCAGACGACTATGTACCTTCATTTTACTTGATTTTTTGGGATTATCTCTCCTCGTTTCTATGAAATAAAAATATGCGTATTATTTCAATATATTTGTAGTGGAAAAAATCAGAAGATTTGCCCCAAAATGTCACTGCGTTCAACAAATTTTTCTATCAAAGAGCCTGAAAGAAGAATCCAGTAGCTTGTCAGTGAAGAAATATAGATATATTGAAAAAATATCGAATTTTTACTTATCTTTGGACGTTTCGGGACCGAATCTGCTCCCGTTCTCAACATAATCTCAACATAATCATCACCTAGCTACCTTTGTTTTAAAACTGATGAATATGCCACAATCATCCCCTTTAAAAAGCAAGTTAATTCCACGTGTCAGAGTACATTCAAGGAACATCAAAAAAATAAAGAAATTAACTATGCCTCATCATCGCACTTCCATGTTTCAGAGATCATTTGTATTCAATTCGATTCATCTTTATAACCTTTTACCTGAAGAGTTTAAACTTCTAAATAAAAATAAATTCACATACAAATACAACCAGTTTCTTTTTACTAATCAATGAACACATATTCACCCACGCCCCTGGAGGAACAGCCCAGCTCAAGAAGTATTTCTGCAATTCAGATTGATTTTTTTTGTTTTGTTTCACGATTTCTCATTGTATTGTAACATGTGTATATGTATATTAAGTATATCCTGTGACCTAATTTGGTTGAGTATGAGTAGCTATCAGCTAGACTAGCTAGAAATTAGTGTTGCACACTAAGAACTTGTATCCACTCCGTTAATGAAGCCGATTTATCATTATTATTATTATTATTATTATTATTATTATACAAATGCAAAATATTTCTTTTTGGAAGTTGCTGTTTATAGTTTCACACTGATGTTGGCATATGAATGAGTGATTTTAGTCTACAAATGAGTTACAGGATGTTTTCATTAATTGATCTCGATTCTACCATTTTCATGTTCAGTTTTCAGTAGTGAATACCATGTTCTATTTATATCAACTGAACAGGAAGCAATGCTATTGTCTCCGTTCAGTAGAATGCAAGCGGATTCTTTGATTTTTCTTTTTTGTTGTTATCTTCCTTTCCTGTATGGTAGATTTAAGATCAATTAATGAAAACATCCTGTAACTCATTTGTAGACTAAAATCACTCATTCATATGCCAACATCAGTATGACACTGAGAAGTGTCAAACTATAAACATCAACTTCCAAAAAGAAATGTTTCGCATTTTTATGTTGAGAACGGGAGCAGATTCGGTCCCGAAACGCCCGAAGATAATTGAAAATTCGATATTTTTTCAATATATCTATATTTCTTTCCTTCAAACATTTTTCAAACAAATTGTCACTGCCAAGCTACTGAATTTTTCGTCTAGGCTCTCTGATAGAAAAATTTGTTGTTGTCAATTAATTTGTGACATATTGGGGCAAATCATCTGATTTGTCCTACTACAAATATATTGAAATAATACGCATATTTTTATTTTATGGAAACGAGGAGAGAAAATCCCAAAAAATCAAGTAAAATGAATATACCACATCCTCGATTAACCTACAGACAGTATTTGACTATGGACCTATTCTAAATCAACATAAATAATTACCCAGTGACGATTGGCTAAGGAAAGAAGAATTGGAACCTGTGTCCCTGCAGCCTCCATGATCGACCAGGTGACAGCAACCACTGAAGGGGCCGGCAGTATGAAAAGCTCGGCTGTAAGCGACTCACTCAACAACCGACAGAAGAAGAAGAAGTTAACCGAGTTATTGCACAGGTATAGAATCATTCTCATACCTACCAATGAAAAACAGCTAGAACCTGTTGGAATAATTCTATAATATCACATATTTATTGTCTGTTGGCTATGATTCTCTGTTGTATTGTTTCTGGGGTATCTATGTATAATATATAATTAGAGAACTGTAATGTCATTGTAATTATATGTTGTGCTCCGTAAATAAAGATAGTTCATCCTGAAAACTGTTGTTACCAAGAATTTCTAACAGGTTATAGGCCCAGAATAAAACTGTTTGCCGTAAAAAGTGTATCTTCTGTGTGCTCTGAATATTTTGGGAAAATTGAACAACACATTGTGACAAGATGTCAGATTCGAATGTCAATGGTCCACTTCCTAATTTTGAAAAATTGAAAGGAAGGTTGAATTACCTGGATTGAAAATTTCAAAAAATGAATTGTTTGCGACATGATAATCTTTTTGATAATGTTAAAATATGTTTGCTTCTGATATGTATCACTTAAGGTTAGTATACCAACTCTTTGACTCTTTTTTTGACTCCTTAACCATGTTCATTATATCTATTAGGTACTTTGAATACATCAATTTTGTTTCTGATGATTGGCCTGTGGCCGAAACTAGTTACACACTACTATTATCAAATATTTTTTTGTGGTCGACAGACTTTGAGACTTTTATTGTTTTTTCTTATAATAACGGCTAAGAATGTTGACGGAGTGTATTGTTTGAACGTCAAATCTGACGTGAACGAAACTTCAACTGAAAAATTAGACTTGACGAAGAATTTCAGTTTTTCAGTTACTTCTGATAATGCGGAAACACTCTGGCATCTGAGATTAGGACACTTGAACTATAAGGACATGAAGTTGCTGCGTGATCACTGTTTAATTTGTGGACTGTATTGGTTGAATTTCTATTGTGAACTGTAGATTGGTGAGTTACTTTTGAATAGATTTCTTTGAAGAAATAGGAGATTGAAGTAGCTCTCGATTGATTGACAATTCGTGTCTTAATTTTATTGTGTACATATCACTATGACATTCATATATTCAACAGAGTGTTAACAAGAAATAAAAACTATGAACTAATCCTTCTTGAACATACTCCCCCGCCTTGAAATGCCCTGCTTTCAATCAGAATACTCTGGTAGAGGACAAATTTTGGGGAAACTTCTTTGTATTATTCCATTTAGAACTTTAATTGTTGCAATACGACCATGACCATCGGAACCATGAAGAACTTTCAATAGTCCAAGCTTCCAATCGAGTGTTAATAAATTATCATCTTTTATCAGAACCAAACTTCATTCGCGAAGCTGACTCTGACTTGATTTCCATTTACTTCTAACTTGAAGCTCGGATACGTATTCTTTGGTCCATCGTTTCCAAACATGCTGACATATTTGTTGGAGAAGTTGGTAGCGAGTCAAACGGTTGATTGGAACAGATTCAACGTGAACATCTGGTGCAGCAATTACTCAACATAATTCAGATGGTTCAGATAATGTAATTGTTGCATATAGGATCCTGGAATACCATGTGGTAAAGTCAATTTAATAATTAGTTAATTAGTAAGTGACATTGTTTATTTCAAATGTATTTTTTACGACTTATACTTTTTTATATATTTATATACCTGACTTCATAGGTTAAATGAAACTTTGTCAACAAGATATTTTCTTATGACAATAAAGTATATTCTCTCTCTCTCTCTCTCTCTCTCTCTCTCTCTCTCTCTCTCTCTCTCTCTCTCTCTCTCTCTCTCTCTCTCTCTCTCTCTCTCTCTCTCTCTCTCTCTCTCACACATTTCGCATACCTCGACGTCCTTCAGAATAAAGTTCTTGTGGAAACTTCCCGTTGGAGTATCAGTCAGCCAAACCCCCAAATAGAATCAACCCTGAGATAAAGAGCTTCTGTGCAAGACGGGTATTAAAATAAAGGCGGCAAAGGAAGCTGATAATATAGAGCTAGAAAAAGAGCTAACTACATTTTTGAACCTGCACCAGGCTAGAGCTGACGGAATGCAAAATTTGCTTAAAAGTGAAATGGACACACCTGCTAATAAAAAATTAGTAATCTCTTTTGATTTGCAACAAAGTATGCCCCTTCCAAAGCTCACAACTGGTCCAGCATTTTACTGCCGCAAGATATGGCTGTATAACCTTGGAATTCACGATTGCACAAATAAAAAAGGTTTCATGTATTTGTGGACTGAAGATCAGGCTAAGCGCGGAGCTGATGAAGTGACGTCTGTCCTAATGAAATTTTTACAAACGAAATCAGATTATGATGAACTTGTTATTTTTACTGATAACTGCCCAGGTCAGAATAAGAACTGGCAGATGATGGCATTTTGGTTGCAGTTGGTGAAAGAAAAAAAATTTAAAAAAATAATATAATAATCACTTTCTTGTTAGCGGACATTCCGTTATGCCGTCAGACAGAGATTTTGCTCTAATCGAAAAACGACAGAGACATCGGGCTCCAGTTATTTATTCACCAGAAGGTTGGCTAGATATCATTGAAAAAGCAAATAAAAAAAACCCTTTTGTTGTTACAAAAATGACCCAAGAAGATTTTTTTTCTTTTGAGCCTTTACTTGCCAATATCAACAAGAAAGCACGTTTTCCTGACAAGCAGAACTTAGAATTCGCAGGAACGTACAGTTTTCTTTTCAAGTCAGAAAATGTTGGGTCATTTTTCGTTAAAAGCACAGTCAATGGCGAGTACAGAGAAATTAATGTTTTGAAACAAGGTAGACCTGCAATGACAAGCTTGTCAGATATTAAACTTACATACAACGAGCCTGTTAAAATTGCAGGAAAAAAAATTGAAAATATACAGACATTTTATTGCCTTACATACCGCCAGCCTACCATGCATTTTATACGCAACTAACTGTTGCTGTTGACAATTTAGACGAAGAGATTGAAATCCTTGATGAGTAGTATTGTATTTTTTCAGTTATTTTTATGATGAGTTTAGTTTAAGCAAAAACATGTTAAGCCACATTTTTTTCAAAATAAACTCCATTTTTTGCAAAAAAAAATTGTTTTTTTTTTGTAAATAAGAGTTGCTCATCTTTCTCCCTCTTTGACATAATGTACTGACAAAGTTTGAAATCTTTTAATCACAACCATTTTTTTACAGAATTTTTGAAAACTTCAAACCGTAATATCTCAACTTTTTGATTTTGAGGCTTACCATTCATTGTATTGCTCTAAGGTCTTCAATTATAGAATCATATGTCAGGTAAGAGTTTTCTTCTTCTTTTTTGTTGTTCTTTCAACTTTGACAACACTTTTTCTTGGAATAGTGGACTTGTAGTTATAGAATAGTCTGATTAGATACTGCTTAGATTACTAATCTTGTTAACGCCCCACGTTAACTTTAGGCTTAGTTTAATTTAAAGTCTTTAATTCAGGTTTTTTATTAAAAGAAATAGGTACTTATTTTCATTAATTATTGATATCGTACTATGGGACAGATATTCGCTGTCACTCGGTAGATATATTTTTATATTCTTCACAATCGAAGTTATGTTACTTTTTTCCATGCCTGTCAAAACTGGTTTTGTAGACGGACTGGCCGAGAAGTGTGGTGTGGTAAAAACTTGACTTAAAAATTTGACGAGGAGTTAGTTCGCGTCTGCTCTCATGGACGTTACTCTCTCGCTCTTCTCTCAACTCATATATTGATTGAATTATATTGTACATACAAGTGAAATTTCATTAATGTGCCAACGAACCAGCCCTTCATACAGTCCACAAGCCCAGAAACCAGGATAAGGTGGTTGCAACCCCAAACTACGACTAGGAAGAGTCCAGGTGAGTCCTCTTTACTTGACCTTTTTTGACAGTCGTACAAGCAACCATACCTTATTAAGAATAAAATTAACAAATCTGTTCTGTCGTTCATCGAGTTAGTGTCTTTTTTAAGACATATCATTTCTTTTATGCATCTTTTGTAGTAGTTACTTTCGAAATCAAGAATTTTGACATTGTTAAAGGAAGTGGTATTGCCATTATCCATTAAATGTTTAGTTAGAGCTGTTGGGTTTTGTTTGTTGTAGGTTGTAGTGATGTCCTTTCAATCTTTTTTCAAAGTATTGTGTTGTCATACCGATATACGTTTTATTGCAGTCATTGCATCGAATAGAATATATAAGATTTGAATTTTTTAATATTGGGGTTTTGCTTTTAAGTTTTGAAAAAAATTTGTTTGTAGTGTTACCTATGGGATTTATGACATGTATCTATGTTAAATTTTGATAGAATGTGTGAAATCTTATTATGTGATAAGCCATCAGTGTATGGAATGGATATTGTATTTATAGTGGGTTGAGTTCTTTCTACTTTTTATATTGTGATTTGTTGTATAATCTGTGTACTCTATGTTTTATAATTTTGTTTATTAAATTCAAGGGATAATACGAAGGTGTGCGAAGCCTCAACTCGACGGGTTAATCTCGCAGGGACTGCCAAGGAAGAAACAATTGTTGATATATCAGAAGAGCATCGTCCATGAAAATATATCTATAAAATAGAGCCAGATAGCAACTTTTCTACGGTGTTCCAGAGAAGTGAGTGAGTTTGTGAGCGAGGCATCACCCACGAGATGAATTGCCCTTCTTTGGACAGAATCCAACAGTTTCAGGGTATGTTTAGGTGCTGCACTCCAAATATGGGAATAGTATTCCAGGACAGGTCGGATCTGTGCCTTATAGATCATAAGCAGTGAGTGAAACAGAAAACCAAGTTTTTGGGATGCACTTTTAGAAATTGATCTCACGTGATTTTCCCAAGAAAGGTTATTGCTGATTGTAATAACAAGCATCGAAATGGACGTCTTCAAAGGTATGGTTACTCCTGACATGCTAATGTTTGGCACAGTGAGATCGGCTTTTCTAGAGAAAAGGCATGCTTGTGTTTTGTTTGCATTGAAATCTACCAAGTTATTGGATCCCCATTCGAGAATTGTTGCCAAGTCCATATTTATGTTGTCAACATTTCTCCCTCGTTCGTTTCTGATTTACCTGGCTGGTATTGGAGCCCTGGAAGAGAAGGCGGTATGGAGGGTACTAGGTATCATCCGCGAAGCTGTGTACTGGACATGAAGTTCCTTCCAACAAACCGTTGATATGGAGTAGAAATAGTGTTGGTGCTAGAATTGATCCTTGCGGAACACCAGCATTTATGGTAAGAGAGTCAGATGAAACTCCGTCGACCACCACATGGAGAGACCTGTTTGAGAGAAAACTAGCTAGCAGAGAACATAGCTGGGGAGGCAAGCCATGAGATGGAAACTTGGCGAGGAGTCCGTGGTGACAAGACTCGATCGAATGCCTTGGAGATATCAAGTGCCACGGCTAAGGTTCAGATAACAAGTCGAATCTATTCGAAGTGGTAATATTGGCATAGAATTTTTCTATGATCCTTTTTGCGTCAGTGAATGTTGCGTTTGTTTGGGCTATGAATTTTTGAATTGATTTCTGTTTTTCTGAATGGGGACATTTGTTAGATAATGTGCTGTGATCATTTGTTTCATAATATAGGCAGTGAGCTTCATCCTGATCACAATTATGGTTCTCCTCTTTTTGTTGGGCACAATTCTGACGAAGTGTATCTTTGCTACGGCATTGTTTTGATACATGTCCGTAACGTAAACTGAACTACTCTGGAGACGTATGGTTCAATTTCAAAATACACACTGTTGATGCTGATAGCTTCTGGTAATACAGTTCCTTCAAAGGTGAGTATAACTATTTGTCTGGGGACCAAGGTAGATTGACCATCTACCGTGATTCGACGTTTCATTCTACTGACTTCTAATATATTCGCATCTGATTTAATGTTATCCATAATATATTTTTCATCAAAGACTGTATCCATTCCGAAAATCAGACCTTTCCTAACTAAGAGGTGATTAGGTATAAATGCCTTTAGGTTCTCTTTTTCAAGTAATTTTTTGTTCAACAATTTATTTGCCTCCGTAATTGATTTTAGTTGCACTTTCACTCTGTTGTTGCCAGCTTTACTGATTTGGATAATGTCTTTTACAATCAGTTCTTTGTGTAAAATATGTCCTACAGACATTGGATGTAACTTACCAATATTTTCCTCATTATTTTTTTCTATATAAACATAAATGTTACCCTTATCGTATTGATCAATCGAAAGCGAATTGCAAGTCGTCTCGGAGAATGATGTAGTGATTGCAATAACTAAGATCAAGTCGAACTCAGCAGGCTCAGATGGAATAACTCTAGATATGTTGAAACTATGTTTACCAAGCATATTGCCGTATTTAACACATATTTTTAATTGTTGTTTGACAGATAGCTACTTCCCACTGAATTGGAGAGTTGCTTGTATAGTTCCATTGCCAAAAGTGAATAGCCCGAAACATATTTCTGATTTGAGGCCAATAAGTAAGCTATCTGTATTGTCCAAGGTTTTGGAAAAATTGATATATTTGCAAATGGTACAGTTTCTATCAAACAATAAGTTATTTCCAGAAAATCAATCTGGTTTTAGGAGTGCTCACAGTACAGTTACTGCATTGACCAAAATGTTGGATGATATCATACGAGCAATAGATGAGGGGAAAATTACAACACTAGTTCTATTAGACTATAGTAAGGCGTTTGACACTTTAGGCAGAGAACTCCTTTTGGCTAAAATTAACTATTATGGCTTTTCTAATAGGGTAGTCAAACTATTACGGAGCTATCTTTCTCATAGGAGCCAATATGTGTTAATTGACAATGTGCAGTCCAGCTCTAGATTAGTTGATAAAGGTGTACCGCAGGGCTCAATACTCGGACCTCTTCTATTTTTAATATATACTATGGACCTCAATAGGAATTCTGTAAATTGTACAATTGATCAGTTTGCTGACGACACCCAAGTTTATAAAAGTTTCCTTGCTGATGAGTTGAATACTGCATGTTTAGATATAAATCAAACTTTGGAGAACATAGTTGCATACTCTAATAAGCATGGGCTGAAGATTAACCCAAAGAAGACCCAAGCTATATGTTTTGGTAATGTATCAGTAGAGGTGAAATCTGATTTGAAAATTGAAATTGCTACTGTTAGAATAGAGCCCTGTGATGTAGTGAAAAGTCTAGGAATTCTTATTGATTGTAAGCTGAGATTCAAGGCACAGGTTAAATCTATTGTTAGTAAGTGTTACTCTTCATTGAAGAATCTATATCGCAGTAGGTCTTTCATCAATGTACCCTTGAGAAAGCAACTATGTGAATCACTAGTATTGAGTCATACTAACTATGCTGATTTAGTATATGGTCCATGCTTGGATGCAGTTTCATCAGCGAGAATTCAAAGGATTCAGAATTCCTGTATCAGATTCATTTACTCACTAAGAACCAGAGACCACATTTCTCATAAACTTAGAGAATTGGGATGGCTCAATATGTTCAATAGGCGTAAATTGCATATTGCCTGCATGGTTCACAAAGTATTAAAAGAAAAAAATCCTATTTACATTCATCATCGATTAACATTCACTTCGGAAATTCATAATCGTTCCACTCGAAATACAGGTCTTCTCGTGATGCCTATGCATAGAACAGCTTTATATGGGAGATGCTTCTCCTATAATGCAGTTAAAATATACAATTCTCTCCCACAAGAGCTCAAGAATAAATCAATGTTTCACTTCAAAAATTCAACAAAATTATTTTTCTTTCGCTAATAGACCGTATTTTAGAATAGATAATAATGTTATACTTATATTTAGTAGATAAGTTAGTTTTATATTCAAGCTACTATGTAGGTTGTTATTTAAATCTAATGTAATATGGTACTCGGTTAAGTAGAACAGCTTTGCTGGACTTCGCCGAGGATATTAAAAATAAAGCCCCTATTATTATTATTATTATTATTATTATGATCAACTTTGGCAAGGTTGAAAAACCTAGGTGCTAGTTTTTGTTTGTTCTTGCGTCGACCTCCATTTCAATAGAGCGGTTGCCGATACGATTTGGATTTGATGGTCTCACGTTTCCTTTAGATTTCTAGATGTCGTTTGCCGCTTGGTCCTCATTGTGATTGACCTTCTCGTCATGGGTCAAATCGAATATGCCAATATTGTTATTATTCAATTTTGCACTTTCACGCTGGACTCTAATAATAATTTGAATTTTATTTCGGCAACAATAAAAAAATATACTTCATTTAGCCGGATAAAACGGATAACAGCTTATATTTTGGGATTTATTGATAATAATTGTAAAATCAATCAAATTAATGTCAAGGCAAAGGGTTATTTCAACTCCTTTAGAATTGGAAAATGCATTGAATTTACTAATGAAAAAATCACAAAATGAGTGTTTCTCCAAAGACTATGAGAGATTAGTGAAAAGGGGAGAAGTGAGAAAAAAAGAGTAACCTCTCTTGTGTTTGAATCCATGTATTGAAAATGGTATCATGCGTGTTGGAGGGAGAATACAGAATTCAAAATTATGTTTCGAACAAAAGCATCAAAAAATTCTTCCCAAAAATCACAAATTAACTGACATGATAATTCGAGTTCAAGTTCGATTGAGTATTCTGTGGTTCAGGGGTCATTTAATCCATAGAGCAGTTATATGCTATCGGACAAGTCAAGTCAGTACACATATTTGGATATATAAAATACAATAAAACATACAGTCTAAGTAAACAAACAAGCAGAGAGGTATTAAAAAAAATCGTTTGAACTATATATATAGGGGCAAAGGTCGAGCGAGGAGATGCATTTTCATTTTATTTTTGAACGTATGCAGTTCATTGATCAATTTTAATTCTTCGGGAAGATAATTGTATAGTCTGAGTCCCAATATGTCCGATGATTTCTGAGATATCGTCAAACGTACGTTGGGCAAATAGAAATTATTCTTCATTCGCGTTTTATAACTATATGTATTGAATTATGTTTCTTCAAACTTCCTCGTTTTTTATGTATATTAGTTACAACTTCAAGGATACATAACCCACATAGGAGAAGTAACTTGTATTCTTTGAATAATTCCCTACATGTGGTGCCACTAGGAACACTGGCAAGACATTGTACAATTCTTTTCTGCATTATGAAGACTTCATGAGCGGCAGATGAGTTACCCCAGATGGTGATTCCATATGTCATTCAAGATTGAATTTCTCCGTGGTAAAAGAGTAGGAGCCCTCGCATGAGAGCTCTCAATTGGAAGCATTTAGTACTCAATGTATTTGCTAGGGATTTACAATGTAATTTGAATGATAGATGATGATGAAGTCTAACCCCTAAGAAAGTAGTGCATTCAACTCTCTCTATAGTTCGATCATCATTTCTACAACAGGAACATTTTTATTCTGTCTGCTATGAAGAGTTAAGTAGTTTGTTTTTGAAGCATTTAAATAAAGGGAGTTATCATATTATGACCATCTACTACAAAGTGACTGAATACTATCATCAATTTTGTTTTGAATTTAAGTATCAGATTTGCCTGTGAATAATAATGTAGAATCATCTGCATATAAACAGGTGAATGCATTTGGAAGGATCAGAGGCAACTCATTGGCGTATAGTGTGAACAGAATGGGCCCCAGTACTGATCCCTGAGGAATCCAATTCCAACCGGAAGTTCACTAGAAATAACGATCGTTTTCTCATTATTCTCCACATGATTTATTTTGATTTTCTGAGAACGTCCCTCGAGGTATGATGAAAACCATTCATGAATTCGGCCACGGTTTCCATACATGTGGAGTTTTTCAAGTAAAATATCATGCTGGACGCAGTCAAAAGCACGGCTGAGATCGCAGAAAATCCCAACCGCGCTCTCGCCTGCCTCCAGTGAATCTAGTATTTTTTCATAGAAGCTGTGAATAGCTGTGACAGTAGAGTGTGCGGTACGAAAGCCGTGCTGATTTTTGACTATTGTATTGTCTCTCTTCATGAAACCAAGTAGTTGTTTTAATGTTACATATTCAAAAATTTTTGATAATATAGGAGAATTTCCGTTTTTCAAAATAGGTGAAACAAGAGCCGTTTTCATTCTGGTGAGGAATTCAATCTGACATGTGAGATTAATGCAGTGCGGTGCACAAAATCTGTTATGTGTTTTGCGGAAAAAATATTGGCCAGCCTGTCAAAAAATAAATCATAATTGCATAACCTGTTCTAGAGTCAAACCTAGAGAATTAAATTATATTATGAATGACTTACCTGATTTTCGAGTGATTGATTGTGCTCCATTTTTGAATATTGGATTGGATTATGGTGGTCCTGTGATGATAAAGAATCGGAAAACGCGAGGTCCTGAAATTTCGATGGCATATTTCTGTTTATTTGTATGTATGTCTTCAAAGGCAGTACATTTTGAATTAGTATCAGAACTAAGCAGCCTTTAATGCGACATTGAAACGTTTCATCAGCCGAAGGGGTAAACCATCGAATTTATTCTCTGATGATACAAATTTTGTAGGTTGTCGAAATGAGCTGTATGTCTGTTAAAGCTTGGGATATGACTCGGCTGTGGACTCCTGGGATGAAAATGAGTTGAAACAAGGCGTAAAAGTTTTTTGAAAAAAAAAAAAAAACAATTTTGCTCATAAAAAGAGTAGGCTGAGATCAATAATCATAATTTTCGACATGGCATAATCTGTGACTGTAAGTCACGTTTTGAGATGTTTTTGATCATCATCAGTGACTTCCAAGTGGTTCAAACAATCATGTTGCCGTACAAATTTGGTGATAACTTTTCAAAAGTTAGACTGGAAATTTTTAGTTTTTTTTTTCAGAAAGATATTCCCTTCAGAAATATTTTTTGTATAGATATTTTCTCCAGAAATATTTTCTGTACAGTTCTAATTTTTGATAAGTCTCCAGGTTCATTTGCAAATAAATAATTTCTGATCTGATGCATTTTTAAGAAAAAATTTCTAGTTGGCTGGAATACATATTCTTCAAACTTCAAATGAGTATTATCCCTCATTTGCTTGTCAAAATAACATAATTTCATTGTGGAATTTTAATACCCAGAGTTTTTTGTTAGAGTTTCTTGTTTCTTATTATTATTTGTTTTAGTATCTTGTTTCTTCTTATTATTTGTTTGTTTCTTGTTAAGTTTATCGTTGATGGCTACAACGTAATCTTATGGTGAACAAACTGATATGTTGCTGGTCCTTGGTTTTGGTGAAGGAAATTGTCGAAGAAGCGTTAGAGTTCACCAAGAAAGGTTTCCTAATCGTCTGGTGCCGAATCATAAGAAATTCGCAAGAATTGAGAGACGTCTTCGTGAAAATGGAAATTCAAACCATCCTAGGTGAATTGTGAACGCCCTCGTGCAATTCGCAATCCACAAATGGAAGAGAACATTGTAGAGAAGAAGAAGATCCTGGAAGAAGAACTCGTGGTATGGCTCATGAAATGGGAGTTTGTAAAGACGTAGTCCACAGTGTTATTAAAGAGCAACTCTACATCCCTATCACCTTCAAAGTGTACAAGAACGCCTACCAGCAGATTCCGAATCATGGCTAACATTTTGTAGATTCATTCAAGAAAGTCCGGCTGAAGATCTTCAGTTTCATAATAAAATTCTTTTCACCGATGAAGCGTTCTTTACCAGAAGAGGTATAATATAACAAATTCACACAACAAACATGTGTACTCAGATGAAAATCCACATGCGATCAGACAACGCCATTCTCAGCAAGAGTTTCGACTCAATGTATGGGCAGGAATAATCGGCGAATATCTCATAGGTCCCGTTGTGTTACCCGCTAGGTTGAACGGTGAAATTTATTTAAATTTCCTCCAGCATAGATTACCGCCGGGCTAATTAGAGAATTTGCCATTAGATCTCAGACATAACATGTGGTTTTACATGACGGAGCGCCTCCTCATTTTCCATTAACTGTGCGGAACCACCTACACGAACAGTTTCCTGATGAATGGATTGGCAGGCGAGCTGACACCTCTGTAAAATGCCCAACTCGATCACCGGATTCAAACATTTGTGATTCGTTTTTGTAGGGAACATTGAAGACCATGGTATTCGCGGGAATCAATGTTACCAGGTGGCGCTCGGTTTTCATCGTTCCATGTCAAAGCCACGTCAAAACTGGGGGAAAACAAACTCAATCCTCACTCAATCCCATTAGTGCCATTAGCATGTGTACTGTGTACTGATAAGAGTGATAACACTTTATGTCATTGACAAGTTTGGACAACTACAGCTACAGCAAGATGTATGCACTTTATCCATAGACAACAGTTTGTTTTCCCCCAGTTTGAAGTTCGTATTATGTAACCTAGATGTCGCCCACTTCGTGAATCTCGCGAATACTCTACTCCTGTGAACACGGAAAATTAACTTTGGACGAAAATTAGAAACGCCGCAGAAGAAATCGAGCATGATCGACAAGTGCTGCAGAATGTACAGATCAATTTTTTACGTAGGATCAATCAATACATTCAAGAGAATGGTAGCCACTTCGAACAATTATTATTAATCAATTATTGACTCATTATTGCTATTAATGTGCATTATTATTAATTTTAAAAAATGCGCAAGATGCATCAGACCAGAAATTATTCATTTGCCCTAGAAGTGGTTCGAATTCCATTATAAGCTGTAGGTCCCGCTCTTCCTAACCCCGCACAAGTTTCGACTTCTGGGGAGTTTGTTCCCAACTTTGAAGTAGCGATATACAAATTTTACAAAATGAACTTCGAGGCATCAAAAATTAACACGATACAAAAAATATTTCTGAAGGGAATATCTCTGGAATAAAAACTGGAAGTTTCCAGTCTGACCTCTGAGAAGTTATCACCAAATTTGTGCGGCAACATGGTTGTTTGAAACACTTGCGGGTCACTGATGATGATCAAAAACATCTCAAAACGTGACTTACAGTCACAGAACATGCCATGCCAAAAATTATGAAAATCGATCACAGCCTACCCTTTATATGAGCAGAATTATTTTTTTATAAAAAAACTTGTACCAACTCAACGAGACGATTTTGGATATAGGTAAGTTGGCCTACATCAACTTGTTTTTTTCCAGGAGTCTACAGCCGAGCCACGTCCCAACCTTTTACAGACATGTGATTTTCTTAAGAAAGAAAATGAAATCATTGGCAATCAATTGGTTGATAATATTAAATGGAAAATGATTCCCACAAGATCACCAACTTTCGGTAGTATTTGGGAGGCCGGTATAAATTTCATATTAAAAGAGTGGTGGGTAACAGTAGTTTGACATTTGAAGAGTTTGTCACTGTATTCACTCAAAACGAAGCGATTTCAAACTCGCGACCCTGTCCTTTATCCAATGATCCCCACGACCTTACGGCCTTAACAACATCCCATTTGTTGATCGGTCGATCACTAACAGCACTTCCTGGAGTAAATCCTCTACAAATTACCGAAAATCGTCTGAAGAGTTTTGAAAGGCTGCAGAAAATGGTGCAGCATTACTGGCAAGTGTATGCTTTACTTTTGGGAAATAGTGATAATTAACTGTTGATCTATTGAAAGCAGTAATTTATCTACCTATTCATTATTCCAGATTTTTTGGGATTTTCTCTCCTCGTTTCTATAAAATAAAAATATGGATATCATTTCAATATACGTGTAGTAAGGACAAATCAGATGATTTGCCCCAAAATGTCACTGCATTTAAAGAATTTTCCTATCAGAGAGCCTAAAAGAAAAATTAACTAGCTTGTCAGTGACAATTTGTATTGAAAAGAGTTCGGAGAAGAGAAATGAAAGATTTTTTGTATCGCAAATTTGTATTTGTCCTGACACTTTCACTGCTCAGTGACAATTGGTGACGTTGGCAATCAAATGAGTTACAGGATGTATTCATTAATCAATCTTGAATTTACCATTTTCATTTTCAGATTTCAATAGTGGATACCATCTTCTATCTATATCTACCGAACAAGAAGCAATGCTATTGCCTCCGTCCAAAGCAAAGTAAAAATTTGATATTTTTTCTATATACCTTCATTTCTCTGCTCCAAACTTTTTCCAATACAAATTGTCACTGACTGAATTCTTCATTTTAGGCTCTCTTATAGGAAAACTCTTTAAACGCAGTGACATTTTAGTTCAAATCATCGGATTTGTCCTCACTACACGTATATTGAAAAAATATTCATATTTTTATTTTATAGGAACGAGGAGAAAATTCCAAAAAATCTGGAATAATGAATGTACCACCTCCTTGATTAACCTACAGACAGTATCTATTTATCTATTATTTATATTTTATTATTTATATGTACACTGTTGAATATTGAAAACATAGTTTTTTCAAGGCGGGCGGTATGTTAGAAGAGCCCTTTATATTTCTTTTTTGTTACAATAATAAAAAAAATAATAATAATAGAGGAAGTTAATTTCAATCAATGTCATAATGAATGTAGTTTATATAAAATTCATTAAACCTATCAATATACAGTTCACATATCTATTAACTAAAAATTCAAGCTAACAAGCATCATGACTCTTCAATGCAGGATAAACCATATAACATTGTTGATTGAAAGTTGGATAAAAAGGTGGATGAAGGTGTTATGTACACAAGATCTAAATTGTCTAAGACATTTTACGATTCAGTGAATCAGGGTATTCATCAAAGAAATCAACTTATTTTCAACTAAATTATGCAATATTACTAAACAATATAAAATAGTAATTGTGAATGTTCTAGTTCTAAACGCGTTACATTAAATATCCCAGGAGTTTGAAAATATGACATGACACCTTTATACACAATTATTACACGTTTTGTCATTGTTCATCATCTATATTACCAGCGAAATTTCATCATTTTCTAGCTGGAATCTCCATTGGTATCCCACTCCTGAAAAACAAAATTCGAACATATGAATGGGGATGTCTTTGTATCCTAATAGTAGGATCATTAGCCTCATGACTGAATGTCCAACTCCCAGAGGGCTGACATTTTCATTTTATTTATTACACCAATAAAACAATTCATACTCTTTCTCAAGATTAAAATTATTACATTTCAATTCTTAGTAATAAAATCATGCCATATTTTCAATGCATTCGGTAATGAATTGTATAAAATTATTCCATTTAGTTCATTAGATGAGCGGGTTGTAGGGGACATGAAAGAGGACAGTTTTTTGAAGACTAGGGATATGTTCGGAGTAGATAAAAAGTAATAATTCCAATAGTCCCCGAACTTACAAGGTGGCTTGCACTTGGCGGCGTATAAGGCCCCTTTTTTGATTTATCGTTCATATCTCAAAAACAGTACGTCAGCAAAAAAGTCAATGTAATCAAAATTATAGCTACAAAATTTTAGACGCAAGAACGATTCTTCAACAGTTCTGAATTCGGAACCCGATTGAAACTTTTGTTTGCTGTAATGCTCATGGATATCAGAATTGCCATTGAAAGTAAGATTTGAGTGCTTTTCCTTATTTTTAGTGAAATGGATTAAAATGCAAACTTTTATTTTGGAGAGGCGTCAATATCTAGCAGATCCCTTGGCTTGATTCCAAAAAATGTGGTTTATAAATACATTTTATGACTTCATTCGTGTTCCGATTTCAGAACTGTTGAAGAATCGTTCTTGAACTGCGCAGAACTAGTACGCAGTCGTTTCGAATCCTAGGACAGTTTCAGAACGGTTCACACATTACCAAAACCCGAACGCGGCAGAAGAGAACCAAACCTCTATTGAGACTTTGCAAAAAAAAACAATCGTTTGAAACCTGTATGTTTATTGGAATAATATTCTGAAGCGTCACTCTCCTTTGAGTCCATTCAAAATATTGCTGGAAACCCTGTGAAGGAATGGTAAAGTCGTGGAAATACACCAAGTCACAAAACAAAAGACTAGAATTTCTGGTGGCAGTTTATGGAAGTTCACGAGAACGAATATAGGAGTGTATGTGCGTACCATTATAAGTTCCCATGTTTTTTTTTCTCAAAGATTCGTAATATATATTCACCTGAAAAAAACAAATAACTATAGTTGAACACTGAACAGTATTGTCGCGGAAAATCACTTCGAGAAACCTGACGGGATGTTTTCAATACCTACCCGAAATAAATGTTGAAAATACGAAATTCGGACATGAGATCTCTTGCACCATGAACAAAGGATAACTCTCGATATTCCAATACCTACCTTCTCTCCCTTTCCACCCCAGGGACGGACGATGTTCTACGAACATAAAATAGTGATTCTCTTTCGTTTGTCTTAAGCGATAATAAAAATTTAAAATATTAGCTGCAATCCAAAATATGACTTCAATCTGTTTTTCGAAAATATATTTACAAGCGATTAATGCTTTGGCAAAAAAAAATATCAAAAAGATTTATTAGTTTTCTCCCCTCATTTCTAAAAAAATTATAGAGATATAAAAGTATCTGTGGATGACTGGGAGTGGGCAAAGATTTTTCTTTGGCCCGAAGTGTTTAATTTATTTTCAGACCTGAAATAATTTTTGCCGCTGATGGTCAGTGACACTTCGTGAAATAAGATGTTTTTTTTTATGTTCTGGTTCTCACGAAAATGAATATCCTGTAATATTCAGAGACCATCGTGAGAACCAAGGAAAATAAGGTAGGAATTGGTGTTAAATTTTTGAAGGTTATATGCCTCGGGAAACACCTCCCTTGGCAATGTGTTCCAGAGCCTCACTGTTCGTTGGATGAACGAGTCTTTGGAAAGAGATGTTCTGCAGGTCTCTAAAGTGACCACGAGAGAGTGCGAAGCCTCAACTCGACGGGTTAATCTCGCGGGGACTGCCAAGAGAGGAACAATTGTTGATATTTCAGAAGAGCATTGTTCATGAAAATATCTATAAAATAGAGCCAGATCGCCAACTTTTCTACGGTGTTCCAGAGAAGTACTTGAGTTTGTGAGCGAGGCATCACCCACGAAACGAATTGCCCTTTTTTGAAAGGTATTTGAGGAAAAAATTATAAAGACAATATGTGAAGATGTATTTCTCTCTATATCAACTAGAGGTTTCGGAAAACACTCTGTATCCATTATCAACATGAAATTCTTTCGAACAAATGTTTTGTCTTTGGCTTTCTGCAAGAATCTTATGATGACAACGGAAACAGATTGGTTCCCGAAACTTCCAGTTCATAGATATTTATACTTTTCATTAAAAGAAATCTTCGATCATTCTCAACATCTCTACAAAGTGTACTGACTATTATCCAGAAATTCTCCTTCAGATCCTGAAATTGAATTGTCAAACGCATTGACATTTCAGGAAATACTCATCCGTGGATGAAATCTGCATCTTCTCGAAGAACATAAATATAGACAGTTTCTTCGTCAACATCAACTTAATTTAATATGAATTATTCAGGAAGTAACATTTTTCAAAAACAAATAGTTTCATTTGAATTCATTGACCCTTCCTCCGATAACGTATCGCTCTCATCTTAATTGAAAGTTATTACGACAGGTTCAATATTGGAAGCATCTATGTATTTCTCCGTCTCCCATGCCGAAAATATCACTTTTTCTAACGCCTTTGACCAGACCATTATCACATCTCCCGGGGATGATTTATTTTTGATGATTTCGGCGTCATAAATCCTTTTAGCCTCTGACCACACCATTTCTATGACATTATATTGGCAATGGTAAGGTGGTAATCTCAATATATGTTCTCAGGCGTAAATATCTAGATGATATATTTTTTTCGGCAACTGAATACTTATTTTTTCCCATAGTTCATTCTTCATTAACTTTTCTGGATGATCTATGCCCTTAGCTTGTAACCTGTTACACTTCGTTCATGACGTTACGAAAATACTGCAGAAAACAGAGCTATCCATTATTATTTACCTACTTTTCACTCTCTTTTTCATTGGTTCATAATTGAATTCATCTGTGATGTTTACTACTGGCTATCGATTGGTATTTCTCTGTTCGTTGTTATTGATTCTAACTCAATTTTTGCTGTAAATAAGGAATTATATTGTGATTTTTAGCCTACTAGTTATCGTTATTGCATACCTCTTGGTCAGAATGTTTTGTTTTCAAATTTTGGTAGGTAGTTGGTTCCTGGAATAAGGAATACGCATGATTTTTTGTTTAATCGAAATGATATTCCTTCTTCCTTATAATAACATTGGATATCATTCATTAATCTCAAATTTGCGTGTGACTCTAAAAAATTTCATTTAAATGAGGCTAAATATGAAGTCACAGGAAAACAGGTTAGTGGCCATCACTAATATTATGACGTCATAGTATTAGGCCGCACAGCCATAGACTAGCGCGACAGAATGACAATATTCAGATTGAAAAAAAAAAAGAAGAAGAAGAGGTAGGAGAAGAAAACAGTTTTAAACGCCAGAAATTTGAAAATGATAATGTTTATACAAAATACTGTTTAGTGCCGCAATGCCTTTCATCAACAAAAGTATCACCAGGAAAAATATTCCTTTCATTGCCAGTGGGATCGAGTGATGAAAATAAAGAGAGAAGGAAATTATGGTTGCAATAAGCCATAAGTAGAAATGATTTATCCGAGAAAACCAGAGGATTTGTTTGTGAAGACCATCTCGAAGTGAGTATACGTTCAAGTATGTCCTAGTGAAACCCATTATGTATGTATTAATGATTATGTTCCTCATGTTATTAGGAGAATAATATAATATGTGATTTCGTTTTCAGCTTGAAGAAGATATGGAAAACTATATGAGATATAAATTGATAGGTGGTAATATATATTTGGAACAACATGCAATAAGAAGTCCTATTTCGGAAATCATCGCTGCAGTTCGGCTGTTGGTCGGAAAGTTGCAGATATTATGATTTTCAATCAGAAATTATTAAATATTTGGTGCTTAATAATGTTTTTCGGATGTATAATTCGACATCTATACATATAAGTAATGGAACAAAAATATATTCCAGTGTAAAATTTTCACACGCATATACCCTATTGTCGCACATGACTGATTCAGTCCACAGGTATTTCGCCAAATTTCGAGTATCATTCTTGTAATTATTGTTGCCGTTATATTTCCAAATAAATATCATTGTTATGTAATTATTGTAATTATTGAAAATGTCACTGTCAGCTTGATGACGTTTAGTCTCTATTGACGGTAATGACACTAATGACGGATGACCACTATCTGCGAACCTCTGCATGCATCTTCTCGAATTTTCAACATTGTCATCATGGAACATTGACCCATAGTTCCCTTGCTATCATCACGAATACGGGCTGTAACGGCTCACAATCAGCACTATATCTCGTTATGATGATTTGGCACTCTGTATCTTCGCCATTATGTACCTGTTTGTTGATTTGGCACTAATTCCTTGTAAGTATGGGCGTTATGGGTTATGTTACATGGTGATAAAGGGTCATCGCACGGGAAGAAGATGATGACGTATTTCGCCCCACTATTCAGGTCTACAATGGTCCTCAGTTGCGCATGACCGCGTTTGAATATTCGAAGTTTCAAATCCGAACAATAATAACAGGCAATAATATATTCTGACTTGAAATAGATGGTGATTTAATGATATTCCTTCTTTTCTGATGGTCTAGATACCTCTCTTGATATTATCGACATAGTTTTCACTACACTGGTGAGGTAGAAATAATATGTACAGAGTGTTCGCGGGGATATCTCCCGCCTATAATTTTATATCGTCCGTGTGGTTGATGTGTGTGGGAGTATAGGGGAAGATACACAAAAAAAGGGTGATCTTCCGGTGAGATGTGGCAAGGACAGCCCCTTCGATCTTCATAGGCAGCATTTTGTCTGCAGCAGTCTACTAGCCTGGTCACAAAAGTAAGCCGTGAAATCTGTTTCTTGAATAATTTCGAATTTGTCTAATATTCGATTTTCCATTACTTAGTGTTGGGATTAATTAGGAAAAGATCTCAAATTCGGGATATCCATTATCATCGCTGGGATGGGATTCCTGTTGCCTCTATAGAGGGATTCTTCGTGGCTGAAATCCACGTGGCCGAGCCGACCTGCACCACCACTCCTGGAACCCACACAACATCCAAGGTATTATATGATCTTCAAATTATCAGCTGCTATTTTCTTTTATTCCTTGTGTTGGCAAAATAACGCACGATTGTCGTCATTCCATATAGGGTTCCTTTTATCGGGCTAAAGCCTTCTCTCCCGATCGTCGCATTCGAGATTTGGCCCCCTTCAGCTCCCTGGGACTGCTGTACTGGAGTCTGCGCCGGTGCTGTAGCTCTGTTTTCGCCTGCTCTAGGAGCCTTTTTATTTGTGGCTGAAAGGCGACATACAGGAGACACCACCTGACGCTGCCTGACTTCACCTGATCCCCCTGTACATCAGAACCAGATGATACACATCAGGACCTGCTCATAATTTGGTGAGTTCGTTCCATGCACCATCAGGAATAATATTTTACTTGGGATAAACTACCACCAACCATAATTTATCAGTTTAAAATTTCATTCAACATTATATAATTGCAACATGTCATTGGTTTAATATACACTCAGTATAGCTACATAATATACCCCTGTAAACCAAAAGTGCATTGCGGTAAAATAGGCCTTATTATTTCTTTTGTCTCATTGATACTGATTTATTGAGTTATTTTGTTGTTTAATAAGTTATATATTATCACACTGTCCCAGAGAGTTGATTTTGAGCAGTCATTGTATTATTTCACACTGATCTGAAGAGTTGATTTCAGTCAGTCAATTTATATTTCTTGTTGTTGCAATAATTGCACACTGTGTAGGTAATATTGATATTGATACTCAGTTACTTTGAAGTCTTGAGCCAACTAGTAACATTTGAAGCACATTATTTGTCATTTCAGAATTTACTTGTGATTAAAAGCATATTCATCCCTATCAAACTTAGTATTTTGCTAAGCCTAACGTGCCCACCCATTTGTCCCGCTGAACTACCAGTGTCTAGTTTCTACGGTATCAAACTGGGCACTAAAAACACTTTTTCTGTTGTCAATACAATTAAGATTTAAAACACCTAGTAAATCTTAGGTAATCCATCAACCAAACTCAGGGGTAAATAAAATTCTATTCCATTTTTTTTACTACTCACCCCCTGAGATTTTAAGGCATAACAAACCTCTGAATCATTTTAATTTTTGTCCAACTTTTGCAAGGACTTCTTCTTCGCATCTGGAATGATAACTGGCGTTATCCATCATAATTAATGATGGTTCTTCCAAGCTAGGAATCAGCTGGGTCTTAAACCATTTTTCGAAATTGATTGTGTTCATGTTATCATGATAGTCACCACTCTTAATTAACCTTTTGAAAATCAAACCACCATCTTGAATGAATTCATTTTCATTTCCTGCGTTAACGATAATATATCTGATTCCATCTCCTGATTTTTTGCTTGCAGTATCCATCGTCACGTCTTGCCAAGATTTTCTATTTCCACCCTTACTGAAAATCCAAGTCTCATGAATAAAAACTGGCTGGAAATGCTTCAAACTCTTCTCTCTGGAATGACGTACGCTTGCCTGCAATTGATGGTTGTTCTACAAGAAACTGCCTATTATTGCTTTTCTTGAATTTGGATCCAATTTTGCGAATCCAGGTATTCACTGATCTTGGTGAACAAGGAAAATCAGGCCATTCTTCAGTGAAACGCTTATGGAGCGATTTTATTGTAACATGTACTTTTCCAACATACATCTCATGAACAATATCACTAAGAGCCTGTAAAATTGTGGGATTTACCTTTTTTTTATTTCTTCGGCCTTTTTCGAAACTGTTTCTGCATAAACAGCATCAGAGTTTGTTTGCGAATTCTTGATCCGATAAATACTCCTTTTTGAAATATTCAAAGCTTCTGAGGCAATGCTGACAACATTCTCTCTTTGAACTTGGCAGAAATCATCCTGTTTTTCAAAATACGCGATCACACTCAGAATCAATGTTTTAGATTTTAGATTGATCATTTCGTTCCACTATTATGATATAAGGAATTCGAAACATTATTGATGCATAACCAGTACTCTAATTATTTGACATCAAGTCACAGTTACAATTCAATGATCAAAATATATGAATCAAGTTCTGATGTTCCATTTTCTAGTGATTTTCTATCTCATTCAGCTTGCGATAAATAAAAAGAAACAGATTTTGACTTGGTGTATTTCCACGACTATAAATATATTCCATCATAGCATTTGTCATTTTAGCTAGATTTTCAACGTGTTGTCCCTTGTACCTACATGAATTTTTACACCCACCTGAAATGTTCAATGAATTGTGTATCTGAATATAATGGCAAAATCTCCTCAACATATCCTTCATTTTTCGGTTTATTTAACAGAAGTTCGGGAATTACAGGTTCGGTACAATATTTTTAGAAACTTCAGCAAAGAATTCCTCACCATTGCTTCCTGAGGACGATGCAGAACTACTACTATCAAATAAATATACTAACTCCAGATTATTGAGAAGATAGTAAAATGAGCTATAAACAGCAGAATAAACAAAAATATAGCGTTATGTGATATGTGACATGAATGACGTTACAACAGAATCGAAAACTAATGAATGAAAATGAGCATGCGCCAAAAATAATCCCAGAACGGATCACGCTCAAGAGCAACAGAATGAAATGTATCAATTTAGTCACAAAATTCAAGAGTTAGCTGAAAGATAGTTATTTAACCAACTAGTGTATTGATCGCCTTTCAATATACGAATTGGTTACAACATTTTTCTGTCGACTATATTTTTAATTCGTCCTGCAATGAAGAAAACTTGGTTCGCGAATTCATTTCATTCATCCGGAAACTACTAACAATTGTCCAATAGTGACATTAGTGAGATTTAACATTTGTTGAAATAATCAACATAGAAAATAAATTCAATATTTTACGAAACAGGGATTATAATATATTACAAATTATAGCATAAACATGAATGGCCGCGGTGTACGTTTGGTTGCGTATATAACAAATTGATCAATAATAGAGGTCATTAACGATAATTTCATAAACATTAAACTTACTCATTTATACGAGGTCGACAAAAAATATATTTTATCAATTTGAATCTGTTCTTTATATTGATAAATTTCGATTTAACTGTTCATCTTCCATTTTATTGAATATTCGATCTACTTTTCTTGTGTCCCTCCATAAACATGTATGTTTCTTAGGATCAATGATTAATGTTATTATTAAATGAATTTTGCATTCCTGCACGTTTGTTGACATTTGTAGCGAATGTCTTTGATAATCGGAAAATTGGATGACCTTCAGCTGGTATGATATGCGTATCCAAGCTGAAATTTCCAACATGGTTTGGATGGTTTGTGAAAATACCTAACAGAAAAATCTTTGGCAAAAATCCGCAAAAATACCGCAGGTAGAAACGTACCTCCTCCATTTCGGACATTACCATTGCCTGCCGGAGCTTCTCCAGCAACGCCTCCTTGGGCGCCGGATCCTTGAACCTAACTCGCGCGCACGAATTTCATAATGAAAATGTGAGCATACCATTATTTATCGCGATATTTCACGAGAAAGTTCGAAATTTCATCTTCTTTTTCAGCCTGTCTTCGATACGCATCCACAACTATTCGCACTTTGTTTCATCCTTGGACACTTAATATACTCACAAATGAACTTCAAAGACATTTTATGTACGAAAATCAACTATAGATATGATTTTTTTGAGATTTCTCCATATTTACTGAAACTCACACCAGCTGACGGCCATTCAATTATCATAAACATACCGTGCATGTCAAATATGCAAGAATTCACTTTCACTGTGCAAAAACGGTCAGACCTTGAATAGGAACAGAAACCTCGATATTTCATGTCACAAATACAATAATTAAATCGCTTGATGACAACAAAGAAACTATAGGAATATTTCTAGATTTGAAAAGGGCTTTTGATACAGTTTCTCATGACATTCTTTTTAGAAAACTACGAAATTGTGGCATGAGGGGTAAGAGTTTCGACTAATTGAAAAAGTTGCTTTTGGGAATGAGAACAAAACACATCTTATTTGTGCTGTTCCTCAAGGAACTGTTCTAGGTCCAATTATTTTCCTCATTTATATTGATGCCAAATCAAAAACAGATATTGATGGCCAGCGTAGCCTCGTGGTTAAAGCGTCAACGTTCTATCCCCGTTGGATTACCGGTAGTGGGTTTGATTCCCACCACGACCGCAGAAATTTTTCTGATGGCCTAAGAAAGTGGGATCACACGTTAAAAGCACAAATATTTCGGAGAACATTAAGTTACATGGCTTTCCAAAGGATGAAACATCATACCAAACTGCTCTTTTTCGAAAAGTTATATAAACAATTGATCACTTTACTCTCTTTTGTTCAGTAGGGTGTCATGATTCAGACAATGATTATTTTTTTCAACACTAATATCGAGACTAATATTCTAATTCACTCCTAGAACACAAGACAATTAATTCAGTCATTATGTATGTACACTGTACAGGGTTATCCATCGAAAAGGACCACCTCTATATTAAAGTTTTTTCATCAAGAAAAAAAAAACAATATGCGGAAGTTGGATGCCCATCAATGAGGCCTTTCGACACTTGACTCTTCTAATGTTGAATAAAATGTATTAATATGCATTGACCTCGATTTATTTTTAAGAACATCCTAATTCCATTGGGCATCGTGGGATGCTCCCATTCCAAAAGTGTGATGCTTTTCACTAATTTAATTTATTTACAATAAAAAAAAATCAGATAGTCTTTCTGTTATTTACTTTCATTTTATACCAGTAAAAATGGATGAATGAATAAACCTCACACCTGTCAAGTCTTCAATGTGTTCAATTAATTCCTCTCAAATATTTCTTACATATTGTATTATTTCACAAGTTTTGTAAAATAAACTTGAGAATCAAATATATATGATGTTGAATATTTCCAATGAATTGATTCATATTGTGAAAAATATTTATAAACTAATTACAAGGCACTATCTGCATATTATATTAGTTCAAAATTCATTCCCCACAATAATTTCATTCTGAAGTAACAATTTTTCAGTTCCTAATATCAATTATTTTGTGTAGATCTAAGTCAGATAATATTAAATCTGCCTGAGTCAATCAATAAACACATTTGAACCACTTTATGATATCAATTCAATGTAAGCTTCATGAATTTCAAATGAAGTAAATCCCTGATATCAAGATATTCGTTGATATGACAACGTTGCACCACGAATAGTTCAGTGACTTCAACCTAACATTTTGAGAACCGGCAACCGTGACGCGCAAAGTTTAAAGGGACGAGGTCACGAAACACATGTGTCGGAACATCAAACAAAAGGGGCGGAGTGTCTCATCTGTAAGGTTTGTTAATCTCTGTGAAAGGGTAAGACCCCCGTCATTCCTTGCTCGCCACAAGTCTCGAAGACTTCTGAAGGTTGCTCGTACGGGGGCAACCGAATGATGGATAAGAACAATTTTTTTAGAACATTTTCTCATAAGCTGATGATGACATTGATAATTTTTAATGGAAATTCTTGGTCACAAGCTGTATCGAATGCAGAAAAAGCTATAAGAATAGTAAATAACAATCTTGATTTTGACTTGTTCTCTACATTTGGATAAAACAAAAATCATGACTTTTTTTGTTATGATGATTCAGAGCCACAATATATAACATAATTGACAATTCATGATCAGAGTTTGGTAATTAGTGGTTTGTTCATATTTTCATTATAAAATTCGTGTTTTTCAGACAAGAATACGTATATGAAAAAATTCCGCAGGTAGAAACGTACCTCCTCCATTTTGGGCATCACCATCGCCTGCCGGAATTTCTCCAGCAACGCCTCCCTAGGCGCCGGATCCTTTATCCGCACCGGCAACACCGTCGACTGCCTGACCGGCGTGTCGCCCGCATGTTTCGCGCGCACGTTCTTCTCGAGCATCTGCTCGACCATGGCGCCGCGCACGCGCCCCACCATCGTGTCAAAGGAGGCGACGAAGCGGTCAGTGGTGCCGCGCATCGCCTCGACGTCGCCCAACAGTCGGTCGACTTTCGAGTCGATCGCCGCCTCGATTTGGGAGCAGGCCACTGAGATGTGGCGCTGCAGGTCGGCGAGGCGGTCTTTCGTTATCTAAAATAGGTTTTAAAGTGAAAACTTCATTTTTCTACAAGCGTGCGTGATTCACCCTATACCCGCACGCATATTAGTTTGGAAGTGTCATTTTCCCGCAACATTGCGTGAAAATTTTTCCCACACTAGTGCGAGAAAAACAAAAATATGACAGTATGGCAAAATATACGTCGTAGGTGATGGAATATAAGAGTTTGAGTTTGTTTGTTGCAGTATCAAGTATGAATGTTCAGAATCATCCATCAAATTGCACTATTTATTGTGAAAATTGAGAAATATTGAAAAATAAAAATTGATTATTATAAAAATCCCCCTATAGATTTGGATTGGTCTGATGGGAAACGATTATTGTTGTCATGCCAATCAAACCTCAAATGAGTTTGTAATTGTCGAAGTGACAGACACAGCGTTACTGTTATTTTCGATTCAGTGGAGTGGAATTGCCATAATGTGATCAAAAACTTCCAGCATACAGATGCGTTATTGCCAACGAAGTCTTAAGAAAGGTATGAGAAGCTATACACGCGTATTATTGAATGGTGCAAGAATAAAGAAATGAAAATACCGAATAAAGAAGAAGTATTTTTGGCCCATTTCATAGAAGTGTCTGAAACCTGGAGACTAAAAACCTCATGGGCCTGCTGGCTCCCGCAATGAACCTATACATAATGCGTCAAACTGTAAGTTCACAATAGCTATTACTAATAATCAGTAGATAGAGAATATATTTCTCTTGTTAGTTGTTCCTATATGAATGAATAATTAATTGAACAAATCGATCAATTTCCTACGCTTGTAGAAAAAATATTGTTCCTAACTCATGCGGAAAGTGTCTTTCCCGCACTCGACTGCTTGCCCGAACTCCGCTTCGCGTCGTTCGTGTCAACGGCAGTCGCGTGCGGGAAAGAATCACTTTCCTCACTTGTTAGGAAAATTACTATTAGGCGCTTTCAGCTCTTTTTGTGGATGAGCAAAAACATTTGATTTCGCTTCACTTAAACCGAACGCTATCCATGATATAATCTGAGATGCGCAAACGATGAACAGAGAGGGTTAGTGTGCAACAAAGATCCACTACGCGCTTTTATTGGGCAGTACATTCGGAAGAGGAATTTCAATCCTTTTTGCAAGTAGAATATAATAATTACTAGAGATACTTGTGAATGAATCGATAGTTACATAATATAGTAATTTCCTTTCTACCAGATTGAATGTTTCATATTGTAATCCTATTCAAAAGTCATTTGGAAGTGATAGTTCAAGAATAATAACCGAGATTATAACATCGATTGTAATTCCGTAAGGCAATTTAAGGAATACGTAAATCACACTATTGTTGATGGTTTTTTCAATTCCTCCACTCGCAGACGGTCCACATCGCGACATTCCACAGATTTAGATACTTTTCTGACAACGCAAGATTGAAAAAAAAATACATAAACGTCATCAAAGTGATACTATTTTTCCGGAAATATTCGGCGATTGAAAAAAAGACAAACAGTTTATTTACAACGCTTCACGAAAAGATGTCATTTTTTAATAAAATACCTTCAGCAAAAACCTGATTTCCGTTGCAAGTGAGAGAAATACTCAAAACGTTATGTTTCGTCTCTAGTGATATGAGTTGAATAAGTTACATTTTGTTACCTGTCAACAGAGATAAAATGTCAATATTTTTTTCCGTCACAGAAAAATATTATCATGATATGATTGAGTGCCGTTGAATGTTTTATGCCGCGCATCGCCTCGACGTCGCCCAACAGCCGGTCGAGTTTTGAGTCGATCGCCGCCTCGATTTGAAAGCAGATCGACGAGATGTGGCTGTTCAGGCCCGCGAGGCGGTCTTTCGTTATCTTCAATAATTCAATTAACTTTATCATTTCCAAGAAACAACATTTATTTATATCAGGGAACATAGTGAATATACAAATATATTCAAAAAATAAAGAAGACAGTAAAATGAGACTCACACTCAAGAAGAATTTTTTTTTTTCAAGTTCATCTGAAAATGATTCTCAATGGGAGACTTCGCTCCAAGTTGCCAACCTAAAAACATCTACCAATGTCCAAGCAACATTATGGAAGTTTTATTACTCAATTGGCTTCATTTAGATGAACTCTGACTGTGGGAATACATTCAGCTCACTAATAAAAGTTATTCAGTAGAAAAACTGATTTTTGTGAAAATTTTTGAAAATTATGATGATACACCTGCTTTCATTCTGACAGATGTCATATCGTCGTCAATTTTATTACTTGTTACATTTTTGTTACATATTTCATTAGATCATTTTATTTATGGACAACACTATCATTCATCATTTGTTGGTAAAGAAGTTCGATCGTTGCAGTAGGAAGTAGGAATATATTTCATTTGAGTGCTAAAATGGATCCAGACATAACTTCGTAAGGATGAAACAAAGTTTCAACCTCTTCCTGGGACCCTATGTTTGAGTTCACTCGACTCAATATCACATGCGATTTTTGCACTTTATCGAAGGATACCTCAAAAATGGTATGTTCGAATATCACCAGCGATAATTATCGACCATAAAACAACGAGCGGATATTTAGCATGCGATAAGAATTATCGATTGGATTGACATAAATCCTAACCTCAAATACCTCAATTCACTTCTTTCCATTGCATCCAACTTTCCTTCCCACCAGCCATTCAATGTGGTTGCAATGTTCAACCATTTCTTTTGGCCATCTTTTTTTGAGAAACTTGTGGAGGACCGACCACTACATAATGCTGGTCGATCATAAATAATTTGTTTTTTGATCCGCGGAGACATAACCGGCATGTTTCTCCTTCGTTTCATTCATACTCATTATTATTATAGAAGATTTTAGAATATTCTTTCAACAATCTTCACAACAACAAGTTCAAATTGAAAGATTTGAAAGCAGAGAACACTGACAGTGAGTTGACAATGTGAAGAGTCAAGTTTAGTCAAGTCATATGATTTAGATACCTTTCAGCTATTGTTTGAATTCGTGACCAAAGCTAAGATATCCCTCACACCCTTCGAAACCAACAAACTCTTTATCGCATTCGGTTCGGGATAGCAGATCGCACGAAAAGAGTATCGCATGTGAATTTTTCGTGATGCAAATATCACGTTCGAAATTTATCACGCGAACTCAAACATACGGTCCCAGAAGTGAAAAATTACCCAATGAGGTGTCTGAGTTGATGAAACTATAACTGTGTGGAAACGAAGAACTCGCAGTCGATATCGAAATCAATATGTATTAATAAGCATTGTCCTAGTAACAAAATAACAATAAAGAAATGAAATCATTCAATGAATACTTTCAAATCTTACACGGCTCGCCTTGGATAGAAACTGGTCATAGTTTCCAGTGATAGAGATACATATCACAAATGTCGGAATACAGCAATATAAAAATAACATACCTTTTTCTACTCACATAACTAAAATGGCATTTAGCGTACGGATATGTAGGTACCACGCTAAATGATCGATTAATCACGGATTGTCGATCTGTGATTTATTCAAAATATTAAACACGTTACCATGGCAACAAGATTTCTTAAACACATTACCATGGCATCGCAGTTCATCAAACACAGCTTCAGTAATTTGAGACATGTCTGGCCAGTCAATTGTATTAACTGTCAACTGTTATTTTTTAATTTTGTATCATAATTATTCAAACAATATTCGTTTGTATCAGAATTCTTCATTAAAAATATATGCGAAAAGTAGACGGAAGTGAAATCAAAGAGAATGTTCTGGTACTTGCATATAACAATTTATTTATTCTGCGCTAAGCATGACAATAAACGTGAAACACGTGAAACAAAGGTTAGTAAGCAATGGACTGGACACATGTAGTTGCATGTATTATGTTCTCAATTCCCATTTTTTTCGAATTATTTTGTAGGTTAGCAGGAATCGCAGGTATGTTGATATAATTTTCGGAGTTTGTATAAAAATCATAGTATGTAAAGCGTTTATAAACTCTTCTAGACACTCGTTTATTAAACACTCGCTCTGCTCTGCTCCGCTCGTGCTTAAACTACTCGTTACTAAAAGGACGTTTATAACACTTGTTACATAATATACTATTATTCAAATAATAAGACACAGATAGTTTAATAGTAGCTGAAATCAGAAGACTATTCGAACATCACAATATTTATTTATATATAGCATGAGATATTATGGGTAGTGATGTTATATAAATGACAAACAATGAATATAAAGACCTAATAACAATGTTATGTTGATTACCGCATTACGACGAGTCGAGAGTAGCCCCAGATCAGATAACTCACATCCAGTTTATTATAAGATTGCACGTTTCTCATGAGAGTTTCTTGATCATTATTCAAAGATCGAAAGTGATTCGAACTTACTGATAAAGTGATTCATTGATATCATTCATTTTTTACTCGTGACAATACTGACACTATTGAAAGTATTGACATTTCAGTATTAACGACCGCAGATGCACCTACACGATTTTCAATCAGTCAGATGTGAAGTTCACAAAAACTAATTTTCCTTCTGAATAACTTTCATAAGAAAGCTGACTTGACTCCTACCATCAGATTCCACCAAAATAAAGCTAATTGAGTTATCAAACTTCCATAATATTGCTTCTACAGTGGTAGAGGTTTTTAGGTTGGCAACTTGGAGCGAAGTCCCCCATTGACTTAGCCGTTAGGTACTTGATGAAAATCTATAGAAATTGTAACAAAAAAATGAGATGTCAATATTCAGGAGAAGATATTCCTTCAATTCTTTTTTCGAATTTTCCAATCCTATTAGTCACCTTCACCATAATCACAATTGGTAGTGAATTGTGTTGGCGAAGGTAAGACAGGGAGAATTAAGTGGGAAAAGAAGAGAAAAAGGGGGAATAATAAACAACTTGAGCAAAATATACATACGTTCTGATGGGTTTCATCCAAATTGATGGAAATTTGATGCAGCTTCTGATGGAACTCCTGAACTGTACAAAGCACATCTCTGACTTCGATGCCCTGAATTTCTTCCATATTCGGTACCATTTCCGCAGAATCCTTGAACTATAAAACAAGAAAAACCCCAGATATTGAATGGTTCGATCAACTTTTACTTTCAATTAGGTCAAAATGCAAATTGATATCTTGGATTCGATCTGGAAGTTGCGAGTCGAAATTCCGAGTTAAATTACTAATTATTCGAAGTGTGGGTAAGACGTTTCAAATTTGTAGCCTGATTTAAAAGATGTAATCTAGAATTATGAATCAAGTACTCAATATTCAAGTTCATATATTTCCAAGAGTGCGCACCTACTAACTGCGACCCTCATAAAACCTTCAATTATATACACTAACAAGATGATCCATCTGTCTGCAAGTTGCTGAACTACCTAGGAATGTTATTCTTTTTGAAGCAGCAAAATCATTTCTTGCATAAAATTTCGGATATATTCTGCATTACCCTTGAATAACGATCTCTGCCTCTCGCTACTCAACAAAAAGTAGTTCACCTTGTCATTCATACATACAGCCACCTACTGAATAGAATGTATGGCTTCAATGCTAACATAATAAGGAACCCTCGGGGCTCACAACTTGTGAGTACGGGAATGGTGAACCCGAGGTACTCTAGCCGGATATTCACCAAACCTCAACTTGTCTTAGGTGATATCCTCTTCTCTCTTCCTTTTACAATCTATCCTATGGGCCTTCCTTGGCCAACTCCTCTTTTCCTCTTCCTTTCCAAGCTCAAAATCACTATCAAGTGATGTGGGAACGACAGACCGCGGCCGCTGGACAGATGAAGCATTTCGGGACCATCTTTGCTATCTACGGGCCAGATGGGATAATTATTTGAGGACATCTGTGGTGAGGATGAGGCGATTTGCTGATATCTGTCTAGGTGGCCAAGGACTGGTAAACAAGGCTCTGGCAACCTAATCCAAGCTGTGGGAACCCGTGGCGATGGATGATGAAACAGGGCGACATATCAGAGTAAACAGCCTTAGAACAAGGGACACCACAAGGCTGGACCAACCCCTTCCCACGTCACTCATAGAAAAAGAAAAACTTTTGTCCTTCTTCGTAGACGAGAACAGGGATCGGAAGAGTAATCTTCAGGAACCTGAACGAAAAGGGTATTTCATATTGAAGTTTTTTTTATTTTTTTATGTTCTGGTTCCCACGAAAAGGGATATCCTGTGATGTTCAGAGAACATCGTGAGAACCAAGGGAAAACGGGTAGGAATTGGTGTTCTTCTTAAATTTCTGGAGGTTATATGCCTCGGGGAACACCTCCCTTGGCAATGTGTTCCATAGACTCGCTGTTCGTTGGATGAACGAGTCTTTGGAAAAAGATGTTCTGCAGGTCTCCAAAGTGACCACAAAGGGGTGCGAAGCCTCATCTCGACGGGTTGATCTCGCGGGGACTGCCAAGGGAGAAACTATTATTGATATTTCAGAAGAGCATCGTCCATGAAAATAACCACAAAATAGAGCCAGATCGCCAACTTTTCTACGGTGTTCCAGAGAAGTGAGTGAGTTTGTGAGCGAGGCATCACCCACGAAACGAATTGTCCTTTTTTCGACAGAATCCAACAGTTTCAGGGTATGTTTGGGTGCTGCACTCCACATATGGGAACAGTATTCCAGGACAGGTCGGATCTGTGCCTAACAGATCATAAGCAGCGGACTGGAAGTGAAATAGCTCCTGACCCGAAACAGAAAACCAAGTTTTTGGGATGCACTTTTAGCAATTGATCTCACGAGATTTTCCCAAGAAAAGTTATTACTGATAGTAATACCATGCATCGAAATCGATGTCTTCAAAAGGTATGGTTACTCCTGACAAGCATGTTGGGCACAGTGAGATCGGCTTTTCTAGAGAAAATGTATGCTTTTTTATTGCATTGAAAGGACCCCGCACGAAAACACGGGAAATTGGCTCTCGGTCGAATTGGCTGAAATTTGACTATGTTGTTGTGGGATGGCTCATTAGAAATATAAGTGAGTTTAAAAAGTTTTGTATGTTTAGTTTCTGAGATATAAGCCGACAAAGTTCGTAAAAACGTCGCATCGGGGTAGGATTGACAAAGAAAAAAACTGTTTTTTTAGTATAGGTAAATGAAACAAAATAAGCTAGAAAATGTATTGATCCGAACTCATAAACATGTCTAGTTATAATCACATGAATTAAAGTAAATCAGGGTGTATACGAGGCATGGTCAAAAAATTCATTTTTCGGAAAAAAAATTCGAGCACTATTCCAAAACCAACAAGTTATATTTTGGTGGGATATTATAGTTCCAGTCTATTGTAGGCTTTGAAAACGTATTTTGATTCTTGATAACTATCTCTGTTCGAAATATGAATTTTTAGAATTTTATGTTATACCTCTTATGATAACAATTGAAAGCTAGTTTTTGATCACAAAGAAAGGAATTGATTGATACTGTTGATTGAATGAAAGCTGAGGAAACTTACTAGCGAATTCAGTTGGTCAATATTGCCTTTCATTTAGATACAGGGTGTGTTAGATTTTGTTGAAGAGTAATTAACATGTTGAATATCTCGAAAACAGTTCCGTTAATTTGGATCTCATTTTACAAACACTATTTTGAATATGTTGACTATCATATGCAAAAAGTTTTTCAATTTTTTTATGTTTCGTTTCTGAGATATGCATTTTTGAGTTTACAGTATTACAAGTATTATAGGGTTATTACCTCGGATATTACTCAAAAATTGATATCTCAGAAACGAAACATGAAAAATTGAAAAACTTCTTGCATATGATAGTCAACATATTCAAAATAGTGTGTGTAAAATGAGATCCAAATTAACGCAACTGTTTTCGAGATATTCAATTGAAACATGTTGAATAACCTTCAACAAAATCTAACACACTCTGTATCTAAATGGAAGGCAATATTGAATAACTGAATTCGCTAGTGAGTTACCTAAGCTTTCATTCAATCAACAGTATCAATCAATACCTTTCTTTGTGATCAAAAACAAGCTGTCAATTTGTTTCAAAAGGGGGTATAACACAAAAATCAAAGAATTCATAATATTTCGAACAGAGATAGTTATCAAGAATCAAAATACGTTTCCGAAGCCTACAATAGACTAAAACTATAATGTCTCACCAAAATATAACTTGTTGGTTCTGGAATAGTACTCGAATTTTTTTTTCCGAAAAATTAATTTTTTGACCGTGCCTCGTATACACCCTGATTTACTATAATTCATGTGATCATAACCAGACATGTATTTGAGCTCCGATCTATACATTTTCTAGCTTATTTTGTCTTATTTATACTAAAAAAACAGTTTTTTTCTTCGCCAATCCTACCCCGAAACGACGTTTTTACGAACTTTGTAGGCTTATATCTCAGAAACTAAACATACAAAACTTTTCAAACTCACATATTTTTCTAATGAGCCATCCCACAGCCAATTCGACCGAGAGCCAATTTACCGTGTTTTCGTGCGGGGTCCTTTACCAAGTTATTGGATCCCCATTCGAGAATTGTTGAAAAGTCCATATTTATGTTGTCAACATTTCTTCCTCGTTCGTTTCTGATTTGCCTGGCTGGTATAGAAGCCCTAGAAGGGAAGGCGGCAGCGGTAGCTAGCAGAGAACATAGCTGGGGAGGCAAGCCATAAGATGGAAGCTTGGCGAGGAGTCTGTGGTGCCAGACTCGATCGAATGCCTTGGAGATTTCAAGTGCCACGGCTATGGTTTCACCATATTTTTCAATAGATTGCTGTCATCGGTGGAATTCCGTCGGAGCCACAAGCTTTGTTGGTGTTGAGACCCAATAAAATCTTCCTTATAGTACGTTGGCCCTCAACGGCATATATATAGGTAAGATACAATGGGCCACTGGGCCTAAGGCCCGTATTTATAGTCGCTCCCTAAGGTGACCTCGTCCCTTGAGGCACCCTTAAGGACCAGTTTTCAATTTATAGTCGTAATATGAGCTGAAAGGAAGCCTTAAGGAAATGTCAATTCCAAGGAAGGTAATGAGGTACCTTGAACATTCCTTGATCCAATTTCAAGTATTATTTCAGGCTATGTTATGATTTCCATGAATGGGATGATGAAATTGAATGTAGCAATCAAATGAATATGCAAGTCTTGAAATTTGTACAGAGAATCTGATTCGAGTATATCGATTTCCAGTAAAAGCTGATTCAAGATAAGTTGAAAGTATTTAAATCTGTTTTTATTTCAAATCAGGTATATATTACAAATAATGAAAACTCAGCAAATTTACAATTATTACTTTTCAATACTCATATTAATCAAAACAAGGAGAAAATCCCAAATAATCAATTGAAATGAGGATACATTTTCAATGAACAACCACACAAAATCACAAATTCATTCGAAGTATTCAACCAAATGGATATTTGTCCTCTCCGTGGCATATTATTCCATCGCAGCTTGAAAGAATCCGTTTTTAATAGAGTAATTATTTTTGTATTGTAAATTTCCAACATCGTCATTGATATAAACTTTTCGACCCTCTCTTCATTTTGCGGAACCTTGCAAATATTTTGTCTGTGATCGAAGTAATACATTGTTAGGCCCAATTTGAACCAACCTTTCAAGATTCAAGAGTATTACTGGATTATTATCTTTCGATGTCCATACTCAATAGTAAACGTTGTCAAATTCGACATTTTACATTTTGACAAACAAGTGACATAAAACGACAAATGTGGTCACAGAATACTGAAATTATACACTGTTGCCAAGTGTAAGGGCTCCTTTTAGAAGGAATACTCAAGGGACGTCTATAAAACAAGTTTAACGTCAAGTACTGAGGAGTCCTCAAGGAATCCTCAGATAAGGAAGACTTGAGAAGTTCTTGAGGAAACGACTATAAATACGGGCCTATGTGTCGTCGGAGACTTCAGTCAAACGGGGTGGAGTGTTTACTGGGTATACCCTGGAGTCAGGGGACTCCCGCACTATCAAATGGGGGATTAGACCCAAATGATGTCCATAAAGGATTTCAACCACCTCGACGAAAAAACAAACATAATAAAGATGGTTCATCTTGTTAGTGCAAATAATCGATGACGAAACTCACCGACTTGATGGACTCGAGCGCGAGCCGCTCCAACCCGCTCATCGTCTCCAACATCCGCCGATTCGCGCTTTCCTCCGCTTCCGAAACGTTCTCTCTCAACCGCTCCACTTGCTCCAAAATGACGTCATTCTCCTCTAACCGCCGCTTCGTCGCCGCCACCAGAAACTCCAGCTGCCGCAGACTCTCCTCGTCCTGAAGTTTTCTGTCGTTGATGGTTTTTTTCACGGAATCGAGTTCGTCGCGGGTCTTTCGATTGGTCTCGCTCAGGGCGGTTTTGAAAGTGTCGTTGGAGCTTTTCAACATGCTGGTGGCTGCTCCAAAGATCTAGAATCGATTGTCTTTATTACCCAAGAAACAGTAATTATAATAGGGTTATACAGGGAGGTTTTTAATGCAAGTCAAAATAATACTATTTCCCTATAAACATGTGACCGCAAACGTTTCTTTACCGATCTACTGAACGTTAAATATGCCGAATTACTGTAAGAATCTACAGATATATTTTTCGTCTTTCTCCCGCAACTGCTGCTTTGTCGCAGATACGCTGCCGCAAACTTTTTTCGTTCTGGTTTTTTTTTTCACAGAACCGAGTTCGTAACGGGTTTTCCGGTTTTCTAAATAAAAAATAAAATGAAATGTTCCTTCATAATTTCAACTTTCAACTTATAACCTCATCATACACAATTTATTTTCTCATGAAAGACTGTCGCGATGATCCATTTTCAATTGAAATTTTAAAAATTTCAAACTCAGCAGATTTTACAGAATAAATTAGTACCTACTAGTTTATTCACACAAGTAAATCGCGCTACAAGATTTTATGATCATATGAATTGTGTATAATGATGTTATAAGTTGATAGTTAAAATTATATATATATATATATATATATGATTTTTTTTTACTTTTAATTTTTTATAAAAATTACATTTCATCTCATATAAATATAAATACATTTTCTTGAAATTTACAATGGAATAACATGAATAATCAGACATTCATATCTGGTATGAGATTATTCATGCGTTATGAAATTTAAGTTATTGAAATAAACAACAGATACAAAAATAATTATAATAAAAAACAAAAATCTCATAAAAAGTACATTATGACGTGATGAAATAAATTAGTGAATGAAGGTTTGGTTTTCTCTTTGAAAGAGGATATGCTTGTTGACTTCAATTTTGAATTGGGTGATATTTGTGCACCTTTTGATACCATCAGGTAATTCATCGAATTTTGAGATAGCTCCGTGAGTAAACTTTCTTCAGTCTAGTATGATGTTCATGGATTTGAGAATTCCTTACCAATATAAAGTTAGATTTGAAGTGTTTGTTGATATTATGAGATTTGAGAGTATTGATCAGATAGTGCTCTCCCAAAGAAAATGTATTTGTTTTTTCATAAAGTATTTGCTATATTTGGGATAAGTTTTGGAAATCTTCTTAGGGCACCAACTATGGGAGAATTATTTTCTTTGAGCATGCTAATATGCTTGTCCCATGTTAACTTTTCATCAATCCAAATACCAAGGTATTTGGTATAGGCAGTTTGTTTCAATCTTTCATTTTTTATTCCAATATTCAAATCAATATTTTGATTATTTCTTTGATGAAAAGTCATATTGTGTCTTATTAGAATTAAGAGTAAGACGATCGGAGTAAAGCCATTCTGGGTATGATTCGTATCAGCTTCATTGAAATTCAAATTTGATTTTCTTTTCTTTGGATGTACGATACATTGATATTCATCATACAGGACGTGGAAAGAAATTCTGAATCGAGAAAACCTAATCACGAATCCGCGATTGAGGTATATAAAAGTAACAAGTTTCCATCGTTCAAGTTTGAACCCCTTGATTGGGTGAAAGTATTGAAAAGGAATATTCTCAGATAGTATTATGAATATAAGGAAATGGATGTATTCTGTTGAATAAACCGAGAAAGAATTGATATTTTCATCACATAGACTCATAGAGAATGCGAATTCTCAATGTATTTCTTTATATATTTTTTATGTTCATAATTATATCTGGGAATATTCCTTTTCAATTGATTTTCTCAATGGTTTTTAATGAATAAAAATAAAACTACAAATTTAGAATTATTGTGTACTGAAACTAAATTTAGTGAATTTTTAGGAATGTATAGACAGACGGTTGGTTCTAAGAAATTGATTGAAAATGCACTCTAATAAGATTCGAAAAAAAATTATGAGAAAAAACCTTTATCAAAGCCATGTGCAAAAAAGCAGGTTAACAACTGAAAATTGTTGTCAGCCGAAAATCAATGCTGAACGAGATAATCACAATTGATATCGACTGAATAACCAAAAATACATTAGCGTGGTTGAACATCAAGGAAATTCGAGAAACAAAATTTGAAAAAAAAGACTTAACCTTGAGTTTTAGCAGACGTCCGCCACAAAACATAAGTCAAAACCAGGAGAAGGAATTGACAAAATAATAAGTTTGACAAAGACAAAAAACAAAGGTATTTAATCTACAAACAAAAACTTCTTATAAAAATGTTGCACCACTTGAAAGAAAAATGGATGGTTTCTACGACTTCTTCTCATTTTTCTCCGGTATCCTTCAATTTATAAATTTTTGAAGGGAACAGCTTAAACCATCTTCAATCCTCGTCTTGTCGCTAACAAAACATTATCAGAACAATGACTCTTCAAAATTCAACAACTATGATGTCAAAAAATACAACGGTCAACTCGACTCTACTTACTCCTAATTGTTTTTCATCTGGTTTGGAAGTTGAGGGGGTTATTTTGCCTTACACCTTATAAACATTATAAAAAAATGTGGTATAATATAACATTATGATATAAAATATTTGTTCAATAATTTTTGATGAAATTCAATTCTTCATACACTTTCCGACTTTATTAAACAACATTATGTAATTTGTGAAAAGAATGACCTGGACTTTTTTCATAAACGTCCGAATAATAGTAGGGAACTACTAGGAATGCACAAATTTGCAGCCAGTAATATCAAGTTTTGCAGTGGAGGAAATGTGTTTTGCGGAGAGAGCTAAAATACAACAATTTTCAACTAGTGCTTGAGCCCGAACGGTTCATCTAGTAAAATGAACTTAATGATAAAATTTGAAGGATATTTTATTTACTTTTCATTCTGAATAGAAAGGTTATTAGAGAAAACATGAGTTTACCAGTTATGAGCAAAAAACCGCCAGAGAATCATATTTTTCAACTTCTTGGAGATTTTCTTCAATGTTGCATTAGACATTTTGTTAGCAAACCTCAGATTCGGATTCAGTACCCCGAAATACGTTTGGAATGATAGAAATCAGAATTGACCCAAAACTGTCCTCATAAAAATACAATTTCACTGGATGGAAAGCAATATAACGATATCCCGTATTCCCATCACCCTATAGAACATACCAGTGACGGCTCGTCAGGGACGGCAAGGTCGGCCGGGCCGTACCAGAAAATATGAGGAAAAAAGCTGAACTATTTGATGAATTAAATCATTATTCGAAACTGTTTTCTATATTCATCGTTTTTTATACTACTATTATGCCTTCCGAATATACACCAAGAATCACGAAATAACTCGGGACCTACGACATCTGTTGTTGAAATTCTCGCGTATACACGTCATACACTGGTACAGCCGAGCATGGCTTGTCGAACGTACAGTCGTCTTCAGAGAACATGTCGCACATGGACGGTGTCAGCTCTCTTAATCACCGCTGTAATAAGAGCGCTCATACCGTCCAACCGCGACATGATCACTGATGAAGATGAGTGTACCTACCAGCCGCTAGAGTGCTGTGCCCCGTATACCGACCTAATTAATATACGGATTGTCATTCTATTTTCGTTTTATCAATACATTGTATTTACAATTATTATTTCTGTATTTGTACCAACTGAAAGAAGAAATAAATTTCCAATAGGAATACGAAAATGAAATGAAGACTTGATGTTTTTCGAATTCGCAATTTTTCACTAATTACTAATTCAGAGTTCATCAACAAAAGATATAGCTTTGATTCTAATCATTTTGGTTTCAAGAAAACAGTGTTACACCAGCAGCATATTACAAGTGATAGAATCAATCCAGGAAGGACTTGATTCAGGACATTATGTGGTAGCTGTTTTCATTGATCTCAAAAAGGCTTTTGACACAGTTGGTCATACATCACTTTTAGAAAACTTGGAAACAATGGGACTCAGAGGCACTGTAAGAAATGTTTTGAATTCATACCTTGAAAATAGGACAATCAATACGATATTAACCAACTCTATGTCAAATAAACTATTAATTAATAAGAGTGTTCCACAAGGTTCTGTTTTAGGGCCCATAATATATTTACTTTATGTTCAAAATATTAATAAAATTGCCCTATCCAGTGAATATACCATTTATGCAGATGATACAGTACTTTTATATGAAAGCAAGAATCCTTCAAATTCAGAAAATATGATAAATGAAGAAAATAAACAAAAAATTTACCTCAATCTTGAAATAAAAAATGAACTCTTGAAACAAACTGACTAGATAAAATATCTTGGTATTTGGTTTGATGACAGGTTGAAGTGGAACAAATATATTGTTGTTTTGACAAATAAAATATCTCCAATTATTGGTGCATTGAGAAGATGTCCCAAACTTGACATTGAAGTTGCAAACATGATTCTCTACTCTCATATGCTGTGTCGTATTAACTATTCAATAAATGTTTGGGGATCTTGTTCAAAAAATAATTTCAATAAAATATCAACAATATATAGAAAATCGCTAAAACTACTCTATGGTCTCCCATTTGATACACCAACCAATGAATTGTTTGCAATAACAAATACGTGTTCTTCAAATGAAATATATGAAATTGAAACTCTTAAAAATTCATATAATATCATAGATAAAATATTGAAGTCGAATATTATTTTGATACAGGAATCTGAAATTCATAATCATGAAACTAGACAGCGAGCTGGATAAAATTAGTCATGTTATTTTACTATGTTTTCCTACAAATATTATTCTTTGTTCACCAATTTATGAATGTTGATGTATTTTGAATGATGAAATGTATAGTTATAGGTATATAATTATGCCCAGTCATCTTCAGAAAACATGTCGCACATAAATGGTGTCAGTTCTCTCAATCATCGCTGCAATAAGGGCGCTCATACCGTCCAACCGCGCCATGTTCACTGAAGACGAGTGAACTTCCTTATACCAGAGCCTATTCTACCTGGAAGTTATTTGTTCAATGAATAAATAAACAAACATTTATCAAATATCAAAATCAGTACTGATTTACCTTCAGCGCTTCTGAGTGGCAATAATTCAAGTATAACTTGAATATTGTATATGTAATGTGACAAATATTATGGCAAAACAAATCTCAGCAGTCCAAGGGCCTAGTATTAAAACATCGTGAAAATAGCTCTGGCGATGAAAATGTATGGAACTTCTAGAATATTATTCATTTTCGAAGACGCATGTAGCGGTAATAAATAATATGTACTTTGCCACCACCCCGGAAAACATTTTAAGGACCCTTGACGATACACGGAGGTATGGCCGGCCGACCAGGATAAAGTGGAGTGGCTTGTTATTAAGTTGAGAATAGATTATTCAGGCATCAGATTCAGCAGAAAAAAATGTAAATAGTAATGGCTAGTCAATGGATGGTATTAAATGGATAAGAGTTCGGACACAGCTGAACTTTTGTCATTTTCTATTTTCTATAATACAATGGTTTGAGTGAATAAAAGAATATACATATATTCTGCTCTTTGTCTTTTCAACTTCCCTAGTAGCGCATGATTGTCAGATACGATTTTAGAGGTTACATTTTCGGTCAAATCAATCATAGCCGTAGATGGACAATGGAAATAGGGTATAAACACCCACTTTAAATTATAAAGATACACTTCTAGCAGAACGACTGTTATATAAATGAAAAGAATGCATGTAACAACATTTTAATATTAGAAAATATACTTACACATATGGATAAACTTATAGCTATAATTTCCTATTGTATGTGAAACCGTACTCCAGTGATAAGTATAAAACATGAAGATATTAATATTAAATTGAAGGTAGGTATTCTCAATATACAGGAAGTAACATAAGTACGTTCAAGTGAAGTATTCCTAAGAGAATTTTAAGAAATAAGGTATATGAACTTGTGTCCGGAAATGCTTTATTTCGGAGATACAGGGTGTTGAAATACAGAGAACAAATCATTTTTTGATGAACATTTCATAGGAACAGAAGTCGTTTATTTTGACGAGACCTACCACATACTTGGTTTTGCAAAGTACTCAGCAACTTCACTCATAGCCTGTGGTACCACAAGTATATTTAATAGCAAACGCTTTATTTATTGTTTTGATTGTCCACCTTTTCCTGCATTCATTTTTCACTGTTAAATTTTGAATTTGTTCGGTACCAAAAACGCCATTCAATAATATATCACGTTGTAGTTTACTTGCTTTTCTTATAGTACAATTCATTTCCATAACTGCGTTTTCCTGAAAAGTATAATTATGAAGTTTTATTTCAATTCGGACGTTTATACAATTTATTGTCAAATTCAAATTTTGAATGAAAAAGCGCGGGACGACTATGGTGCTCTTGTCACAATGCAAGGCGTGTAACTTGATGAATCTAAACATTCAAAAATCCTAACCGTTGTCATTTCTGTGTCCGAACTCTTATCAAACTAATACCATCCAGTGACTCTAGTAATGGCAAGGGTAAGGGAGGTTGTATGATCTGGTAAGCCAATTATTACCATTTCAATAAAAACAAAAATCAAGTTGACGAACTAGAGCAACATCTATCCTGGCAGACCCAGGTTCTGAGGGCATGAGCAGTCACTAGAACATACTTACGTTTTCAGTTTTCACCCTGTACTCGTCCGCCAATTTCGGCACCGACTTTCTGTAATACTCCACCCGTTTCTTGTACTGGTCGAAGACACCATTCAAGAGGGCCGCCTTTCCGTCGATCACTTCCAGATAATTCTTCGAATACTGTCCTATCATCTTTTGGGCCGAAAAATTATTCTTGCTGTTCTGCTGCACCCTGCTAGGAATTTCCCTCATTAACCCAGAAGATTGTCTCAACTCGTCCGTCAGACCGATCAGATACGTCCTAAACTGGTAGAATGGGAGAGATTATTAATAGAAGTGTAAATTTGGTTAACAAAGAATGAGCTTTGGCAATATGTTGTACTTATGTATTTTTGTACTCACTGAGATACATTTAAAAACTCACACAATTTCCTGACATATCTTGTCAGTGCCAAAAGGCGAAAGCAATAACCGCATCAGAAATCAATTCCCATTTCTATGTTGGAAACGGGAGAAGATTCGTTCCCAAAATGTCCAAAAGTGAGTGATATTATTTTTTTTTTCAAAACAACTATGTTTATTTACAACCATATATGTAATGTTGTCATTACTAACGTCATTGAAGGTTGGGAAGTGTCACATTACACACCTCTACTTCCTGCCATCACTTCCCGCCCCTCACTACTTCCCGCCCTCACTTATGTAATATTTTAGGTATGTTCAGGACGAAACAGATTTATTAATTTTGATCGAAATATGATGGTTGTAAATAAAATAGTATACAAACCTCGGTACAAAGTGTCATTCCTGTCTCGAAATTATAGCTAACCTCGACGCTTTGCATCTCGGTTAACTAACTTATCTCACGACAGGAATGAATCACTTTCCACCTCGGTGTGTAATATACTATTTTCTTCATTCCTACGTTTCTGAACCAAAGTACCACATTGATTAAAGTTTCCTATTTTATTTATTTATTTATTTATTGAAAAAATAACAGACAGAACAGGATTTGGCATAAGGAAGTACATAATTATATACCTATAGGTGAACATTTCATCATTCAAAATATATCAACAATTATAAATTGGCAAACAAAGAACAAACAACATGAATAATTTCATCCAGTTCGCTCAGAAATAATCAGTTTTCTTACTTTATTTTTATTTTTGAATGGACCGATATTTCTACAGTTTTTGATATTGAATGAGTGAATCTTGTTTGTCCAAGTATGGAGCTAGCGGCGTCAAGATGGAACAAGTTATATAGTCTTCATTTATCATATTCTCTGAATTTGAAGGATTCTTGCTTTCATATAAACTAGTACTGGTACTGGTGGGGGACGTTTCCACGTCAGCAACTAGTCCCCAATGGGACCTTTTTGCAAACCCCAAGTGTTTTCAATGACTGATGTGGTTCGCTCAAGAGAGCTGGCTATCATCCTTTTCAGGCACCGCCCATCAGCTTTCTTTTCAGAGTTTTTCAGCTGTGTTTTGTAGGCTAGTAATGTACTCACTACCATATGCGCAGTGGCAGGCCTGCTAACTATCATCGTTAACCCCCGAGACCGAGGTCTACTTAAGCAGCTGGCCCGCTCTCACGCTCAGCTGGTAGTTTTCCACACCCACCTAAATACACCGTCCTACTTCTTCTCTGATGCTCACAACCACATCATCATATCTTTCTGCGTGTTCTGTGTAGGCTTTGTTACTAACTCCATGCGCCACTTTAGGAGCAGCACTGTTAATTGGAACGCAACAGCGAATCGTGCTGCTTTCATATAAAAGTACTGTATCATCTGCATACATACTCGCTAGACCAATTTCACTGATATTCTGAACATAAAGTAAATATAGTATAGGTCCTAAAACAGAGCCTTGTGGAACACCCTTATTAATTAATAGTTCATTCGACACAGAGTTGGTTGATTTCGTATTGATTGTCCTATTTTCAAGGTATGAATTCAAAACATTTCTCACAGTGCCTCTGAGTCCCATTGTTTCCAAGTTTTATAAAAGTGTTGTATGATCAACTGTGTCAAAAGCCTTTGAGGTCAATGAAAACAGCTACCACATAATTTCCTGAATCAGGTTCTTTCTGGATTGATTCTACCACTGTTTTCTTGAAAACCAAATTGATTAGAATCAAAGCTATATTGTTTGTTGATGAACTCTACAGTAAGTTTCTATTTTTGGTTTTTCACACAGAAATCAGCGCTGAGTTTTGTGGTTTCTAATAGTGAAATTTTGAGCGTCATGACAGTTTGGGGCAAATTATCAGATTTTACCCTACTATAGTAAGTATATTGATATAATTTTTTTCTGTGACGGGAAAAACTTTGAAATTTCATCTCTGTTGACATGCCCACGAGAAAAAAGTGACTACTTTTTTCCCAGATATATATTTATTACACTGTTGATGACTTTTTTGTGCTAGTTCCCAAAAATAAGCAAATAACACCGTCTCCGAGAAAGTCCTTTTATCTTCCATTCGACATCGCGGATATGTAAATTACTAAACAACCACTAAATTCGCAATTTTTGGAAATCAAATCACAGATTACTTCGAAAGAGTGATGAAGATGCCTGCAACGCAGTCCTGTTAAAAACTTCAAATTTCACGTCGATAATTTTCTGATTTCAATACAATGTGATATTTTCTCAATATTGATTCATCCTTTTTCCTGTCAGAGAAAAAAATAGTGTATTATACAAGGAAAAATATTAGATTTTAACTCACGGTTTTTTGTCTGCCTCCGCTACGCGTCGGGAGACAACACAACCTGGAGCTACAATCTACTACTTTTTTTATCTTAAATAACTAGATAGATAGACAGTTTTATTTAACCACTTTATATTAATTACATAAACAGATCAAAAAGACACACATATTGTGTACAAATATTGTGTGCTGTAATAGTAACATCAAGGTACAGTCGTATTCAATAAAAAAGCGTACAAGTATTAAAAAGAGAGGATTTCGGGATCCTAGTTCTAGTTGTGTAAAACTGGCTCAGCCAATGCTTTGTGTTTTCGAGAACCTATGACAACTTTACTGTCAACATTTGGTGAACAATCATTCCGGATAGCCCGTTTTATGCAGAATAGGATGACGTTAATTTCTTCCTGTAATATACTTGTACGCTTTTTTTTTTAATGCGACTGTACAGGGTATCCCAATTTGGGCACTTTTGCGGGGTATCTCCCTTATCAGTAAAGATAGAGCATTGCGGTTTTCGCGACAGTGTTGTCCTTTTTTATGAAATTAATAATGGCGCAAGCAGAATTGTGATAGCTCTTCCGGTTGTCGAGATACAAGGTGGAATTGAAAAATATCACTTATCAGGCATCCCCCGTGTCACAGTTATCTTTGAACTTATCGAAGAAGTTAAAACTTGTTTTTATAGAGTTTTTCTCGTAGAATCCAGTGGCGTAGTTATTTTTTTGCTAGCACCTTTTGTTTTTTAGTTATGGAGCAAACATATGTTTTTTTAAATGGAAAATAATTGTATACAATTATATATTTTTGGAAAGCCCACTTCATGCTCAATGTATATATGAAATAATATACAGGGTGTTCCATTTAAAAAAACATATGTTTGCCCCATAACTAAAAAACAAAAGGTGCTAGTAAAAAAATAACTACGCCACTGGATTCTACGGGAAAAACTCAATAAGAACAAATTTTAACTTCTTCGATTAGTTCAAAGATAACTGAGACACGGGGGGTGCCTGAAAAGTGAACCGGAAGAGCTATCACAATTCTGCTTGCGCCATTATTAATTTCATAAAAAAGTAGCACACTGTCGCGAAAACCGCAATGCTCTATCTTTACTGATAAGGGAGATACCCCGCAAAAGTGCCCAAATTGGGATACCCTGTACATGTACATGATTCGAAAATTTTACATAAATACAAATCCTTAGAAATTTGGAAAGCGAAACCAGGTGAGTAAGATCGTATCAATACAACGCCCTGAAAAGGGTTTAGTTATAATTATTTATGGTTTATTGATGAGTTTGTGGAGTTGGGGAGAGTATCATGTGTTCATGGTTGTTAAATGGGAGGAATTCCTCAATTGAATAGAATGCAAGTGATAGTGAATGATTTTTCACCCATTTCTTGAATTTGATAAAATTCGAAGATTTTATAGACATATATTTATATAGGTATATAAATATACAAGGTGTTTGGTGCATCGGGTGCCAAATTGAAATGGTCGAATGAAGGGGTCATCTGCTATCCTTTAAGGTTAATTAACACCTTTTATGCCGTGTGGATTATTTTTAATCGTCTTTTTATCTGTTTATCAAAAAAATACCAAATTCCACATTCAACCACAAATTTTAATAAAATTATAAGGCGTAGACTCTGAATTCATTTTATTCAGATGTGTATTGTGTTAGGGTACTTTCAAATACAAAACTAGTGACATAAGTCATCCAGTTTTTTTTTAATTTACTCGCAAAGTTTCGGAATATGTTAAACTCAAACTGAAGCTGTGACTTCACATGGCTACAAAAAAAAACAAAAGCGATCAGAATCTTCCAACTCCCTCAATAGTTCTATGACCTATCCTCTTGCTAACGATGTGTCACATGTCATAAATAGCTTTCAATGACTTTGTAAATTCGCTATAAATGTCAATCAAGTCTCATAAGGCTGTTATTAAAAATGATCTGAAAAATAATTTTTGCGTAACTGTTAGTGCAGAAACAAGTAAAATTTATATTTCTTGCACAACGTAAATCTACTTGGAACAAATCACGAACTGCCACCGACCACATAATTTTTTAGTCGAGACATCACTGCCTCTGCTACCTAACGTGTTCATTTCATCGTACTCCGCGATTCTTTCAGTTTGTTCCTCTTGGTGTTATTGTTAAACTTTGTTGCCGTTCTTGTTGTTGCAATAGCGACATTCTTTAACGAAGAATATGCGGATATCATGATGGCTTAAGGAGCCGCACATGGAGTAGCGCGTGCAGCGCAACGAACTTACCAGGAACGCTTTCCTGGTAGACGATTACCTGGCCGAAGAGTCTTCCAAGACAACATACCGACGCTTACGCGAGGCTGGCAGTGTCACTTTTAATGAACAAAGGGGCCATAATTGTGCAACAATGTTGAAGTGGACGAGATGAAACTGGAACTTTTTGAGGAAGACCCTTCAAGAAGCATTCGAAATGTGGCAGCACTTCTTGATCTTTCAATATGGAAAGTGTGGAAAGTCTGTCAACAAAACGAAATTCATCCATTCCACTACACTCCGGTGCAAGGTAAGTATTTTAAACTAACTTTAAACCCGTACTTGCTTTGTTTGACGTTGCCTATGTTGGGCAGATAATGAGTATTGTATTACGTCACTTTCAGGTAATGAATTTGTTAGCCCGTTCAGCTGGTCATACTCAAAAATCTTCTTGTGCAATTACTTACTGCTCAAGAGGAATTTAAAAGAGTTTTTCATATTATGTTGTAGGTCTTGAGAGTTGCGACTTTGACAGACGAGTGCATTTTTGTTGATTTCTAATACACACGGATGTGGATGATCCTGATTTTTTAAAAAGAATACTGTGTACGAATGAATCCAAATTTACAAAAGAAGGGATTCTTAATCTACATAATTTGCATCACTGGGCACCGAAAGCAGAAAACCCACATTGTAAAATACAGAAATCTTTCCAAAGAAGGTTTAGTGTAAACGTTTGGGCAGGAGTGATTGGGAATCAGGTGATTAGGCCACATTACCTGCCTGATAACCTCAATGGTGATAACTATTTGGAATTCCTACAAAATGACCTGCCCAAATTATTGGCCGAGGTGCCAGTATTTATTGAAGATGTGCCCATAGTATTCCAGAATGACGGCTGTCCCGCGCATTGGCGTTTGACTGTGAGGGAATATCGCGACAATGTGTTCCTCCATGCGTGGATTGGGCGTGATGGCCCTATTGTATGGCCGCCACGTTCCCCAGACCTAACTCCGTAAGATTTTCATGTCTAGGGACGTGCCAAAGAGATGGTATATTGGCCGAGATGCCAGGATTTAATGAAGATGTGCCCATAGTATTCCTGAATGACGGCTGTCCCGCGCATTGGCGTTTGACTGTGAGGGAATATCGCGACAATGTGTTCCTCCATGCGTGGATTGGGCGTGATGGCCCTATTGTATGGCCGCCACGTTCCCCAGACCTAACTCCGTAAGATTTTCATGTCTAGGGACGTGCCAAAGAGATGGTATAGGTAACGAAAGTTCCAACTAGGGAGGTACTGAATACTGTCTGTAGGTTAATTGTGGAGGTGGTACATTCATTTCACTTGATTATTTGGAATTTTCTCTGCTCGTTTCTATAAAATAAAAATATGCGTATTATTGCAATAGAGGAAATACGACTTCGAACAACAATTATTGCCTGCATTCGCAACAGAGGCCAACAATTTGAGCACGATTTGTGAGATTTATGAAATGAATGAGAAATATATGTTATAAATGCCATTTTATTTTTTGTTTATTTCAAGTATAATCCACGAAAAAATAAAGATACCAGACAGATTTCACCTCATAAGAGTGAGATAACAAATTTAATAGGTTCAGGTATCATTCAAACAAAGACAATTTCTTAAATCATAATTCTGAAGATTTGCCTTATGTGACTCGATTCACAATTCTAGTGAATTTAGTTCTTGAAAGATATTTATGGCATGTGACACATAATTAGCAAGAGGATAGACTAGAGAAGTTTTGAGGGAGTTGGAAGATCCTGGTCGCTTTTGGTTTTGTTTTAGCCAAGTCGTCACAACTTTGATTCGAGTTTTAAATATTTCGAAACTTTGCGAGTAAATAAAAAAAAAAAATAAAAGAAAAAAAAACACAAAACACTAAGTCGGTCGACCACAAAGTTTCTAGATGACTTATATCACTAGTTTTGAATTCAAAAGTAGTTCAACATAATACACATCTGAATGAAATTTAAATTCAGAGTCTATGCCATATACTTATTTTAAAATCTGTATTCGAATGTGGAATTTGGGTCTTTTTTGATAACAGATAAAAAGACGATTAAAAATAATCCACAGGACATGAAAGGTGTTAACTAGTCTTAAAGGATAGCAGATGACCGCTTCATTCGACCATTTCAATTTGGCACACGATGCACCAAACAGTGTTTGGTGCATCATGTATATTTATCGACAGGAGGAAAGAAAATTTCAAGAATCCAGAAAGATGAATTATTGTTTGAAGAAATATATAGACTGGCTTGAAACCATACCATATGAGCGACAGCTATTCTCCATTTTCCAAAGAATTCAAATGTTTTTTATTTAATTTCCCTAGTTTGGTAAGAGGTCACTGCGTTTTCCATCAATAGTTATTGATATCTTGTTTGAAAAAGAGGAATTGTATATTTAAAATATATCAACAGTAAAGGCACAGAGATTTTTGTTAATCGGATGAATCTATTCGAAATTTGCCAATAAGTAATTTTCGAGGAAAACTGACATGACCAATTTTGTTTGATGTCAGTTTTTTGAGTGAAATCACTTCCAGATAATTCTTCAAATACTATCCTATCATCTTTTGGACAAAATGTTTTTTTAACAAGGGTGCGTATTTCACCCTATACCCGCACGCAATTCAGTTTGGAAAGTGTCATTTTCCCGCAACAATGCGGAAAAATGTTTCCCACCATAATGCGGGATTTTTTCCCACACTAGGAAAAACAATGATATAATATTATCGCAAAATATAAGTGGTTGGTGATGGAATAATGAAGTTTAAACTTGTTTGTATTAAGTATGTTTGTTCCGAATCATCCATCAAATTGCAATTTATTGTGAAAATTAAGGAATAATGAAAAATAAAAATGTACTGATATAGAAATCCCCCTATAGGATTGGATTGGTCTGATGTGGGAAACAATTATTGTAGTCATGCCAATCGAACCAATTTTAATGTAATTGTCGGAATGACAGGCACAGGACACAGTGTTACTGTCATTTTCGATTCAGTGGAATTGCCACAATGGATCATACATAGGATCAAAACCTTCTAGCTACAGATACGTTATTACCTACGAAGTCTTAAGAAAGGTATGAGATGCAATACACAAGTTTTATTGAATGGTGCAACAATAAAAAAATTAAAACACCAGATAAAGAATAAGTATTTTCGGCTCGTTTCCTAGAAATTACTGATACCAACAGGCCAAACACCTTATGGGCATGCTGGCTTCCGCAATGAACCTACATAATGCGTCATCACATTAGCTATTACTAATAATTAGTAGATATAGAATATATTATTCTCATCAGTTGTTCCTATCCGCACTGAACAAATGAATCAATTTACTACTCTTGCACCCTGCTAAGTATTTCCCTCAACCGTCCGTCGGACCGTCCTAAACTGGTAGAATTGAAGAGATTATTTACAGAAGTGTGAACTTTGTGAATAAATATCGGGTTTTGGTAGTATAATATATGTAGTTATGGAGGTATCCCTACCATTCGCATTTCATTAATTAATCAGTGTTTGGGGTTTAGGATTGTTGGGGTACACTTTTTTTTAAGTACTTTTTATTCAAACAATACAATAAAACAACACATGTTAGAATTCTTTGAACAAAAGTTGTTTCCTAATCAGCAAGCAAAAGTGCTGGTCCCGGAACAAAAATACAAAAATACAATACATATTCAAACTGACAAGTTCAAAGTCACAAATACTAAAATACATATTAAAACTTCAAAATTACCTACACATAATAACCACTCAAAATATATTCAAAATCACCGATTTCTCATAACAACTATCAATCTTCCTCTTGAACATACATTTTTATTTTATTTTTAAATTGGCTAAAGTTAGGAATATCTCTAATATACTGTGGCAGACTGTTGAATGTTTTTATACATTTGTTCAGTGGGCTGTTCAAAGCTATGTTTGTTCTTACATTACTAATGTATAAAGTGTTTTGTCTTCTGGTATCATGATTATGTATGTTGTTCACCATCTCTAACTGCGAATTACATTTGAAATTGTTATTAATCACTTTGTACAAAATTGTGTTTTGCTCAATTTTTAATATTTCTGCTATTTTGAATAAACTACATCTGTTGACGTTCTGTAACTGAAATTGAATAAAACTTTCACTACCTTATTTTGAATCCTCTGTGTTTTATTCATTGATGTTATTCCACACTGGCATTAGGTAGCTGAATGATAGTAAGAAATAGGCATTATGAATTTGTTTCAGTATCTTATTACTTAGGTAATCCCTACATCAGTAGAGTACCCCAATCATTGGTACCACTTTTTTTTCTATATGCTCCAGTCCTTGTTCTCATCCAAGAATAATCCCAAATATTTTGTACTGTCCATCATTTATTAATGAATCGCGGTGTCTATTGCTGTTTACTCTGAGATTATTCCCATCCAAGTACCCTGTATGAAGAATAGGAATTAATAAGATATGTACCTAACGAATGCCGAAAGTAGTACTTTACCGCAAGAGTTAGGTACAATGTTTATCCTAGGAGTGTTTTTGTCCATATTGTTTGTGGAAAAAATAGTACATTATACATCAAGGGACAGAAATGCAATATTTTTTCCAAGGTGCGATTTATAGCTTGAGAGATGCAAAGCACCGAGAGAAAAATAGTATTCTGTCATGAGGTGTATATACTATTTTTTACGCTGGCAAAAACAGAAAATTAAGAAAGAACAAAAATTTGGTCAAAGTGTTTTGTCATAATTAGTAGTAGTAAAGTTTGTGGAATTCATATCTTGACAACATGCATCTTGTTGACAACCCATGGTGACAGCAAATATCAAACTGAAATTTATGAAAACAGCTTTGAAAATGGTTAACGATTATGGAACAAGAAATCGAGGGAAAACCCCAAGAAACTATTGATACTGCTTCTGCAGTGATTCTTAACTTGCTACCAATGAGATCTAGAAATCTGTATGATGCAGCTTATACTCGCTTCAGAGAAGGGTGTTCCGAAAGGAAAGCGCAGAGCTATGCGGAAAATGTTAAGTTGGTATAAACTCTCTAGGGAGAAAATATGTCATCATCTCCCTAGGGAATAATACGAGACTTCTGCCCCTTTTGTTTTGTTACCAGACAAACTAACTTCTACTCCCGCCGGCGTAATAAAGGTTTTATAATAATGCTACAAAATGACACATAAGACAGAATAGTTACATAGATCATTTGGATACTCCTAAATATCCTCATTTTCAATAATACAAAAATCGCTCACAGGAAAAATATTTATTCGAAATGGAATTGTCTCAGGATTATCTGGGTTCTGAGAGAAAAATTACCACATACCTGTTCCGCATTTTCTTTGGCTATCCCTTCGAATCTGGCCGTCTCCTCTTTGCCGAAATCGCTGAGCAAATCCACCACGTGCGAGACGGCCGTCTGCGCGACGCTCTGATTCGACGAGTTGATGTGGAACTGGTGTTCCAGCTTGGCCAACAAAATCTCCTTCTCCGTTGTCAACGTCTGCGTTGCCTTGATAAAAGTAATTTTTATTAAAATTAATAGTAAATCTATAAACCAAGGTAGATTATATCCCGAGGCTTCAGCCGAGGGGTATAAGGTCCCGTGGTAATAATATTCTTTACAACCAAGGTGTATATTAAATATTTTCCACCACTAGTAATACATTTCAACCATTTTAGTTCTGTGAAACTGAAATATGGACTTATTTACACTATGAAAGCATTTCTTTTCTATTTTAATTAAAATCTAGTAGGCACGACCATGACAGCATATGACAAATCGTTATTGAAAAATACTAGATTCGAGTGCCATTCCTGCGAAAATCGCCAGTGACTTCAGTTTAATTACAACAGAGGTGGCTATGTCTTTATTGACTAGTGGTCCATAATATTAGGAAAACTACCTTGGTAGTAAAAACACACTTTACGCCTCGAAAAGGAGTAAATTATGGTAGGTTTTATAGCTAGTGGTGGAAAAAAGCGTTTATTCAACTTGCAATGTATGGATGTATGCATGTATAGTAGTAGTAGTAGTTTATTGAAAAATAGGAAAGTCTAATATACAAACATCTCGAGCATCCATAAAACATTTAACATCACACATATATATGTATAAAATTCACAATAGCAATTCATAGTTATAGTTATACAAGACACATATTTAAAAACCATTAACAATAATACTAAAAACAAAAAAGAAAATTTAACATATAGTCAACAGATAACTAAACAATCAAGCTAATAATACAGAAAACTTAATACAGGTTGAGGACAATATCAAGTTGAGAAACAATCATTGAATATAGGATAATATGTTATTAACATTTCAATACAATACCCACCCGTCCAACATTCATAGAGTTTTAACATACTTCGATAATGATGATTTGAAAGAAGATAAAGATACTGATGATTTTATATGCATAGGTAGTTTGTTGAATTCATTTAACCCTTTGAAAAATAGATATCTCATGCTCATACTGGAATTCGTTCTGTGAATATGAAGGTCAGTCCTCATTCGTGTGCTATAGTTATGAATTTCATCATTTCTTGTTATGAATTCATTGAAATAGGAAGGAAGTAGGCCTTTCTTCAATTTGTAAATAAAGGTCATAGTCATGTAAAATAAACGAGTATTGTATGCTATAGTTATGAATTTCATCATTTCTTGTTATGAATTCATTGAAATAGGAAGGAAGTAGGCCTTTCTTCAATTTGTAAATGAAGGTCATAGTCATGTAAAATAAACGAGTATTAACTGAAAACCATTGCAAAGTATCTAGCATCAGTTTAATTGGAGTATATCTATTACATTTCAGTATTAGTCTCATTCCTCTATTTTGAAGGTTTTGCAGTTGGGAAATTCGATTTTGGTTAAATAAGTAAATTACTGTTGCACAATAGTCAAAGTCAGGTATAATAATAGAATTGTAAATTGTTACTCTAGCAAACATGGACAGTGCTTTTGCAATTCTTGAAAGAAGTACATTTTTTTAAAAATTTTTCTAATGACATATTCTCCATGACTATTGAATGTTAGATTATTATCTATCATAAATCCCAGGTACTTGAATTCTTCTACAATCTCCAAAGATGTATTTTCCATCACTATATCAATCGAATTCACAAGTATATTTATATTTGGTTGTAACAATCATTGACTTGGTTTTAGTAACATTTAATTTAAGTTTATTTGTCTCCAGATATCTTTCAATATTGGCTAATGTGTTGTTCATTTCTAATATAGCTTGGTCCAAACTGTGATTTGCACAATACACCAATGTATCATCGGCAAATGAGTTGATAAAGCAATTCCCTGCAATTTGCTGAATATCATTTATATAAAGAATAAACAGATGTGGCCCCAAGACGCTGCCTTGAGGTACTCCAATATTATTACTCAATGTATTGAAATAACTTGAGCCTATTCTTGTTTTTGACTTCGATTTTCAAGATAACTTTCCATCCAATTATAAACAGAACCAGCAATTCCATAATACCTCAGTTTCTGTAATAAAATGTCCCTATCAATTGTTTCAAATGCACGTTTCAGATCAAGAAAAACTGCAATAACATATTTGTTTTCATCTAAATGTTTAATCCAATTTGATAATGTATATTGAAGAGCTGTTTCACATGAAGAACTTTTCCTGAATCCCGATTGGTGCTCACTAAGGATATTATTACTATTCAAATAGTTTATCAGCTGTGTATGAGCTGCCACTTCCATCACTTTCTCAAGAGTAGGAAGAGTATTTATGGGTCTGAATTTACTTGCATCTATTTTTTTTTATTTAATTATTTATTGAACAAATAACTTCCAGACAGAATAGGCTCTGGTATAAGGAAGTACATAATTATATACCTATAGGTAATCATATCATTATACAAAATATGTCAACAACTGTAAACTGACAAACAAAGAATAATATTTGTAAAAAAAATGACATGTTCAATTTAATCCAGTTCGCTCAGAAATAATGAATTTTTTCACTTCATTTTTGAATGAACCTATATTTCTACAATTTTTTATATTGTCAGGTAGTTTATTGAATTCAGTTAAGGCTGAATGAGTGAATCTTTTTTGTCCGATAATGGAGCTAGCGGCGTCAAGAGGAAACCAGTTATATTGCCTTGTTTCAAGATTATGAATTTCAGAATTCCGTATCAACATAAAATTCGACTTCAATTTTTTATTTATGATATTATATAATATTTTAAGAGTTTCAATTCTATATATTTCATCTGAAGAATACGTATTTGTTATTTCAAACAATTGATTGGTTGGTGTATCAAATGGGAGACGATACAATACTTTTAACGATTTTCTATATAATGTTGATATTTTATTGAAATTATTCTTTGAACAAGTTCCCCAAACATTTATTAAATAGTTGATACGACTCAGTATATGAGAGTAGAGAATCATAATTGCAATTTCAATATCAAGTTTGGGACATCTTCTCAATGCACCAATAATTGGGGATATTTTCTTTCTCAAAACATCAATATGTTTGTCCCACTTCAACCTGTCATCAAACCAAATGCCAAGATATTTTATCTGGTCAGCTTGTTTTAAGAATTCTTTTATTATTTTGAGGTTGAGGTAAATTTTTTGTTTATTTTTTTTTTGGGAAAAATCATATATTCTTTTTATTAGTATTTATCGATGAAAGGTTAGAGTGGTACCATTTGTCAAATATTTTCAAGTCTTCATTTATCATATTTTCTAAATTTGAAGGATTCTTGCCTTCATGTAAAAGTACTGTATCATCTGCATACATGGTATATTTACTCGTGGTATTTGAAATTTTCGGTATTGGTATAATGGTACTAATTTTGTAATGTATGTATGTATGTTAGTTCGGATGGAATCTTTGAACTCAATTTTGAAGTAGATATCTTCAACCGATTGAGCTGAAATTTTGTATACACCTTTATTTTGGATGACAATGCACGATAAGGTGTGTGAAGTTATTCTAAATCCAATATGGCGGACCACTCAAGATGGCATAATCAATGCACTTCTACAATATGGGTATCAAATGAATGGGCTCGTTGGGAGTAACTCGAAAAATGATGTGAATGTGATGTCATTCTGAATTCAATATGGCGGACCATCCACGATGACGGAATAGTTATTTTCAATGCACTCCTACAATATAGGTATCAAATGAAAGGGCTCGTTGAGAGTAACTCGAAAACTAATGTGACGTCATTCTGAATCCAATATGGCAAACCATTCAAGATGACGAAATAGTTATTTTTAAGAGGAGAGATTCAACCAAATCGACATGCAGGGCTTCACTAGATGTTGCTATATGGGCTTATGAATGATTCAATTGAAAAACTGATTAAATCATCGTAAAGAAGAAGGTTGGGGCTAGGGCCTGGTTATCATACGGAGTCGAAACTCATTTATTTATAGAAGATACAGATTTTTGAAAAACGTAAACATTGAAATTTTTTTGTCTCAAATTGAAATATTTTCGATCTCAGTACAATTGTTGGAAATTCGGCAAGGTGTCACTGGAATATCAGCTCTTGAAATGTTTCCATTCGGACAGGAAGCAACAAAAACGATTATTCTGTCAACAAAATATCCATTCATCCCAGCTGATCTCGGTAAACTCCATTTCTTGAAAGAATATAATGCAGGAAACTAGGATGTGGTAGTTCAGGCACTACCTGATAGATGGCAGTGTTCGAAATGACAGACTGCGGCAGAGAGGAATGGTGCATTGTATTGCAAGCAGATGGCGCTTAGGAGAGATGATGAATTCAAACCCGTTTACACCGTTGCCAATGTTATACATATTACTCGGACATATTATGAAATCTAGGCGACGTGATAATACAGAGGGTATTATTCAATTATCTGGGCATATTTCAAGGGGAGGTTCTCCGAGTGTTTGTAAGACGAACAAATCTAATATATAAAATTCTCCTGTCACGGTCACGGTCATAGTGGTCGAACTCCTCCGAAACGGCTCGACCGATTCGTATGAAATTTTTTGTGCGTATTCAGTAGGTATGAGAATCGGTCGTAATCTATTTTTTAAATAGAAAATACAAAATGGCGGATCCAATATGGCGACCGAGTATAGTTATCCGATTTCATTCAAAATTGGTACTCAGGGGTTTTCGGGGTCGGAGATTATGAATATTTCGTCAAATTTTGGAAATTCAAGATGGCGGATCCAATATGGCGGACGAGCTTTGTAATTATGGTCAGATTCCATCCAAAATTGGTATCTGGGTGTTTTCGAGGTCGGAGATTATGATTTCTTCATCGAAATAAGGAAATTCAAAATGGTGGATCCAATATGGCGGACGAGTTTTGTAATTATTTTCTTATCGCTTGGAGCGCACGAAAGGAAATCCCTATAATGTTCAAAGAACATCGTGCGTTCCTAGGGAGGATAGGGACAGGAGGTAGGTATTGGAGTTTTTTTTCTGAACTTCTGGAGATTATATGTTGTTGGGAATACTTCCTCGGGCACTGAATTCCAGAGCCTAGCCGTTCTATGGATGAAGGAGTTTTGATAAAGTGCTGTTCGACATCTTTCGAGGTTGACAACGAAAGGATGTGCTGACTGGGCTTGTCTACTTCGTCTGGTATTGCTAGTGGAGGGATGATAGCTATTTCCCGTGGAAGTATCGATAGAAAAGTGAAAGGTCGCCGACCTTTCTACGGTGTTCCAATGATGTCAAAGAGTGAGTGAGTGTGGCGTCACCCACCAGGCGAATGGCTCTTCTCTGGATGGAATCTAAGAGCATCAGCGTATGTTTTGGTGCTGAACAGAACAGATTGGTCAGATATCATTCAAAATTGGTATCTGGTGGTTTTCGAGGTCAGGGATTATGATTTTTTATCAAAATTAGGAAATTCGAAATGGCGGATCCAATATGGCGGACGAGTTTTGTAATTATGGTCAGATTCTATTCAAAATTGGTATCTGGAGGTTTTAGAGGTCGTAGATAATTATGAATCATTTGTCAAAATGGGGAAATTCAAAATGGTGGATCCAATATGGTGGAAGAGTTTTTTAATTATTATGATCAGATTCTATGTAAAATTGGTATCGGGGGGTTTTCGGAGTCGAAAATAATGATCCTTTTATCAAAATTTGGAAATCCAAGATGGCAGATTCAATATGGCTGACGAGTTTTGTAACTTAATCCGATTCCATTCCAAATTTGTATATGAGGGATTTTGGGATGGGAGATTATGATTGTTCATCAAAATAAGGAAATTGAAGATGGAGGATGGCAACTGAGTTTTGTAGTTATGATCCGATTCTATTCAAAATTTGTATCTGGGTGTTTTCGGGGTCGGAGAAGAATTATAAAACAAATGAATATAAGTATGTTGATAAATATTTAACTAAAAAAATATTTTCTGGAAATAATTGTATATAGCAGAACAACGTTTGCCGGGTATCAGCTATTGTAATAAATATTAGTTTGAGAGAAGAAGTGAGTAGAAAATAAAGAGTAGTTTGAAAAAATGAAGAGGTATAGAGAACCGAACTAAAAAGAACTAGAAAATAAATAGAGTAGTTTGAAACGGCCTAGAATTTGTCACTGAATTATAATTATATAAGTAGACCTGAAAATTTAAACATACAAATTCAGCAGAATTTCTTCAATTCTATTCATGAGACCGATAATTATGTCAGCATATAGATGGAAATGATAGGAATGGCACAGTTGTGGAACAAACTTCAAAAAGCTTTGTTAATCTGTGTCAAAAGTTATTTCACTCTAAAACTCATGCAAAAACATTCGTCTCAGAACTCTCAGAGTACAGTTCTCAGATTTTGGATCCATTGATATGGCGATATTCACAAAGGATAATACCGCCACGGCAACAAAACAAAACTGAGCGAGAAATCGTTATATGTCTCCCTCCCGCGGCGAACCGGGGGGATATTCATTGGTCGCGCGGTGATTCCCCGTCTTTCCGCAGTCCGCCTAGTCCGCCACGTGCCACTTTGAATTGCGTGAACTTCAGATGAACTTCAAACTAACCGGCATATAATCAATAATTGAAAAGCCAGTGTTGCAAGCTGCTGCAAATGATATGCCGCAAAAATTCATAAGAATGGGCAGAAAAGCGAGGCAACAGGAAAGTCAGCCACATACGAAATATTTGAAAATATAGCAGCCGCTTTTTTTTTTCGAGACATTTGGAGACGTTATCGAACATCCAGTTCATGTTTTAGAGAATTATCGTAGGTAGATACTTCATATTCCACTTACATCTTCTTTGGGGAAGATTTTTGAAATTCAATGAATTCCGTGATATTAAAATTTTCTTTGAAATATATACAGGGTTATTCATTCAAAATGGTCGATGTGTGAGCTAGAAATAGTAAACATCAGAATATCAAGATTGAGCCTCACATCTCACATCTCACATAGAAAATGCTGTTAGTTTTGGAGAAACAGGGTGTACAAGGAAAATATTTTATTTTGAAATTCCTCATACAATAACTTTGTAAGTTTTAAATCAGCATGAAAATGGTCAATGTGTGAGCTAGAAATAGTAAACATCAGAATATCAAGATGCAGCCTCACATCTCTCATAGAAAATGTTGTTAGTTTTGGAGAAACAGGTTGTTCAAGAAAAATATTTCATTTTAAAATTCCTCATACAATAACTTTGTGAGTTTTATATCAGCATGAACATAATTTTCTTATATTTTTTTTATTATAATTCGATTTTTAAATGATTTAAAAAAAGTTGACCATTAAAACAAAATGGATTGTGAGATATAGAAAGCATATGATGGCGAATCAATTTCTCACCGTTATGTTGAAGACCGAAACCAGGGAATCCTGGAAACTTTGGTACGATATAATCACACTCACACTATACACTGTTTTATCACTATCAAACAGAATTTTTATCAACGCGACAAACTTTATTACCTAAAAACATTCGCTGTCTAAGATAGACAAACAAAAACTTTTGAGATGGTGTTCGCTTGAATCTCCTAATTTTGACTAATGATTCAAAATCTCCGACCCCTGAAACACCAGTAAAAATTTTGAATAGAATCGGATAATAAAATTAGAAAACTTGTCCGCTTTAATGGATCTGCAATCCTGAATTTCCCAATTTTGACGATAGAATCATAATCTCCGACCCCAAACACCCTTATATATAAATTTTGAATAGGATAGAATCATCATCACATAACTCGTCCGCCATATTGAATCCGTCATCTTGAATTTTTTCATTTCGGGATTCATAATCTCCGACCCCAAAAAACCCCAGATACAAATTTCAAATGGCATAGAATCATAATTACGAAACTCGTGCGCCATTTTGGTGGAGCCATGATGAAAGAATCATAATCTCCGACGCCGAGAACCCCCAGACACCAATTTTGAATAGAATGGGATCATAATTATTATAAATAAAACTCGTCAGCCATCTTCAATATCCTAATTTTCACGAAAGAATCATAATCTCCGACCCCGAAAACCTCCATATACCAATTTAGAATAGAATCTAATCATAATTACAAAATACTACATAATATAAGATGAGATGCGATACTGCACCCTTCAAATTTATTGCTATTCATTGACCTCGCGATAACGGGACACGGAACGGGTCGTGACGATGACGCGAAATCCAATGTTTTTCTCCACCCAAAAAAGTGCTCAACGCGCCTAGAAGTTCTCACTTCGAAAAAATTGTTTTTTTCATGAGTGCAATTATGATCGAAATTTGTATTTCAGCAAGCAGATCTGAATTAGAGAATATGAAATTTGAATCAAGGATTTCTTTCATTCTACACACTGTATATAAGAATATAACCCTTATATCAGTAATAGCAGTGTGAATTCGTAAGAATGAAGATATTTGAAACTAGGCAATCGTCTACGTATATACCCTATACAGAAAACACGAAATTTCTATTTATAGCCATCTGAACTTGATAAAAAATCTTGCACACATTATATCTGAATTACACAGACTATTTTGAGTATTTTGCCCTGAACAATTTCGATCCCCATCCTTGGAAGTTTTTCTGGCGACGCCAATAATGATAAGTTATATTAGTAGGAAATGACATTAAAAAGGAAAAGAAATATTCGAAAGACTACTTGTGAAGACAGTTTCAAAAATGACTCATGACATAAATTTTCATTGTAGCGAGATATAGGTATTTGCTTGACTTGAATGGAGTGAAAAGTGGAATCATGTTGAGCAGGCCCGTGGAGCAGTAGCTCTGGCAACACTGCACGCACATAATACAATTACCTACGATTGCATTCAATTGTGTGCCACCTATTGGTGACCTGCTGTAACAGACGAAATCGAAGAACTCTACAATAGCTGTGAAAGCTGTAATTCAATTATTTTATTCCGATTTCGACATCACACTGACACCTAGAAATAGTTGTTGAACTAGTATATATATATAGGCTATATTCGGTCGGAAAGCTGTCGCGAAAGGCCCCTCCTTAATGCACTTCCACAATATGGGTATCAAATGAAAAGACTTGTTAAGAGTAACTCAAAAAATAATGTGACGTCATTTTGAATCCAATATGGCGGACCATCCAGGGCGACGTAATAGTTATTTTTAATGCACTTCTACAATATGGGTATGGAATAGTTATTTTTAATTCACTTCTACAATATGGGTATCAAATGCAAGGGCTCGTTGATAGCAACTCTGAAAATAATGTGTAAAATCATAAGGTCTCCTTATTGAAGAGCTGGACTGTCCGAAATTAACCGGCAAACGACCTTCCAACAATGATGCGTTGAATGAAATGAACAGTCTGGGAAACCTAGCCAGCTATAACTAAAAATTAAAAAATAAATGAAAAGTAAAAAAGAAATTTAATGCAAAGCTTTTATTTAAACGCTCTAAGAAGAATAAAATAAAACGTTTCTTTATAATTTCAACTATCAACTTATAACCTCATTATACACAATTCATATGATCATAGAAGCTTGTCGCGCGATTTGCTTGTGTGAATAAACTAGTACTAATTTTTAAAATTTCAATTCAATTAAATATTATCATCGCGACAAGCTTTTATGATCATATAAATTGTGTATAATGAGGTTATAAGTTGATAGTTGAAATTATGAAGAAACACTTTATTTTATTGTTTTTAGAGCGTTCAATTAAAAGCTTTTTATCAAACTTTTTTTTTTACTTTTAATTTATTTAAAATCACTATAGGGGAAGGGTTTGCGGGGCGGGGGGTAAAAATCGTGTGATACTTCCTTCAACAGTAAAACTGTTCTTAGCTCCTTTCGATCAGATCATTATTAAAGGAAGCATTCTTCTCAATATAAACAACATACCTTGAGGAGGGTCTGCGCCTCCTCGTACTTCTCACTCGACTGGTCCTCGTACCACTTGGCCAAATACCGCTCCTGCTCGAGCGTCTCGTCCTTTTCTTTGATGGCCGCCTTGGCCAGCTCCAGGTCGTGCTGGTGCTGCTTGCAGAGTTCCACCGTTTCTTCGAACTGTCGCACTCTGGCTTGCATGTGCTCCTCTGGAAGAAGCGATTTTCTCTAACACCGATAGGCTCATGTAAAAACTTCACAAACTATAAGATTTCCACAAAATTCTTAAACACACGACATGTTTCGCTAACACAGTAGCTTCGTCAGGTGATACACTGATACAATGAACTAAACCAACCTTGGCTTGCTCAACTTTTATATATCCTACTTTTTCAACTTGAAGGATTAGTTACCTGTGGACAGGTTCGATAAACCTTCCTTTTCGGAAATTAGGCACAATATCTACATCAAAATACGGTGTACCGGATTAGCCAATACATATTGTCACCTACTAAGAAAATAAATTCAACAGTGGTGAACTATTGAGGTCTAACTGATTGTTAAGTGAAATGTCAGAATTTTCGAGTTTGTTGATTTCTAATGATACAAAATAATTGAGTTTCATTCCTTTATTTTCTACGTGTAGAATTTCGAAATTATCATCAAAACTATGGTTTTCTTCTAATATATGGTTGGCGTATGTTGTATTTGTTTTCTTTTTCAAAAAATTCATCTTATGTTCATGTATGCGCTGACTAAACGTACGACCTGTCTGACCGATATAAAGATCCACAGTTGAGTTTGTATACCCCTGATTGTTCGAATTTAGGAGTTTTCTCTTTATTATTTTTGATAAACCTTTACAACGTGTTATTTGTTCTATATGCTACTTTTAAGTCCTGTTATGTAGAAATGAAGCTAATTTTTCAGTTGATGATCCGAAATAGGGTGAAGTTCTATAATTTTGAATATTATTCTTGATAGTAAGATAAACTTTCTGAATAGCTTTATTATGAAGTTTTTTAGAAAGAATACTGTCTATCAAATTAACGTTGTATCCGTTGTTGACTGCATTCTGTTTTTATGATATTGAGTTCTTTATTGAAATTTACTTCCGAAAGAGGGACATTCACTAGCCTGTGTATCATATCATATGCTGCAATTTTATGTTGATAAGGGTGTGTTGAATTATTATGAATAGTGATATCACAATTCATAATGTGGGAAGGTTTATGGGAAATTGGAAAATCATATTTCAATTTCAATAATTACATACTACAATATGCAGATGACACTGCCCTGGTTGAACACGGCAGAAACTTAAATAATGCCATTGAAAAACTCCAACAATCAGCTAACAAAACAACGGCATGGTTCAATAAATGGCGACTGAAACCAAATCTAAGGAAGTCACATTTAGTAATATTTTTCCATTCGGCATCACCTGCATCTCCTACAGTTACTTTGCATGACCATGAACTAAGATCTGAAAATGCTACAAAATACCTAGGAATTGATATGGATCACAAAATCAACTTCAATGTACATACTGGAAATGTGAAAAGGAATACACGAAAACTAAAATTTACAAAATGATTTGCAGACCACTGCTTGAATATGGACATATAATATTCCAGAACTTGAGAAATCCTGGCTTAAAAAATCTCAAAATAGCTGAAACAACTGCTTTACGTATCAATACCAGAATAAGACATCCTAACAATCCCATCCACAATCCACCCAATGAACTACTGTATGACAACGAGAGTACAGCCTATTGAGGAAAGACTAGTCCAATTATCCTCCAAATTCAGTGAGGAAGCCGAGAACAAGAATTTCATCCCTCCATTCTGTATCAGAAGGAACCATAGAAGAACACAATACAAACACCCGGAGCACACTTTATGGGAGATGTTTCTCCTAGTAGACATTTGCATCACGGTAGAGAACAGTTATATGATTTTTTTCTTATGGAAACTATGTCATTTTCATAACGATAATCTTAATATGTATATACAGTGAGGACCAAAAGTCCGTCGCCCCCCCTGTAACTTCTTTATTCTAGATATTACAAAAAAATGTTAAATACATAAGTTGTAGGGTTTCATTCGATCTCTTTAATGGTTTAAGTTTCATTCATACAGAGTGTCTCTAAAAAGCACGGTGACTTAGAAGTTAATTTTTTTAAATGGGACACCCTGTATTTCATTGCATTATTACATTCTACGTTGAATTCTGAACAAGTTTGATAAATGGTTTTCTATCAAAAAAGTTAATAGTTTTGGACTTTCAAAAAGTTAGGATAGGAAAGTGGAATACATTGTGATGCATTTGTTACGATTTTCTCATTGAACTGGCGCAAAAGTAGTCGAAATAATTATTTACAAGTGTTCATAAGTCCAAAACTATTAACTTTTTTGATAGAAAACCATTCATCAAACTTGTTCAGAATTCAACGTAGAATGTAATAATGCAATGAAATACAGGGTGTCCCATTTAAAAAAAATAACTTCTAAGTCACCGTGCTTTTTAGAGACACTCTGTATGAATGAAACTTAAACCATTAAAGAGATCGAATGAAACCCTACAACTTATGTATTCAACATTTTTTTGTAATATGTAGAATAAAGAAGTTACAGGGGGGGCGACGGACTTTTGGTCCTCATTGTATAAAACTTGTAGTGTGGCTGAAGGACCTCGGTCGATGGCCTTTTGAATAGTTATACTCAATAAAGTTCATTTTGTTGTTGTTGTTGAAAAATCAATAGGCTCTTTTGGTCATATCCTTTAAATGAGTAGTTTCTTCATCCATGTTTGGAATTTACTATACCCTGTATAGGTAAGATTTTCTTGCTTCCATCAATCTCTCTCTGACTTAAAATATTGTGCGGTTTTGTTTGGTTGTTGTTGATAGAACTGTCAGATGAAAAATTAATTTCTGAATGTCAAATGTTGTCACTATTTTTTCTAAGTTGATTAAAAGGAAAAACAGAAATTCTGGAGTTTCACTAGCAAACTTGAACCTATTGACCAGCAAGAGCAGCCTGGAAAGAATATATGTGGATTCCCCCACATGTTTGGTCCTTCGAATTCGGATTATGCAGCTAGAGAAAAATCAGAAACACAAGAGTAGAACTCCAAGTAGAATTTGAAGATTTCAAATTCTCGAAAAGAAATATATACCCATGACCCACTAGTTTGAAAGAAGTTGGTTCCAGATCTCAACAGGAGCAGAAGTGCGAAAACCATTCCTAATAAGTTTATTCTTCAAGTAGTCAAGGTCAGATTGTTCCATAAGTTGCCGATTTCCTGAACGTTTATTTTCCATATAGATTTCGTTCATAACCCACATCTACCGAATTATTTTATTAATACACTCAGATATTGTAAGTTATTCACTCATGATGGAAGATTTGATGAAGCATAGGAGAGTCTGTAAAGCAGCAATAACTCGCATCCAAACTTTTATTGATAGAAATGTGAACACAGATATAGATAGAGAAGAATATGTTATTAGGGAATCACTATTGATTGATAATTTCAAAAGGTATTGTAGTATTCAGGATGATATTGAAATACTGGACGAATCACAATTCCAAGACAGAGAAGAGATTGAAAGTAAATATTGTACTCTCCTAACCAAATTGAGAAAAATCATCAAAAATATAGAAAGTGATTCACAACAATTGATCAATACTAATTGTTCACAAATAAATAAAATAGAGACACATGAAAAAGGTAATGTTCAGTTGCCCCAGTTGAATATACCTTCATTTAGTGGAGATGTATCAGATTGGAAAGCTTTCTTAGATTTGTTCACAGCTCTTGTTATTGACAACAAAAGCATCACCAATGTAGAAAAGTTTGTTTATTTGAAATCAGCTCTGAAAAATGAACCACTCACTTTAATTAATAATTTACAACTCACTAACGAAAACTTCAAAACATATGATATTTTGCAAGAGAGATATGGTAATACTCACTTAATAATAAATAATCATTTGAAAAAAATGTTAGAATGCCCTCCCTTGAACAAATATACAGCACACACATTGAGAAATTTCATTTCACAAACAAAACAACATCTAAAATGTTTAGAAAATCTAGAAGTACCAATATCTTCTTGGGATTTGATATTGATTTTCATTTTCTCACAGAAGTTGGATTTTAATACACGCAGAGCTTTTGAACAAGAAAAAAGTTCAACTGCTCTCTCCACTCTTGAAATATTTTTCGCTTTTCTCGAAAAAAGATGCACTGTTTTGGAAAATCTCTCTTCCTCAGAGACTAATAAAGTTTCTCATCTTTGTAGTTCAACCCCTCCCGCAAAACCGCTCAATAATTTGAAATGTTTGTATTGTGGTTATAATAATCATAATATTTATAAGTGCACTAAATTCAACTCTCTTAGCCACCCCATGAAGAAGCAATTTGTTATCAGTAACAAATTATGTTTCAATTGTCAAGGAACATCTCAAATTGTATCATGCTGGTGCTCGTACAGTTCTGTCCAATATCAGATTAAGGTATTGGCCTATTAACGGTTTGAGAGAAATAAAACATATTATTAAACAATGTATTAGATGTCACAGATTCAAAGCACAAAGCGCTCAACAACTCATGTCAAATCTACCAAAAGATAGAATTTCATATTCTAGACCATTTCTCAGAGTTGGTATAGATTTTGGTGGACCAATATTGATCAAATCATCACGATTACGAAAAGCCCCTGTACAAAAATGTTACATCGCAGTTTTTGTGTGTATGGTTACTAAAGCTATACACATCGAGGCAGTTTCTAATTTATCTTCAGAAGCATTCCTTATGACCCTAAAAAGATTCATATCACGACGAGGTAATCCGTCTATAATTTTTAGTGATAATGGATCAAATTTTGTTGGTGCTAATAATAAGCTCAAGGAAGTATCACTTTTTTTCAGAAGCAAACATAATTTGAATGAAATTGATAATTTCCTATCGGCCAATGAAACACAGTGGAAATTCATTCCACCAAGAAGTCCTCATTGGGGAGGTCTTTGGGAAGCTGCAATTAAAAGTATGAAATATCATTTATATCGCGTTATAGGGAACACACAGTTAACTTTTGAAGAACTTTCAACAGTTTTCTCTCAAATAGAGGCAATACTAAATTCGCGGCCAATCTGTCCAATGTCAAGTGACCCATCAGATCTTGATAGTTTAACGCCTGGGCATTTTTTGATCGGGACTCATTTAACTGCATACCCAGAAAGAGATTCAACTTATATTCCAGAAAATCGATTGGATTTGTGGCAAAAATGTACTAAAATTCAACAGAATTTCTGGAAAAGATGGTCTATTGAATATTTGAATCATCTCCAGCATCGGCCAAAATGGTTGAAACCCTATGAGAATTTGAAAATCAATGATTTGGTACTTGTTAAAGAAGATAATTTACCACCTTTAAAGTGGCCTTTGGCTAGAATTGTAGAAGCTATACCGAGTTCAGATGGAAAAGTAAGAGTGGTCAAAATAAAAACTGCTGAAGGTATATTCACAAGAGCAATCACAAAAATATCTCCACTACCACATGAAAGTAAAGATTGAAGTTGTCACTTCAATGGGGGGAGTATGTTTGGAATTTACTATACCCTGTATAGGTAAGATTTTCTTGCTTCCATCAATCTCTCTCTGACTTAAAATATTGTACGGATTTGTTTGGTTGTTGTTGATAGAACTGTCAGATGAAAAATTAATTTCTGAATGTCAAATGTTGTCACTATTTTTTCTAAGTTGATTAAAAGGAAAAACAGAAATTCTGGAGTTTCACTAGCAAACTTGAACCTATTGACCAGCAAGAGCAGCCTGGAAAGAATATAATGTGGATTCCCCCACAATCCATACTAACCCAAAGTGAGCCATAAAAAAACAACTCAATCGGGAAGGAGTTAGCCAAAATATAGCCGTCCGAAAACGACGCGCCTAATTCACCGATGTGACGTCACCAGTCCTGTCGAGAGAGAGGCAATAGATCGCGCATGTATCGCGGAGCCACTGCGTTGCATTATTATGACGTTTAAAGACGTTCTGAATATCGAAGACTCAAAGCAGATAATTAGATGATTTATCATACCTTTGTTTATGAATATTTAATATTTTGAATTAATTATGTGTTATACTAGTTATATTAAGGGTCAATTCATCAAATGTGCCAGAGGTAGATGTTATCATGATTATGGATTATTTCATTTCAAATGGAGACTTCATAAGCGCCGAAATGAGGTGTGTGAAAATGCAACACTAAGTAGACAAGGGGATGGAAGGTCTAACCCCCCAATTCTGTAACACGTTTTAACAACAATCGTTGATATTGTCAATTTCTTCTGTTATGTGTATATCACACTCTATATCAGTGTATATACACTGTAAAGAAGCTGTTTGGCGAAACAATCATCGTGTGCAAAAGTAATTTGTCAAAATTATAATTCAGGTTTATTCATAGAACTCATAATCTTTATATCTTACCAAATTTCTGAACAAAACATAGGCATTGAAATATGGGTCAAAATATTCTAATATCTCTGACTTACGTGGAGGTATGGTAATACAGGTAAGAAGAGAAACTACTAAGACGTAGTTCATGCATTTTCATCAGTTTGTTTACAAACAACGAAATTTTAACAGTTTTGTTAGCTGCCACTTGTGACAACTTGTCAAAAATATTATTATGTGTCGCGTGCAAGATATGTCAGTCGACCGACCCTGGAGGTGAAACACTGAAACACGACCTCACTTTTTTTATTTGTTTACGAAATAGTTTTTCACAATTATTTTGGCATACGAATCGTGTTTTTCGGCTATTCATTAATTCGCGCATGCCATCACATTGTGCTGTTTTACAATGCACAAAAAATGCAACGGGAGACGAAGGAATCCGGTTAATACATTATGATCTGAAAGTAAGTACCTACTATAGTCACTCACATGTAGTTTGCATTTTGAAATATGGTAATATCTCTAATTTCTCATCGGAATTCCTACTGCAATAGGAGCTAATAGAAATACTCATGAAATTTCTAAAATAATGCAAGAAGATTGGATTCATGCAATCAAACGGGAGGATTGGTCTGACATGCTGACGAAATATGATCATGTGTGTTGTAGACATTTTCAATCTATTAGCAGTATTAGCTTCTATTGCAGAAGTGGTAGAAGGAGTTTCGAAATTCCATACTGAAAACTATGCGAGATTACTATTTACCTGAAAAATCATATTCCTTCGTCGCTCACTGCATTTTTTGTGCATTGTTTTTTTAAATTTATTAGCTCAACAAGAAATACAAAAATCTTATTACAAAGAGTTTCAAAGAACATAGAGAATATAATCTAATAAAAAAAACTTTCTGACAGAAAATAAAAAATGTTAAGAAAATTCACTGAAAAAATACATTTCTAGTTATATAAATCCTATTTTAACTGTTATTTATTTATACGAATATACAAATACAAATGTGCCCCGTCACAAACCTCAGAGGAGGAAGAAAAAAAGCAGTATAATAACATTATCAACATATTTATATCATAAGAAAACAGTCAGAGACAGAGAAAAACAAAATCATTCGTGGACAATGAAGGCACGAAGCTTCATGATTTCATGAACACACTCATAAAGAATCTTAGCCTCAACAATTCTTATATTTTTAAGAGCAGCAGCTAGAGTGTTTCGATTTTCCAAATAAGATACGTTGATTGATGTGACAGCAGAGAGTATAGGACAAATAAATAATATATGTTCAAGAGTTTGTTGTTCGTGCATATTACATAACGTGCACAATTCCGTGAAATCTATTTTATAAAATGAATCTTTGAACGAAATTTTCAGACAATTAGAGTATGCCAAAGGCATTTGGGCGATAATTCTGGTGATATGAATTGGGACTTTGAAAACAGGTATTTTTGTGCGGTGACAGTTTGCAAGATTTGGGAAACTGAATAAAAGGTACCGAGATTTTGAATAGCGGGATGCGTCATCCTGGTGACATTTCAATTTGATTTTTCCAAAAGTAAGGATTTATTTGTTCGGAGGAGGCGTGCATTGTGTTGGCTAAAGATATCGAGGGCTTCAATTGATTCAAAAAAACCTTCGGCTTGTTTGACCCAGTTATATTTTTTGTCACCAGAACCCACGTTAACCAACCTGAGGAAGCACTTTTTTGGATATCTGTTGGAATCCATACAGGATTTTGATTAGCCAGTTAGCCTAAGTATATTTAAACACAATGTAGGCTAAATGATAGAAGCCTGTTTTTAAGCGGATCGAAAAATCGGGGGTGTTCAGCGGAAGTAGTAGAAATCTTTTGATGAAGCAAACTTGTGCTTTCTCTATAACCTCACAGTAGCGAATGCTACTGGTAGACAAGAAGAGAACGAGTTACGACAATGGAGTTATTTAATATAATTCTCGCGTTTCAAAAATTGGTTTCAATTTAAGTGAGAATAGAGATTACCGACCCGATTGCTTGTTTAGCCTTACCTACAGACAGGTTTGCCATTTCCCTGAAAAGTGACGAGGAAACAAACAATATACCTAAGTAGGTATACAATACATAGTAGTATACAATTTCAATCACGTGACCGTTTTCAGAAATCTATAGTTATATATCGTTCTGAACCCACTTTTGGAGAATCTCATTATCTTCGATTTCAACGTGTTCATCATGAGGCGATTCACGTAGGAGTACTTTTCCAAAATGCCAAGTTTTCTTGATAGGTCAATTTCAGATTCACCAAAGATAATGAGGTCATCATCATAAAGAAGTACAATTATATCAGTTTGCTGATCGATGCAAATACCCTCTGCACCATGTTTGCGGAAGTGAGTATCAATATCAGACAGAAATAAGGAAAATAGCATTGGGCTCAGGGACTCACCTTGCAAAACTCCTGAAGATACATATTTCTTCGTGTAACTATGATTTGACTTAATTTTAATGGTGGTTGTACAACAGCAACAATGAGAAGGCTATGCATGAATTTATCTATTTATTTATTTATCCATACTGATTACAAACAGACTGTGTCTAATAAAATGTATCAGTTAGGGAGGTAGGTGAAGAAAATGGAATTAACTAAAGCTAAAACTAAAAACTATATACATTATACATTAGAGAGACTCTCAGGTCACATCACAATTAGTTTTACCAAGTTTAGCATTACATATCAAAATAACAAAAACAATGAAAGATATTAAAATAGTTACCTTGAATATATCACAGGTGAGAGAGAAGTGAAGTTTTGGAGATAGTCCAGATATCAATTTCACATGTTTTAAAAAGTTGTTGAAAGTTGTTGAGCAGCTGTTTCTTCTGAATCTTTTCTTAGAATATAATTCTGCATCAGGATTCCATATAATACAACAGTACTATATACATTATACATTAGAGAGACTTTCAGGTCACATCACAATTAGTTTTACCAAGTTTAGCATTACATATCAAAATAACAAAAACAATAAAATATATTAAAATAGTTACCTTGAATATATCACAGGTGAGAGAGAAGTGAAGTTTTGGAGATAGTCCAGATATCAATTTCACATGTTTTAAAAAGTTGTTGAAAGTTGTTGAGCAGCTGTTTCTTCTGAATCTTTTCTTAGAATATAATTCTGCATCAGGATTCCATATAATACAACAGTACTCCAACTTTGATCTGATATATGAGTTAAAAAGCATTATGCAAGTTTGATACTGAAAATCCTGACTGGATCTCATTATAAAACCTAGTTTTCTATAGCACTCCCTGCTAAGGCACTTGACATGTTCATTGAATGAAAAATTCCTTGTAAAAAGTACACCCAGATCTTTGATTTCATCTAATATTTCCAGATCAACACCGTTGATGGTATAGTTTACAAGGAATTCTTTTTTTCTTCTAGTATATGAGACGATTTTACATTTCGATTCATTTAGTGGAAGGTCATTATCATCGCAATACTTAGTGATCTCATTAATAATACATTGAAATGTTTTTGAATCCTCTACTGAGGTTATTTTCATTAAAACATTTGAGTTATCTCTGCATATAGAAGAAATTTTGCATCTTTGAGGTAATCATCAATATCATTGACAAACATAACAAAGAGCAACGGTCCCAAAATCGAGCCTTGGGGAACACCTTAGGTACTGATGAAGCTATCTGACTGTGAGCTGTTGAATTTTACAAAGTTTAGACGATTTGTCAAATATGATTTAATGAATGCAACCAGATTTTTATCAAATGAGGATGATGTCAACAACTTATTTAGTAGAACATTATGATTTACCTTATCAAAGGCCTTTGCCAGGTCAGTGTGAATGGTATCAATTTGACAGTTGGATATTTCTTTGGAAATGTACTCACTAAACACACAAAGATTTGTTGCAGTTGATTTTTTGTTTATAAGCCCGTGTTGCTCCTCTAATGATACAGTGGATATGTGATCATCAATCTTAATATGCATAATTTTTTCAAATATTTTTGAGGATGAGGGCAAGATAGTGATTGGTCTGTAGTTTGTGATTTGGTTTTTTTGCCAGATTTGTGAATCGAAATTACATGCCCAACTTTGAAACTATCAGGAAATGTATTAGATTGTATTAAATGAATAAAGGAATAGCGCAAAAAAACACGATTCGTATGCCAAAATATTGTGAAAACTATTCCAATTCTTCGATACATCTGTAAAGAAATAAAAAAAGTGCGGTTGTGTTTCAATGTTTCACAGAAAAGTGAGGTTGTGTTTCAATATTTTACATCCAGGGTCAGTCATCGTGCACGCGACCTATTAGATCTTTGGTTATAATATTATACTTGATTATTGTGATGAAGTGATATGTTCAAGACTGCATAACTCTTTGTTGAACATGAGATCGAAGAAAAAAGTTCCATTAGTACCTATCTAAATACTTCTGATGAATCTGATGCCTATCACATGCGATTCACTTGAGGTTTCTTGAGTCTAATTACAAAGTATGGTCTTGGGATACAGTCAAACTCGAAATGGCAATCAATTCATTTTAGGATGGTTTTGTTGTGACCAAATTCATCAGGGTGAGTTTTGATACCTTACGCAAAACCGACATTATATCTTGATTTCCGCTTTCAGTTGAAGCTGTTGAAACCACTGCCCCAGAGTTTCCAGAGGATGTATTAACATTATTGTCTTCACATGTAATTGTTCGTTTTTGATCCATCAGAAATTGATTATAAAAGCTCTTCGAGAAATTTATGAGAGTAGTCTTAGGAAAAGGCCATTCGATTTGTTCTCTACGAGTGATTTGTGGTACCTTTGAGATTCCCTATATTTTTCAGTCCAATGAAATTATCTACTTCAGGTTCCAGTTCAATGCAGAATAAAGTGAAGCAAGATTATTGAAATGTGAATTCTATAAACAGGTAAATGACAAAATTTACATAAATTTATATTAGTATATAGCCTTTGAGTTTCTATCTGAAATGGAAGAAGTCTTCTGAAATGAACTCAGTGATTTGATATAGTGAAATGAATTACTTAGTTAAACCATGAAATATGAGAATTGAACATGTTATGGAATGTGCAAAAATAATATGAGAAATTTCTTCATTTTAAAAATATTCTATATTTGCATATGCAGTGAATTCCTTTCTTAAAAACTAAGATCAGATATGAAAAGTGCAGACAAATTAGCAGCATAATTATTTACTTTTATATCATCGGAATTTCTCATTGGAATTCTACCTATAAGTAGTCATCTTATTTTCCGAAAATTCATATGATAATACCTTATCTTCAAGATAAGCCACTGGCGTCCATTAACATTTCACGCCACGAATTTTAACGCCATGACTGTTTATGGTTCACTTACAGTGTTGCAGCTGATGCAATATTTGTTCGTCCGCCATATTGGATGCACATTCTAGTCGTAAAATATAAAGGTTATAAGTTCTGTGGTTTCTTCCCATCCAATAGGAATATTCAAAACCGAAATTCATTATGTGCCCAACTGTCAAAGGACGAGCGTTGCTCTCCGCATCTCTCCGTGACTGAGATGTTGTCAAAGGTCATCCTTTCCTAATACTCCTATACAGGGTGTCCCTCCCTATCTGCAAGTATCGTATGAACATTCAAATCTGAAACACCCTGTATAGTTGTATACTGAAAATCAATTGAAACACAAATTCCTAAAATGATAACAAACACAGCAGAACAACACTGAAACAGTTGCTTTCGACATTCGTGAATGACTTCAAGAAAAATATGCGCCACTCATAGTACACACGCCAAAACAGGGGTGCCACAGTTATTTCCATAATACAATATAATTCGATGTAATCATGAAATTAGTAAAATTTTAATTATTTTAATAGCAGAATTCACATATTTCGAATTAAGGAACAAACATACAGAATAAATATACATAAAAATGTATAATATCTAATTAATGCATGATTAATGTTTCCCTCGTTTTCAAACACAGGCGGTAGATCTAAGGCAATCCACATAAATTTGTCATAATTTTTTGCTGAAATCGATGTTGGATCGGGCCAAAATGTGAACAATTTCATCTCCCCTCTTTTGATATGTCTATGTTGGTGGCTTTATGTAACGATTTGCTGAACCTAGAGTCCCTGTATGTATCTGACAGTTTTACTGTAATAAGAGTACGGACACTATGACAAACAGTGACAGAAAGCATAACCGCAAATTCTCAAAATGCCCTTGAAGGTTTGGTTGAACAAAGACATGGATATGCTTTTTCATGCACTTCGGATCTTCTTTCCTCTACAGCCGCGGTGAAGGGTACATCTATATTTCTTTCTCTGTCTTTTCTCTGTCTTTCTTTTCATAAAGAAATGGCGTCTCATCTCACTGGCCAAATAATGGGGTCATAGTTTGTACCTTGATTTATTGATAAGATGCGCCACACATGAATTTTATGACTAAAGCTTTTTCGAATTATGAGAAACAGGTTGCTCATAAATAGCAACTTTACTTACAATACCTTCAAATTTGTCATTGATTTCATGGATTTGCGTTTTTAAATACTGAAGTAGACTATAATTTTGGTTGAAATATATACCGAAACTATCAATTGGGGTCTTGATTTGATTCAAAATTGCCTGCATTTTTTTATTCTGTTTCCTCACAATTTTCCAAAGATTTTTGATGAGATAGTTCAAGATTTGAAATTGGTTCCTTATAATAGCTGTGAATTCTCATTACTTTCAGTCTCGTTTCAGAGTCTGTTTGTTTCAAGGTATTTTTCAACGGTTCATCCTTTTCTTCGATTTTTTTATGTATTTCTCATCATTCTCTATTAATACATTTTGAATGTTTGCATATTTGCTTTCTAAATCTTAGATAATTTCTTGCTTGTGATCTAAAATACAGTTAATTTGATCTTGGTTTCCTTTTGAATTTTATCCTGTGCAAATTCTTCAGAATTGGATAAAGTATGTCTTCGATAATCTTCCTGATGTGCACCTATTATGTTAAAATTGAAATGAGAAATGATAATATTCCTTTCAATATGCATCAAATTCAATTGAAAAATTCAAATATTGGTAGTTACTTCGCAAATTTTGCTAGCTGAACTCAATTTCTACAATGGCCGCTTCATATTTTGTTTCCATTTCTGTAGCTGTTATTTATTATGAAGGAAATGGAATCAATGAAATGATTCTCTTCTATTTTTGCAGTTTTCAACTACACAGTTAACCATTTTGATTTTTGAAAAACTGAATTTTCAAATAATTCAATGTCATGTACGTTCATGAACTGTCAGTGCCCGTCAAATTGGTTATGTCATTTACATTTTTTAGGGTTATGCCTTCTGTTACTGCTTGTCATAGTGTCCGTTTTCTTATCACAGCAAAACTGTTAAATACGTACAGGGACTATAGTTGAACCTGTATATAATTTTCAAATCAATTCATATCATGAACCAGGGCGACACTCACCGAGGTTTTTGATCCTCTCCGCCTTCTTGTGCGAGAGCTCCTCGTGCGTAACTTGCTCACCAGTCACCGACATGATGGCGTCCAGCAGTCTTTGGTAGTTCTCCTTGTCCACGTAGAACCCAGTGCCGGATCTAGCGGCGTCCAAGTCCTTTTGCAACCTGGTAAATTCGAACGGTAACATGTTATAAATAGTCCAAAAGCTGGCGAAAGCTGGTGACGAATTCCGGGAAGGTCCTTTTGACAAGTTGAAATTGTGAAGAAATATAATTTCGTCAATGGGCCTTTCCAGTCATTTCTAGAAAAAAATATATCTTGAAATACAGGGTGTCTCAAAATTGTTGGGACACAGAGCTACCACGTGTAATGGAGGTCAAAATAAGGTAATTGGACCCAGCTTATTTATTTGCCAAAATGTACCGTTTGTCCGTGAGAAGGGTTCGAAGTTCACATAAAAAAACACATTTTTGTATAACCTAACCTGACTGGTTTCAACATCCCTGTTTCTGGAAGACGTCTTTCAATTCGGGCAAAAGTTTTATGATTCGGAATTCTCCGGTTTGGATACCTCTCTTGGTATACGCGGGCACTTCTGCGACAGTTACCTTGACAGAATCCAAGAACTATCATATCGGTTTGGTCATTATAAGAGAAATCCATATTTGATAGCAGTTAAAATAACAACAACAATCAAATAATGATAAATGGTCGGTAATGGTACTCGCGGTAATAACAAAATGAAAGAATTTATTTACATTTACAGACAACGTCAGCAACAAACTTGAATGACAATAAATTTGGTTCCTGTCAAAATCACGACTTGCCTTCGTTTCCACTGCCAACTGAGTTTTATATCACAATTTAATTTAACTTGTACTCTGATAGCATTATTTGAGAGAACATTTTTTTTTCGAAACTATGCGGTATACGAAATTTTTACAAGAGTAATAAAATGAAGATAATTGATTAGTCTTCAAGCTTGAGAAATTTCAGAACCGTATAATGACCCCTAAAAAAGTTTTGTAAAAAATGTCAGGAGGTGAGGGTGGTTTTAACCCTTCTACAATTTCTTTTAGGTTCCTTCGATTACCAAAAGGGAAGTAATCCTCTGAAATACACTATTGCCAAATGTCATCAAATTCGTTTCACTTATTCCTGAACAGCGTACAAAAATGTGTATTTTTTTGTGAACTTTGAAACCTTCTCACGAACAAACGGTACATTTTGGCACATGAATAAATTGGGTCCAATCAACTTATTTTGACCTCCTCTACACGTGGTAGCTCTGTGTCCCAGCAATTTTGGGACGCCCTGTATATGGCTCTAGAATACCTTGAAATAATTTTTTGAGATTTTTTTTCATCAATTTTAAGTATAAAAAATTATTGAAAACGCCAAAATCAACGAGCGAGTTCAAACGATCAGACAGCCGCGAAACGTGTGACGTCAGTGCTAGAGCAATGTGAATTGGTAATTCCCTCATCTTCTCGTAGTAGAGTGCCAATCGAATTCTATCGTTCACCCTGTGGGAAATCAGAGGTAAAAAGCTGTGACATGGCTAGAATTGTTACCTACCATCTCCAGATCATGGATCCACTTGTCGTCAAAAAATTCATTTGTGGAGATGGTCAACTCCTTCGTTGTACAGAATTATCCATAAAAACGAAAGTTGTATGAATATAAGAAAAAACCTCGGGAAAAACTATGCGAGGCAAATCGATGTGGAACTTCAGAGAATTGATGATATTTTCAATGAAAATAAATGTCAATTGATCTTCTGGCACAAGAATATTGAAAACTGGAGACAATAGTGTCAGGAATAAAACGCTTTCTATAGTGAAATTGATGTGAAGTATTTTTGATGTGTCTAAATGTATTTGCTACCAAAAAACGTTTGAATAAGAGTCAAGGTTTGACCTAGTATTGACCAACATTGTTTATTGCCATGGAAGTCAAGTATCATAGCCAATGCTTTGTATCAAATTGGAAACATTATAGAGGATCACTGAGTGAGATTAGAGTTGTCAATACCACACATGACAGAGAATTTGATAATCTGATAAAATTAATAGATGGTGCAGATTTTCTAATGGAGATTAGTATACTTTCACCTGTTTATATGAAAAATATGTCGAACTTGGTGGCAAAACCGGTAGGAAAATATTTATCGAAGATTACTGTCTGTAGGTTAATCGAGGAGGTGAAACATTCATTTTACTTGATTTTTTGGGATTTTCTCTCCTCGTTTCTTTGGTCGTTTCGGGAACAAATCTGCACCCGTTCTCAACATAAAAATGCAAAACATTTTTCTTTGGAAGTTGCATTTTCATGTTGAGAACGGGAGCAGTTTTGTTGCCGAAACGTCCAGAGACACGAGGAGGAAAAATCTCGAAAAATCAAGTAAAATGAATTTATCGAAGAAATCAGAAAGCACTACGACAAGGAAATACAAATTATCAAATAAATCAGAACGTTCTGAAGAGTCGTATATTGTGATTCCAAAAGTGACAAAAGCTCATCTGATTCATACACATATATACAAAGTTAAATTACAGAAGATAACTCCCCTTACTTTGCATGCATCAGATATGACCCAGATACACAATTTTTTTTAGATATTTAGCAAGATATGAGAGATATTCCAGATTATAAACAACTTAAAAATATGGATGTCAAGGCTTACAAGGTGTTATATATGTATATATGTAATTTTCTTATTTAGTTTCGTTAATCAATAAGCTCTGTATAGAAAACAATGTATAGTAGGATTTTGTAAACATCATACATTATATAATTTGAATCCTGTCAATCAAAATATATTTCTTCAGAATACTATTATTCATCATTTCTCGATCCTTTGAAGACATTACAAATTGGCGACGAGAATAAAAGGAATCAAGATTGAAAATGGGCGAGAAAACTGTTGAGAATGTTGGTCATCTGAAAGAATTTGATGCTTTCAATTCTGATTGGAATATTTATAAGAAGAGACTGGATAACTTCTTTTTGGCTAATAATATAATTGATGAGAAAAGGAAACGAGCAATATTGTTGAATGCTATGAACGAAGAAACATATAAATTGATTCATAGTTTATGTCTACCTAAAGAACCGGAAGAAGTTTTACATAAGGATCTAATCAAAATCATAACTGAATACTTCAAGCCTAGTATTGCAGTTTTTGCGGCAAGAAAAAGTTTCTATATGTCTGCCAAGAAGAATAGTGAATCTCCAAAGGAATGGGCAGCCAGAATAAGGAATTTAGCTGCACCATGTTTATTTGAAACGAATGAATTAGAGATGGTTTTGCGAGATCATTTCGTGGTTGCTTATGATCCTGGTAATATTCAAGATAGACTATTTGAAGAGAAGAAGACTGTTACTTTTAAAGGGGTGGTAGAATTAGCTACAGCGAAGTCAGCGGTTAATTCAGCCAAGTCAATGGAGAATACACCCAACAACGAATCGATGATGCTGTATGCGAATTCAGGAGGAAGAAATAATGTAGGAAGCGGAAGTTATAGGAAGATGAATACCTCTAGAAGTTTTTCCCAGGGAAACAGATGCCAGGTTTGCGGACGTCTAGGTCATAACTCAAGTGAATGTTTATATAGGGAATATTTTTGTCATTTCTGTAAGGTAAAAGGTCATCTGCGCCCAATGTGTCCTAAGAGAAATGAAAAATCTAATTTTGTTAAGAATACCACACATTTTTTGGATACTAAGGACCCTGAGCAAATAGGTGAGACTTCAATTTCTAATGAGATGGAATCTGATTTTTCTTTGTTCAATATGGAAGATAAATCCAATTCAATTTTGATTAACTTGTCAATTGATGGTGTCAAATTAACTTTTCATCTAGATACAGGGGCTTCATATAGTGTGATTTCCGAAAATTTCTGGAAAGATCATTTCGCTAACAAGGTTTTGAATTCTACTGAAAAGATTTTCAATCTCTATGATGGTGGTCAAATTACTCCTTTAGGTTATTTCAGTTCTAATGTATATTATAATAATTTAGAAAACCCTTTGGATATTTATGTGATTAAGAATGGTGGTCCACCTTTACTAGGACGAGATTTTTTCAATAAATTCAATCTCCAGATTTATAAAATGGATTTCTTAGATATACCAGATGATTTGAAATATTTATTAAAAAAATATGACGATGTATTTTCTAAAGGTTTGGGATCGTTCAAAAAAGGTAAAATATCCATCAAGTTGAAATCCGAATCAGTTTCGCCGAAATTTTTTAGAGCGCGTCCTCTACCTTTTGCTATGAGGGATAAAGTGGAAAATGAATTGAAAAGATTAGAACAAGCTGGAATCATTGAGGCTGTTGATTATAGTCCATGGGGCACACCGATTGTTCCGGTACTTAAGAAAGATGGTTCTGTAAGATTATGTGGGGATTATAAAGTAACTGTGAATCCGGTAATTGAAATTGATCAATACCCACTTCCAAGGATTGAAGAACTATTTCTTAAACTACATCATGGGATTTGTTTCACCAAATTGGATTTATCCAATGCTTATCAACAGATTCTTCTTGATGAAAATTCGAAAATATTAACAACTATTTCAACACATAAGGGATTATTCAGATATCACCGAGCACCTTTTGGCATTGCAAGTATTCCGGCAAAATTTCAAAAAATAATGGAATCACTATTACAAGGTTTAGATGGTGTGGTGTGTTTTCTAGATGATATTTTAATAACAGGGAAAGATAGGAATGAACATTTGCTTAGGTTGGAGAATGTGTTGCTTATACTACAACAATCGGGTTTGAAAGTTTCTATAGATAAGTGTAGTTTTTTCAAATCAAAAATTTCATATTTGGGACATGAAATTGATAAATCTGGCCTCCATACTAGTCAGGATAAAATTGCAGCAATAAAAGATGCTCCCAAGCCACAGAGTATCACTGAACTAAAATCTTTTCTTGGGTTGATAAATTATTATGGTAAATTTGTATCGAATATATCTGAAGTTTTGAATCCTTTATATATGCTGCTCAAGAAAGACAATGAGTGGAACTGGTCAGAAAAATGTGAAGCTGCATTCAATCAAATTAAAAAACTTTTGGTACAGGCTCCAATTTTAGTGCATTTTAATCCCGATTTGCCTATAAGACTAAGTACTGATGCATCTGATTATGGCATTGGGGCAGTTCTAACTCACTTGATGCCAGGTGGAAGTGAGCAACCTATAGCATATGCTTCTCGTACACTATCGATTTCTGAAAAAAATTTTTCACAAATCGAGAAAGAAGGTTTATCAATAATTTTTGGTTTATGTAAATTCCATCAATATCTTTATCACAAAAAATTCACTTTATTAACGGATCATAAACCATTAGTATCGATTTTTAATCCAAAAAAAGGGATACCTCAATATTCGGCAAATAGATTGAGAAGATGGGCAATTATTCTGTCGAATTATCAATATGAAATCGAATATGTCAAATCAGAGAAAAATCAAGCTGATGTTTTATCTCGATTACCAGTGATTTCTAAAGAGTCATGGACAGATGTAGATCTAAATTTTGTGGATTATTTTTCTAGCAACAATGATTTCAATTTGAATTTTGAAGAAATTAAGAAGGAAACCTGCAATGATGATTTTTTGAAGGCTGTTATTGGTTATGTACAGAAAGGTTGGCCTAAAGTTGAAAATGAAAGTTTAAACCAATTTTATAAAGTGAGGCATGAATTGTCTATTGAAAATAATTGTTTATTGTGGAATAATCGATTAGTGATTCCGAATAAGATGAGACCATTTTTGTTGAATCAGCTACATAGCTCACATTTGGGTGTTGTTAAAATGAAAAGCTTAGCACGGTCTTACTTTTGGTGGCCTGGGTTGAATAAAGATATTGAGGAAATGAGTGAAAAATGTGAGAACTGCATGTCATTGAGGAAGTGTCCTGAGAAATCAGTTTTGAGTTGTTGGAACTGGCCATTAAAAGTTTGGAGTCGAATTCATTTAGATTTTCTCGGGCCATTTTTGAACAAACAATTTTTAATCATTGTAGATGCTCATTCAAAATGGTTAGAAGTATTTCCTATGCACTCCATAACTTCGGATTCAACAATTCAAGCTTTGAGATCTTTATTTGCACGATTTGGATTACCCGAAGAGATAGTTACAGATAACGGATCATCTTTTTGCTCAGGAGAATTCGAAAATTTTTTGAAGAATAATAATATAGCACACATCACTTCTCCACCATATCATCCATCCTCTAATGGATTAGCTGAAAATTGCGTGAAAACAATTAAAAATTGTTTGAAAAAGTTTTTGGGCGAAAAGAAAAATTTAGATTTGAATAAAATTTTGAACAATTTTCTGTTTGACTACAGAAATACAACTCATTGTACTACAGGTCAAACACCATCATATTTGATGTTTGGTAGGAAACTAAGAACTAGATTTGATGCAATCCTACCAAAAGAAAAAACAAGTCAAAATCTGGACCAGTTAAAAACTCATGTTATTCAAAAACAAGAAAAACAAAAAAAATATTTCAAAGGTAATCGAAGTCTGGAGTTTCAAAAGGGAGAGTTAGTCATGGTGAGAGATTATAGAGTTCCCTCTAGACCAACGTGGGTTGAAGCTAAGGTATTAAAAAAAATTGGCCAAACAGTTTATATTGTTGAGGTACCTAGTTTAGGGCATATTCATTGGAAAAGACATTTGGATCAGATTGGTCAATTGAAATTCCATAAGGAACAGGAGAAATCAGACGAAGTATCAGGAAATATTGAGGTATCAAAAGCATCAGGGTCAGAGATTCAAAATGTGCCCAACTTACAAAACGGTAGGCCCAAACGAATTGTTAAATCAATAGAACGATTAACCTATACTTAGAACTCCTTTAAGGAGGAAGATGTTATATATGTATATATGTAATTTTCTTATTTAGTTTCGTTAATCAATAAGCTCTGTATAGAAAACAATGTATAGTAGGATTTTGTAAACATCATACATTATATAATTTGAATCCTGTCAATCAAAATATATTTCTTCAGAATACTATTATTCATCATTTCTCGATCCTTTGAAGACATTACACAAGGATATGATCCCAAAACAACTTTTTTTAAATTAGTTGCCTTATATACACGATAGAGTTGATTCAGTTGATTCAAAGGTGTTGAGTATCTGATGTCAAAGTATAATACTCGCTAATTCGAAATTCACCGAAACACGTTGGTTTGGGAATAATGATTCATCAAGAGACATGATCGAAAAAAATTATCGTAGCTTTGTGTTCTTGTGGACACTGTATCGTATTTACGTGTATTTACAACTTCGCAATTCGATAGGTATCAATAGTTATTTATTATACAAGGGAAAAAAGTAGTAGATTTTAGCTCCAGGTTGTGTTGTCTCCCGACGCGTAGCGGAGGGAGACAAAAAACCGTGAGCTAAAATCTAATATTTTTCCCGTGTATAATACACTATTTTTTTCTGTGGCAGAAGGAAGGGCGAATCAATATTGAGGAGATATTACATTATTTCGAAATCTGAAAATTATCGACGTGAAATTTCAAGATTTTAACAGTAGGGACACCTGCGTTTTATAGACATCTTTATCATTCTTTTGAAGTAATCAAATATCTGATGTCACTTCTGTCAGTTCAATTCTGTGATTTGATTTTGGAAAATTGCGAATTCAGTAGTTGTTTAGTAATATACGTAACCGCGAAGTCGAATGGAAGATAAAAGGACTTGCAGTTCTTTCTCGGAGACGGTATTATTGACTCATTTTTCGGAACTATAGCACAACAAAAGTCATCAACAGTGTATATATATGTGATATATATCCGGGAAAGAAGTACTCACTTTTTTCCCACGGGAAAAAAGTAATTTATGAAAAGTGACATTTTATAACCTGCCAACAGAGATGAAATGCCAAACTTTTTTCCCGTCACAGAAAAAATAATGTTTTTTTCAAGTTTCCACAAGGATATCTTATTTTTATTTCAATATTATATGCATCATGTTTTGTTTCAATATTTGTCAATTGTTGATAAATGAGATGGGTGACATTTTACTCTGATGGATAAAAAATGTACTTTCGAGATAGAATCATTCATAAAATAAATTGAGGTCACTTCCAATCAAACAGGATGGCGGCGGGCGTTGCGGGGAGAATCGGGGTATGAAAGCGGCGAATCGCCGTCCTTCGTACTACCTGCATTGGATTATGATTTCCCCAATATCTTCATTATTTATGATTCGATTTTCAAAATCGAAGAACCATTCGCATCTGGAAATATAGATGCATCGACATTATTCGAAGTTTTTTTTTTTGATAAACGTTGTAGTTACTGAGATGATGCGAGGTTTATGAAAAGCAATTTAACGAAAATTTACAAGTTTCGAGTTATAGCCGTTTGAAATATGATTTTCTCATATATCGTAATGTAATTGGTGAATTTCAAAATTTTCTATAATTTGTTCTACTTGTCACACGAAATTAAGATTCAACAGGGTGGAAGTTCTGGAACCCATCAATATTTTCCAGGAATAATAAAAAATCCATATTTTTTTATAAATTACCCCCTACCCCCCAAACGCACAGGACGATTTTTTGACGACAAGTGGATCCATGATCTGGAGATGGTAGGTAACAATTCTAGCCATGTCACAGCTTTTTACCTCCGATTTCCCACCAACTTTTGATCTAAACGACTTACGATTCGTTTGGCACTCTACTATCGCGGGATGCCAATAAAATTCACGATGGACTTGACAATGTTGCAAATTTGTACAGAAAGCTATGATTAATCGGATATTCATTCCTGGTTTCTTTCGATTTTCTCAAATAATACAGATGCTGTTATACAGGGTGTTTCAAAAAAACCTGACCCCCTTGCTAGGGTAGGTAGAACACTGCAGAATAGATTGGGTTTGCTTAGTGAAAAAATGTCGTAACGGCATCCGTTTTCATGATACAAGGTGTTGAAAAAATGATTTTTTTACACATTTCTCACGATTATGTCGAAACTACTGGCAACATTGTGATGAAATTTTGTATGGATGTTAATTGAAATCTGACACATCGCATGAATTTGTTTTTATATCTGACTCTCATAGAGGGCGCTAGTTACACGGTTCGTACCGAGTAGTTCAGAACATAACTTTTTTGAGGTTAGATTTCTCAATCCCAATGTGATATGAACTTGAACATCATTCAATTTTACACCAAAAAGGTACTCTTGGTGAAACTCGATACTACGGAGTAATAGTTGATGCTGGTATAAAATGAATTTTATTGAGTTCAATTACCTATTTATTCAGATTCTAAAAACAATAAAATTATTCTGGTGCTGAATTTATCGATGAAACAAAGAATCATAAGTAGAAAATTGAGACATATTTGACTAGAGAAACATGAAATATTGAATCAGTTAGAGTAAGTGTTCAAAACGTCCTACTTTTCGACGAATACACGATTCTATATTCTTTTCTTAAGAATGTATTATTCTTCTAAACAGTTGAGGATCAGCTGTTAGGTCATTTAAGTGATGTTCAATTATGTCTTACAACTCTTGACGTGAATTTACCTATGTAGCATAGACTTTCTGCTCAAGATACAACAAAACTGTGTGATTCCTGTTCTTAGTCAAATCTATTTCAATGTTGTTCTTGTGATTCATTGTTAAATCAATAAGTTTAGCATGAGAAATGTATTGTTGTTTTCGATTTTCAATAAATAGGTGATAATTTTTCATAATACTCACTCTAATACATAGCTTTATACCTGCAACAGTAATCACTTCAGCATTTTCAAATCGAAATATTCCGAAAACGGAACACAGTATCGAGTTTTACCAAGAGTACCTTTTTGGAGTGAAATTGAATGATGTTCAAGTTCACATCAAATTTGGATCGAAAAATCTAACCTCAAAAAAGTTATGTTCAAAACTACTCGGTATGAACCGTGTAACTAGCGCCCCCTATGAGAGTCAGATATAAAAACGAATGCATGCGATGTGTCAGATTCCAATAAACATCCATACAAAATTTCATTACAATGTTGCCAATAGTTTCGACATAATCTTGAAAAATGTATAACAAAAACAGTTTTTCAACACCTTGTATCTTGATAACGGATGCCGTTACGAAATTTTTTCACAGAGTAAACCCAACTTATTTTGCAGTGTTCTACCTACCCTAGTAAGGGGGTCAGGTTTTTATGAAAGACCCTGTATAACTCAACTAATAACTACATAGTTGAAAATTCGAGGCATTTAAAATTTGCATTGCATAATCAGTTAGTTGGTTGATTTCTGTTGGAGAATTATTCAAAATTGTAAGAGAAATTTCATTTTGTATTGAAAGCAGTGCAGATATTCATGACATTCAGTTTCAAGTAAAGTACTTTCAAGTTTAGGTACTCACCTATTATCAGTTTCCAGTAAAGTACTTTCAAGTTTAGGTACTCACCTATTATATACCTACCTATACCTATCTACGAAAGAAACAAATTCTAAATCAATCAATACTCAATTGCTTACTTGGTTCTATTTCTATTGATTTTAGTTTAGGCATCACTGCCTTATTGTTAATAATATTGAGAAATAAGAACAATTAAGTTATGCGGGGAATGAGATATTTTTATTTTGACAACATTGTGTTAGCTCCAGTTACTTTATCTCTTTCTCTTGTAGAAATCATTGCCAGATTAGCAATTACATTTTCCGGGAATGGGTACTTAGGATAAAGTAACACTGTTCACTTTGTTGAATATAACAATTAGTCAACGCGATTTCGACATAACTGAAACCAATCTAAGTATATAAAAATCGTCTTCCTGTTAGATGCGTGCATCACATTTTATCCTAGCAAATCTTGAAACTAATGGAATACTTTGGAGTAAATTGAATGTGATCAGCAGTGAATTATCAATCAACTAACATAGTAATTTTGAATCATTGCATTCCTTGCACCATCTTGCACATATGATCAATTCAAGGATTTTATAGAGATCAGGCAACAGCAGAGTGATTCCCAGCCACCAGAATTCCAAACAATAAAATTGCAAGAAGCCATTAACATCACAGCTCAGTAGCGGTTGAATCTAAAGGTATTGAAATAGCATTTTCAATATTGAATAATTCATTTGTCGTTCGATTTTCTCGAGAAATATGTGGTCAGGATAAAGTTTTTACCTTCACTTCATAACATTATAGCGAAAAAGAATCAAATGTTACGATACTGGAGCGGCCTCTGTATGGTTTAGTGATATAAGACCAAGGTTAACATGTGAACTCAACCAAGACTAGACCATTGACTGAGCAGGTTATTGCCTTTCACGGTTGGGTGGACATATAGCTAGTATAGTAGTAGCACACTCAGATAGAACATTTAATTTTAATCTTCTCCTGAAGATGCTAACATAGTTAGCGAAACACACGAGGTGAAAAAAATCGGTTTGGTTAGTGGTAAAACACTGTGTGGTGTTTTAGCGTGCCAAAGGTTCCAGTCTTTAATATATGTATGTTAATAGGTTATAGTGAGATGCATCTTCAGTGCAAAATGTAAATTTTTCATACCTCTATTCGGGATGAATTTGCAGCTCTTGACTTCTTTCATAGACCATTCAAATGTTTCTTTTGCGTATAAAATAAGGGAGTATGAACAAAAACCTCTTATATCACCTGTCAATCTCCTTGACCAGCCCGTCGATCATCTCGTGCTTGGTCATCTTCTCGTGCGACGTGTGCGCAAAAATGGCGATTCTCGTAATGTTTAACATGATGAATGCGTGTTTCGTGGCCGCACATCTTACCTACATAAACTTACATATTTTGATAATTGTCTTTCCTTCAATTTTTGTATAGTTCATTATTTTTGTTCGCGATCAATGCTGTGATTTTTAATTCTTGCTCTGCATGAAAAAAGGAGAAGAAGGCGAAAACGATCACCGAAAATTCTCAGTAGCAATAATATCACCGTATGATGAGTACGAACAATTACTGAATTGATGCCTCATACAGTCCAGGATCTAACATTTTGGTCCTTCGATCCGGATTTTGTGGCAATCATTATCATACTAATAACTCAATTTATTTGCATTTGCGCGAACGAGATTATTGAGAATATCCACGTTCAAACGTTCAAGAATTAGGCCGTGGAATTTCGAAGATAAATAATATGCCCACTGTTACTGTTGTGTTAACATTAGGAACAATAAACTTCATGAATTATGAAACAGTCGCATCAGTTGAAGTGTAATGAAAACACCCACACTACAACACTAGGCACAAAGGTCATTAAGCATATTCAGCGCTCTAACACTTTTCAAGTGTCCTCCACAGGAAATAAGTTTAGAGTATTTTTTGACCTGTCTTCTAAGATGATGTGTATTTTATAGGTATATAGAACTGACACCGCCGTTTTGGCACAATCGAATGAAAACCATTCAGTATTTAATAAATATTAATTAACTATTTTATAATACCAACCCACATTTTTTAACTCAAGTGGTTAGCACCACCGTTTCACGATTTTCCACCCAAATAAGTCATCGACATGATTCAAACTCTGAAATTTCTAACTTTTCAATAACTTTCAAATGGTGTATCGATAATTTGAATATGAGCAAATTTGAATGTTTTGAAAAGGGACAAATATGCATTCAATAGGTACCTAAAATACATATAAATTTTTTCAAGTTCTCATAATACTTTATTATAATACTTTTTTTTTCAAATATTTTCCATCACAACTGTACTATTTTTGACAAATATACCATCTGAATTCACAATCCCCAAATTCAAACTGATTGTGCTGAAGTTATTAAATAGTAGAGCAACGAAGACACTCTTTAGTCACCATATTGCCATTTTCTGTCCTTATAATAATATTTCTTTCGAAATTTTCCATCACAACTATACTATTTTTGAAAAATATATCATCTGAATCCACATTCTTTCAATTTCAACTGATTGTGCCAAAGTTTTCAAATATTAAATCAACGAAAACACTCGTGAGTCATAGCTGTACTATTTTTGACAAATATACCATCTGAATTCACATTTTCGAAATTCCAACCGATTGTGCAGAAATTATTGAATAGTAGATCAATGAAGACACTCTCTAGTCACCATATTGTCATTTTCATTCATAATAAAAAATGTTCTTTTGAATTTTCTCCATCACAACTATACTATTTTTGAAGAATATATCATCTGAATCCACATTCTTCCAATTTCAACTGATTGTGCTGAAGTTATTGAATATTAGATATACGAAAACACTTGTTAGTCATCATATCGCCATTTCCTGTCCTTATAATAATTTTTTTTTCATATATTTCTTATCACAAATGTACTATCTTTGAAAAATATATCATCTGGATTCACATTCTTCGAATTTGACCAATGAAAGCACTCGTTAGTCATCATATTGCGATTTTTTGTCCTTAGAATTCATTTTCTTTTGAATATTTCCCATCACAACTCTACTATTTTTGGAAAATATAATCTATTATCTCAAACCATTATTAAGTATTCAAAAATATGTTTTGAAAATAATTTTTCGCAAACCTTTGGATTATCCATCATCCTCATTATTTGTAGATAATCATATACTGAATGTCAAACAATTATTTTATAAAGCATCATTGAATTTCTTGAAAAAAAAACACTGCATTTAGTAATAAAATTAGTCACAATTATTGTACAAGAAATGATAATGTTCAACTTGAAAAACATAATCTCAAAATCATGCAAAACCATAGTAGTTTTATTGGGTCAAAAATTTTTAACAGAGTTCCATCAAAATTGAGACGTTTGAATATTGTAACATTCAAAAAAAAAATTAAAATTTGGTTTTTGGATAATGCAAAAGAAATTGATAATCTCTTCAAATAATTTTTTTTTTTTTTTTTTGTTTGTGTGCTTTGTATATTATATTGAATTTATAATCAATATTTAATCTAAATATTTTTAAGAACTTGAAAATTTTTTACAAAAAGTTTATAATAATTATCTAATTCACACACAGGTCAATAACCTATGTGAAGTAGATAAAATTTAGAATTTTTATAATATTAGAATATGTATGTCTTTGTAAATGTATTCATATGAGAATAAATAAATAAATAAATAAATAAATAAATAATATGCTGAAAAAATAGGATTGAGAATTTGTCCCTTTAAAAATATTCAAAGCTTCATAAAGTACTTACTTGGGCCTCTAAAACATATAATAAACAATGTTTTCAGTAGTGGAGTTTATCCAGCAATTCTGAAAAAAGCAATTATCATACCAATATATAAACAAGGGGACAAAAAACTTACTACAAATTATAGACCAATCGCATTGACAAGTATAGTCAGCAAACTATTAGAAAAATGTATTAAAATCAAATTAGCTGCCTTTCTCGAAAAATACAAAGTACTATCAAGTTTCCAGTTTGCTTTTAGAGAGGGTACCAGTACAGAGGATGCATTGTGCCGAGTGACCGAGCAAATTTCACGGAGCTTAGACGGCGGAAAAAAAACTATTGGCATTTTCCTGGACTTGGCCAAAGCGTTTGACACTGTGGCACACCATATCATACTAGAAAGATTGCATAATATAGGAATCCGTGGAATTGCCAATGAACTTTTCAGATCTTACTTGAGCGGTAGAACCCATCAAGTAAAAATACAAGATGTAATAGGTACTCCTCTAGATATGACATGTGGTGTGCCACAGGGTACGGTGTTGGGGCCCTTGCTGTTCATTTATATTAACGATATTACTTCTGTCCTAGTTGAAAGTCAAGTATTTTGCTTTGCTGACGATACTGTAATTATAGTAACCGACCACACCTGGGAATCAGCGGTTCAAAAGGCGGAAGAGGCCATCTCTAAAATAAAAAACTGGCTAGACTGCAGTTTACTAACATTGAATGTGGAATTTCTAAAAATTCATGATTATGACTGTAACTTTGAGACTAATTCTTGTAAATGTAATTCTAAGATAGAGAGAAAGGACAGTGTGAAATATTTAGGAATTTTACTTGATGAAAACTTAAACTGGAAATTTCATATTAACATGGTTACCAGCAAAGTCAGAAAACTGATCTACAAATTTTATGAGCTGAGACATATTTTGAATGTAAATACTCTGAAGATGGTCTATTCTGCACTAGTTGAGTCAATTATCAACTATGGGTTGGTAGTTTGGGGTAATGCTTGTAAGAGTACCATGTCATCTCTTCATGTAGCACAAAAATATGTTCTGAAAATTATGTTACACAAGTCTAGGCTGTTCCCATCCGAGTTGTTATTTAAAGAAAGCAAATTGCTAAACATTGATCAGCTATATATTAAATCTACTATTAGATTCATGATCATGAAAAAATATTACAGAAGTGAACTACAACACAAACTGAATACAAGGGCAGTAGTTAGGCAGAATATCTTCGTTCCGCATGTGGCGCGTTCAGCGACACAAGCGCACATTGCTTATATAGGGCCAAAAGTTTATAACATTTTACCACTGCACCTTAGAAATAAGCCCTACAAACAAGTTAAACACCATGTCAATAGATGGATAGTAGAAAGTGAGGTGACTGTAAATGATTTATAAATCATCTAATCTTGCACATCACATGTCACATGCACAACAGTTATGTTATTAGGTTATTATTCATTATTGTCTTCTTATCACTTATTAATTCCAAATTGCAGGGACCTCAGTATATCTATATATGACTGATTCTTAAGTTTAAGCTACATGGCTGCACACAGATTTTTTTTAAATCCATTGTGCATCCAACCAATGAATATATATAATTATGTATTATTGTTCAATTTATAATTTGTTGTTTCCTACTAATTTTTCTAAATATCCAATTTCAACAAAATATCAAAGTTTGTAGATTGAAATATTAGTGAAAGTTATTGTTATAGTTCATTATATTATTATTATTATTATTATATTATATTATTATATGTTTCTTGGGAATAATAAAGATGAAGATAAAGATTAAAAAAAAAAATTATCGATACACAATTCGAAAATAATTAAAAAGTTAAAAAAATTAGCGTTTGAATTATGTCCATAACTAATTTGGGTCGAAATTTGTGCTAGCTTGAGGTTAAGCTGGCCAAACACCATTTTTTCGCTAACCGCTTTAGTTAAAAAAATCGGGTTGGTATTAAAGAGTCGTTAATTAATAGTTATTGAATACTAGATGATTTTCATTTGATTGTGTCAGAACGGCTGTGTCAGTTTTATATACCTGTATTTCATGTGTATGTTAATAGGTTATAGTGAGATGCACCTTCAGTGCAAAATTAAAATTTTTCATACCACTACTCCGGATGAATTTGCAGCTCTTGACATGTTTTTGCGTATAACATATGGAATTATGAACAAAAACCTCTTATACCCAGAAAAAAGTATTCACCTGTCAATCTCCTTGACCAGCCCGTCGATCATCTCGTGCTTGGTCATCTTCTCGTTGATGATCGGCGTGTTCTTGATATCCCTCGCCCGCGTCGCGTACTCCAGCGTACTGGTCGTTTCCTCGTGCGAGGTGTGAGCAGGAGACACCGTCGAAATGATGACGGTCTTCGTGTGGCCGCCGAGGCTGTCCTGCAGGATGCGTGTCAGCTTCGAGTCCCTGTACGGGACGTGCTTCTGCGACTTGTCGGCCAGCGCTTGGATCACTCTGCCCAAGGTCAATAGGGATCTGGAACAGGAGAGGGGGCGTTTGGTGTGGGTTTTTTCGTCATAGACGAGTAGGGCATGCGGTATATTAGTAAATTTGAACATGATAGTTCAATCAATCAATCAAAATATACTTTTTCTCCAAGCGGCAGGGTTAGTGGCTTTTTCCTGCCGCTTAACAGGCAGAAAAGGTGTACTTTTACTGCCTAGGCAGAAAGTTTATTGCTATGCTACGTTCCAAGAAATTCTAATGAAATGAGTAATCAAAATTGACACAGACATTGGGTGAACACAAAATGATGGAATTTTCAATAAAAAAATCACACAAAATTGGTTTTATATCATTTGGAGAAAAAATTCTATGTTTCACACGGCAGCAAATGTAGATTGACTGTCTTGGCTGAATTCCTAGACTCGCTACGCTCGGCTATGAACTATCAGCCGCGGCAGTCAATCTACTAGTTTTCTGCCTAGTAAAACAAATAACAGCATAATAAATCAATGACTTTTTAGTTAAGCTCGTCGATGGAATGAGGAGTCTTAAAGTGTTGCTTTGGCGAGTAGAACTTCCAACCGCATCATATGGCGATTTATTGTTGTGAATTAAACATACTGTTTCGAGAATGAAGAGACATGAAAGTGTTAGGATTTTGTGTTCTGAGAACAGAGGTTTGCATGATACTCTACACTTTGTAGAGGTATCGAATAGCCCGCTTCTGGAAATTGAGGATCGATTTGAAATTCTGTTCACTGGAAATTCCTATGCAATTCAATGCCTAGTTCTTTACACACTATCCGCAACCCATAACACCCAGACGCCAATTTTTCACTCAAACGTTTCACGTGATTATCAGAGTTGAGTTTGTCATCCAGATGAATACCAAGAAATTTAACTTCGTTCTTCTGTTCAATGAAAACTTCATTTCCTAACTGGATGTCTGGTAGATGACATTTGATCGACAGGGGGCTGGTTTTACCTATATTGAACGATAGCAAATTTGAGTCACACCACCTTTTCACAGCGGAAATATCGTTGGCAATTTTCTTTTGCATATTCCTCACATCAGTATCATTCCACATGATAGTTGTGTCGTCTGCAAAAATAGTCAATTTTCCATCGATCATGCGATAAGCCAAATCATTAAAATACGAGGCCCTATACAAGACTAGATACAATCATATATGTCTGGCAGATCACTCAGGGTACAGGTTGGCGAAAAACAGTCGGATAGCTATGACATTTTAATTAGAACTCCCCAAGGTGGAGTTCTAGACCCACTACTTTTCCTACTCTATATAAATGACCTCCCTACGTATATTACTCAGGGACGTACCTTTATATATGCAGATGAAACTACAATTATCGTTGCAGCTGAAACTGTAACCGAATTGAATGAGAAAGTGAAGCTTGTTACAGAAAATTTCAAACAATGGTGCAGAATGAATCATCTTATTGATAACACAAATAAAACGGTATTGATAGAATTCACTAGTCCTCTCAAACCAACTAGCAACTCTGTATTCAATCTCTGTGGTACAAACACTCCATCTTCGGAGTCAACGAAATATCTGGGTTTAGAATTAGATCATAAGCTAGCTTTCAATGGCCAAATCGATTCTGTTTGTAAAAGACTGAATGGATTATATTTTGCATTTACTACATTAAAATCTAATTTCCATGATAATTACCTAGTGAACATGTACTATGGGCTGATATACCCTGTAATCAGCTGTAACATTATTGTATGGGGCAGAGCCACAGAAATCAATAGAATCTTCATCATTCAGAAAAGATTCATCAGACTATTGTTCAATTTGGACTATAGAGAGTCTTGTAGGGACACATTCATTCAACACGGAATCCTAACACTTCCTTCCATATATTTATATAAATTGCTAGTATACACTCATAAAAATGTAAACAGATTGAACAAAACCAAAAATTACCATGAATATAATACAAGAAAGAGAAATGATCTTCGTCTAGATCAACCACACAGAAATCAGCATAAGAAATCACCACTTTATGCCGGATGCTATTTTTATAATCTGCTACCTGGGAGTATTAAAGCAATCATGAATGAAAACAAATTCAAATCAGCTTTGAAAAAAATTTTAATCTGTCATGCATTCTATTCTTTGGACGAGTATACCCATCTTGCAGTTAGTGATTGAGATTTGAGATTGAAAAAAAAAACTATGTGTATTTTTAATATGTTTGTTCTTTTACTATAGTTTATAATATCAACGTAATTTTTTAATGTTTTTAAGTATATATGTACCATTTGTATCTTTTGACTTGTCTCATGTTGTGTAAATGACCTGAAGAGATTAAACTATCTATCTATCTATCTATCAATAAGAACAGTATAGGCCCCAAAACATAAACATTGAGCTGATCAAATCATCCGTTGACATTGAACTATGAATACTGAGCAAGGAATAGGTGAGTGGACTGATAATGAATTATTGGCATTTGATTACTCCACTGTCGTTATAATCCTAAATTAATTTTTGCAACACTTCTCACGTTTTTATGTAAATAATGAGTCTATGCGTTGCTCGAAATTGTTGAATTTCGGAGCTCATTTCAAACGAACTTTCATGGCCGCGATTTGGCGATACGTCGAATAAATGGTGACGTCTGTTTATATGCTGTTTCGTTATTGCTCAGATAATCTCTCAAAGAGATGTTTTTCTGATTATCCATAACAAAATACCCTGGTTATTTACCCTTAATCATAAATACCAGGGTATCACCCTGTAGCAAAGCAGATCGCATTACCTGGGAATGTTCGCGATATTGTCAGGGTAATGAATAAATAATAAATAAAGTAGGAAATTAATTTGTGAACAATTTGAATCAGAGTATTCCTGGTTTTGGATATCCTTACATAATAAATCTGATAAGAGAATCGCTACCTGCTGTGAAGCCTCTAGAAGTGCCTGTGGTATGGCCTCTGATATATTTTTGTATTTTCAGATTCTTATTGGTTTGTTTCCGGAGGCGTGGAAATGTGCCATGGTGCTTCCCTTACCCAAAGTTGCTAATTCCTCGTCATACTCTGACTTGAGGCCCATCAGTATTCTTCCCATGCTTTCGAAAATCTTGGAAATGGTGATAAAAAAAACAAATTTCTGACTAGATATTTACAAAAAATATCATTCCTGTTTCACAATTGGGGTTCCGGCAGCATCACAGTACAACTTCTGCTTTAGCCTGTATCACGGATGATATACTCATCAGTACTGATAAGAACGAAGTGACATGTTTAGTTTTATTGGATTACAGCAAGGCTTTTGACACTCTGGACCCCCTTGTACTGGAACTAAAACTCAGATGCTTTGGGTTTGGACCTAGGTCTGTCAAATTAATTGCCAATTATTTGAGAAATCGATCGCAGTATGTTGTAGTTGATAACCAGACTTCCGAAGTGAAACCGCGAACTCTTGGTGTACCACAGGGTTCAATTCTTGATCCACTACTGTTCTCTATTTATATTTCAGACTTTAACGAATTTATGAAATTCTGCCAAGTACATCAGTATGCAGACGACACACAGCTGTACCTTAGTTTTCAAATAGAAGACCTTCACCTTGCTATGGATCATATCAACGCTGATCTAGCGATTTTGTATAATGTTTCATCCGCACACAACTTAAAACTGAACGCCAGCAAATCAAAGCTCTTGGTATTTGGTCCCAAACACAAACGATTAGTCTTCGAGCAACTGAATAATATACAAATAGCAGGTGATGCATTGCCAGTTGTAGAGGAATGCAAAAATTTAGGGTTATGGCTAGACAGTGATATGAGATATACAAAACATGTCAATCATCTCAGTAAAATATCTTATAATACTCTGAGAAGTTTATACCCGCAAAGAAATATTCTCAGCAATGAGCTAAAATTACATTTATGTGAATCACTGATTATGTCTAAACTCTCATACTGCCACTGCATTTATGGCCCCGCTCTTCTAATTACAGATCAGAAGCGTTTACAAAGAATAAAAAACTCATGTATGAGGTTTTCTATGGGAATTCGTAAGTTCGATCCGATTAGCCAGGCATATCGAGATACCAAAAAACTCAAACTTCCTTTGTTACGTAAACTGCACTTTTTAACATTCACCCATAAGATTTTAATCACCAAAAAGCCTTCTTATTTGAAGGATAAACTGAAACGGTTCGAAAATATTAATAATTTTCAGACACGTAACAGGCGCCTATTAGTCATTCCTAACCACTCTACTACCATCTTCAAGCGTAGCTTCTCCTACGTGGCTTGCACGCTTTATAACTCCCTTCCTCCAGACTTCGCCAATTATACTATAATTAATTTCAAGAAGAAACTGAAAGATCACCTTTTATCAAACATGTAGGCAAATATGTACAATTACGCGGCCATGTCTCTGGTTCATGATGGAGGTTCATATACTGATATACTGACCCGATATTCTTATAATCATCATAATCATCGATTTATTTATTGAAATTCCTTTGATAAAATTTATATTATTTCATCATTCATCAAATATTTTACCCATAATTTAATGTTAATTATATTTCCAGGGTTAAGTTGAAAAACACTGTTTTACAGTGACACTTCACCCATTTAGTCACATCTTTTTTGTTTCTTTTGTTCTTTGAGATATATGTATTTATGTCTTATATGATATTGTGTGATTGAATAAAATCCAATTATTATTATTATTGTGAATATTGTCTCAACTCATCACTATGCCACGTTCATCTTTGAATAATTCATATTTTTTATTTTGTTATGTACCTCACAATATCTAAGTTTATAATTTTCAGTTGTGAATTTTTGAAAGTTGTCATTATGGGTGTATTATTGTTATAGAGGTGGTAATTTTTTTTTATCTACTCACTGCATAGAAAGTTAGCGGTAGCTCCCTCATTTGATAATACAAACCTGTCAATTTACTCCCACGGGAGGAAAAAAATATTACCTCCCGTGGGTGATAAAATAAATTGGCTTCAGCATGCTTCCTTGGTAGAGATTTACAGATAAGATTTGTGCTACCCGAGTAACTAATCATTGTGTCCATCTCACTACTATAAAACAATAACAATTTCATTTGCCAATGATCTCATACACTTCCTCATATAACACTCAATCGAAACTTTCAATAAAATGCAATAATAACATCACAATAAACTAATTCAATGTGACAGAAGTGTCATTGTCAAATTGATTTTCGTTCTGTAAACTTAGATCATGTAAAACCTTAAATCATGTAACACATTGATTTGGATCGAGACTCGAGAGATAGACCGCTTGAAGCACAATTTTAGGAACGACGCTCTCAAATATATGTGTTTGTGGATCAAACTTCACACGCGGGAGGAAATGGATAACTTTCCTCTCCCGATATATAAATAGCTATTCCTCACCTGTTAATATTGGCTAACTCAGTAGCCCTCATAGCCATACAACCAGACCGAGCGATGTTCTCACTCCCCGCCAAATCAACCAAATTGATCTTCCCCGCCTTCAAAATATCATCACCGGACGCAGTGCTCTCGCGCGTATTCACCGATATGGTGAACACGGTGTGCGACCGCGAGCTCTGGTGGTTCATCAGCGTGGGCGCTATCTGACGCTTGACGATCCCACGCTGGAGGAGCTTGAGGATGCCCTCGCTGTCGTGGACGGATACCTCTTTGAGGCCCTGTATCGAGACGGTGCCCTTCGTGTCGCTGTACATCCTGCAAAAAGAGATGAGGCTATATTCCTAATAATACTATATTTATTTATTGGAAATCAGTGAATATGAACATATATTATTCCAGAACTTGAGAAATTCTGACACAAAAAATCTCAGAGTAGCTGAAACAACTGCTCTACGTATCATTACAAGAATAAGACAACCTAACAATCCCATCCCATATTTGGGATATATTTTGGACAATATACTTCCATTGAACAAGCATGCATAATTAACAACATTTCAAAAAACATATATTTCTTCAATAGGATATCAGGATCTTTTTCAATGTATGCACGAATTACATGTTTTGATTGTATAATCCGGTATAATCAGACCCCATTTTGATTATTGTGCCACACTAATGTATGTATTCAATCACAACCAATTATCTCAGTTACAAGTATTACAAAACAAAGGAATGATAATAATTCTGAAGTGCAGTAGATACACTCCGATAGATTATACAAACTTTGCAATGGCAAACAGTTTATAATATGGTATATTATTTAAGTATGGTCTTTATTTTTAAAATTGTGAAAGAGAGCAAACCAAGTTATTTCAATAAGTTCTTGATATGCAATAATAAAATCCATGTTCATGGTACAAGATCTCAAAGTAATTTCCATATACCTAGAATGAAATTGAGAACAAGTTTGAACTGTCTGTTTGTAAAGAGTTTTGATAATTTCAATAAGCTTCCAAATGAATTGAAAAATCTTTCGACTGTTAGGCTGTTAAGAGTCATTTGTTGGAAAATATGAAGATAATCTGAAACTAAACTGAAAATAGTGTTATGTTATAATAATGTTATAGTAATAGATGGTAAAAATATCTCTTGTATATTAGGAGAAATTCTAAATAAAAGACTGATTATTATCATAATTCACAATCCACCTAATGAACTACTGTATGAAACAATACTCCGAGCGCACTTTATGAGAAAGACTATAGTGCGATGATTCCACAGAACTCATAATCTTTATATCTTACGACTAGAATACGTATCCAATATGGAGGACGAACAAATCATGCATCAACTGCAACACTGTAAGTGAACCATAAAGAGTAGCGGCGCTTAAATTCGTGGCGGAATGTAAATGGACCCCAGTGGCATGTCTCGAAGATAAGACATTAATTTTCAGAAAATCAGAAGATGACCATAGAATGCCAATGAGAAATTTGGATGATATAGGTGAATAAATATGCTATTAATTTTTTTTTACCTCTATATGTCTGATCTTAGTTTTTGAGATAGGAATTCACTGCAAAAATAAAGAATATATTCAAAATAAGGAAATTTCTGCACATCTAATATCAATTGTCATAGTTCATGGTTTGAATATGTATCGCATTCCACTGTATAAAATCGATGAGTCATTTCAAAAGACTTCTTCCACCTCAAATAGAGACTGAATGGCTATATGCCAATATAAACTTATGTAAAATTTGTCATTTAACTGTTTATAGAATTCACATTTCGATGATCTTGCTCCACTCAATTTTTCATTGTGCTGGAACTTGAAGAAGATGATTTCATCAGGCTGAAAAATATAGGGCATCTCATTGAAGGTACCACAAAACACTCATAGAGATCATACAATAATTATTATTATACCCCAAATCGAGTTTCTTAAATAGAATCATCACTCAAATACCTTTCAATTTCATATTTTTTAGGATTTTTCGGTCGATTTTCAGGTGCTTATATCAACAAAAATGACACAGTAATTTTCAAACGGCTAGAAATTTACCGCGAGTAAAAACTGACGCCACAATTTCGTATGTAGGGGCAGACCATAGCACAGTTGCCATGTGTTGAAATACGATTGGGAACTTCAGAAATATTAGTTATTCAATAATTCATAAATTCTCAATTATGTATTAGTAATATTCCTAATTAGCAATAAAAAATCAATTGTCTCAAAATGTTCCTGCGTGTGTTATGGCTTATTGCTTATAATAAATTTGTGTAAATAATAGTTATATTAATTCACACTAGAGGACATTTGAATCGGTGAACGTGACAACTCCGCACACGACTTGTGGGCGTGGTCTTGTCAGTTCTCAGAATTCAGCACAATGTTCGCAAAGTCTCCAACATTCACATGATATTTTGTTATGCAGAAAAAGAAATATTTGGACATGCTGGTTGCTCGAAAATGTCAAGAATGAACTATAATGTCATGAGTTCCTCCTATTATGTTTTATTCAACGACATGACTCAAACATCTTGATAACTTGATTATAATTGGTGACTTGACAACCTTGCTTCATGAGTGGAAATGGAAGATTATCTGACCAATAATGAAACAGCATAAAAACTGACATCACCATTTATTCGACGTATCGCCAAATGGTGGCCATGAGGTTACGTCGAGGGGTAAATCTCCAGGAAAAATGTGTACACCAGACTTCCAATGACCAAAGACTTCCAAAGACTCTCAAAGACTTTCAAAGACTCCCAAAGACTCCCAAAGACTTTCAAAGACTCCCAAATACTTCCAAAGACATCCAAAGACTTCCAAAGACATCCAAAGACATCCAAAAACATCCAAAAACATCCAAAGACATCCAAAGAATTCCAAAGACTTCCAACGGAGTGTACACCAGACTTCCAAGGAGATTTACCCCTCGGGTTACGTTTGAAATGAGCTCTGAAATTCAACGATTTTGAACAACGCATAGACGTATCATTCACATAAAAAAAGTGTGAGAAGTGTTGCAAAAATTAATTCAGGTTCCTAACGATACAGTGTAATTGGATGCCAATAATTCATTATCAGTCCACTCGCCCATTCTTACATTTAACTCTAACCTAAGCATAACTTTATACACAGGCGAAATACGGAATATTCATCATGACTTGGTGACAAAAACGGCAAAACTAGAAGAGTAATGAATCAAAAATTCAACAAATCATGCTTCAATTTGTATTTGAATTTTGTCACAGGTAAACATTTATGGGCAGCATTCAATTGGTTGTAGAGATAGTTAGAAGATAACTGCATTGTATGTGAATGATCGTTTGAACATCGAAGTAGAGTACTGGGGCATAGTCAACAAATGTTTCTGCCTAATATTCCGTGCATGAACATCTCTTCAAGCTATCAATTTATCTCCCAATTATGAAGGAATGGAAGTGAGAAGGCGATGGTTTAAAATTACGTATCGGAATTTGACAAGCTCCATATCTAGCCATTTTACTTGTTTCAATGTATTAGATACCGAATCAAATTTTCTCAAACCATAGACCAAACGACAACATGTCTATCTATACTCGCACCAAAATGATCACGGCGACTCGGGCGAATTGATAACTCAGACTGCGAGCAATTGTTTTACTCGCAGTGACGTATATGAAGATACGTCGTTGCACACCATATTATAATTCCACCATGCATCTAGGTACTAATGATATGTATAAAGCAACAAAGGACAATACTTTATTGAATCAGATCAAATCCAATTTTTTATATAACTTTGTTATAGCAGTTTGTTTCTTACGTTCAATTTTTTGTTTTATATTTTTGTTGATCATTTTTACTATTTGTTCCTGTTTTTGTATACTCAAATCTTATGTGAGTATTTTCGAATTGAGAATTAAAAATATGATTATTTTTGTATGAGAATGTTTGTTTTGTTTGTTTCTATTTTGTTGGAATTAGATTACTTTTCTCTTTACTAAAAGTACATAATGTTTCAACGTCATGGGTTTATTTCATTAATTGACAACAACTGTCATTTGCTGTTGTCAAATTAATTATTCACGAAATCCGAGAGATTTCACGTACGTGTGAATAGGACAGTGATATGAATATAAGTGTTTGAGGTCGACGAAAAAATGTAATATGCACCTCGGCGAAAAACTGTCTTTTGTCTCGCCTGATACAAAGTGTTTCGTCCTTGGTACATAAATAACTATTTTGCACTGCTCATTCACTGACCAAGTTACATCCACGAAGATAACAGCAAACATTTTTTATTCAAAATAATCTGAATATTCCGGTGCGGCATCGAACACTAAAAAACGAAATATCTCGAAAACGGCTAAAGGACCTTGCAAATGTTTAAGGTAAATTGGATCCCGGTGGATTTTTCTCAATGTTTGGTAAGATGTAGTTCATTGAGCCAACCCCCAAAAATTGTCAATTTTTTGCCAGGGGGGTTTGAATTAATATTTTGATCGAATTGACCATTTATTTCTGAGAAATTGAACGATATTCCAAAACGTTTTATTCCATTCAATTACCTACTTCTAAAAATAGATTCTTCATAAAAAAATATAATGGGGGGGAATTATAACCACCACCATCTATTTTCAAAACCGAAAAAAAAAAGAATTCCATCTAACTGTCAAAAGTGATAAGAAATGTTTCATCACGGAAAATTATGGAAACCGCATTTTTACATTATTTCCCACTACCAAATGACGGGTGCAAATGAAAAAAAAATCCGGTGGATTCCGTTGAATTTTTGAAATGATGTAGTCCATATGATTCTGATCAAAAAATTATCGGGCGGCAATCCTAAAAGATTTACAGTTTTTCTGCATAGGGGATTTCAATTCACATTTGAAAAAAAGAAACTACCACTTGATTCAGAATGGAAAGACAACTTTTCTCAATATTGTATTCGTATTCTTTATTGATTTTTCTTTCGGGAATATTGGGAGGGGGTTCTCACCCACCAACCACCTTAAAAAAATCCGCGTTACTGTTAGAAGCATATGAAAATGTTCAATTACGAGAAATTATATGTGAATTCACCTTGAAAATTTGCGGGGGTCCTTCAGTGAATTTTCAAAAGTGCACCTTTTTTGCTTGGAAAGATTCAGAAAAACATTTCCGCGACAAAAAAGTGAAAAACTAAACTGAGATAAAAGTTATGGCCATTCCAAACCATAAGAAGTGCATTTGTAGGCACCCTCTAATGGCCACAGTGAAAGGTTGTCCGTATTCAGGTTTCGCGACCCAAAAAGCCCTTTTCTATTAATTTCTGAAGTAATACTTGTAAAAATGTTGATAAAGTTTGAAAAATTCGAATTTCATTTTTTAACTTTACCACCCTGTATCTCGGAAATGGAGCAATTTCGGACTGAGGTAAGTTACTTCAAATCGGATTATTTTGACCTCAGAATATGTGGTGAGATTTTGTACAGACCTTTCAGGGACACCCTGTATATAAATATACAGGGTGTATCATAATATATGCGCAGGACATGTGATGGCTCCTTAAAAATATGAAAAAAGTTTTTCTCAACTTACCATCTAAAAATGCACTATTTTCGAGATACAGGGTGTTGAAATTTGAAAAAAAATCGTTTTTGCGAATATTTCTGGAACCGTTTATCGTACAAAAAACAGCTTTTGTAAGCATTTTGTATTTATAATTAGCTATGGTTTGTGAGTAATTTTTTAATTTTTAGGTGAAGATTTTGAAGGGGTTGTGAGTGTTTTCCTCCCCAACTTCTACGCCACTGGATAAAGTACAGTTTTGAGCAACCCATTTGAACTGCTAATATTTCCTACACAAAAAAGTTATTCTTGGTCAAAGCCTTTAAATTTGTTCGTTTTCGAGAAAAATCAACTTTTATGTTGAAAATCATTTTTTTTTAATTGCTGCGTGCATATAAGCTAACCGTGGGCATTTCCAATGATTATTAATTTAACTGAGTATGATTTGCTATTGTTTTTTTTTGTTCAATTTTGTTAACCTTCGGTTTTGTTAATAGTTCTAAGGTTTAAATAGATTTTGTTTAATTTGTTTCCAAAAACTTACCATGATTTTCAACATGAAAGTTGATTTTTTTCTCAAAAACGGTCAACTTCAGAGCTTAGTATCGAAAAGGAATATTCTCAGATATATTTATGAACATGAAAAATGGATATATTCTCCATGTGATGAAAATATTAATTCTTTCTCGGTTTATTCAACAGGAAACAACCACTTTCCTGGCTATATGCCACGACGAATATTGAATTATATCTGTTCCTGAAAGGTTTCATCTGCAGAACATCTTCATAGATACAATACTAGATACAATGAAATGTCTATTGCTAAATATAATACTTCAACTTGCTTGTGCATCTGTGACCTGCCATCTGTACTATGTATTTTTATATGGCCAATAAAGACTACTACTACTACTACTACTACTACTACTACTACTACAACTACTGGCAAAAAACACCCTTTATCTCGAAAATGGTGCATTTTAGAGGGAAAGTTAATGGATGTATACAAATTTTCAAAGTGATAACTGATCAGTTGTCGGGGTTCACCAGAAACATCTAATGTGCCATTCACTGTGAACCAGCCTGTATTACAAAATGTATTTTCTAATTTTCAAAAAAGATGTCCTGTGGGTTGAATCATAAAATATCATCAGATGAATTATAAAATATCATCAGAGGAATACGCTTATGGAGAAAAGTCCCATCAGTGTACATTTTGAAAAAATTTAGATTTTTCTTTGTTTTGTCAAAAAAATTGTATTGGGGAGTGAATGTTTGCCCGACAAAATATTGCAACATGAACTGCTTATGAAGTAACCTCAGATGAATACCTTTGTGGAGAAAAAGCACATACATGTCTAGTTTGAAAAAGTTATGATTTCTTTTTCAAATTTTCAAAAAAAGGTTCATGTAAGGTGAATTTTTTTACCCGTGAAAATATTGTTACATATACAGCTCATCAAGTAACGTAAGAAGAATACAATCATGCAGAAAAAGTTTCATGGATGTATATGATTTTTTTTTTATCTTCAAAAAAGTGGATTTTATAAAGTACTCTCAGACAAATTCATTCATCCCATCAATGTATACAAGGTGTTTTTGAAATAAGTACATAATATTCAGCACATTGCTATGAAACAGTCTTAAGAATATTCCTTGGGATATTTCCATAATATCAGATTTTTTTAAATTCTTTCAATTAAGGAGAAATTTCATCCCAAAAATTGAAGAAAAACGGAAACAAAATCAAGTACACCACTTTAAAACAATTTAAATGATTGAACTCCATGTGATTGTGCCTTCTTTATGAAAATTTGCATAGAGGTGATGTCAGAATTGCTACAGTGTAGAACTTTGGGTGGAAAAAGGGGTCTCACTCCTAATTTTATTTTGATCCCTATTCAACCACCCTGTATATTTCAAAAGAGTTAGTATTTTTTTGAAATTATCTAAAGAGGATTATGACAAAATATTGTGAGCTATTATACAACCTATAAAGAACCCTCAGAAAAATACACTCATGGAGAAAAGTCCCAATCATCTAAATTTTGAACAAGTTTTTTTATATTGTCAAAAAAGGGGTCTTTTGGAGTGAATATTTGACCAACAAAAAAGTGCCTTAAGCAGAATACATTAATGAAAATTATAAAAGTTCTCATACCCATACATTCTGAAAAAGTTGATTTTTTCTTGAGTTTGCAAATAGTCCTGTGGGGTGAATTTTTGCCCAATGAAATATTGTGAGTATTGAAAAAAATTGATACATATAAAGAAATGCATTGTGAATTCTCCCTCTTTATCTGATAGAAATATTAATTTTTTCTCTGTATATTCAACAGAAACCAACTAGTTTCCTGTCCATATGCCAGGATGAACATTGAATTACATCTATTGAACAGAAACAATGAGAATTTGAAAGTAAAATCTTCTGAAGTTGAGATTTTGCATTCTCTTTCGGATAAAAATATACATATATTATGTATATATCCTTTTGAATATTCAACAGAGAACTACTTTTCTGGCTATTTTCCATGTTGAACATTGAATTATTATATTATGTTGAACATCCAAGAGGATATAAAAATACAAATCTTCTGAAATTGAGAATTGTCATTTACTTTCAAATCACAAAAATAATATAAAGTATAATGAAATAAATGTTAAAAATTGAGGTTGGTTTAATGAACTACTCTCATGTTGTTTCAATGTATGACCCTATATATTTAGATGATAGCAATAGTTTTGACATATGTCATGTTAGAATTGTACTGACATTTTTTTATCCATACTATAATTTGGTATTCCAATTAAACTTGGCCTTGTCTAAACTTTCCAATTCATAACATTACCAATTTATTCAGTATTGAACTGAAAATTGAAATGTATGGTGAATATCCATTTGACATACATCTAAACAATACAAAAAAAAATTATTGTGACCTATACAGCTTGGTTTCACACTGATCTGCCAGAGTTCAGTTTTCTCCTCAACTGATCTATATGTTCAGTCATAATTGTTCATCAATATTAAGACCTAAGATATTTTGTAGCATTTGCATATTCACTGGATGTGCTATAGAAACATATTGAGGTATTATTCAAATTGTTAATTGTATATAAAACAACAAATTTTGAGTTTATTCAATGAAATCATATTCAGTAAATCTTGAGGTTTGGATAGATTTACAGTTGATTCTAAGAAATCCCAAATGGAAATGTAGTTTCTTGTTCTATTTTGTTCATGAATGACTAATATAGGAACATTTCATGAAACTAATAAAAACATCTTTTTCATAAATGTATCAAGGAAAGCTCTGAGTATTTTATATTCATTCAACAGTGTGATGAGTTTTTTTTCAATCATACAGAATGTTTATCTCTATATCTCTATCTCACACCATTTTCAAAAGTGACCCTACAAGAAATCTTGAGAACACTCTCCACACAATTTCCTGTGATAATCCTCACAACACAAGTTAATTTCACAATGAAAACATTATGCATATAAAAGAAATATCCAGAAAATTTTGCAATCATGTTTTTCAGTTCCAGGAAATACAGAATATAAGTAGATACTTACTGCAAGGCACACTCATCCTCACTCAGCAGGTCACGAATTTCTTCATTGTACAACTCAATGTATGACACTTTAACATTAATTTCTACATTGGACATATGACCAAGTTCATGAAAGATATGAAATGCTGCTCTTGGTATAACTCCAGAATCATCATCCTAGAAACACAATTCATAATTTAAAATTATCAAATAGTGAAAATGTCCTCAAAAAATGTTCCCCTCTCAAACTTTGTCAATTCATATTTATGAAATTCATCAGTTATGAAACAAATCTATTACCTTCCTCCAATTTCCAACAAGATTACATTTTTCTCCAGTCATAGTATAAGTTTTACCAGTCCCTGTCTGTCCATAAGCAAATACTGTACAGTTATAACCAGCAACAACATCTTGGATTAAAGGAGACACAACGTTCATGTACAGCTCAATTTGTGATGCATTGGGTTTGAACACCCTGTCAAAGGTATATTTTTTGTCTTTCATTAATAATTCCCTAGGTGTATGACTCTTCAAAATATTCTTCACATTTTGGTCTTCTTCTTGTTTAGTGAGTGGCCTGAAAAGAGTTGCCATTATTAAATCGTCAATATCATCTATAGTTGATAATAAATACCTGATACGAACCACTACTTTTACATTTTGAAGTGGTTGTTTCTTTTTGATTGCTGCTGCCATTGCTCAAAATACTTGAAGATATGGGTCCACAGAAGTAATTGTTGATTACAAGGGAATATCAGGGAAAACCTGAATAACAGCTATGTCATCACACTTTAAAAAAACGCCGAAAACAAATTAAAATTCAACATTATATTATGATACATAACCTTGAGTAAACAGCACAAAGCTTTTCAAATTTGATTTTCAATTTTAACGGATTATTAAACGAATGCCTGCTGTCGCCTTTCCATGGCTTGTCGCTTGTCTGTCTGTTGACTGTTGACAGTGTTGACACTGTTGAACCCACGAGTTACGACTTCACATCCACCCCACTTCGTTAACTGGGTTCAAAACTGGGTTTATATTTTTCCGTTCCGTAAATATGAAATATTCGATTGGTTCCTGAAAAAACGGAACCTGCTTTCTGAAAAGCGGTAGATCTGTCACCGGAACGACTGTCGATTTCCACAAGTTCGGTTAGTTTGAGTTGACGTTGACGTATTTTAGTTTTCGGTTTGATTATTCGATTCACAAATTACAATGCAAAACTATTCTCATTTCAACTATTGCGTTAAGTTCCGATGGATTTGTTTTCAGAGGAAAATTGATAATTTTCTTCCTTTTTACGTGCTGATATAGTGTGCACAAGAATTAGGAACTTTTGGGTGACATAATTAAAAATCAAATAATAGCAGAACATCCATGTTTAAAAAAATACCAGAAAACTATAATTTGGCAAATGACTGGCATTCCGTAAATAAACCAAAACTGCAGTCATCACTGTCGAAACTGTTGGTACAGGCCTGAGATGTTTATAAGTTGACTGGTGGAGCGACTCTTCAACTGTTTTTGTAACAAAAGTGTACAACGATTCAGAACGAGAGTAACACTTCTCACCTTTCATTGAGAGATGGCGCCACGATCGTAATCAATAAATAAAAATTCTGAATCTGTGGTGTCAGATTTCACTGGATCTTCGAATGAAATGTGAAGATGCCAATATTTTTATTATTTCATTTTAACTTTTACATTATTTCCATTCGGAAGCACAGTTGAAAAAATATATGATTATTTCAATTGTGCCAAAGTGTGGTTCAATGTTTTTCAAGTAGGTATCAGTTTTATCAGTGTTTTGTGGTTCGGATAGAATTCAAGATTTGTCAGTATTTTTTAGAGTTTGTGGATGAAACGTTCCCGTTCTCTCTGTGGGGGTCCCAAAGGAATTCTCATGCATTCTCTTATAATCAATTCATGTCTTCTTAATCTAAAACTGAACTAGGTAACTTGATTCAGTTGGTATCTACTTGGTGATATTGTGGGAAGGCACTGCTCCCAATAAATCTTGAAATTTCAACTCTGTAGATCGGAAAGGAATAGTTTGTGACACATGTATATAGAAAAAAGTATTATCTTGATCTGAAAGATATTCCTCTGATATCTCAATACTGAATTTTGAAACACCCTGCATAGGGGGCAGGTGATATCTTTCTGAAATATGTCAAAAATAAAAACTAAAAAGATAATGATAATGCTTATCAGGCAAATCAAAAGTTCATTTAGCTGAACTACTTGGAGACAAGTAGACATTTATGTTACCTACTGTATGTAGATGTGTGTGGTGTGTGGCAAGTAGTAAAAAAAGAAACAATGTTGTCACTCATTTTAATGAAAAAAATTTAAATCATCTCAAATTCATTGTTGGAATATCAAGGAGTACAAATACCAAACTGAAACCTTGAAGATATGAAAATTGCAGATCATAAATAGGATATCTATTTCACAGTAAAGTCCATAAGTAATTGGTATCTCAGTGGAGTGATCAATTCAACAAAGGAAGAAAACACAAGGTTGTCTCCACAAAACTCATCAATTGGATATAGTTCATGTTTTGACCTATATGGGCTCATCTTCAGCTAGTAGTAATATTGTGGGGAGGCTCATCCTGTCAGACAAAAGTGGATCCCCATGGGCCCTTGTTGCTAGTCATCTTCAGCTAAACATTAATGCACAATTCTACAACAGAAAAAATTATGTTAGATAATGGTATAATCTGTTTTCCTCTTAATGAGTGCAAAAGTACTACCACAATCACCATTATTATCAGTACATTTTTCTTGAAAACACTTTTCTCATAATTTTTTTCTACAACTTGAATGATAACAAAAAAAAAGGTTCCATGTGAAAAATTGTATTTTCCATTCAAACTAAAAAAAACAGAGATGCTCAATTATTGTTTTTTTTTGTCCTTCGATCTTGGAGTGTGTTAAAAATACTGCAAGTTTGCAAAATTTGAATGATTTTGTATCTTCAATAATGACAGTTACCAATGGTGGACACGCGATCTGGATAACTAACTTTGTCTATTTACACCATCAAACAACATCAAGTTTTCAACTTCTTTTCCTTGATCCCTTCACTCATGGTTTTTGATAAACTCTGTCAGACTGGGTATTTTTGCATGCTAAATCTTCTCGTTTTCACTTATAGAGAGCTTTTTTTGTCAAACTGAACTTGACATTCAGATGAGAATTTTATTTCCTGAAAATTAAAGAAAAAAAAATGTTTTTAGGATGATTAGGAGTTTTCTGTCAGTTTTATGAGTTGGATTTTCTGGAGGGAACCAAACAAAAAGTATAAAAAATGTCAAGTTTACTTTGACCAAAAAAAAAAATTTTTGAGTGTAATCACCAATCAAAAATGCTTGAGTAACAGAATTTAATGAAAATTATAGAGAATCTTGCAGACATCTTTTAAATAAACTCAAAATCTCCACTCTCCTGTCACTCTTCACAGGGTCAATGGAATTCACAAAAATCTCCAATATTGACAACCCATTCAGATGTTCATCACCATGGTACCAGAGGAGCAAAAATAATCAGATAACCTAGATATTTTTGATTTTTGTTCCTAGCCTCCCTAGATTGTACTATCTTACAGATACTAGGTATTTTTGGAGGACAAATCCAAGGATAAATAATCTAATTTTCTATTACCTAGTCATAAATATACAGGAGAAAGTTTGTAGGTCTCCTAGAAGGCACTATATCATGAATATTCATGAGTTGAGTTAATTTTTGTGGTAATTGAGGCTACAGTGTAGTGGGGTCAAGGAAAAATCAAAGAAGTTTCTATGATTTTCATGAGTTTAAAATATTTTTGTATAAATCAAGATGTCACAGAAAAAATACAGTTCACAAAATTTAATGATGACAAAACAAGAGAAACTGTCCTACAGAGGAAAGGGGAACAGAAAAAATAAAAAACCAGACATGCAAGGAAAATTATTAGCTAAAAATATAAAAAGTTACATACATACCTATACCCTAAAATAGTCTGGAGTTCATTGGTTATGTGTTGATCATGGCAGTATCATGCCAAAAAACAGGAAAATAATCTGTGAGACCCTGCTCTGGTAGACATGTTTCAGCTAGTGTTTCAGCATTATGCAGGCCAAGAGGCATAGGTTTCAAGATATTTTTTCATGATGGAGATTTTTGAAGGGAAAATCCAGGCTATGGTAATCTTTGAGTGCATAATATCACTTGAATACTCAGGGCTCCCAATTGCAGTGATCAATGTGAGTAGAGGTGTTTCAACTTTCTCCTCCTCATTGAATGTCTCCAAAATAACCTGAAAATAAAGGCATTCAACTTTGTATGCAATATTTCATCCAATAAAATGATTTATGAGAAAATCTATTCAAGTTTTCTACATGCTTAGAATCCACAAGATAATTTCAAATAGCACAGATCAGGACAAAAGTGAGTAAAAGAAACAAGATAAGTACTAGACAAAAAATGTTATTGAATATCCAACATTCCAATTTGATGAAATAATTATTACAGGCCTATTCCAAATACAGATTACAGAATAATGTGCCACAGATATATTAGGTTTTGGATTTTCACATTGTAGGTATTTATGTGTAAACTGTGCAAGCAATTAATTCAATGCCAGATAATCATTGCATCTTGCATCACTTTTCGATCAGTCATGGTATGGAAATCTGAGGTATGAACACATTTTTGAGACTAGGTGAGTATAATAATAGGGAGCTCCAGAGGGAGGTAAGAGTTGACCCATCCTCCCATTTATATATTCACTTTTACTTCCACTATAAAAATACCATTTGTGAAATATGTGAAAGGAAAGAATAAACAATTAATTATTCAATACTTACGTGAACTACATTCTACATTTGAAACTGTTTCCTCCTGGCCTGGCAGTCCTGGCTTGTGAGTGGTGTTCAGCTGTATGATGAATCCATTTTGTAGTCGCAAAATTCACTTCACAAACGAAAAACACTCATGAACACTTTCAAGTTCTGGTAAAACTGCATTTAGCATGCGATGGGTTTTTTTCTGAAAATTTTTTTTGGTACTCAAGTATTTTTGTCTGAAAAACACGAATTTGATAATGAAAATGTGAACAAACCATTATTTATCAAGATATTTCACTATAAAGTTTCAAATTTCACCTTCTTTTCCGCCTGTCTTCTGGATTGAATTTCAAACAATTCACCCTTCTTTTTTCATCATTGGACAATTTATATATATCACAATGTAAGACACATTTTTTTCTATTATTGAGTCAACTAGAAATATGATTTTCTTGTGATTTATCCATATTCATTGAAAAGAAGGAAGAATATCATTTGAAATAATGGCGTGTGTAATGTCATTCCAAAGCAATCTATTGACATTTGACATCTCGTATTTGGATTGCCTATGGATAAAATGGCCGTCATCTGGTATGCTTGCTCACTAAATAGGAAAAACTCACCATAAAAATCATATTTCCTGTTGAATTTTCTGTATAAAAATGTGTCATTGAAGTACATCATGAGTATATGAAGTGTCCAATGACAAAATAAGAAGAGCAAGTACCTGAAAATGCATCCAACGCAAGGGGAAAAAGGAGTCGAAATTTCGAACTTTTTTTTGAAATATCTCGATCATTGTCGATCTAAATGGAAACCTAGTTAGGTAGTTAGTAGGCGAGAGCATAATATTGTCTGTTCTTTGAAAAAATAAATGAAGGCGTTCAGTCATTGTCGATCTAAATGGAAACCTAGTTAGGTAGTTAGTAGGCGAGAGCATAATATTGTCTGTTCTTTGAAAAAATAAATGAAGGCGTTCAGTAGTACAGAGACATCAATGTGAACCAAGTAAACTAAGTTATTCATTTGTCAGACCTAACCGTAACATTTTTCATGGTCCTGTCAAGTTTGTAAATAAAAATCTGTCATGTGGAATCCCGAAAATGAAACATTATCACGAAGGATATTATCAAGTATGAAAACCATCTACCTATACTTGAATGGAAGCAGGAAGATGTTTAGGCAATGCTGTATTAGTATGACTCATGATGCAACTTGAAATTGAGTTGGAACTGTGGAAACTTCGGAAACTCAATAGTGCTATTACACTTTTTCCACATGCAAGCCAAGCATAAAGGTAGGGGCTGCTTATTTCCTTCTGTATTTTTGACAAGTTACTATATAATTCATGAAATTCCATTATTTGCAGTGAACACATGTCTTTAGTGATGTAAATCGGAATCACTATATACTTCTTAACTCACACAAGTCTCTGACTTTCGAGGGTTGCTTTGCAACTAAGCTGGCGGTTAAAAACACACTTTTTTTTTTTTAAACTTGAAAATTTCAGGTACCTACCTACAGCGAAGAGTACTTTCATTAATAGCTTTTCAGTTGAAAAACGAAAAACTATGAGTGATGTGGAAGTATCACATTAGAAATCATTATGTGAGTAATGTTCAGAAGGAATGTAGGTACCAGAAGGATATGATGATGTTTGAGAACTGAATGGAAAATTTACCATCTGAAATAAATATATAGAAGCACTAAGGTTAGACTCAATCTGGTTATTTCATCAATGTCTTATGGATATTCTGCTCCAAACACAAAATATCATTATATTTTTTATAGATAGGTACCTCCTTGAAAGTCAAGCTGCAAAAATATCCACTTCACAAGATTTTATGAAAATACACACAAGAAAATGGGGCAGTGAATAAAATCAGAAACTTTTCATCCTGTAGTTCGATGAGCTGAATCCAGGTAAGCAGTAAGAACAACGATTTGTTTGCTGGAAATTGCCAGTCCCCAGCATTTCATTCTAGGCTGCAAATTATACACACCCCAATGTATATTCAATTCATCTATTTTTCAAGCAATCAATTAGATGATGAGGAACATGATTGTGATATTCCACTCCAGCACACTCAGGACCATTTTCGTAGTGAGCCACTCAGAATTTCACTAGAGTAAAGTGATTTCAAGATATAGGAATCATTATTTGGATATTTAGAGTTTTTTATTGGAATATAACTTGTATGTATGAATGGCAATATAACTATTTTAATGAATTGTACATAATTATGAAGAATTATTTCAATTTTCATTCTACTATATAGTTTGTTCTCTTCTGATACCCTGTTTATTGTTGTACAGATGTATTGGCAGGTAAGTTTGAAAACACTTTATATATTGTGCCAATATTGTATATAGGTAAAGTATTTTTGAAGTAAAACAATGATTATTTTTTATTAAATCATCTTATTGAAACTACGAACTTCACTAAATATGAGAAGATGTGTCTATTATTGCCACAAATTAAACCACAGGAATATTCAATACCAATATGTATCTTTTTAATTTATATTCAAGTCAACATTTTGAATGAACTTTATTATTATTTATTATCATTCTATAATATCTGTTCAAATGCCTGTTTCCTCCTCCTCAGATGCTTCTTCATCATCAGGTCGTGTTCCTTAAGGCAGGAATTCCACTTCAGAGTGAGTCTGAAAATATAAAAATATTGTCCCTAGTTTCAATGTCCTGTACCATTCTGAAATGAATTTAATGACTTTTGACTATGGAACAACTTTTAGAGGAATCAAAGTTCTTGGTAAATTTCATACCGAAACTAATAATTAGTTAGTTAGTATAGGTACAAACTTGTTAAATACCATTTTATTTATATATTTCTACCTTGAACAAACTTGGAACCCTACTCTCTTTCCAAAATCATTTCCTATATTCTTCATTGGCAAGAAACAGTTCCCTTAAAATGTTGGAAACATATAGTATCATGGTCGTTTACTTCAAAAACTCACATTCCTGAAATATAAATATCATTAAGTTTCAAATATTATGCGATTCAAGAAAAAAAGTTCACCTTGATATCCAATGAATATGGCGTGAACCCATTGATGCCTCAGAATTTGAGGCTCAAATTCACAACAATGGGGATTGGAGAAACCATGTCTTGATAATTCAATTACACCTTCACATTCTGGAGTGCGCAGTTTTCAGATGACATTGCAAAATAACACAATCGCACTCACAAACCAATCAACAAACTTTGATAGAAAACCAATACTAGAAGAAATGATTAGGTATAATTGTTATTTCCAAGAAAGGAAATCAAAGTTCAACACATCCACAAAGACGAAGTTATAAGTTAATGACAACTGTCAGAGAATGATTTTATGATTACATGAATCTTCTCCATCGTCTTCCTATCAAATATCACGTCAATGATGGAAAGCACGTCTGTGGTTGAGTACATATTGGAGAAAAATAGAAGAAGGGAATGTCAACCTAATTTGTCTATTTTGACAGAAACAAATTGGCTTTTTCCATTTTCAGGATGCCAGCGCCACTTGACAGGCAGACAGATTTTGATTCAAAGAACAGACAATATTGTACCTCCTAGCGTACTAGGTCGCCTACTAGGTTTTCATTTAGATCGACAATGGTTCAGTAGTACAGAGACATCAATGTGAACCAAGTAAACTAAGTTATTCCTTTTTTATTCCTAACCCAAGCATTTTTCATGGTCCTGTCAAGTTTGTAAATAAAAATCTGTCATGTTGAAACCCAAAAATGAAACATTATCATGAAAGATATTATCAAGTATGAAATAACCATCTACCTATACTTGAATGGAAGCAGGGAGATGTTTAGGCAATGCTGTATTAGGTTGACTTATGATGCAACTTGAATTTAAGTTGGAACTGTGGAAACTTCGGAAACTCATCAGTGCTTTCACACTTTTTCGACATGCAAGCCAAGCAGAAAGGTAGGGGCTGCTTATTTCCTTCTATATTTTTGATAAGTTACTATATAATTCATGAAATACCGTTATTTGCAGTGAAAACATGTCTTTAGTTATGTAAACTATGTACACATCGGATTCACTATACTTGAAAATTTCAGGTACCTACCTACAGCGAAGAGTACCTACATGAATAGCTTTTCAGTTGAAAAACGAAAAACTATGAGTGATACAAACAGATTGATGTGGAAGAATCGCATGAGGAATTATTATGTGAGTAATGTTTAGAAGAAATGTACCAGAAGGATGATGATGTTTGAGAACAGCTGAATGGAAAATTTCCCATCTGAAATGAATATATAGAAGCAATAAGGTTAGACTCAATCTGTTTATTTCATCAATGTTTTATGGATATTCTGCTCCAAACTCAAAATATCAAGATGCTGGGATATTTAGAATTTTTTTTATTGAAAAATAACTTCTATATGTAGGAATGACAATACAATTATATTTTTTTAATAAATTGAATATAATTATGAAGAATTATTGCAATTTTTATTCTACTAATTTGTTCTCCTCTGATACCCTGTTTATTGTTGTACAGATTTATTGACAGGTAAGTTTGAAAACATTATATATTGTACCAAAGGTAAGTATTTAGGTTAAATATATGTTTTGCTGAACAATGATTATTTTTTATAAAATCATCTTATTGAAGCCACTAACTTCACTAAATATGAGAAGATGTGTCTATAATTGCCACAAATTAAACCATAGGAATATTCAATACCAATATGTATAACTTTTTAATTTATATTGTCAAAATTTTGAATAAACATTATTATTATTTATTATCATTCTATAATATCTGTTCAAATGCCCGTTTCCTCCTAAGATGCTTCCTCATCTTCAGGTCGTGTTCCTTAAGGAAGGAGTTTCTCTTCAGCATCATATTCCAAACTACATTGATGAGTCTGAAACTATAAAAATATTTGATATCTATTTTGTCCCCAGTTTCAATGTTCTGTACCATTCTGAAATGAATTCAATGACAATTAACTGGAACAATTTTTAGAGGTACCAAAGTCAAGTTCTTGGTAATTTTTATACTGAAACTTATAGTTCTAGTCAACTAGAAACCAATAAGCTGATTGCTACAAAAAGTTTGTATAGGTAGGAACTTGTTAAATATCATTTTATTTATATATATACCTTCCTTAAACAAACTTGGAACCGAACCCTCCTTCCAAAACCGTTTCCAATTCTTCATTGGCAAGAAACAGTTCCCTTAAAATGTTGGAAACATACAGTATCATGTTCGCTCACTTCAAAAACTCCCATTCCTGAAATATCAATGCATCAAGTTTCAAATATTATACGATTTAAGAAAAAAATTTCACCTTGCAATCCAATGAATATGGCATAAACTCATTGATGCCTCAGGATTTGAGGCTCAAATTCACAACAGTGGGGATAGGAGAAACCAGGTCTTGATAATTTTACACCTCCACCTCCTGGAGTGCGAAGTTTTCAGATAACATTGCAAAATAACACAATCGCACTCACAAACCAATCAACAAACTGCAATAGAAAACTAATACTAGAAGAAACAATTAGGAATAATTGTAATTTTCAAGAATACGAATTCAAAGTTCAACATATTCACAAAGACGAAATGATAAGTTAATGACAACTGTCAGAAAATAATTTTTTGATTATGACATTTCAATCTCATGAAAGAATCTTCTTCATCGCCTTTGTATCGAATATCACGTCAATGATGGAAAGCACATCTGTGGTTGATTAACATATTGGAAAAAAATAGAAGAAGACAATATCAACCTAATATGGTCTATTTTGACATAAACAAATGAGCTTTTTCCATTTTCAGGATGCCAGCGCCACTTGACAGGCAGACAGATTTTGATTCAAAGAACAGACAATATTGTACCTCCTCGCGTACTAGCTGGTACTAGGTCGCCTACTAGGTTTTCATTTAGATCGACAATGTCTCGATAAATAGTGGTTTGTTCACATTTTCATTATCAAATTCGTGTTTTTCAGACAAAAATACGTAAGTACCAAAAAACATTTTCGAAAAAAAACCCATCGCATGCTAAATGCAGTTTTACCCAAGTTCTTTTATATTAATTCATTCGAGTTAAAATAGGACCAAATTATCTGTAACTAGATATTCGAGAGAACCTCCAAAACCCGAAAACCGAAAAGGCCGAAACCGACATTTTGGAATGTCATCGTTTCCAGGTCAAACCAAACCAGCGTTGCCAGTTGTAGTTTTATGGTAATTTCATGCAAAGGAAAAATCGTGACCCTATTTTGTTTGTAAAGGTCGTGTCTCGATCACGATCCAACAATTTGATCAAATTTGTTCAAGTGACGTCGTTTGAAATGTCAGAAAATTGTTGTCACACGATCTGTAGATTTTTGAACAAGAATATTGGCTAAGTAGGTTCTCTGAAATAGGAAGAATCACAAGGAAAAATTAAACAAAAACTCATTCTATGGTGAGTATTTTGTGTTGTATTTGTAATGCGAAGTGATTTTAAAAAAAGAGGAAGATATTATATTCAATAAGATATAATGGTTTCAAAGAAGAAATATTCGAAGAGGAGTCCTGATTTTTTATGAAGTCAGACTGGGAGATATTCCATAGTTAATTTCAAGACTACCTAAAGATGGATGAGAGATGTTTCAGATTTTTATCAATCCATATATATGCGCGTGTAATCAACCAAGGGATTGAAGCAAGATGAAAATATTCTTATAATTATCCGAAGTGGTCCTCAGTCCAATTACCAGGACATGCATTTTAGAAGTATTGATAATATTAATGATAGTATTTCTTGTTGATTCCTAAGATATAAAATGATTATCAATGAAGGAACCATGAAAACAAACATCCTAACCTTATTGTTTGATCCAACATGACAAATATTTAAACAAATTCTTAATTTCCACTGCTGTTTGAATCGACGTCACTGATGACATCACAGATCTGTAGTTTGACCGAATTGTTGGACCGTGAGACACAGCATTCACAGTCTTGTTAGTATTTCATCAATATTATGACGCAAGAGCATGAATCTGCTTTAATCAACTGGTGCAAAATCATAAAATTCACTTGGTTTGCAAAAAATAAACAGTCTGAATCTGAGATTATCAGAAGCATGAGCATTTTCACAGAACTAGGCTTAGTTCTGTGGGACGAGACAATCATTATTGAGAAGATTACTCTCAAATTCTGTTCTTTACTATTAAATGGTTGAAATCTTGCTATTATGATTACTTGCCTGTTTCATCCATACATTTTCTATTGTTTTATGTCATGGAGCTGGATACAGGGCCGTTATTGTTAAAGGTACCTACCATTTTCACAGAAGTGCCAATCATTAATTACACTGACATCAACTATTAATATCTAGATCACTAGTAGGACCATAAGATATAATTTCATTTGTCCGATTCCGCCACCGGAATCACTTCAATGTGTCGTTTTATTTGCAACTTTTCCGATTCCGTTTGCTACTTTTCATTTCGTTTGACTACAACGAATGATGCGGAATGACTGTTGACATTTGTCAAAATCGTATTGAATTTACGAAAAACGAAACATTTTGAAGGTAGAAGACTTTAAGAAGACATTCTCATGGTAAGGTTCATAAGTATACGATTCTTTAAAGTAAGTCTATGTTTATTCCCAGATTAAATGAATTCTCTCGATCTCAGAGAAGTTTCTCCCATTACCACAAATATATAAATAAATCCTTTATATTCTATTCTTATCATTATATGTCAATTCTCTCATGCAAGGTCATGAAAATGATGCCATGAAGTTACTCGTTTTATTTGTAAACGTCATTCTGTTCCCACCACCGCTAACAGAATGGTACAAATAAAGCGCAACTATAAGCTGTGCCTCTCACGAAATTTTACTTGAAAACATGAAACATGTGCATTTAGGACCGATCATGTGTCTGACTACTTACTCTTGCTCATATGATTTTCAACACCAAGAAGAATGACAACGCCCTTTTTCATGAACGACAGTTTAGAGGTTCCTACGAATTGACCAAGAAGCGATTATTTTTGGCGAGCAATTCACTCGAGACTTTCGGGTTCTGGAATATGGCATATAGCGGCCTAGATAGTAATTACATCATAAAATGTATCGTGATTTGCGTATAACATCTTATTCCATCAGATAGAAATGACTGACATTGCGAAAATTATGATACTCCATCACGCCTGAATGAAATATAATAAAAAACAAGTCAAAGTTATGAATCCGTTTTTCCATCATGTGTCATTGACAATTTCTTCTCGTTGTATATAGCAGATTTTCTAGTAATGTGAAAATTATGAAGAATAAATCTTGGATTTAGGTAATTTTTTTGCCAACCGGCAACTCTGCATTTTGTGCCTGCTGGACATGAGGAGCAGCGCTACTCGTGGCGGTTTCAGAAATCTTCTTCTCGCTTGCCATCAAGGTGGCTGGTTGCCGATTTCGTCGTACAGGTTTTGGGAATAATATGGAATAGGGGACTCGTTACACCAGTCTCTAGGCATCTTGTACAGGCCCTAGAAAGCTTTGGTAACCTCGGTTCATTAACAGAACATATATCCGTGGTGGAATTCCAAACCAATCAGGATGATTTTGAATTTGACGATGAATTTGAATAGCGCAGATATTGGCTGTAAATTTCAATGCACATGTGTGGCAAGAATAATAATTTTCCTATCGAGGAACAGTGCAACGTATCATAGTCCAAGAGCCGGCTGCAAATTTCGACCCTCATCTGATAACAAAATGATATATGTCCCAAAGGCATGTGGAACCAATGAAGTTTACCGAACGGCACCTGTGCCCATCACTATCCTTAGCAAGCGGATTGAAAAATTGCACTTTCCTGTGCGGAAATTCGCACTCGATTTCTTTATTTGATAACGAGATAAGAAAACCTAGCTGCGCCTCTGCTCAGTCTGAGGCAAATCACGGCACAGCGATTTATTTGCTGCTTTTATTCTGGACATACTTTCGTTATGTGATTACAAGTTGAAACAAGAAGCGAATAAATAAGATGATGTCATCTTTGCGAATATCCAAACGTGCCGCGAATCAAACTCATCTAAGTCAGTGTCAGAGCGTCAAAACTTCCGAGAATATATTTTACCCCCCTCTGAAGATAATATCCGATGGACCATTGAAAAACTCATCATGTGGATTAAAATACTTGATGTATATAGTGGGAGTACTACATGAGTTCCACACTGGTCCATCAGATATTATCTCTCTACGGGGGTGAAATATTCACGGAAATATTGACGCTCTCTGCCACTAACTTAGATCAATATATCTGAATCGCGGCACTTTTGAAAATTCGCAAAATGGATATTTTTCCCTTTCTTTTCGTTTCAACTTGTTATCACATGACGGAAGTTTGTCCGGAATAATAGGAGCAGATAAATCGCTGAGTCCTGGATTTGGTTCAAACTGAGGGGTGGCACAGGTAGGTTATTGAGATCTACCATACAAATCACACAATTGGTATCGGATGGCATAATTCTTATCTCGTTATAGAATCGCGAAATCGAGTGCAAATTTCTGCACAGGAAAGTGCAATTTTTTAATCATCCTGCTCAGGATAGTGAATGGCACAGGTGTTGTTCGATGAATTACAATGTAGTTATTTCTTATTGTGACATATATGGCTTTTCCTAATCAGATGACGGTAGAAATCTGTAGCCGGCTCTTCCACTATCACGTATCGCGGTAACATCTCCATCGACTCCATTTGCGGTCCCTGTTTTGCTAATTGTTCCAATGTTCCAATTTGTAATAAAATATGTAAACCGTAAATTTTGTGTTCTCAATATGTGAATTTTCCCCAGAACAGGTGAGGATTCTTTCACTTTCATTATTTGAATACTTTGCCTGACGTGGTTTTTGTCTTTCTTATTGTAGTACTTCCTGTAACAATTTTGCTGATGATGAATCTTTGAAGCTTCGAAACATGTCCCAATTTCCAATTTATATAAAGTATAGTTTTGGTGGAGTTGACTGAAAAGGGCGCCGTACATCATGCTATTTACCAGCAAGTTCCATGCAATGCAATTTTTGATCGAACAATGCGCATGCGTCTATGATATTTCACGGCAAGTTTCATGCAAGTTTCGTAATAGAACCAGTCCTATTTTTCCTGCAATTTCAAGGCAAGTTTAGTGAAATTCACCGTAGCATCTTGATAAAATTCAAATTTTCTCCATAACGTGGCCTGAAACACCAAATAACCTCAAAAAGTACATATAAGGCTTAAAAACCTGAAAATAGTGAATATTAAAAAAAAATATGACAGAAATATCTCAATGTACGGCGACATGCAATAAATTGAGAAAATTGCGATAAAATTGCATTGCCTCAAACTTGCCGAGAAATAGCATAATGTACGGCGACCTTAAGATTTTCTTCCTGTCCATTGATAAATGTCTCTCGCTAGTATTTCAATTAGTAGCTTGCTGCTGTGCTGCTTGTTGTGATAAACAAGCCAACACACGATATATCTTCTGTCATTATAGTTAATCTAAGTTTGAACTTTCGAGTAGCTCAATAGCTCAGTGGTCTGTGTATCTGACTTCCACTCAACTATTTCATTTTCCTCCATCCCCCTTCAAACCACCCACCACTGATAGCGACTGATCAGCTTCCCCACCCCAATGAGATCACCTATATAAGGGGCTTGGTCCAAGGAGATAGGCCTCTTAGACTAACACTTCACAAATACGCCCACATTCCGTCTCCGAGCCCTAGCAAGATGTCCTGCTTTCTGAAATGTGTTTGTGAAATTTGTGCTGTAATGTAATATGTGTGAACTGAGATGTTTATAACTAACTCAGTGTGAACAATGAAGGTCTTTAATACTTCCATGACGGTGGCTCGCATTCAAATCCCTGCAAGGCGTAATTTTTTTTTCAAGTAATTTTTCGAAAAATATACTTTTCAGGAAAAAGGTTCATTCAGGCCGAGTCAGGTCAAGAGTTGTATCCCTTCCATGCAGAATAGTTATATTTGTATCGTGTGTACGGTTCTAAAGCTGTAATATGCATATCTCAATATAAAATATAGTGTTGAACTGGCTTAATAGGCGATGCGCCATATATAGAAATAGTAGATATATGGATAAGACCTTAGATCATACAGGAAGTATGATCTAAGGATAAGACAGTGATCGAAAGTGCGCGGAGCGCTCGTTAGGAAAGCACATCGTACCTCCTGCACGATAGTCCAGGCAACTTGATTTTTTCTCAGATAGCGGTTTTATGGAGATATTTCGATCATATGAATTGGTGACAATGGATATGAATAATTCACATTGAAACATTGGAGACAAAGAGATAGACAGAGAAGAGAATGACAGACGACAGGGTTAGTTATCATCATTTGCGCCACTTACGTCACTTTTCAATGATATTTTAAAATATCATTGAAAATTGTATATTATTCGATATGGCTTGAGAACTTTGTGTTGCTTGTGAATATTTTATTTTGCCTCAACCAGTAAGTGACTTATGGCATGGCAATGAAATCGCAGATCTGTATGATGTTGAACTATAGAAATATGAGTTGATACATATGGTTTATCAATGTGTGTTAAGATCAAAGAAAAACCTCAAATACGATCGAGAAATGTTATGTTGTGAATTGTGATCAAGATGTTTATAAGTTGACAGGCATCTTAGTTGTGGAATAGTATATTCTTCGACGAGCGTATAATGATAGCTATTATACGCGAATAGAAGACTATACTTTCTCTACCACTATACGATAGTCAGAAATTTAATGTAATCTAATTATTATATTTATGATAATAATATTTTTGATGTATGAATTTTAATGATATATATGATGATACAATTGACAGGAATTTTTATTATTCAACGAACTCAATGATGAAGCAACACAATAATCATTAGGTCAGTAAATTATGTTTCTTGTACTTAGTGACTAAATTTTTAGTGATATTCTCACAATTCGTGAAATTTTACTGCTGGTGTTGCATTTAAATCAACACTGACATTTTTATTTATATTGCTATGGTTGATGTTTTTTGTGTGAAGGAACTGTTATTTGATGATGATGAACATTGTTCGATTCATTGAAGAATTCGAATCTGCCGTTTTTTTTTATTCAACATGGAATCTTCAAGAATTCCTTCTGCCGCACCGATGAGCTCTTCCAGCCACCATGTCTTTTCAATGCTGTTATACCTCCACCTGCATTGACAAGCAAAGCAATGCCCGGTGTACATCTCGGGATTTGGTAGCTTATTCAAAAATGTAACTATTTGTTTTCCCATTGCTGCAAACTTATTAATTCCAATTTTCTAAAGAGTACATTTTCCTTTTTGGTAATTCATGAAAAAATTGGAAATCCCAACATTTGCTGCTCGTATATCAATGTACTTTTTACAAAATTGATAAAACTTCCCGGTTACAGTGAACCTCCTTACAATTTTTGTTTTGTTCTCAGGAATAGTTATCATCCATGGAGATCCAAGATCTTGAATTACTTCAATATTCATAGCGTACATTTTTATGGAACGGCAAGCCTCCATTTTATCCTCCAGATATCAAAGTTAAAACTCAATTGGCAAGGTGATCGACCGTTGGGGGCGCTGTTTCAAAACAAGATGGCGGCAAAGAGTGTGTAGTTTGTTTACAATATTTCTTGAGATTTGCATACATTTTCTTCTTGATATTTTATCGTGTTATTTGAGGTTATTGTTGAACTTTTTACTGAAATCATGATATTTTTTGTTGGATCATACTGTTTCATCGTGATGTGAGGAAAATAAACACCTACTGACTGAATCGTGGACCAAATAGTCTGAGCTTTCTTCAAACCAGTGCATTTCTGTGGGACAGTTTACGGGATATCAAAAATCACAAGCATATCCACGTCATCAGAAGCTGATATATTCACCATAATACCTCTATAACTCCACTCTTCAAGCAAAAGGATCCTACAGAACACAAATGGTGATACCAGGAGTGAAGTTTTTCAACAGTGAACAGCCTTCTGTGAACATATTGAAAGCCATCCCTGAACAATGTGTTAACCTATTCGACTATTTTGTGCTAAATATTATAGCCATCAGAATCATGTGCAATTGATCCAATGATTGATACAATAGAAATCAGCAGCAACAAGCTCTAATGAGTCTAAACCAAGAAATAATTCAACACCAAAGGCATCCTGACATTACTGTGGATTTAATAGTAGATAAAACTATCAATGGCCTTTCTTCAACAATATTACTTCCAGGCTTTGAGGATTGTTCACAGTGCAACTCCCATACCTCATATTATATTATGGTGCTTCACTGCATTAACTGCAAATTGTCATGATCCTATATATGTGCCATGTGTGTGAATAGGCCTTTTCATTTAGTTGTGATTTTAACAGACATGCGCTGGATCTCAGATCCAAAATTTGGAGGGGTAAAGCGAAGTCTCATTGGCTATAGGTCCGACACAAAATTTGATTGGCCCATTCGGTTTTTATTGATTTTCTATCGATTGTCATTTGTCAACAGTGTCGACCACCAGAGGCGTTCGTCAACCATCGTTGCCAGACCTACTATTTTAACAGTAGATCTACTGTTTTTGTCTCCGTTCTACCACTCTACTGCTCTACTGTTCAAGGCAATGGCCTGAATGGTCATGTTATAATATGACATAACTACCTAATATGTAACAATGAATAATTATTGTGGCATCACAGTAAGAAGATGTATGATAAAAATATACCGGAATAATCATATTCAGTCAGATTAGTAAAAAATTAGATTTCATTTTCAGTTCGGTTGAGGATAATACAAATTTTATTTCTTATTTTATTATTTTTTGTTATCCTTTGTTCGATTTTTAATAGGTATAGAGATCAACCATAATCATGTTTTCGTTCAATATATAGGTTTCTATATTTTTTTCATCAATTATAATAGCAAATTGTGATGATTATCAAAATCTACTGTTCAGTTTTGATGATCTACTGATTTTTTTCTCAGTTATCTACTGCTCCGGCAAATTTTCATCTGGCAACACTGTCGTCAACGTCAATCGTCATTGAGATTTGAGAAATGGCGTCTTGGTATTTTCGTTTCTAGTTTCTATATTTCATAATTTTCAATTACTATTCCTGGTGTGTATTGATTGTATTGTGATAATTCAATTAGGAATAAACGTGACTTATTCCTTACCGAAGAGTGTGGTGCAAGTTTTTTTGGTGAAAATGGTTTTGACATGTTTTGTTTGTAGCGCGGAGTGGAGTAATAGAAATAATTTCCGTTCATTTCACAGGTGAGTTTGATACCTTCATCCATTCCACTTTTCCATCATCATAATTATAGATTTCATATATGAATTGATAGACAGTGTCTACCTCTCGAATATTATTGAGTATATTTATTGAGGACAACATCTGGGGGAACAAAGAAAGATCTGGAAGAGTGGTAGTGGTGAGCAAATTATGTATCTGCTTCGTTCAAATCAAAAACTCAAGGAGCTTTTCTGACTAAAGTGCCGTTGACTGGATATTTCTACTGAGAAAATGTTCTATTATTGCATATTCTTATTAACCATTTATTTGTTCACAACCACTCTCAACGCTTTTCCACCTCCTTGTGGTCATTTTATTCTGTTTTGCTATTTCTAGTTATGGAATCATCTTGATTTCCAAAATCTATCATTTTAGACATTTCCTAGTTATTGAATCTCTATTTCCACCTTTCACTTCTGACAAATATATACTAATAGTCAGCCAGTCCCCAAGATGGCATTATACTAATAATAATAATCTATTATTTTCTAAGAAACAAAATAATATACATGTTTATATCAGGAAAAACAGAACATAAATAATAATATATAAGTCTAGGAGTTGACCTCCAAGTTAACTATGACAGTGTATCTCAGTTGATAGGTACATGATATAAAATGTAAATCTTCAAATAGGTGATCAATATCAAAAATAAAATTGATATCAATTCATAATGTCAGCTGGAAATATAAGAAGAAGGCAATTTCTGATTCTGATGGTCATGAGGTTTTCTGTGAATATACTCAATTTGGTGTTTCTGTACCAACAATTATTATTATCTCACTGGTTTGATATTGAAATAACATGTTCAGTAGCATTCAGAAATGTTGATATTCTTATTGCTGAGTTAGACACTGTTTATTTTCAATAAATATCAACAATCCTTTTTGCATTTGTAAGTGAATTAGTCTATCAATATATTGATTGAAAATTCACAAGTCTTTCCTGAAATTGTAGAATTCCTATAAGGACTCTGAAAAGAGAAGAAAATGGGCAGAATTCTTGGAGCTGACTGACAATCATATCAATATGGATATAGATATACATGTTTGCACAGCTCATTTTCCAGATTATCACTTCATTATGAAACCTGGTGGAAAATGTTTGCTTGAAATGTATGACAATACCTATTCTGAGAGGTGGACCATCAATGAGGTGAGTAATTAATCTAACAACATTCAATTGTGACTCAATTTGAGAGACATTCAAAGGAATGAATGGATCCATCATCCATTCAATTTTTTTTTGCTGATATTCATCATGCAATTTCTTCATTATTCATCCCAAAAAACATCCATTGTACCAAATAGCTTATAATATATATATACAGTGTGTATCTGATGGATATCAAAACACTTTTTTTTTTATTGGATAGGTATTCAAAATGTCGCTTCCTCTTTTCAAGCACCCTGTATTTCATGCTGATGCAAATCGGTGAGTACAGGTATGTTTCAAGTGATTCTGATTCAGAATTCATCTTTTTTTTAGTGAAGAACTATTATGATGAAAAATATTGCTCACTTATTCTTTTTCTTTTTTTTTCTCATACATTGTATATTTGAATGATGAGAATTGATATCAATATGTTTCAAGTAATTCTCAATAGTGATTTGTCATCCGTTCTACCTCAGTTATTCTACATTTTCTGATCACATTTTGAAGAAATAATGATAATTCGTTTTTTCAAACACCCTGTGTTTTGAGATGATGAAAATCGACACAGGTATGTTCCAAGTGATGCTGATTCAGAATCCATCATTATTTTTTCTGAAAAAAATCCATATTAGTACTTTTTGAAATATTGGTCCATGAAATTGATCACAGAGTTGGCTATGATTAGAGTCCAGGAATGAAATCACTCTCTTGTTGAATGGATATTTTGAATACCTATCCAACAAAAAACAGTTTTTCGGAATGGATAAGATAATTTTACAGGGGTAGTAAGTCCTTAAGGTATATGAATGACAAGATGTTGACACTTCATCAGTAGGGTAGTACGCACAAAATGCCCCTAATAAATAGGTTGGGTTAGGATAACACTTTGTATATTTAATACAAGAATGACATCAATGTCATAGTTTGATAATATTCTGTATATTCTCAGAATATTATTTGACAAAAGATTCTGTGAATATGTTGAATATTATAATATTCTATGATCATTCTAAGGACATTCTATCACAATATTACAAAATGGGTATATTTGAACGTTGTTTTTTTAGAGTATTAATTTTTTTCTATATCATCAGAATATTTGCAAGGAATATTCCATTAATGTTCACAATATGCTGAAAATATTATTTCATGAACATTCTGGAATATTATATCTCGGGAGCTTCCAGGAATGTGATTTCATAATATTATTAGAATATTCGCACCAAACAAGCCATGCATATTCGCAACTTTCTGAGAATATTTTATGAATATTCCTTAGAATATTCTACAAGATGACATTTCCGCAGCTTGGAAGAATATTCTGAGAATTTTCATGCCATCTGGGATATGAATATATTTCCATAGATTGTTGAACCATGAACAAAATAACTAATTTGTTATATGGAAATTTTTTTCATCCCAGATTCAATAGGGTTTGTAGAAAAGTTATAGAAGAGTGAGTATATATTCATGGCTATTCAAAATCAAGGAAGGAGAAAAGTATAAATATCTAAATGTGACAATTTTATTTCATCAAAGGAAAATTCTTTGAAAATTCAAAATTATCTACTTTCATGCAAGTGTGAAGAAATAAATTTTGATAATATTGAGTATGGTAAATCATTTGATGGAGAATTTTGAATTTTTATTTATTTGAATTTAATGGCGTTATTTTTAACTGAACAACAAGTTATTGACATTCTTAAAATTGTGTTCCAAATATTCAAACAATAATTTAAAATATATTTTCTCATCCATAGGCTGAAAACAAGTGATTGAAAGAAGATGATAATAAATTACAAAGGAGGATGAAGGAGTTGGAGGCTAAGGGCTAAGAAAGTCTTGAGTAACTTTGTGGAAAGTTTGAAGCAGAACTATAAAAATGTAAGTTTTATACATCTCTTACTTTGTAAAAACTTCACAAACGATAAGATTCACACAAAATTCTCAGACACATGACATGTTTCGCTAACACAGTAGCTTCGTCGCTCAACGCTTGGGGTATATCACTCATTTTGAAAATGCCGGATACTGCATGATGATCTAGTCATGCTATCGCCATCTAGATGACAGCGTCATGCTGTGTATGCCGTGGCCACAAGGCCCTACCTTCTAACGCCACTAGATGGCAATAGCATCGCTAGATCATCATGCAGTATCCGTTGTAACTTGTAACTTCTTTGTTTCTTCCATGAAATTAAATCTGCCAGGATACTGTGAAAAGATGAAGAAAATTCATCCACATCAATGGCTGTTTGAATATATCACATAATAATTCCGTGAAGCATTTGATCTGGAGGACCTGCTACAAACAACAAGCAAGATCTGATCTGGCAGGACATTCATCACCATCCATTATCACCAATAGGTACCATTCATGTGAAGCAAATATAAAAATGTGAAGATAATCCAAATGCTGTATTTCCAGTAGTTTTATATTTCTTCTCATGTTGTTTTCTGTATCTGTGTATGTATTTGAACTCTATAATATTCAATGGTTACATTTTTTCACATCAGAGCTAGTAGTAAAAAATCCTGTTTGAGAGTAAAATCAGTTAATCTGGAAATTGCCATAAAACTCTTCAGTTAATTGCTTCTGATTATTGACCAGCATGATAAACAATAATGATTTTGATGCTAGAAGTGTTGATGAACCCTTTTTTCATCTGAATATCACCATAATAACTAACTTATTTTTTTCATGTAGACTACCATTTTGTATAATAGTTTTCAATGGAATGAATACATGCCAACAAAATTATGTTGTTCCTTATGAGCATCCTACAACCGTTTTCAATTTTCTTGAAAACAGACTGTAGAAAACATAGTATACATACCAAGCAAACTTGAAATGAATATTTTCCTATTATAATTTCATGGAGTTATTATTTTATTAAATTAGTAGCATTATTTCTATGTTGGCCTACACACCTGGTGACACATTAGAAAAGTACCACCCCCAAGAATATTTTATTTTTGACAGTAGAAAAAAACTAAAATAGCCTCACAGGGGATTTTTTGCCGACAAGAATTGACAAATAAATTTTTACCTACAGAAAAATATATAGGAGGCAGCAAAAAGTGTGTGAATTTTGAATTGGAACACTATTTCTCAGTTTATGAGCATTCAGAAATAATAAAGTTTGATCGATTTTGAATGATTTTCAAAAGGAGGCCTTTTCAATGATTACAATAATGATTTTCAGTGATCACTACCAATGAGAATTGATTGTCATAGATAACATCAATATACCTCGATTTATAGATAGATATATATATGATAAGTATGTTATGTTCAGATATACAGTCTAGCCTCGGCTAAAGCAGATCTGAACATATATTCAAATCACGAATATCCTTATCAAATACTCATTGGTCTATATTTATTCCCGTTCAACAATACACTATAATGTATCTACCTTTATATTTGAATCTTCTGAGAATAAATATTATTATTATTATATAGGGTGTTCTATTCAAAATTCCTACACTTTTTGTTGCTTCCTGTATATCTTCTCATATAGTGAAAACGTATCTTGTGTTTTGAGGAAGAAAAAAAATCCCCTGTGAGTAGGTTCATTTTATTCTCCTTCTACCGTAAAGACTAAGAGTTACATTGTGTCACCCAGTATAATGTATTATATTTCTCTTCTCAAGTGTGTTTTGTCAATATAATGACTAATCATTTTAATCCTTATTAATTATCAAAAATAATGAATAAGTTCAATTTTTCCATATTTTGTTTTAGTTATTTTCTAGAAGTTGATATTGGTAGTGCTGTAGTGTAATGAATTTTTGAACGTAATAATTATATTATTATATTCAGCTCCCTTTATTTTTTATTACTCAGCAACAATGATGAATAAATGTTCCATGTTAGTTCTAAATTTCAATATTTTGTTTTGAATAACTTCTAGAAGTAAATCACTACCTAATGCTGTAGAGTAATGATTTTTTTGATATAATAACTATTATTACATTTGATGGATTCATTCTTAGTACCTACTTATCAAAAAGGATGAATAAATGTTCTGTGTTAGTTCTAAATCTCTTTCTTAATTTGCTTTCAATCATTTTCAAGAAGTGAATCAGTAAAGATGTAGTTCAAAGAATTTTTTATGTAATAACTGTTATAACATTTGCTCCCCTTCATTTTTAATACTCAGCAAAAATAATTCATCGATGATATATTTTATTTTGTAATGTTTATATTTTGTTTTAGTTATTTTCTAGAAGTGAATCATATATTTTCAATATAATAACAACTGTAAATATATTTGCTGGCTTCATTCTTAATACTCATCAAATGTTCTGTTACTGCTAAATTTTCATATTTTGTGTTAATTATTTTCTAGAGGAAGTGGATCAGTAAAGATGTAGTGTGAACAATTTGTTGATGTAATAACTTATAACATTTGCTACCCTTTATTTTCAATACATTAATGTTCTATGTTATTTTGCAATGTTCATATTTTCTTCTAATTATTTTCTAGAAGAGAATCAGTAAAGATATAGTGATGTTTTTTTGATATAATAATTATACAATTGCTCCCTTTTATTTCTAACATCAAAAATAATGAATAAATGATCTGTTAATTTTGAAATGTTTATATTTTGTTTTCATGACTTTCTAGGAGTGAAACAGTAATAATGAATTGTAATAAATTTGTGAATCAGGAATGCTGTCATGTATGAATTTTTCGAAAATACCTAATTATAAAATGTGCTTTCCTTTATTATTTTCACAGCAAAACTGATTAATAAATGAATGATATATGTTAGTTATAATTTGAATATTATGTTTAATGATCTAATGAAGTAATCACAAATTTATCAGAAATTGTTGCATATAAAATATAACATTATGTTACAGACTGGACTTTTCAAGCTTTCAAATAGTTTGATTTATATTGTAAGCATATGGCATTAGATAATACACCTGTAGTCATTAATAATCATTTTGATATATTCTTTATATTGCAATTTCTAGTAAATTATTAGGATAATATAATATATAAATAAGGGTAATCAGAGAGTATTGCATTGAGGATGAGTTATCCTTATTCAAATATTGAGAACTTGAGCAAAATTAAATGCTATGGTAGAAAAATTTAAAACTCAAAGAAATGTGAGTGGTGCCTTAATTTTGAACAGGAGTATTATCATTTTGATATCAGAAAATGATCTGACATTCTTTATGTATTCCTTGATATTATTCACTAATTTGAATTTATAATAATTAAATAACTCAGAATGGTCTTGATTTTTATTTTGCTTGTGAATAATCAAATGTGGCCTTTCGTCCAGATACAAAATAATGTGTTGATTATTCATATTAAAGAAAGCTTTGAACAATTTCTGTCCCAGAGGACTATTCTTTGATAATCCAAAGTACCTATTGTATATTTTCATAGATGACTATGTCACAGATTAACAAACCTTATTGTTAATCTGTGACTATATATGATATAGTTAATGAGTACAGAACAAAAATTAAATATTTTCAATATACTACTAGATAGGTGGTAATTGAAATAGTAAGCTTATACTGCTTGCCTCTAGAAACTAATGCCCTCTCTCAGCATAACTTATCAATGAGTCCAAGCAGAAATGTTCTGACTGTTGGAATTTTGGTATGGCAGTATACAAAATTGAGCAAAATCTTATGTAATAAGTACTTATTCAAAATATAATGAAAATTTATTACTGAACTAATCCCTTTGTATAACATCAATGCCTGATATTAAAACTCTCATGCACACCATAATATCAAAATGTTCCTCCTAAACTGATGAACCTTTTCCACATACTTCAATAGTCATTATATCTTCCATTCCACTTACAGTAACAGCATCAAGAAGCCTCCAAATAGTTTCATGCACACCAAGATCAGAATGTTCCTCCTAAACTGAACCTTTTCTACATACTTCAATAATAGTCATTAGCTTCGCTACCACTTTACAGTAACAGCATGGAAAATAAGCCTCCAGATTGAGAGTGTAGTTACATTTAAAAAAATAAATCATGTAGATTAGACCTACCACATATTACCTGAATCAGGTAGTGAGACTTTTCCTTCATTTCGGTAAATTTAAAGCCACAGAGTTGTATCGTTGAATGAGAGGCTCCTGGTAAAGTTGTATTTTTATTTTTCATGTCGTCAATGGTGCTCAGTGGAGAATAAATACTAGATGAAAACTATTTATAACTCAATCATTCTGCTGTAGAAACCATGTGTACATTTTGTTCCATTATTTCCTGCTTTCTTCAACATGATATCAATTTGATTTTTCTTCTGCATGCACATTATTCTCCTGATCAACATCAAATGAGAAATGTCAATGTCAACAACAATAATTTGAATAATTCCTTAAAAAAATTTTCGCCGCCACTGTCGTTGGAGGCGAGATGTAAACAACGATTGTCATTTGTCATCTAAATGAAAAGACCTATTGTATCCATATAACACACTTTTCATAATGTGAATATTCCCAATATACTTAGAGTAGAGGTAGGTGGCATCCTAGACTGAGTTTTCTTCTTGGAATTCATTTAATATCTTGTAAAGCTAGTTTTTTTTACCATATTGATGAAATCATTGAATAATTTGGGATTCCACCACATAAAACATTGATCAAATGACCTAGGATTTCAGTTAATGTATTTACATGGTATATTATCATAAATTTTGTGATTTGATATCATTTTGTAAACCTAAATTCATCTAATTGAAAATATCTATCCTATCAATCTGTATAGTTCATTATGTTTTGTATACTTTGGAACTGATCTAATGATAATTTTTGAAAATGAAAGTACATTGACATAACATGTGTTTTACTGTACTCATGTCACTCCAAAGAAGTCAAGAAAGAAGTACCTATAAATAGAAGGATCTTCCAGTATACTCCTTCCCTCAGTGCTCATGTATACTGTTTTTCCCTGAATTATTGTACAAGATACCTTCATAAAAATTTACAATTATAAATGAATTTGAAATCCAGGACTTTCATATCTGTAGAAATAAATTAACAATGAGCAAAAGTAAGTATCTTCCTGGTAGGGTAGGTACCTATTTTAAGAGGAATCAGTAAAGATTATAAAGTGAAACTTTGAAATTGCATCAAAAAAGAATGAGGTGTTCATTGAGGTAGTTGTGGAATTAAAATATAAATTTTGAAAACCTACAATAAAACATTACAAAACAGAAAAAAAAGTAGAACCTTCACTTATGAATAAATACAGTTTAATAATAACATACAAGCAGTAAAATTATGAATACATTTTTCCAAGGTACAATTTGAAATGTCATGGATATGTTCAAGTACCCAAATAATCAGTGATATCTCCTTAAAAACTTGAATTCAACTTCAAGGAATCTGGGTTTTGGTTTCAATTTGTGTAACTATTTGCACTCAATTGTAAGATACCCTGGATGGCAACTCCTCCCCTGCTGAAAAATTGAAGAAATGTTAGTACCTACTTCATTTTTGAAGTACATGCAATCTGCATTGGCTATTTTACTACAAAGATGATACTACGAAATAGGAATCTATGGAGGCAGGCTGGCAGGCAGGATGTCATGAACAAGATTTTTATATTGAGTCAAGCATTACAAATAAAACCATAAATTACCCACCTGCAAATGTTCATAGTCTTTTTTCTTGCCCAGCTTTGTGTATTGCAGTTCAAAAGTCAAAGGCATTGAATTTGCTTTATTTTTCTTATAAAAATATTTGGAAGAAAAACAACCATACTTATTTTTCCAAGTCCTGGAGACATTTCCCCATAAACAAAATAGGTATGAACTGTTGATCATTTCAATCATGTTCTCTCTCAGATAGGCACTGCAAATAAGAGTTATTCATCAGTAATTAATAAACAAAGAATCACAAATTCACCTTATTGTTATCATTATTGGACCAATGAATTGAAGAAAGGTAGGAAGTTTTTGTGTTAGTGTGAAGTTATCCACGATTTTCTGGCCACGCTTTATGACGTGTAGAATGTCGAAAGTGGGATAGAGGCAAAATCGCGTGCGGCGTTGCCAGATTTCTCAGCCACGGTTTTATCTCCCATCCACGGTTTTATTTTCCATCCACGGTTTTACTTGTTATTTAGCCACATACCTATTCCCTATTTGTTCAATTTTAGCTACTAATAGGACTTCTCATAGCATTTTGGGTGCTTACATGATTTGAAAAGAATCTGAACCTATTAGATTGTCTTCTCTACTTGAAAGTTTTTTGGCATTATTCATCAGTAATACTTGACTCATAATTATTGATTTCTAACAAATTATGAGGGAAATGATTTTGGAGTTCGAAAAATCTATAGAATCTGTGAATTTTGACAGAATTTCAGAAATGGCTCTGTTAATAGGCCATGTGCGAAGCAGATTTTTTCACTAGAATATCGATGACCTATTGTATCTAAATCGAGGTCGAACTCAATTTGAACTGCCGTAGGAGAACAGGAAAAAATATAATCCGTCAATTTTGACAGAATTTTCGAAATATCTCAGTAAATAGGCCATGTGCGAACTTTATTTTTTCACTAGAATATTGATAAGAATCCATTGTATCTCAATCGAGGTCGAAATCAATTTGGACTGCCGTAGGAGAACAGTAAAAAAATATAATCAGTCAATTTTGACAGAATTTTCGAAATATTTCAGTGAATAGGCCATGTGCGAACTTCACTAGAATATTGATAATAACCTATTGTATCTTAATCGAGGTCGAAATCAATTTGGACTGCCGTAGGAGAACAGAAAAAAAAATAATCTGTCAATTTTGACAGAATTTTCGAAATATCTCAGTAAATAGGCCATGTGCGAACTTTATTTTTTCACAAGAATATTGATAATAATCCATTGTATCTCCATCGAGGTCGAAATCAATTTGGACTGCCGTAGGAGGACAGAAAAAAAATATAATCTGTCAATTTTGACAGAATTTTCGAAATATCTCAGTAAATAGGCCATGTGCGAACTTTATTTTTTCACAAGAATATTGATAATAATCCATTGTATCTCCATCGAGGTCGAAATCAATTTGGACTGCCGTAGGAGAACAGAAAAAAAATATAATCTGTCAATTTTGACAGAATTTTCGAAATATCTCAGTAAATAGGCCATGTGCGAACTTTATTTTTACACAAGAATATTGATAATAATCCATTGTATTGAATCGAGGTCGAAATCAATTTGGACTGCCGTAGGAGAACAGAAAAAATATATAATCAGTCAATTATGACAGAATTTTCGAAATATCTCAGTAAATAGGCCATGTGCGAACTTTATTTTTTCACAAGAATATTGATAATAATCCATTGTATCCCCATCGAGGTCGAAATCAATTTGGACTGCCGTAGGAGAACAGAAAAAAAATATAATCTGTCAATTTTGACAGAATTTTCGAAATATCTCAGTAAATAGGCCATGTGCGAACTTTATTTTTTCACAAGAATATTGATGATAATCCATTGTATCCCCATCGAGGTCGAAATCAATTTGGACTGCCGTAGGAGAACAGAAAAAAAAATATAATCTGTCAATTTTGACAGAATTTTCGAAATATCTCAGTAAATAAGCCATGTGCGAACTTTATTTTTTCACAAGAATATTGATAATAATCCATTGTATCTCCATCGAGGTCGAAATCAATTTGGACTGCCGTAGGAGAACAGAAAAAAAATATAATCTGTCAATTTTGACAGAATTTTCGAAATATCTCAGTAAATAGGCCATGTGCGAACTTTATTTTTTCACAAGAATATTGATAATAATCCATTGTATCTCAATCGAGGTCGAAATCAATTTGGACTGCCGTAGGAGAACAGAAAAAATATATAATCAGTCAATTATGACAGAATTTTCGAAATATCTCAGTAAATAGGCCATGTGCGAACTTTATTTTTTCACAAGAATATTGATAATAATCCATTGTATCTCCATCGAGGTCGAAATCAATTTGGACTGCCGTAGGAGAACAGAAAAAAAATTTTATCTGTCAATTTTGACAGAATTTTCGAAATATCTCAGTAAATAGGCCATGTGCGAACTTTATTTTTTCACAAAAATATTGATAATAATCCATTGTATCTCAATCGAGGTCGAAATCAATTTGGACTGCCGTAGGAGAACAGAAAAAATATATAATCAGTCAATTATGACAGAATTTTCGAAATATTTCAGTGAATAGGCCATGTGCGAACTTTATTTTTTCACTAGAATATTGATAAAAATCCATTGTATCCCCATCGAGGTCGAAATCAATTTGGACTGCCGTAGGAGAACAGAAAAAAAATATTATCTGTCAATTTTGACAGAATTTTCGAAATATCTCAGTAAATAGGCCATGTGCGAACTTTATTTTTTCACTAGAATATTGATAATAATCCATTGTATTTCAATCGAGGTCGAAATCAATTTGGACTGCCGTAGGAGAACAGAAAAAATTAATAATCAGTCAATTTTGACAGAATTTTCGATATATTTCAGTGAATAGGCCATGTGCGAACTTTATTTTATCACTAGAATACTGATGATAATCCATTGTATCTCCATCGAGGTCGAAATCAATTTGGACTGCCGTAGGAGAACAGTAAAAAAATATAATCAGTCAATTTTGACAGAATTTTCGAAATATTTCAGTGAATAGGCCATGTGCGAACTTTATTTTTTCACTAGAATATTGATAATAACCTATTGTATCTTAATCGAGGTCGAAATCAATTTGGACTGCCGTAGGAGAACAGAAAAAAAAATAATCTGTCAATTTTGACAGAATTTTCGAAATATCTCAGTAAATAGGCCATGTGCGAACTTTATTTTTTCACAAGAATATTGATAATAATCCATTGTATCTTCATCGAGGTCGAAATCAATTTGGACTGCCGTAGGAGGACAGAAAAAAAATATAATCTGTCAATTTTGACATAATTTTCGAAATATCTCAGTAAATAGGCCATGTGCGAACTTTATTTCTTCACAATAATATTGATAATAATCCATTGTATCCCCATCGCGGTCGAAATCAATTTGGACTGCCGTAGGAGAACAGTAAAAAAATATAATCAGTCAATTTTGACAGAATTTTCGAAATATTTCAGTGAATAGGCCATGTGCGAACTTTATTTTTTCACTAGAATATTGATAATAACCTATTGTATCTTAATCGAGGTCGAAATCAATTTGGACTGCCGTAGGAGAACAGAAAAAAAATATAATCTGTCAATTTTGACAGAATTTTCGAAATATCTCAGTAAATAGGCCATGTGCGAACTTTATTTTTTAACAAGAATATTGATAATAATCCATTGTATCTCCATCGAGGTCGAAATCAATTTGGACTGCCGTAGGAGGACAGAAAAAAAATATAATCTGTCAATTTTGACAGAATTTTCCAAATATCTCAGTAAATAGGCCATGTGCGAACTTTATTTTTTCACAAGAATATTGATAATAATCCATTGTATCCCCATCGAGGTCGAAATCAATTTGGACTGCCGTAGGAGAACAGAAAAAAAATATAATCTGTCAATTTTGACAGAATTTTCGAAATATCTCAGTAAATAGGCCATGTGCGAACTTTATTTTTTCACAAGAATTTTGATAATAATCCATTGTATCCCCATCGAGGTCGAAATCAATTTGGACTGTCGTAGGAGAACAGAAAAAAAATATAATCTGTCAATTTAGACAGAATTTTCGAAATATCTCAGTAAATAGCCCATGTGCGAACTTTATTTTTCCACAAGAATATTGATAATAATCCATTGTATCTCCATCGAGGTCGAAATCAATTTGGACTGCCGTAGGAGAACAGAAAAAAAATATAATCTGTCAATTTTGACAGAATTTTCGAAATATCTCAGTAAATAGGCCATGTGCGAACTTCATTTTTTCACAAGAATATTGATAATAATCCATTGTATCTCCATCGAGGTCGAAATCAATTTGGACTGCCGTAGGAGAACAGAAAAAAAATTTAATCTGTCAATTTTGACAGAATTTTCGAAATATCTCAGTAAATAGGCCATGTGCGAACTTTATTTTTTCACAAGAATATTGATAATAATCCATTGTATCTCAATCGAGGTCGAAATCAATTTGGACTGCCGTAGGAGAACAGAAAAAATATATAATCAGTCAATTATGACAGAATTTTCGAAATATTTCAGTGAATAGGCCATGTGCGAACTTTATTTTTTCACTAGAATATTGATAAAAATCCATTGTATCCCCATCGAGGTCGAAATCAATTTGGACTGCCGTAGGAGAACAGAAAAAAAAATATAATCAGTCAATTTTGACAGAATTTTCGATATATTTCAGTGAATAGGCCATGTGCGAACTTTATTTTATCACTAGAATACTGATGATAATCCATTGTATCTCAATCGAGGTCGAAATCAATTTGGACTGCCGTAGGAGAACAGAAAAAAAAATAATCAGTCAATTTTGACAGAATTTTCGAAATATCTCAGTAAATAGGCCATGTGCGAACTTTATTTTTTCACAAGAATATTGATAATAATCCATTGTATCTCCATCGAGGTCGAAATCAATTTGGACTGCCGTAGGAGAACAGAAAAAAAATATAATCTGTCAATGTTGACAGAATTTTCGAAATATCTCAGTAAATAGGCCATGTGCGAACTTTATTTTTTCACAAGAATATTGATAATAATCCATTGTATCCCCATCGAGGTCGAAATCAATTTGGACTGCCGTAGGAGCACAGAAAAAAAATATTATCTGTCAATTTTGACAGAATTTTCGAAATATCTCAGTAAATAGGCCATGTGCGAACTTTATTTTTTCACTAGAATATTGATAATAATCCATTGTATTTCAATCGAGGTCGAAATCAATTTGGACTGCCGTAGGAGAACAGAAAAAATTAATAATCAGTCAATTTTGACAGAATTTTCGATATATTTCAGTGAATAGGCCATGTGCGAACTTTATTTTATCACTAGAATACTGATGATAATCCATTGTATCTCCATCGAGGTCGAAATCAATTTGGACTGCCGTAGGAGAACAGTAAAAAAATATAATCAGTCAATTTTGACAGAATTTTCGAAATATTTCAGTGAATAGGCCATGTGCGAACTTTATTTTTTCACTAGAATATTGATAATAACCTATTGTATCTTAATCGAGGTCGAAATCAATTTGGACTGCCGTAGGAGAACAGAAAAAAAAATAATCTGTCAATTTTGACAGAATTTTCGAAATATCTCAGTAAATAGGCCATGTGCGAACTTTATTTTTTCACAAGAATATTGATAATAATCCATTGTATCTTCATCGAGGTCGAAATCAATTTGGACTGCCGTAGGAGGACAGAAAAAAAATATAATCTGTCAATTTTGACATAATTTTCGAAATATCTCAGTAAATAGGCCATGTGCGAACTTTATTTCTTCACAATAATATTGATAATAATCCATTGTATCCCCATCGCGGTCGAAATCAATTTGGACTGCCGTAGGAGAACAGTAAAAAAATATAATCAGTCAATTTTGACAGAATTTTCGAAATATTTCAGTGAATAGGCCATGTGCGAACTTTATTTTTTCACTAGAATATTGATAATAACCTATTGTATCTTAATCGAGGTCGAAATCAATTTGGACTGCCGTAGGAGAACAGAAAAAAAATATAATCTGTCAATTTTGACAGAATTTTCGAAATATCTCAGTAAATAGGCCATGTGCGAACTTTATTTTTTAACAAGAATATTGATAATAATCCATTGTATCTCCATCGAGGTCGAAATCAATTTGGACTGCCGTAGGAGGACAGAAAAAAAATATAATCTGTCAATTTTGACATAATTTTCGAAATATCTCAGTAAATAGGCCATGTGCGAACTTTATTTTTTCACAAGAATATTGATAATAATCCATTGTATCCCCATCGAGGTCGAAATCAATTTGGACTGCCGTAGGAGAACAGAAAAAAAATATAATCTGTCAATTTTGACAGAATTTTCGAAATATCTCAGTAAATAGGCCATGTGCGAACTTTATTTTTTCACAAGAATATTGATAATAATCCATTGTATCCCCATCGAGGTCGAAATCAATTTGGACTGCCGTAGGAGAACAGAAAAAAAATATAATCTGTCAATTTAGACAGAATTTTCGAAATATCTCAGTAAATAGCCCATGTGCGAACTTTATTTTTTCACAAGAATATTGATAATAATCCATTGTATCTCCATCGAGGTCGAAATCAATTTGGACTGCCGTAGGAGAACAGAAAAAAAATATAATCTGTCAATTTTGACAGAATTTTCGAAATATCTCAGTAAATAGGCCATGTGCGAACTTCATTTTTTCACAAGAATATTGATAATAATCCATTGTATCTCCATCGAGGTCGAAATCAATTTGGACTGCCGTAGGAGAACAGAAAAAAAATTTAATCTGTCAATTTTGACAGAATTTTCGAAATATCTCAGTAAATAGGCCATGTGCGAACTTTATTTTTTCACAAGAATATTGATAATAATCCATTGTATCTCAATCGAGGTCGAAATCAATTTGGACTGCCGTAGGAGAACAGAAAAAATATATAATCAGTCAATTATGACAGAATTTTCGAAATATTTCAGTGAATAGGCCATGTGCGAACTTTATTTTTTCACTAGAATATTGATAAAAATCCATTGTATCCCCATCGAGGTCGAAATCAATTTGGACTGCCGTAGGAGAACAGAAAAAAAAATATAATCAGTCAATTTTGACAGAATTTCCGATATATTTCAGTGAATAGGCCATGTGCGAACTTTATTTTTTCACTAGAATATTGATAAAAATCCATTGTATCCCCATCGAGGTCGAAATCAATTTGGACTGCCGTAGGAGAACAGAAAAAAAAATATAATCAGTCAATTTTGACAGAATTTCCGATATATTTCAGTGAATAGGCCATGTGCGAACTTTATTTTATCACTAGAATACTGATGATAATCCATTGTATCTCAATCGAGGTCGAAATCAATTTGGACTGCCGTAGGAGAACAGAAAAGAAAATAATCAGTCAATTTTGACAGAATTTTCGAAATATCTCAGTAAATAGGCCATGTGCGAACTTTATTTTTTCACAAGAATATTGATAATAATCCATTGTATCTCCATCGAGGTCGAAATCAATTTGGACTGCCGTAGGAGAACAGAAAAAAAATATAATCTGTCAATGTTGACAGAATTTTCGAAATATCTCAGTAAATAGGCCATGTGCGAACTTTATTTTTTCACAAGAATATTGATAATAATCCATTGTATCTCCATCGAGGTCGAAATCAATTTGGACTGCCGTAGGAGAACAGAAAAAAAATTTAATCAGTCAACGAACAAGATTGAATTGAAAAAGAAAAGTGCAATTTTGATTTTTAAATGCGGTATTTGATGTAATTGGTTTTCCAGTATAGGTGTTTATGTATTGTAAATATAATCACACATGTATTTCGTGTCATTTATTGCGATTTTATTCATTCTTGAATTTGAGTGTAATTCACACCTGCCCAAGACTAGGTGGAGATAAACTAACTGGTGTGAAATGCACTTTTCAAAAGAATGCTCAAATTCGGTGTAAATTACACGAAGTGTACGAATGTGCTACTCTTTTCGTACAAAAGAAAGGGCCTAATGTGTTGTGGGTGACGTCACTTGACCTCGATGTTTGATGATTCGTTGGTCTAGCAAAACGCTTGTTGATAACGCTGGTAGCAGCCACAATACGTCCACAGCACCAGCCTTCGAATTTATTTTCCTGGCGTGAACCTCTGGTGAATTCGAGTTAATAAAAGATTTGCAATATTTAGAATGACTATCACTGTAAGTTGTAAGTTGCAGTAATTCTAATAACAAATGATGAGGATTTTTTTCATCTTGTCAATGTTCCTGACCTATAAAATTGGGAAGATTACATTATACACATTTTTAATTGGATGCTAAACCGAACGAATCGACTTCAGACACGTTGATGAGCCCGTAAAATATGTCTGCATGCACGTACGTACCTACATGACATCACCCACAACGGCCACAACACGCGATATCTGCGAGATGCAATTATGTGTTCATCGGAAAAATGTATCAAGATGTTACTGAAAAATATACTTTCTTGAAAGGTTAGAAATTTTCCTTTCTAGTACATCTTTATATACGGCCAAATTAGGTTATATTGTTTAGGAAATGTAGTCTCCCCTTCAATGCTGAAAAGAAATGTTCCTTCTCTATCAGTTCCTTATATTTCTCTTATGCAGAAACGATATTCTCCTTCCTTATATAAGCTATATATCAGTCCTGCTTAGGTTAGATTGTTTAAAAAAGTAGTCTCCTATCTTAGATTTTTTTCGTCGACCTCTACAAAAAATGACATTTCACGTAGGCAGACACTAACTTTTCGTCCGCTGCGGCACATGGCTGCGGTCACTATGATACGGCACGGTGCTGTTGTCAAATTATATAACTGCAAATTAATAAATTTTCCAAATATGTCAACGGTCAAGAAAACCAGGCCACTCTTTGTAATTACACCAATCCAAAATCTCTAATACTCAATGGGTTGTTCTATTTAAAAATGAGCAGAATGGTATAAAAGCGCTCAATCGCATACAGGGGTGGCCTGTTTCTCCCAGCCACTCGTATTGGAAACCCCTACTCAGCCGTTAATTTTCAATAGAATGTAGGTTATTCTATCAAATATCAACGTTGCCCAACAAGAACCACGAGGAGGTGTAGGGGTATCTCTTGTCAAGGGATTTGGAAAGTAAGGAAATATGATGAATGGAAAATTATAGAATGAATGATGATGAATGGGATTGAAAACAAACTCAATGAAAACTACCCAGCATCGCACAATTTACATAAAATATCTGATATTATTTATCCACTCGATCGATTCAGCGAAATGATATATTCATTAGAAAAATAAATGAAAAATATATGTTTTAGGTGGGATTCGAACATGGTGTCATTGCAATTTAGACATGCTTCATATCAGACTAGTTATTAAGTTAGGAAAGAACCATGCCAAGAGTGCGACGAGAACAATGTTCGAATTCCCAACGGCATGGAACATGCTCGTGCCCTTCCTCAGGAGTATATAGGTATAATTGATATATATAATTTGGAAATGTCAGCTCTAGGTTGGGTAGGTTCCATTGGTACGCAACAATAATAAATATCTGAAAAATATAACAAATACATCAACAATAATAAATATCTAAAAATTATAACAAATTGATCAACAATAATAAATCTCTGAAAAAATAAAGTATAATAAATATATGGTGATAAATAAAAACTGAAATAACTTTCTGTTGAAAATAAATGAATTAAACTCGAATAGCTTTTTGTTAAAATCAAGAAATGAAACTTAAATAACTTTCTGTTCAAAACAAGAAATAAAACTCAAATAACTTTGTTAAAAAAAAGAAATAAAACTCAAATGAATTTCTGTTGAAAACAAATAAATTAAACAACACGGTGTTGAAAACATGAAAAATAAATAAAACAACTTCCTGGTGAGAAAAAAAAGAATAAATAAAACGAATATCTGTTGATAACAACAAAATAAATAAATAAATAAATAAATAAAATAACTTTGCTGAATACAACAAAGTAAATGAATAATAATTATTTATCACAAATTAAACTCAAATAACGTTCTGTAAACAAAAAATAAATAATAATATAATGATATTTTCTCGCCAAGTCAATATTTGGAACACAATGGGCAAATACCGAATGTGTATTGAAATGAATCATTATTCAAATGAGATTCAGGAATGACACATTTAACGTGACAGATTCTGCAACAGCTATTACATTTTACTTCACGTGATGGTCCAATGATTTCATTTCCACACAAGAAACACTTCTGGGACATATTATCGGATGAACTTATGATAATATCCTTCAACCCTTGTCTATAATTCATAATATCAATGTTGTTACTTAAACTTTCCCCATTTACAATTTTGTCAAAAAAATATATTATAAAAACTCCACAATTGAAGGCGTCATTTTGTTTGTCGTGCTCTTTAATTTCAATTGACCAATTCGAAATATCAACATGACATTCATTGATTTCATTATAGAATTCTAAAAACCTCAGAAAATATTTTAGATATTTAGAAGTCTCACTTCTAGTGCTCTTGAATGGGTTCATGAAAATAAACTTCTTTAATTTCAAGTCAGCAATTGCTAAGCAGAAGTGATGCGAGTGAGATCGGTCTACAGTGTCGGAATAGTTTTGGAGAATCGGAAATACTATAAGATCTTTATCGATTAAAAAATTATTGAGTGAAGGGTGTTTTTCTCCACTACCATACAAAAAAATTCTTGTAGACAGCATACAGGTTACCATTTGATATTTGTTTGCCGGAGAATTAAATATATTTAGACATATGTCTACTATGAAATTAGTAAGCCAAAGTTTCCCGGACAATATAACGAAGTCTTCATTTGTTATTTCAGTTACATCACATTTGAATTTGGAAAAATATGAAATATAGTAAGTTCTCCCAATGTCCCCGTAATATTCTGGGTCGGATATTAACCCGTTCGCTAAAATTGATATATCCTTCTCTGGTTTCCATTTAATAAAAGTAGGAGTAGTTGATGCATTCGATATGGTAGGTAACATTATAAAATAAAAAAATCTACGTAATTTCGGAAATAATCGGCTCCAACATTCTTTATCTCTATAAATGCGAAAAACTTTAATTCCCCTAAATGTCCAGATTATAAAATCGCACCATTCCCTATCCGTGATTTCAAGAAGACCCTGAACTTGATAATAATGATTATGTTTTTTGGAAATATTGCCAGTTTCTTTATCAAAATATCTGATCAATCCTCGACTACATGCTTCATTTGGATCCGAATTTCTACATGAATATGGACATTTAACTTCAATTATGCCATCAGTTGATACCAATCCATCAGGTGACCCTGCTATGAATTGGTACATTTTGTGAATTTGCAAACCAGAGTTTTCACATTTCCTATTAGTTGAGCGTTCGTATTCATCAATAGCGTTCTTCTCATTTTCTATACCATGTCTAATTGAATCCTTATTGATTTTGGTTTGATTTAACATTCGTTTCAGCATTGAAATCAAACTATCATCACTTCTGCTATGCATAATGCTTCCGAAATTTGATGCAGTAACACGTAATTGTCTTTCCTGAAACCAAATATGGGAGAGTCTTTGATCTCTGGTCTCTACTTCAATTTGATTTAATTGTATGTCGGATTTTCTAAAATTTTTGTCAAAAAATGAATTACAAATGATTGTGTACTTTGAAAACTCATTGATAGTTGACATATCTTCTTCAAGATGTTCAGTAACCTTTGTTGATGATACACGTTCATTAGGATTACAAAATTTACAAAAAAAATCTCCACTTAAACTCGTATCTAAGTTTTCAATACACACTAGATGTACCTACCCATCGCATTTGTCACATTGTACCCAATCAGCTTCGAAACCTAGTTTACCCTGTTGACAATAAATGCATAAATTTGGATCGATACTTCTGGTGGACTGACGTGATTGAGAATTTTTCAATGCATGTTGCAATGATGTACCCAAAAAATTATTATGAAGCAGCTTTCTTTTCTTATCCCATATTTCTTGTGAAGCAAGACCTTCATCTTCATCAAGAATCTCAACTGTATTCTCTTTACAACACTTTGTCCTTGGAATTTTGAAAGTGATTTCTTTCAGGATGAACAAAATGTACTTCCTGAGTTTCCTAACTACCCGGCTACTCCTTTGGCCCATAATTCCCTTAGCAAGAATATTTTTCACTAACCCAAACCATCGCTCTACCGGAGCATTACTAAGCCTTTCTTTGTTTGTCAAAAGAATGCCACTCCATAAGGGAACGAATGGCATGTAATGTTTGAAAAATAAATCAAAAAACTCTGGATTGCTATATTCGTTTCTAGGATATTTATCGTCGGATCGCAACGTGCAAGTGTGACAAAGCTGTTTGAAATATTGGCAATAAAAAGTCGATTCAAATGTTCCTAGCATATTATTATCAAAATCAAAAACCTGTTGATCATCATTGAGTTGTTCAGTGAAATCATCCACAGAACAAGAAATCTTCAATAAAGTCTGAAAAGCACCTTCAAAAGCTTCAGACTTATTCACATTATTAGTTATAATATATAAATTTTTGAACCATGCACAAAAAATTTCCCAATCATTGATATTATATGCTGAGGCTAAAATTTCTTTCATATGTCGTTTAACTTCATCATCTTGATAATAATTATCTACATCACGAGCCATGAGTTTAAAAATGTGGAAACAACATATATGCAATTGAATTTTATTTGAAGGGAACTCCTCATTGTAATATACACACTTGAATGTCATATTGATGTAGTCTTTCAACTCTAAGGCATTGAAAGCAAGTGAAACAGCATTCAAAATAGCAAAACTGAAATCTGTTACAACTTTTCGAACCACTGGCCATTTCTTATTGATTGTACAGAAAGTACGAAACTTCAAAAGCCAGGCTCCAATGCTGCCTGCGTCATGTTCACTACTAATCAATTCTACTACAGCACAAAGTCTATTTGATTCTGTCTGTATAACCCCAGCATAATAATATACTCTGTTACCAGTATTACCAGGCCGACGTACTATGCTTCCAGTAGCATCAAGGTGTAACACTGTGTCCTTTCGTGGAGATAGCAATTTCAATTGATCTACACTGTACAGATAAATATGCAGAGGGATTCCAACAAATTGAATATAATTTGAATGATCTCTCTGCATTTCTATCATGTCAAAAATATCATCAAAGTGCCGATCATTTTTCGCAAACGCTTCTGAACGTACTTTTCTATATACTGCATCAGATTTTACTTCACCTAAATTTAATTGTTTTAAAGAATTATGATCTACATTTAATACATCATTTTGTCGTTGTTCTAAAGCCTTAACATTTAACATTTCTCTCTTTACTATTTTCCGTTCTATTCCCCGCAGTTGTGTTGCTAGATTACTCAAATGATTAAAGTTTTTACTATTACTGAAAACATCAACTTTATGTTCTGCACGATGAATATTTGAAACATTTCGAATGAACAGAATGAATTTTTTACAGGAGGTGTGAGCACAATATGCATATAATTTCAGGGAATCACATTTCTTCAAGTACCTATTGTGCTTAAAGTATAATTTACATGTGTTGTTTACTAATTGGAATTTTTTAGTGAGCATGAATGTATATTTTTCCTTCAATAATTTTCTATTTAGACATATGCTAGATAACTCTGAATCTGTTAAGGAGAAAAAACCTTCTTTATAAATACAGTTCTTATAGCTTAAATTCTTGAATTTTTTATCTTTGATATTCATAGTACCTTGTGGTAACATCTCCTCAACTTTCTTAACATTAACATTTTTCAACTCAGGAGATATAGTGAAGAAATCGGAGCTTATTTCCTTCCTTTCTGATATGGGAGTATTCGAAGAAATTTCCTGATGAATGATTTTTCCTGTGTGAGAGGAATTAATTGAACCAGAATGGGAGATATTTGAATTTTGAAATGGTTTTGTATGCAAACAAACTGAATTCCCATTTGAAGAAATGTTACTATGAAAGGATGCAACATCATTATTTGAATTATTAGGTGTTGAATATACAAACTTCACAGAATTAATGTTTTCAGTAATTGTACAATCAAACTGATCTATTCTTGTCAATTTATCATTAGATATTTCATTACCAAACTGTTCTATTGTTTTTACTTGATTATCACAAGGTAAAGGTGGGCTCGAAAATGAGTTTGAAACACATTTGAAATGAATACGTTCAATATTTCTCCTTAGAAAGTAACACAGTTTTTTACGGTTCTTCTCACTATCTTTCAAATTCATTTGTTTACACAATGTAGAGAACTTTGAATCACCTGGATAATAGGCTTCAGATAGAATACATTCTCTTGATATTTCATTTTCTATTATGATTTTATTAAGAATATTCAAATCAATTCTACTGGAAGAGTTTTTGAAAATTTCAACATTTACATTGTCTACATGACTTTGATGGTCTTTACACTTCAACAGTTCATCTAGCTTGCCTGTATTACGGTGAAGAACTTTATAGATTTCATTACGAGTTTTGAATGTATCTATTGAAAATATGTGCATGGCAGATTTTTTTATAATTTCATCGCTAACTCTGAGATTTGTTAGCACTTCAAACGGTATATGTGAGTAATGATTGTTGAGAAATTCAGCCAACTCTAGCACTGGAAACTTAGTCGGTCTACCTGGCATTGTGTTCGAAATAAATTGGTCGAGCTGATTAGGACAAATATGATGAAAATTTTTACCCAAATCGTAGCGGAGGGAGGACTAGAAGACCCTTTCTTTACCCTATGAAGACAACACGAACTCCAAATACTTAACCTGACTTAACCCTACTCTACTTCTACTAGTTTTTTGTCCGTTAATTTACGCGCGACTGCACGAATTCAATCCTACCCGAAATGCTCCATTGTCGGATTTCAAGGTCATCATTCGACGTTGCGATGACGCTTAGCAATTTGAAATCCTCCAATAGTTGGCATATTAACCGTGGGCATTTTAGACCAACGGGCGATATTGATCTTGACAGTGTATATTCGAATCGCGGTGATAATTGCAAGCGTCTAGCTATACAAATTTCATCTGTGGCTCTCTGAATTTTGAAGAGATAATTAAACGTAATATAGAAAAGGACATGATTATTTATGTACCAATGACGAAAAACTCTACTATAGTTGAGCAATCAGGCCAGTCAGAGACAGTTTTTTGCCGAGGTGCAATGTGCATATTAAAGTTTTTCGTTGACCCCGAACACATATTATAGTCATGCCAAGGTCTTAATCACACATGATCTTTTGGATTTCGGGCATAATTGATTTGACAGTAGCTATTGGCAGTAGTTGTCAACTCAATCGCCACTCGGACGATAAGTGTTTGCGGACGAAAAGTTTGTGCGCAGAGGAAAGTGATATTCTCTCGCTGCATTCTATCAAATTTTAGCATTTCAAGAAGACAAATGTTAACTGATTGTTCAGTTCTAGTGAAATATTTCAGTTACTTCAGATTGAAAGAATATCAGTAATAAGTACTTGCCTTCAAAAAGTCGATTTTTCATAGGAAATTAGTACGTAAACCGTTATTTTTTGTAGAGGTCGGCGAATAATATTTTTTCTTTCTACATAAGGAAGGAGACTACTCCTACAGTGTGTCCAAGATAAGGATGTCTATCATGGGGTAAAGTTGATGGTGGTTTCTTCAAAAAGAAACGCCGTACGGAAAATCTCTCCACGCTGTTCTTTAGAGCTTAAAAAGTGGCGATGAGAAAGTATGTCTTTCATTTTCCTATATCTCTTCAAATAACGTCAGGAAAAATGAAAACGATTCTCATGATAAACATCCTTATCTTGGACACAGTGTATAATATAATATAGGGAGAAATGAAATGGAAGGAAAATATCCTTTCTGCATTGAAAAGAAGACTACTCATTTAAACAATCGAACCTATGTGGAACTGATCGGGAAGAAAAATTGTTTTTCTGCATTGAAGGGAGAAAACTTTTTCTAAACAATCTAGCCTAACTTGGCCTATTATATCACTACTAATATTATAAAAAATGTGAACCTAAGTTTGTCATGCTTTCACGCCAAAACTACTCAAACGTATACAATACATATACTTAAATGTGTTAGGATGGATGTAGGATACTTTTCAATATTAAAATTACGGCAGGTAGAAAAATTATTTTGGCAGACATGATGGGCGTGTTTTTCATTCCATCGAAGAAAGTGCGCACTGATAGATGCGGTTTTTTGTCGTGACGTCACCAATTGTTCTGTTGGAATTTATGCTGGAAGGATAGAACAATGGTTTATACAACACATTGATGGAAACACGGATTTTGTTGTGTGTCAGTCATCATGTATCTTGAGAATCAGAAAAGGCTAATTCGACTTAATTGATTAACACTGACTCTTTCTTCTAAAATCTCTCAAGAATCTCAAAAATCCTCAATATTAATTGTTTTCTATCAAATCAAAACAAAAAACAACACTAAAATGTGTCAACTGTCATGTCAATCTCCTCCAAACTGCTGGATTCTCGAAATGCGATTTAAAAGTGCGCATTTTATTACAACAGTTTGATGGATGTCCATCAACATTCCAGCGGAATTTTGCAACAGTTTGATGGTTTCTTCGATTCATGCGCATGATAAAATGTTGGAATGAAAAACGCACCCGATTGTTGGACACGAAATATCCAACAATCAGACATGAAACTCTTTACGTCGGTACCTTAGATACCAATTATTATAGAACACTTCTTTTGGGACTCGTAAGTCTCGGATTACTTGGATGATGAAATGAAAATGACAAATATCTAACCTAACATCAGGTAGGCAGTTCGAAGGCGCATATTTTGCATGGGAGATACCCTTCAGATTTTTTGCTATTCCGTGCTTAGATCATCCTGTATGATCTAAGATTCCGTGACTTCACCACGAATGACTTTGACGTTTTAGTCAACTGCACAACCAAAATGCACTAATTCAATACTACCTGAATTGGTCTATCTAGAACAATAGAGACAGGATGCAACAAATAATGCAATACAGAAGGATTCAATACTACCCGATTATAATATATAATATTATATTATAATATATAATTTCTATGCAACTAATACGTGTGGTGAGGATTATCCTGTTTTGTACAAAAGTTCGTAGGAAACGTGGTGGCGAGTGAAGTGCTTGCTTGATGAGTTGGACATTCCCACTATTTACAGATTATAATTTTTTTTTTGTTCTCCTACGGCAGTCCAAATTGATTTCGACCTCGATTGAAATACAATGGATTATTATCAATATTCTTGTGAAAAAATAAAGTTCGCACATGGCCTATTTACTGAGATATTTCGAAAATTCTGTCAAAATTGACAGATTATATTTTTTTTCTGTTCTCCTACGGCAGTCCAAATTGATTTCGACCTCGATGGGGATACAATGGATTTTTATCAATATTCTAGTGAAAAAATAAAGTTCGCACATGGCCTATTCACTGAAATATTTCGAAAATTCTGTCATAATTGACTGATTATATATTTTTTCTGTTCTCCTACGGCAGTCCAAATTGATTTCGACCTCGATTGAGATACAATGGATTCTTATCAATATTTTAGTGAAAAAATAAAGTTCGCACATGGCCTATTTACTGAGATATTTCGAAAATTCTGTCATAATTGACTGATTATATATTTTTTCTGTTCTCCTACGGCAGTCCAAATTGATTTCGACCTCGATTGAGATACAATGGATTCTTATCAATATTCTAGTGAAAAAATAAAGTTCGCACATGGCCTATTTACTGAGATATTTCGAAAATTCTGTCAAAATTGACTGATTATATATTTTTTCTGTTCTCCTACGGCAGTCCAAATTGATTTCGACCTCGATTGAGATACAATGGATTCTTATCAATATTCTAGTGAAAAAATAAAGTTCGCACATGGCCTATTTACTGAGATATTTCGAAAATTCTGTCAAAATTGACAGATTATATTTTTTTTCTGTCCTCCTACGGCAGTCCAAATTGATTTCGACCTCGATGGAGATACAATGGATTATTATCAATATTCTTGTGAAAAAATAAAGTTCGCACATGGCCTATTTACTGAGATATTTCGAAAATTCTGTCTAAATTGACAGATTATATTTTTTTTCTGTTCTCCTAAGGCAGTCCAAATTGATTTCGACCTCGATTAAGATACAATAGGTTATTATCAATATTCTAGTGAAAAAATAAAGTTCGCACATGGCCTATTCACTGAAATATTTCGAAAATTCTGTCAAAATTAACTGATTATATTTTTTTACTGTTCTCCTACGGCAGTCCAAATTGATTTCGACCTCGATTGAAATACAATGGATTATTATCAATATTCTTGTGAAAAAATAAAGTTCGCACATGGCCTATTTACTGAGATATTTCGAAAATTCTGTCAAAATTGACAGATTATATTTTTTTTCTGTTCTCCTACGGCAGTCCAAATTGATTTCGACCTCGATGGGGATACAATGGATTATTATCAATATTCTTGTGAAAAAATAAAGTTCGCACATGGCCTATTTACTGAGATATTTCGAAAATTCTGTCAAAATTGACAGATTATATTTTTTTTCTGTTCTCCTACGGCAGTCCAAATTGATTTCGACCTCGATGGGGATACAATGGATTATTATCAATATTCTTGTGAAAAAATAAAGTTCGCACATGGCCTATTTACTGAGATATTTCGAAAATTCTGTCAAAATTGACAGATTATATTTTTTTTCTGTCCTCCTACGGCAGTCCAAATTGATTTCGACCTCGATGGAGATACAATGGATTATTATCAATATTCTTGTGAAAAAATAAAGTTCGCACATGGCCTATTTACTGAGATATTTCGAAAATTCTGTCAAAATTGACAGATTATTTTTTTTTTCTGTTCTCCTACGGCAGTCCAAATTGATTTCGACCTCGATTAAGATACAATAGGTTATTATCAATATTCTAGTGAAAAAATAAAGTTCGCACATGGCCTATTCACTGAAATATTTCGAAAATTCTGTCAAAATTGACGGATTATATTTTTTTCTGTTCTCCTACGGCAGTTCAAATTGAGTTCGACCTCGATTTAGATACAATAGGTCATCGATATTCTAGTGAAAAAATCTGCTTCGCACATGGCCTATTAACAGAGCCATTTCTGAAATTCTGTCAAAATTCACAGATTCTATAGATTTTGCGAACTCCAAAATCATTCCCCTCATAATTTGTTAGAAATCAATAATTATGAGTCAAGTATTACTGATGAATAATGCCAAAAAACTTTCAAGTAGAGAAGACAATCTAATAGGTTCAGATTCTTTTCAAATCATGTAAGCACCCAAAATGCTATGAGAAGTCCTATTAGTAGCTAAAATTGAACAAATAGGGAATAGGTATGTGGCTAAATAACATGTAAAACCGTGGATGGGAAATAAAACCGTGGATGGGAGATAAAACCGTGGCTGAGAAATCTGGCAACGCCGCACGCGATTTTGCCTCTATACCACTTTCGACATTCTACACGTCATAAAGCGTGGCCAGAAAATCGTGGATAACTTCACACTAACAGTTTTTGTTGGAGCTGCATACATCCAGTTTTCAAGCTCATATTGGATTCTCAACGTTTATCCATTTTTTTCCATACAACTGAACTGATTTTTCATTATCAGAAAAGACTTCTTGTTCTTGAGTGCAGGAAATTCAATTTAGAGGACATATTATAGGTCCTACATTTATCCATTGGAACCTTCTACTAGTTCCACCAGGCTCCACCAGCAACCAAACACAGTTTATTTCGCGTATTATCAGAGATTTGTTGATACTAATTTATAAAATAATATAGAATTGATTACGCAATTGATATGAAGTTCATGTCTTGTACTCAAGCTCAAGAGACGCATTCAAAAAATATGAAACCCACTGAACACAATAACAAACATGACCTTGAATTACGTCCTAAACTGGTTCAAATTTGCCCACCAGGTGCCGTATCGGAATCGTCACCTTGCCAATAGACTCTATACGTCAATCTGATATTCGCGAAAGTCAAGCCGTGACGTGACCCGTAAAATGAAGCAGAGCCTTCTTGAGAAATTGGTTTTGTTGATTTGCTGGTTTTTCATTAGTCTAACCTTTCCAGTTGCTGTGGATCCTGAAAATTCTGAATCTGTGATTGGTCGAGTGCCGTTGAATAATGAGTTGGAATCCACGGGTGTCTTGGAATCATCTTCATTCATCAATTATTACTAACCTATATGTAATCAATAAAATCAATGTAGAATACGATAGTCGTAGAGAAAGGAATATTCTCAGATAAATTATGAACATACAAAAATAGATATATATTTATATGTATAAACACAGAGAAAAAACTTTAATAATGGTTATTAAACATTTAATAGTCACAGTTAAAAACTTGAATACTATATGGGACAGATATACAGTATGATAGTGGTAGATAAAATATTTTACCTGAATTGGTATACCTGCAACAGACACACAATTATATAGTTCATTGATCGTTAATAAATGGATATATTGGAAATCAACTCAGGATTATTGAAGTGTTGAATAACATTGATCAGACAGTTTGATTACCATTGAACATTGAGTAATTCTCTTTGAAACATTGCTATATTATCTCACAGACTTCTTCACCTGTTGTAGGTTCATACTTCGATGATAGTTATTCAATAGTTTAATAAATTCTCAATACTATATAGTTGCCACAGGTGAAAGAGCATGCTGTTACAGAAAAATAGGTGATATTCTCTGAGATATATTTAACTGATGTTAGGTACATCCTTTAATTACTACCACTGAAGAATACAATTATTCCAGAAACATTATTGAGTTGTCCTCGGATCATAAATTACTCGTCTCTGGAACATAATTTGATTATCTCAGATGTGCAATTCTATTGAAATATTGGGGATGTTCAATGTGCATACCTCTGAAAATATTTTCAAGGTATCACACAATGGAGATGGTGATTCTATAGAAGAGAAAAAACATTGTACAAAATAAAGGTACATTATATAATATATTCTAGTCATTTGTAATTTCAGTACAAACTACATAAATAAATGAACTTGATATAATTATTTTCAATATACAATAGTTGTCGAACTGACTCATATACAAATATATTTCAGACGTTGATGGAGTATCTGCGGGCCGCGGGGGTACTAGGTCCTCTTGAATTCAGATCAAGTGGCATCAAGTTCTGATCAGGTACATCATTACCATCAGGACCCTGAAATATGAAAAGTTCTCTTTATATAATGTGTTAAATTTCTCCTATTATTTTCTTGAAAATTCAGACAAATAATCCTATTTCAAGAGATTCATTGGAAGAATAAACTCTTAACAGGTAGCGAACGTCCCGTGAGCCCATCCAACTAAGGCTATTTTTTATAAAACTCCACTTTGACTCAAATCCAGAGACACCGAATAAGAAAATTCAAGATCCGTTTCCTGAAATTTTTTCCCGTGTACCTAATATCAGAAATAAGATTTTTTTGCAAACATTCACAGTAGAGAGTTTTTTCATTTTGATATTTCTCATTTTATTGCTCGGCTTTTGTGAAATATAACCGCATAAAAACTCCTCGGTTTGGGTAATAACATTGAGATCAACAATTCATTTATTTTTCTGAGATTATATATTTCTCTATAGTATTCAACAAAATTTAAACTACTCAACAAGTGACTTCCTACTGAAATTTCGACACCAAAGAGCACACTCGATAAAAATATTGAGAGGTCACAACCAAAATAGGAGATATTTTCAAAATATAACCTCTTCAAATGAAAAATAAATGGCGAGAACCACGAATAAAACGGAGATATAATATCAGATGTAACAATTGATTGCAATTGATCAACCAACATAAGGAACTAGAGGGTTCAGAATCATTTTCGGAAGGAGAAAAACATATCACTAAAAAACGTTTGTGCCCAAAAAGATTTCTTCATGCACGGAGAAAAAGGAATGGTATATTACTCACCAAGAAATAAAGAAGAGTTTTGCGTAAACTTCGCCAAACCCTGCTGTTTCAAAGTGTCGTCGATGATCTGCTTCTGCTGCTTCTATTTTTCAACTCTCGACCTGGGGCTAGTCGCTCCATAGAGATAATGTCATTGGGAGAAATGTTTTTGTCACAATCACTTACATGCACAACACAAATGTTCCAGAATAGAAAAAGGCACGCATAAGTGTTCGCAAACACCAAAGGTACATATTCTTAGTACAGATACAGACTGAATGAAGTGCAGAAGAGTTGCGCAGTCAGCTCGTGGCGTAATCGTGGGTATTCGAAACTAGCCGAATGATGACGAAACAGAGAAATCAAGTGAACTGTTACTTGTTGTTATTAAACTGGTAATAATGGCAGAATTATTCCTTTCACTCATAGGAAACAAGGATTGAGGGACAATTATATTAATGTCAGGTGGATTGTTGTATACTGAGTATTAAACACATCGATAAAAATTAATCAAGCACAAGAAAGATGGCCTGTTACAGGAGCATAGTTAACCTGCCACTGGAAGTCGATATCAGAAAAAAATGTTCACCTATTGTAATGGTACAAAAGTTCATTAATATATTTGTGGGTATTAAATTTTACTCAAGTGTACTTGTGTACCTGGACCGTTTTTCTCTGTGAAGTAATACATTGAGAATTCACATTCTCTATGTGATGAGAATAGTTACTTTTTTTCAGTTGATTCAATAGAAAACAACTACTTTCCTGGCTATATGCCACGACGAACATTGAATTATATTGAACACACACGATAAGAGTTTGAAAATGAAATATGAAAAAAAAAACTTTTGAAATTGAGAATTTGCATTCTCTTTCAGACAAAATATGTACATGCACACATCATTCTGAATATTCAACAGAAAACAACTACTTTCCTGGCTATATGCCACGTCGAACATTGAATTAAGTATATATCTTAGTTGTGATTTACCAATAAATATGTATACCTTACCTAATAGTACCTACCGAATGAAATTGTATAGGAAAATTTAAAGTTCATCTTGTTTTTTTTTTCATTCTGAACAGATTCTGAATCAATAAAGTTATGAACGCACTGGAAATGACGAAATGTGATCAAAAATGTCGCTGAATCACGAAAAGAAGTCGTTAAATTTTCAAAAATTCCGACTGTTGAAAATTTTTAAATATTTGTTCCGGCGTATTTACCTAAGAATTCATGTATATATTTCATTACTCCTAATCAACTTTACATGTTTTTATAAGAATTATTGCAGATTATTACTTGTATACTCATGTAATTTTCACTATTAGTGATTACATGTTTGTTCAGTGGAGAGGAGGGGCTGAATGATAACTATTCACACTCTTGAAAATATATATATTGATAGAATGAAGATAGCCAAATATCAATATCCATTCGGTATAAAAAAACACATACAGGGCTTTCATTTCAAAACTTACCACCCTGCATATCTTTTGATCTGCGAAGATTACAGTTTTCGGAAAAAACAAATCGAAGTAGATATATCGAGGTGGAAGTAAAATGCCATCAGTATCATTCGAATTCTATGTTTCCTTCACTCCCAGAACCCCTCGAGACACCTCTACTTTGAAATCTCGAATGGCAACCACTACTTTGAGATACAAAAAAATGAGGGTCTATCAATGATCAAATCAACCAGGTGAAAAAATATTTATTTCGTATACAGGATGAGTCATGAGGTACTGTACATACTCCTACCACGTACTGAGGCGCCTGAGGGAAATATCGAATGGCCATCTGGAGTTTTCCTCCTCTTCTTCAATAATAAACAGGGTGATTTATATAGGATTGAGCGAAAAATATTTTTGTCACAACTTTTCAAGAGCCTCTTTGATTCATTTCATTTTTCCATGGAACATTAGGCACTCCAACATCAATAGACTAACGTTTACAGAATTGAAAAAAATCCAGGACCGTACTTGTGAAATGTTGCCAGCTATCAAAGAGTTCACTCTGTATATAGTTTCAGTGAAGAAATACCTCTCTTCTGTCAATCAGAATAAAATGTGTTGGTGCGTCTCAACTAGAATGGTTAATTTTGACGAATCGTGTCTTACTTACAGAAGACGATCATGACCGCAGAATCGAATTTTGTGAGATGATGTCCGGGAAGAATTATGCTGTACTATTGTCTAGAGAATAATGGAGCACATTATGAGCAATTGCTTTGAATACCACTGTGAGAACTTTCCTTTTTTTCTTAGACACGATTCGTCAAAATAAATTATTCTAGTTGGTTTGGAAAGGGACTAATAGGGATTCCCGTTCGTGTGCTCCAAGCGTTAAAAAAAATACCACTCTCAGCTGGATGGAGCACCAACACATTTTGTTCTGATTGACAGAGAAGATGTCATTGTTCATTGAAACCATATACAGAGTGAACTCTCTTTGATAGCTGGCAACATTTCACAAGTACGGTCCTGGATTTATTTCAATTCTGTAAACGTTAGTCTTTGGTGTTGGAGTGCCTAATGTTTCATGGCAAAATGAAATGAATCAAAGAAGCTGGAAAGTTGTGACAAAAATATTTTTTAGCTCAATTACATAAATCACCCTGTTTATTATTGCAGAAGAGGATGAGGAATACTCCAGATGGCCATTCGATATTCTCCTGAGGGGCCTCTGTTCGTGATAGGAGTATTTACAGTAATGTTGGGATATGAAAATACAGAACACCCAATATGTTTCTAGCGTAGTTAGTTACTGCTGTCACTACTTTTGTTTAATATGTCGTGATGTTATCTTATATTAGAGAAATCATAGTTGCCAATAGTTCGAAGATCCCAGTAGAAGCGAAAGGTGATATACATTTGCAGATAAATGTGGCAGGTAGAATCAAACACTTAACTATTGGAGATTTTCTGCTTATTCCTGATCTCACGACAAATTTGTTAGCTTTCGCTTTCAGTCAAATTGTAGAAAAAGGCTTCAGTGTGACATTCAATGAAAATGGTTGTTAAATTTCTGACAATGATGTAACCATGGCGACAGCATCATATATGAATGGAATGTATATACTGAATGTTGTTGAGCCAAAACATAAAATGTTTGGATATGTCGTTAGCAGTATCCACATATTGAACAGCGGATATTTGTGGCATCGCAGAATTGGACATCTGAATATGAAAGACTTGCATTCAATGAAAAAAGGAATCGTTGAAGGAATTGAATTCAATCAAGAGTCAGATTGTGAGATTTGTAGGTATTCCATGCTTGAAAGGAAAACAATCCCGATCGCCATTCAATCACATTTTCACTCGAACAAATGAAGTATTAGATTTTGATTCACTCCGATATTTGTCTGGTCCAATGGAAAACGAATCTTTGGGAGGAGCAAAATATTTTTTCACACTGATTGACGATTATACACGAAAAGTATTTGTATATTTTTTGAAATCTAAAACAGAAGTCAGACAAACATTCAGTGATTTCAAAAATATGGTGGAAGATGAGAAATGCGATCGAATCAAAATGTTGCGAACGGATAATGGCACAGAGTATTGTAACCAATAAGTCAAGCACCAGACAACTTGTCCCTACACTCCACAGCAAAATGGACTGACAGAGCGGATGAACCGTACCATATGTGAGAGATCAAGATGTATGCTTTTCGATGCTAATTTGGAGAAGAAATTTTGGGCGGCTCGTGATATTAAAAGAAAATTATTGCAAGCTATACCCGGAAACAGGAAAGTAAGTTCTGTCGCTATGACTTCAGGAGAATATAAAAAAATGTGCTTGCAATGGGATGAAAACACGCCAGAGGGACTACAGAAGATATTTTTCCATATTGCTGCAGTAGAACTAGCTTGGAGAGGCAACGAAGCCACTTTTGCCATGCTACATTTTTTCAAGGAAGAAACTGACAACAAAGGCTGTTCAACAAACAGAATCGCATATAATCCTATATTTTCCAAAAGCTGCCAAGGTGGCGGTAAAAGCTGTGCAGATACTAAATGGCTCACTCAAAATTTAGAAAATCCTGGAATGTGTCCTGTAAGATTATACCGGAAACTACTTTCAAAAAGGGGAATTATTATCAATGACAGACTTTTCCTGACGGTGAATGGCAAGTGGAATAAATATAATAATAATTGGTATAAGAATTGCCCTGTATAGGTATCAATACAATATCAAAATGGACGAAACTATCTGCAAAAGATATAGGATTAGACATTGAAAATGTGAAAATAACAAATCACTCCAATCGCGCCAGTGCAGTTAGTCAGTTACTACAATCTGGCGTAAGTGAACAACAAACTATGAAAATGACTGGACATGGAAGTTCGAACTCGATGAAGCCGTATCTACATCTCAATGCCGAACATCATCAGAGAATATAGTGAATATATTCAGACATGCTCCAAGTATATCAAGTAATAACACCAACAATAAAAATACCTAACCCACAAATAAAAGACCTACTATTCATAATTTTTATAATTTTACCATTTATAATAATTGAGTGAAGTCTAGAATATGTTCATAAAACCTTGTTCATTGTTATAGGTAACAGATTATTCATATTTATAGCAAATTGTAATTTGACCTCCATGATTATAATGAATTGTTCATGATTATGAAGGATTGTTCATGTGTAAAATAAATGCTTTCTTTGCTTCGTGAAATAGTCTAGCAAAATACCACTCTGTTCTGAATATCTCCTCAAAATTCTGTCTTTTATTGTTGACTCGATTGTGTTGCCGTATAGCAATACCACTCGTCCTGACGGACTCGTGGTGTTGCTCGGCAACACACTTTCGTGAACAATAAAGCGAAAGAATTATCTCGAATATTCAGAACATCGTTCTGAATATTCGAGATAGATTCGTTCATAACTTATGAAAATTCCATTCAAATGAAGGAATCCACAGTCAATCAACAAAAACACGGAGTATCAGAACAGAAAAATACTCAAACAAACGAACGAACGAACGAACGAACGAACGAACGAACGAACGAACGAACGAACGAACGAACGAACGAACGAACGAACGAACGAACGAACGAACGAACGAACGAACGAACGAACGAACGAACGAACGAACGAACGAACGAACGAACGAACGAACGAACGAACGAACGAACGAACGAACGAACGAACGAACGAACGAACGAACGAACGAACGAACGAACGAACGAACGAACGAACGAACGAACGAACGAACGAACGAACGAACGAACGAACGAACGAACGAACGAACGAACGAACGAACGAACGAACGAACGAACGAACGAACGAACGAACGAACGAACGAACGAACGAACGAACGAACGAACGAACGAACGAACGAACGAACGAACGAACGAACGAACGAACGAACGAACGAACGAACGAACGAACGAACGAACGAACGAACGAACGAACGAACGAACGAACGAACGAACGAACGAACGAACGAACGAACGAACGAACGAACGAACGAACGAACGAACGAACGAACGAACGAACGAACGAACGAACGAACGAACGAACGAACGAACGAACGAACGAACGAACGAACGAACGAACGAACGAACGAACGAACGAACGAACGAACGAACGAACGAACGAACGAACGAACGAACGAACGAACGAACGAACGAACGAACGAACGAACGAACGAACGAACGAACGAACGAACGAACGAACGAACGAACGAACGAACGAACGAACGAACGAACGAACGAACGAACGAACGAACGAACGAACGAACGAACGAACGAACGAACGAACGAACGAACGAACGAACGAACGAACGAACGAACGAACGAACGAACGAACGAACGAACGAACGAACGAACGAACGAACGAACGAACGAACGAACGAACGAACGAACGAACGAACGAACGAACGAACGAACGAACGAACAAGCAAACAAACGAACAAACAAACAAACAATCTGATATAGTTTTCCTTCTATATAAATACAGTCGATATTTCATATACTACGAATAATAATAAATTATGAACCGAACGGCGCGAGGGAAACTAATATACCGTGTGTATCATGATTGAATGCTGATCCTAAAGGACGGTAATCCTTGAATGATTTTGAGAAAAATTTTTCATGTGAAAAACAGTCCGAACGATGCAGGATGCAGGATGTTGACGCCACAGATGAAAATTAAGAAATACTTCATCTTGGAAAAAATTTACTTTTATGTTTACTTGGAATGTATACCAAAATTGAAGAAAAAAGCCAAAGCGGTTTCAGGAATATTGAGAAATGACTGTTTTTTTTGTTAAATTTCAACATCCTGTATCTCAGAATTGAAGCTGTTACGGACCTATATGTTCATATGAAGAATTTTTCTTAAAATCACCCAAGGATTATCGCCCTTTGGGATCAGCATTCAAATATGAAACACCCTGTAAATTGGAATTTCGTCGCACTCAAATATATAGAAAATTTCTCACACGATATAAGATTTTTGCATATAATATAATTAATTCAGTATATTATACAGGGTCTGGACGATTTAATAGGGATATAGTAAAGCTTTCTCCCAAACTAGGAATGGGCAAACGCCGGCCCGCGGGCCAAATTCGGCCCGCGACATGATTCGATGCGGCCCGCGATCAAAACGAGCCATCGAATACAATATTGCCCTGTGAGAAATGGAATAATTGAACAATCGAAGATGGACAACTTGGAAATAATTGAAGACTCACGATGGATTTCGGACTTGGCATTCTTCATACAAAGTATTTGAGAAACGAGTTCATAAGAAGATTTGAAGACTTCAAGAATATAGATTATGACGTGAAAATATTTTCTTATCTATTTGTCGATGATTGTGAGCAAATTGCAGCTGAGTTCCAACTCGAAGTAATCGAACTACAATGTGATGACACAGCTATATTCAACAACTCATCAAAGCTTAATTTTTAAAAAAGTTTACTAAAATCTAATTTCCCAAATTTAATAAAACACGCTCAGAGAATCATGTCCATGTTTGGGTCTTCATACATCTGTGAGCAGGTATTTTTTACAATGAAGCTGCGTATGTTCTCAGAAATAAGATGACTGACGAACATCTTGAATGAGTTTTGCGGATCGCAGTTCGAGTGAAATATAGAGCCAAATATCGATGACAATAGCAAAGTTTACAGTATTCTGTAAACTTTGACAATAGTTAAATTGTTTATTGTATATTAAATTATATTCGGCCCGCCAAAGTGTTGTGATAGGTATTTCATTCGGCCCCGCTATCAATCAATTTCCCCGTCCTAAACGGTAAGAGATAGAGAGTTGATTAAATTAGACAAAAGTTGCGATCTTTGAACCTCATCAATATGACGTTTTGCAATCTGAACAAATGTCAGTTGTTCCTGAAATAATCTGAAAAAACTTAAAATCACCGTTATTATTTATTTTCTGCGTTAATATTAAGGGTAGAGATTGTAATTTTCAGAAATATTCTATCATCAATGTTTTCGAAGATTTATAATGTAATTTTCGTTTTTCTCACAGGCACCATATTTGTTTTTTATGCCATTGAATAGGGCACAAAATTCTCTTCACAGCCATGTAGGTATAACGACATATTGAAATTATCGTATGAAACAGAACCAAAAACAGTAAAAACCATTTTTTGGTGGTTATGACTGCTTGAAATTGTACTGCTCTACATTTTTTTATGTAGTTGGCCCGTGATAATAAGAAAACAAAATATCAGTTGTAACGACACCTCGTAGTAAACTATCGAAACCTATCGTAACTATTTTCCTCCAAGTTTTGAGCAGTGTCGGTTTCTGCCTGCGTAGCGGCCGTAGTGTGAATGTTCCCTCGTAGAGGACGTTAGCGTTCGTTATTTTTGAGTCTACCAGTTGCCGATCACGTGGAGACCGATTCAACTTTTATGATGCCGCCGCGCCGCCGCCAAATATTAAATTTCAATTGTCAGTTTCAAAATTCCAATAATCCTTTCGCTGCTTTTTTTTACAGCATATAACAATAACATGAAATCAGTATATGTACAACGAATCAAATTATATTTATTTCACACGTTGAACATAACAACAAACAACAAATTATTTTTTTCAGATCAATACTAATAGCAAAGTAGTAGATTGACTGCCGAGGCTGAATTCATAGCCGAGCGTAGCGAGTAGAGCTGGGCGATATCGGATATTGGATATCGAATATCGATATCCAAAATATATCGATATATTCGATATATTGAATATTCGATATATCGAATATCCAAATATTCGATATATCGAATATCCAAATATTCGAATATTCAAATAGTCAAATATTCAGATATTTAGATATTCGAATATTCGAATATTCAGATATTCGAATATTCAGATATTCGAATATTCAACTATTCGAATATTCAGATATTCGAATATTCAAATATTCGAATATTCAAATATCTAAATGCTCAAATATTCGAATATTCAGATATTCGAATATTCAAATATTCGAATATGCAAATGTTCGAATATTCAAATATTTCTAATAAACGATAGATCGAATGTTCTATATATCGAATATTCGACAATTAAGACAAATATTCGATATCGAATGGATTTCAGTTTTTTCGAATTACTATATTCTCACTATACATTCGTTCTAGATATTGATTGAGTAACTTACTGTCAAATAACTCCATCACCACCAGAAACATTACTATTTGTTTTTATTTATTTCCTCCAGATTTCAAACGAATATGAGTAATATGCTAATAAGATGGATGTCAATTATCAATAATCAATTTAAAGAATATAATAGGTATGCTCTTGATGGGGAAAGTAGTGTGAAATTATCTGGGAAATTATGATGGAGTAAATAATATTCTGTGCATTTCTGAGTAAAAATTATGGAATATATATTTATTTATATTATTATGCATACCTACCTTTAACGTTCGTATAGAGTTAATGGCCTATAACTACACTCTATAGGGTACCGGATAGTTGATTGACTCGAAAATTAAAGAAAAAAATATTGAAAAGATATTGAAGGCAATTTTCAATTAACTACATAATAACTGAAAAACGTAATAGATTCTCTAAAAAAAATATGAAAAACTTAATAAATATGCTAAACATTTGTTAATAATAAAGATCTAGTCAATTCGAATGGGCACATGCTTCTTATTGACACTTAGGAATATCAGTTGTTCTGACGTCAAATATGTTCGAATATTCGAATATTTGAATAGTTGAATATTCCATTATTCGAATATTTGAATATTTGAATAATCAAATATTCGAATAATGGAATATTCAAATATTCGAATATTTGAATATTCGAATATTTGATTATTCAAATATTCAAATATTCGAATATTCGAATATTCGAATATTCGATATATCGATATATTCCGACCGAAATATCGTTATTCGATATATCGAATATTCGATAAAATATCGATATATCGAAATAAATTCCCAGCCCTAGTAGCGAGGCTAGGAATCCAGCTAACGCAGTCAATCGACTTTGCTGCCGAGTTGAACATAGTATTTTTTCTCCGATTGGCAGCAAATATTAATTTTGCTGACACATATCAATCAGCAAAGTATTACTTTTCCTGCCTAGGCAGCAAAGTGGATACTTTGCTGATTGATATGTATCAGCAAAATTAATAATCCATAAATCGTTTATAATTTCCTTCATATTTCATTTGAGACTTCTCCGGCAACAAATTCAACTCTATATTTTTTGCCACCTCCCTTATTTCTGAGGGTGTAAGTACTTCCAGGTCGCTATCACTGTCCATTATATAATAATTTAAATATACCGATATTTTTTCGCACAACTGTCAGAATTTTCATGAATTGTCAAACTATAATTATCATGGACAACCGCGATTTCTATCAAATTTCATTTTAATTGAACCCTACAGGAAAAATAAAGAGATTGTGAGAATTGTTATAATTTGCAATTACAATATCCTCCTATATCATTATGAACAATCGGAGAAAAAATACACAGAAAGAAATGACAAGGTAAATATAAAAAAAAAATCTTTGAATACTACAAAAACTTCTTTTGCTATAGCGCCAATGAAAGTTTCTGTGAATATCATAATCCATTTCTTTTAAAATCCCCAAATGAGATTCATCAACATCAAAAGACATTTCGGTACTTCTACAGAAAGTTTCTTTCATTGTGAAAAAATTTGTTCGTTGTCTCAACAAATAGTTCTGTACACTGGAAAGAAGAATTCGCTAGAATTCTGAAACATTAAAGAATAGTTCGATAGTCATAAAGAAATTCCTATTGGTGAAACAGAATGTGTTCCTTGTGTCAAACGATAGTTATTTATATGTTAAAGAATGGTTCTGTTGAATTCTGTACCATTAATAGGAAATGTATCATAACCGAAACGAAATAATTCGTTCAATGGTAAAGAAATATTCATAATCGCTAAAGATATTTCTGTACAGGTTGAATAATGGTTCTATTGATTATTTGTGTTTACAGAATGGTTCTATTAATGGTATAGAATTGTTCATTACCAGAACAGATATTGCCAAATTAGGCCCGACTAGGAAAAATGAACTTTGGGAGTCCCTTATGGTGAACTTCAAGACATTCTCCTTTCCTGACGGATCTTTGATAACTTTTTTCCTGTCGGCTTGAGGTAGGATGTAAGAACCAGAATGTCACCGCAATTGTTCCTTCTGGAAGTGAGTCTGTCTAATCAAGTCATATTTGTTATTCAAGGGAGAAAGATGAACTGATTAACCTGATAAATACTTACTTTCTGATTGGATATCATTAATTTTGAAGGTTTCTCTGAATTTTTCTGAGAATATTTCATTTGATTTCTGGAAAAAAATTTCTCATGAATCCATCAATATATTCGAGTTTTCTTTTATCGGTTCTTGATAATCAATGTCAACCTGAAATAGTACAAGAATAATTAACAGAAAAAATAAAAGCATTAGTGAAGAAGCAAAAACCTCTGAAACAAGATAAAAGTGAGAACAAATAACATACCAGTATATATCCAAGTGGGTTGATATAATGCTTCCAAGTCTTGAGAATACCATAGCAGTATTATCTTCCTTCTTCTGTCGAATGTGTTTCAACCGTCCATGGCGTGTCTTGATCCACCCTTCTCAAAAATTTTAAGAAAGTGAACTGCAAGCGGAAGTAAACAACCATTTGCTTCAATATGCTGGAGAACTGCCTCTTCGTCCACGAAAGTTCCAGAGACTTCATTGTTTATAGTAAACTGAATAACTTTTCCTACACATATAATCATTTCTAATGAGTCATTGTTGTAATAGATATTCCGTTTCGCCCACACACTTCGAGTAATTCGTAAAATTCTGACCTTAGGACCAGATCACCCACTTTAATTTCAACGATTTTTTTAAGATGATAGATCAACTTCTTATCTTGAAAACTACTAGTAAAAGTTCAATATATTAATGTAACCATACCTATACTCATATTAATGTAACACCCTGTATATTGATAAATGTATATCACACAATTAGGTATCGGTAGGTACCCGCAGTATCCAAATCTCGCTAAGCTGATATAGGGTTAAGTACACTTACCTTGATACCTATCAATCGGAAAGAAAATTGAAAACAACACTCAACACCGATGCATTCACTGTCAATACTAAATAAAAAATGAATAATGCCCTATGCGGTATAAGGGATGGTAACCAAATTTGAAAATAGACCAATACATCATGTTCGGTGACATCAGGTGAGCGTAAGCACGAATCTGATTGGTGAATAATGACATAATGTTTCTTGCGTTTCTTGAACTGAAACAGAACTATTTGTTTTATTTAAAGAACATTCTTTCGAAAGAATGACTTCACTCATGATCTTTTAATATTACAGAACTATTCGTATCCGCATGAGATATTTACTTTCATATTCAAAGAAAGATTTTTTGTCAATTCTAACGAAATATTCCATGAGTGTTAGAGAAGATTCTATTCTTGGTATAAAATCATCATTGAAAATGTCAAAATGAATAGTAAAGATCAAACTCTGATACCAACAGTATTTTCTGTAATCTTATACCTAGCTATTCTATCAATATTATAGAATGATAAGTGAATAGTAAAGAAATTATATATGATCGGAGACAACTACTTACAGAAATTTATTGTAAAATTAACAGAAAATCTGCAACATTCTGTATCTTTCGTGACAATGGTTCTGTTTATGGTAAAAAAAATCTGTAACGCTGAAATAATTCTTCGTTAAATTCGATACAGAACCCGTTCTGTTAATACTATCAAATTATTTTTTTCTGTGTACTTTACCTGATTTTTTTATGCAAAGTCGTCAATGGCATCATCAAAATTCGGATTTAAACATGTCACTGTTAATACTTGAAATTGATATGCTATTGAATGTATACTCTACCATGGAATTCCTAAGGTAGTTTTTCACTCTTTTTAAAGTTAAGAATGACCTTTAACCACTGGCATTACTAATCATCAGGGAAAGGAAAATTCTTAGAGCTACTTTCCCGTTGCAAGAAGTATATTTGATCTTGTATTTGTGTGCAGAACAGTGCCTCATCTACATCATTTGAGTATACATCAATCAAAACACGTGCCTTATCTACGATGACATCATCTGGCAGAGATGCAATTGAGAATGAAAATGCGAATGTAGAAGAGAGATCTTTGTAGGCTTCAGCACGAATATTTACTTCACCCACCAAATGGTCGACTGCTTTGAGGAATACCTGGGTTCGCAATTCGCATTCTGGTCTGTGGTGTCAATAAAGCTTCAGTGTCAGCTTCTTCAAGAGCCAGTTTTCCCTTACGTGTTCTGACCTCCTTATAGTTAAGTTCTTTCGAGAGTAATTGTGCCTCTTTTTCGTAAAAATTTAACTTTTCTCGCAAACATTCATAATACTTTCTCAATGAAATATACAGTGTCTTTCAAAAGTATCGGAACGGCTTGAGAAAAATCCACGAAATTTTCTACAGGGTGATTATTGATGATGTCCGATTCAATGGTGGCATCGGCAATGTTGCCAAGTTCACAGTTTTCCAGATATTAGGAGTGACTTTATTTTTTCAAATGGAATACTCCATTTATTTTTATTGCAATTAATTGAGCGCCTTCTAATTACTTGAGTCCCTGAATATCAGATTCGTAATTGATGTGATTTTCGAAATATGACAACATAGCATTTTCGTTAAAAAGTTCTGGAACGGTCCCATATTTCAGAAACGGCTCAGAGAAATTTTATGAAAACTTCGACAGGATGGTTGTTGATGATGCCCGATTCAATGGTGATATCGGCAATGTTGCCAAATCAACAGTTTTTCAGATATTTAGGGTAACTCAATTTTTTCAAATGGAATGCCCTATTTGTTCTCATTGCAATACATTCAGCGACGCCTCATTACTTATGTCTCCAAATACTTATCAGATTTTGAATTGAAGTGGTTTTCGAAATATGACAACATGGCATTTTCGTTCAAAACTATTGATTTGGCAACATTGCCGATATCACAATTGAATCGGGCATCATCAGAAACCATCTTGTATGAAATTTCATGAATTTTCCTTGAACCGTATTGAAAATATTAGAAGGTTCCCAGACTTTTGAACAAAAATGCCATGTTGTCATATTTCGAAAACCACTTCAATTTAAAGTCTGATATTTGGAGACATAAGTAATGAGGCGTCGCTGAATGTATTGCAATGAAAACAAATAGGGTATTCCATTTGAAAAAATTGAGTTACCCTAAATATCTGAAAAACTGTAAACTTGGCAACATTGCCGATGCCACCATTGAATCGGACATCATCAATAATCACCCTGTAGAAAATTTCGTGGATTTTTCTCAAGCCGTTCCTGAAATATGAGACCGTTCCGATACTTTTGAAAGACACTGTATGTCCAGGCCTATATGCTTGAGTTTTGCAGGGACTTGCTGACTTGATCTGCTCTCTCTAATATATCATACAAGAAAACAACCAGAATAGCATAAAATAGTGTAGATACTTTTTCTGCCAGTGCATCAGCTTGACAGCGAACTTGCATCTTTTCCTCTCTGTTCAGGCTTATTTTATGAAGTTTATCTTCAATCACCTAACTTAGAATTCCCGTCTTGAGATCGTAAAGTTCCCGGAAACGGTTCTGTCGGTTCTGATTTTGTCTCATTTGAATTTAGGAAAATAAATTTCATTTCTTGACAACTTCGTCTACCTGCTTTTGTTTATCGATCTTCTGCCGTTTCCAGAATGCACCACCTCCTTTTTACTCAGTTTTTGAAATTTCAGTTTCAAAATTTATTCATTATTAGTACCATTTTATAAACGATAACAACGACAACCTATTAAATACTGAACTCTGATTTTGTTTTTTGTTATTGAGTTAGACGAATCACGAAACTACCCCTACTCTATTGAGTAGAATGCGATTTTTTTTTCATCATCAAATAAAAGTATGAACCGCCGCCGCTTTTGTATTGTAGCGTCCTTCTGATGCGGTGCCTGCGGTAGCTATAGTTGCGCGTTTGCTTCAAAAGGCGACTGAAGAGGCGGTATATAAAATGCAAGAAGCAATATAATATATTTGTCGCCTCGTCGGCGACGACTGTATTGCAGCTTGCTTTTTCTCTACCGCCTCTCGAAATTCACCGCCGGGGGCTGATAGTCGCATAGCCTCGCCCTAAATCCGGCACTGGCTCTAGCAATTGTTTGTTGTTGGATTATTGCGAGGATTATTGATAGCTCAGGATTATTAGATTACAATTGACCAAATACATAAAATCCAACAAAACTAGCTGAAATTTGGTATACTGACGCTGTATTTGATAATTAACAACTATAGTCAAAACTCCCCAAGCTTCTGCCGCTTGCGGCATAATATAGACCTGAAAAAAATACAATTCTTTGATCAGTCAAATTAAATCCATATCATCAGCATGTAATTTTCACACGATTATGGCCAACACAATGGCGACACATTGCCGAACACATCAAACCTGATGCTTCTCTACACTCGCACCAATGTTCACATCCATTTTTACAACCATAGCTGATGAGATTCAGTAAATTATCAGGCACAGGGGGAAGTTCTGTAGTGATTGGAACAAGTGTTGATGGGGCATTCGAGTTTCTATGACTATTCTTCAACTTATTTGTATTTCTTTTTTTACAAATTCTTTTAGTGGTTTGAAAATTTTCCAAGTTAGATAATTCTTTCAATACTTCAGGTAATTCACTGAATTCGTGAAAACCTCGAAAAAATTATCAGTTCAAGGTAGGTACTTCTGTAAGCCATTCCGTTTATATGATTGTATATTATTTGAATTTCTATAGTGTTGTAGGTATATTATTTGAATTTCTATACACTGAAAAATAAAAATTGAGTGAAATTTCACTTAATGTCCACGCAATAATGAGTCAATTCCGGTCCACGCCCGATTGAGTTGAAATTCCACCCTACTTGACTGTGTAAAATGGTAATTCATGAACCGACTGAATCAAATTTCTCATAAACATTCTGATTGTTATGAGAACTTGATGAAATATCTATAGTTTCAGATAAGAATCCACTCTAAAATATCAATCAGTAAATTCACTCACAACCACATATTCATTCACTCAGAGGAATTTTCTACAGTGTAGTGTTGTAGGTACGTATGAGTCTTTATTCAGGTTGATGAACTGATTGAAGTATTCAGGTGCTAGGTATATAGATAGATAGATAGATAGATAGATAGATAGATAAGTTTATTGGCAACGCTTCAAATATTATTACATTTGGTTTTTCACTTATTACTACTACTTCCCTAGCCAGAAGACCGAATGTCTGTGTCTGGAGAGAGAGAGAAAGAAGAACAATTTTCAATGTTGTCTTTGCACATCATTTTCACAATGCCAACCCCCAATAAGTAAATTAATACTTGTTTCAGGGTTTGTAAAAGAAAAAAAAATAAAGAATATAAAAAAAGAGCAAAAAGATTCGAAATAAAAAAGAATAATAATCAGAAAAAAAAATACAGAGATGCCTTCATCAGAGGAGATAAAAAGATATTTTAGCTTAGTTTATTGAACTTCTCAGAGAGTATTTCTGTCAAACATTTATTGTAAACAGATGTTGTATATCGGTTTCTAGAAAATATTCGGATATTTTCGTTGAATATCGGCTGAATGACATGGTACAATTCAGAAAAATACTTTCTGGGACACTGTTCATGATTCGGGGCGCAAGACAATAGAATGATTTTTGTGTTGATGTTTTTGTTGCGGATGGTACGGTTAACAAGGTCTTTCCTCGGACGGAGGTTTTTGTGGATAAGTCTATGTGTAGTGAGTATTCATACCTTTTCAGAGCTTTACAAATATTTATGCAACAGGTTTGTCTAATGTTACCTATCTTGAGGGCCTTAAAGAGTGGTTCAGAGGGTTCTCTTCTGTTTCGCACCTTGGCAGTAAGTCGCACAAAAGTTTTTTGTAGGGTGGTTATACTTCTGATGTTACTTTCATATGTAGTACCCCAGATAGATATCCCGTACATGATGACTGAGTGGACCATTGTGTGATAGAACATGCGAAGAACATGGGACGGAAGAAATAGCATATTGTAAAATGAGGGGATAAGTTTCCTCAGTTTCGATGCAGTTTCTTATTGTATATGGTTTTTTCAATTGAAATTTTCATCGATAGTCAAGCCTAGGTACTTGACACAGTCAACTTGTTCGATTTCCGCAGATTGACAGTCAGAGCAGTTACTTGTATTATGAACTTTAACTGGACTTTCAAATGACAAGATTTTTATTGTACCAAAATTAATATATTTACTCTTTTTTTCATTTACAAGCATCTTATTCATGTTAAACCATGTTTTTAGTGTTTTTAGATCATGCAATACATTTGCGTACGTAGCATTTTTATCTTTTTGAGAGTACAGCAATGCAGTATCATCCGCGAATGTATATATTTTTCCCTTCAGTGGCATATCGCAGAGATCGTTTATGTATATCAGAAATAGAATTGGTCCCAAGACCGACCCCTGCGGTACTCCACTGGAGGTTTCCCTGATGTCACTGACCTCATTTCCTACTTTGACTAATTGTGTCCTGCCTCTCAAATAACTACTGAACCACTTATTACATATTCCTCTTATGCCTAAGTTACTCATTTTTTTCAACAGAATTGTATGGGAGATAGTATCAAAAGCCTTAGTGATATCGATGAAAACTCCCGTGGTGAATTCATTTTTTTCTATCCCCTGCTGTATTTCAGTAGTGAAATTCAATAAAGCTAACTCTGTTCCTTTACCCTCTCGAAAGCCGTATTGATTTTTAGATAAAATACTGTTTTTTTTCAGGTACTTGTTCAGGTTTTCTGTGACCAGTCTCTCAAATAATTTTGATATAATAGAAAGTAATGCAATAGGTCGGTAGTTGTTCAGATCGGTTTTTTTACCCCCTTTGTGGACAGGAATGATGATGCTTTTTTTAAGGATATCAGGGAAAATTCCTTCGAGTATTGAGAGGTTGAATAGTTTTGATAGAATATCCTTGATATCATCGACAACTTCCTTGAGGAATCTAGGTTTGATATTATCACATCCTGCCGATTTATTGATATCTAGTTTATTTATTTGTTCAGCCACGTCTGTTTCACTAACGAAGTGCATGGCATAGGAAGACTGATGGTTTCTATTTTTTATCTCAGTCACATCATCTAAGGAATCTACGTTCGGTACTGAATCGACAAGTTTTTTTATATTTTCGACGAAAAACTCATTCATTTTGTTCGCTATGTCCCGTTTGTTAGAAAAAAATATTTTTTGTGTGTCCTCAACTATCTCAATTTTTTGTATATCATTTGTAATTTTATCGCGACCATTCAACTGTTTGATTAATTGCCAGGTGTTTTTAATATTATGTTTGTTTTCTCTTATTCTATTTTCATAATAGGAATTCTTTGTTATTTTTATTAATCTATTCACATGATTACGATAGGTATTGTACTCCGATTTCAAAACTAGATCTTGCGGATTTTTTTTAGTTCGCGCATACCTCCTTTCTCTTTCCCTGATGCTTTTCAAGATTCCCCTTGTCATCCAAGGTTTAATTTTCTTCTCCTTATTCTTTATCTCCCGAGTATCATCAATTGATTTTTTCAGTAGGTTACAGAAGATGTCCGAGAACTTCGAAAAACTTTTGTTCACGTCGTTATCAATTATACAGTTATCCCAGTTGAATGTCCCAACAAGAAACTTGAATTTTTCAATATTGATATGTTTATACTCATCCTCAGTATTACTTGTTTTTTTGTCAATACGGTCACTATTCCAAGCTGTGAAGGTTGCATAATGATCAGTTATGTCTAGCTCACATATAGCAGTATATATGTCTGAATGAATTTGTTGTATCAAAAATATATGGTCCAAGCAGGTTCCTATGTCATTATTTCTTCTTGTTATTGTATTGATACATGATATATAGCCGTGACTTCCTAATATTTCTAGGTAGAGTTGAGATTCCGGTGTTTGCGCAAGTAAATTTAGATTTATATCGCCCATGTAGAAAACATTTTTTTCTGAATTGACTTCCATCAATATAACCTGTAGCTCTTCCAAAAATACCTCTACTGGAAGATCATGTGATCTGTAGAGCCCTATAATAGTGAATGTGGACTTATCGGTTTGACATTTAACAGAAATACCCTCCGATGATATCATTTCACATTTATGATAATCAATTATATCAAGTTCCTCGGATGTATATACAACAACACCTCCAGATCTTTTTTTCTCTCGACAGTTGAAGCACCCTATATACCCCGGAATTCGATACAGGTCCATTTCATTTTCATAGATCCAGATTTCAGTTAGCACAATGATTTGAGGTTTTTGTTTCAGGAAATTGAGATATAACAAGAACTGGTCAAAATTAGCCCTACAACTACGTATATTATAGTTCATACTCATTAATGGAGTCTTAGTTGGCAATTCACTGAAAATTATTTCATTTTCAAATGGATTCATTATTCTTTTATGTATGATATTGCTCTCTATGTCGAGCTCGGTAAAGTGATTCCATGATTTATTCATTTTATCACAAGAAGTTGGATGAGAAGAAAAATAGATAAGAACAAACTAATATAAAATTAAATCTGTTATAAATAATATCAGGTTGTATATAGTAGAAATCTCAAGGAATTTTAATTCAATGATTTTTTTTCTGAGATCTTAAACTTTTTTTGGGGTTCACTTCTGCGGGAGACGATAATTCTTTTCTTTTATTTCCAACACTTCCTGATAGTCCTGGGTCTTCTTGCGACTGTTGCCTCTCTAGGTTTGCGCCCTTGTGCGTTTCTCCTGTTTTTCTGACTATGTTCGTATTCTGGTTCAACTCTTCTAAGCTGTATCTTCATATCATTTACAATTTTGAATACTAGAATCATTGTGAAATACTAGAGTCTACCTTCAACTGACCATCAATTTAAAAATGAATGTGATGGGGTTAGAACGTCCATATTATCAGGTGAAGAGGAAAGAGGGACTGATGGATGGAAATTCAACACCGTCTCGACTTGTGTAAAGCAGTGTGTAAAATTGCTCAAACGTTAGCGATGAATTCTTCATTACCCTTTTTGAATGAAATTTGCAAGATTTTACCCCTGCTTCTCATATAACTCCCCGAAATTTGGTGGATTTGCAGGAATACATTTCAAATTTATTCTTTCATTCAAACATATACAAATTCCAAAGACTCATGCACTTTCTTTTTCCGAAAATTTGACTAATGTATCTAACTATGTACTACCACTGAATGTTGATCCATTATCTGAATAAATGGTGTTGGGTTTACCCCTACGAGATACAAATCTACCCAAGGTTTCAAGAAACGCCTCAGTTGACAAACTTGTTCATCCAATTACAATTGCAGAGTCTCGTGCCGCACCTGTATAGTCACTTTAATGAAGGGAACTTCAAACACGCCGACGCCGCACTATGCGGAGTATTTTGCAATGTTGCAATAGATATTGGATATACAGGGTGTATCTAAAAATTTCAAGGGGTGATTCCTTGTGATATTTCAGAAAGTAAAGTTTATATGAACATGTGACCTAACTTGCTTCGTTTTGGAGATACAGGATATTATTAATATTTATCATGAAAAATCGTTTTTTAATTAATTATATACTCATTTGTCTTTTCACAATTTCAATAAAACTTTGTGGTTTTGTTAATAGTAATATGGAGCTTCTCCTGGTGCAATTTGATTCGAAATAATATTTCCAGTGGCGTCACAGTTCCGGTATATTTATCGATATTCATGGTGAATGTAATTGTACTCCACCGATTTTTCTGAGTTTAATATTTTCATTAGATTGAACTATTGAAATAACAAGTTTTTTTATTCTTTGTGTGATGTTTGGATATAGCTTACTTTTTGAGGAATCTATGAAAATTCGATTTGACTCCAGATTTAATGTGAGTGTTTCCAAGACTTCCATTGAGATCACTCAATAACCCCAATTTCTATCATTTTGAAATTTTGGGGCTTTCTCAGTCTCCAACCATACTGAATTTTGGCACCATGAAAGCTTATACAGGGGGGTTAGAACAATACAATTGATACTTCCAACTTTAACATCCTGTACCTAAAAAACGGAGCTAGAATATCACAAGTAATCACCCCTCAAATTTTTTCAGCGTTATTTACATACACCCTGTATATACCAATTTCAAGTGTATTGCTTTGGTGGAGAAACACACAAACAGACACAATAACATCGTATTGCTTTGGTGGAGAAACACACAAACAGACACAATAACATCTTATTGTTTTGAACCTCGACCAATGGATCAAACATAATTTTCCCATGAGAGTATTGCTGATGAAAATACCGAGCATAGATATAGTGGTCTTGGTGGGAATGGTATGGTACCAGACATTGTTATATCAGGCATACTGAGTTCCGCCTTTCTAGAGAAAATACAGTCTTGAATTTTGGTGGCGTTGAATTCAACTAGGTTGATCCCCAGGATGTAATTTCCGCATCAAGATCTTTATTGACAGCGTTAGCCTGCCTTCGTAGTAAGTTTTTAGTTTCCTGGGAAGAAATGGGTATTCTAGAAGTAGAAGATAACGCAGAATGGAGAGAACTATCGTGGCGGGCGTTGTTTACTCGATTCCCGAAGCGCGGGCGGGACGGGAGGGGGACGGAGGTGTATTCAGGAACGCAAGCGGCGGAGGAGTGATGAGTTTCAGGACATTAATTTTCTGAGTATTATGAGTACGTATGCAGATATTTAGCTAGTTATAAAATATTTATATGTTTAAAACCTAATAGTCCTGAGCTATGAGTGTTTGATGCTCGAGTACATATTTACAATTCAAAATGAACCCTTTGGTTTAATAATAAAATCTAAAGTAGTAGAGACTTATATGGCCAGAGAGAATTGATTGCTGTTATTTGTTTCGGTAAATGATTATATATCTGTCTACTTCTATAGATTTGGGAATGCTTGGTCAAAGTTGATCTGGGAAGTGGAAGGACAAGTATCATTTCCTTTCGTGTATGCCTTCCTGCTCGTTTCAAGAACTTTTCTTTATGTTTGTGAAGCAAGCAAACAGTCTCTTTATAACAAAAATTTCGAATATTTTTAGTATTTTATATTTGCCGATAATTGGCCTACACGAGTCGCCAATCCTCTTTTTCAATATTATTCTCATAGCTCTTTTTTGAATGACGAATAAAATCTGGGAGGCAGAGCCCCAAAATGGAATTCCATACCTAAGATGACTCTCCATAAGTGCTGAATAGTATGCGGTCATTGAAGCTGAATATCCGAGTTCACGAGATATGACAGTCACGGCAAAGCAAGCAGAAGACAATTTGTTTTTCAGTGCTTTGATTTGTGTGTCAAACTTTAAATTACTATCAATAAATATACCGAGGAATTTCGTTACAAGCTTACTTTCAACCGTCTGACAACCTAAAGTTACCTGATCCAAATCCCACTTAAATGTGACCAGATTTGTTTTAGAGTGATTCAGCGACAACATATTCGATTCACACCAGTTTTTATTTTTTTCTAAATCAGAGTGTATAGTTCGAGTCAAAGTAGCCGGATCTCCATTAAGCCAAAATACCGTGGTGTCATCCGCAAATATAAGGTGAATGTTCCAAATATATCCAATTTAGCCAGATCGTTAACATACCGCAAGAATAAAATTGGGCCCAAAACTGACCCTTGAGGAACTCCGGTTACTATTTTTCCACTTTCGGAAGTATTATTGTTCAAAGATATTTTTTTGCTTCTACCAGTAAGATAAGATCTGAACCATTCTAATGTTGTTCCCAGAAATCCGTAATGGAAAAGTTTCTGCAGGAGGATCTCATGACACACACGCAATCAAACGCCTTAGAAAGGTCCAGAAATACTCACTGAGAGAACAGTTTATTCACAATAAAGAAATTTTATTTATTGTTAACGAATGACGTTGTTGAATATGGACTAACAAACATGATTTCATCACAAACTAATGGTATTTTGAAAAATTACAAACAAATATACAGGTTAATATTAAGTTATGATAATCTTGATCTCATGAAACATATATTAAATATTAACAAATATCACTTCGTGGACACTATACCCCATTTTGCATTAAAATAGATTTGTTTATAATGATGTAACGTTACTTTGAATTCAATTAACGTTTTCTCAATGCAATCGACTGTCACTTATATGTTAAGTTATCTAGGTATATTAAAACTTAATACACTGCGTTTTAATTTTATCTTTTCCAGTGTTGTACAGAAAGGAGGCATTGTTTCAATAAAAAAGCATTACTTATAGAATAAGGAATCATTCTGTTATTGATAAGTTATGCTTCGTCAATATATAATATATTGTTTGGCTATTGATAGTTAATATTTTTGAGTCGATGATCGATGGTTCCAATTGTTTTTTCCCAACAGAAAGAATAAAGAGTATCTGAGAACAAATTTATTTAAGCAAAAGTTTACAGTATAGTTATATCACATATATTTTGATATCAAAACATCTGAATAAAAAGAGCTGAAATCAGACCAGAAATTCAGGTGTATATCGAGCATCCATCTGCTGCAGCCATTTCCTTATCGTTTAGAGTTGTGTACCTAGTTTTTTTCAAGTAAATTAAAAATGGCATCAGTTGTATTTTTATCATATTGGGAACCAAATTGTACGGGAGTGAAAATCTTGTGTTTTTCCAAAAAGCCCACCATCCTGCGTTTGACTAGTTTTTCGATGATTTTTGATAACGTTGATAGGATTGAGATCGATCTGTAATTACTAGGGTCATCAATGGCACCTCCCTTGTGGAGTGGTAACACTTTCGCAGATTTTAAGCGTGAAGGAAACACACCAGTGGTATATAAACGATGTATTTATAGCTGTAACTAAGGCTTCAAGAGCTTCATCCGACAATTGAAAGAGCAGCTTTGCTGAGAGGTTGTCTTCACCAGCAGAGTTTTTATCTTTGATTTCTATTATCACAGATTTTAGTTCACTCAAATATGGAGTCTATAGGAGAGCTCATCTTATTCAAATTATGAAGTGGATCTACTATTGGTATGATATCTTTGGTTATTTTTGATGCTACTGAACAATAATATTCATTCAAATGATTCAAGTTGATCTTTATTTCCGGTTGATTTTGTTTCTTATTACCTCTCAAGTCGTTTATTATTGTCCAAATCTCCTTTGGTTTATTACCTGCCTGATTCAGTAGGTCGCAGTATATTGTCACAATAAAAGAGTTGCGTTCCCATTGTCACAACAAAAGAGTTGGTTTCCCAAAAGGGGTAATGCTTAGCTTAATATTTTGCGAGAGGTAATATTCAAATAGGCACTAATAATTTAGGGGTAACTGAAAGTACGAGACTATATTCAAAGATAACAATATGTATTGAAGCATGAAACATTATGGGTAGCTATGACAAATATGAATAAACAACAATGAATATAAAGACCTAATAACAACTTACATTATAGATACCATAACGACGAGCTCTTGTCAAGTCAAGAGTAGCCCCAGACCAGACTAACTTCGGAACCCTCACATCCAATATTTATATACAACATTTTATTGGATATGCACGTTTCTCATGAGTGTTCCTTGGTCAGTTTTTATAATTCAATGTCAACGGATGATTTGATTTACTTTATGTTTATAAAACCCTCATGGTTCGAAATAACTGATATACCGTATGTTCTACTCGTGACATGACCCCTCTCTCCGAGAAAACTGGACCCCAGTTTTGAAATTACTACCTAACTAAAAATATCGAGGAGAACATATACCTAAGATTAAAAAATGACAAAAAAACAATATATCTTGAAAATTGAGGTCACACACTCAAAAGTTCAGTGTCTACAATGCACACTCACACTTTTGCTCAGTCCGGCACTGGCTATTCAACTGGGATATTTCAATCAGACTCTTCTCGGTGGGACTTCTGGCAGCTCGGGGGTAGGGAATGACGATTGGGCATGGCATCCTCCAATCGTCATGGGGATTTCGGCAGGATCCTTTTGGGCTCGTATAGGTCTCCTTGTCCTGGGCATTGGGATGAAATCTTTTGGGCTTTAAGATTCCCTAGACTGTGTTCCGAGGTAGTTGGCAGCTGAACGAAGGGAACTGCTGGTTTCTTGGGGTATCGAATGACGACTGATGGGCATTCTTCAATCGTCGTGGGAATTTTGGCGGGATCCTTTTTGGGCTCGAAAGGTATCCTCGTCCTGGGTATGAGGGTGAAATCTTTCGGGATAAAAGATTTCTCCAAGGTTGGTAACAGCTGAGCCAGAGGAGATGCTGGCTGTTGGCAGTTGCTGTGATGACCGCAAAACATCTTGGTCCATTCGTCTCGAAGCAGCTAGTTGACGTCCATGGGTGACGAATTCCCGTTGTATCAGAGGCTGATCAGGAATCTCGTGGAATGAATTTCGTGGTCTCCCAACGTCAAACTTCTAGGAGCTATCGACAATTTGTAGCATTCCTACTTATCTCCTCTTCGTTCCTGGGCTACCCAGCTACCATCGAGACAGTCAAACAGTCCTTGGTTTGTCCATGTTTGGCCATTTGGCTGCATGGCTGCATCCCCCTGGGTGTCTGATTTGTTGATGCGTGTTGTCTGCCGGTGCTCGGTGTGCGTGCATTGTTTTGTGTGGGTTCGTTGATACATGTGGAAGAAAATATATCAAGTAGATATCTATTTACAATGGAATATAATATAGTTCCTTCATAAGTCTATATATCATCAAACGAAGTTGAAGTGTGTCACACAATAAGTTACAAAGTTAAATATATAAAACCAATATGATAACTATAATGAGAATCTCATTTCATATTGTATCAATAAATGATCAACCTATGCTAGGCTAGGCTCTGGAATTCATTGCCTGTGGAAGTGTTCCCAACAACATATAATCTCCAGAAGTTCAAAAAGAATTCCAATACCTACCTCCTATCCCTATCCTCCCTAGGAACGCACGATGTTCTTTGAACATTATAGGGATTCCCTCTCGTGCGCTCCAAGCGATAAAAAAAAAAAAAAAAAAAAAAAAATGCTGGGATCCGCTGTATATCTAATTTGAACTTATTAGATTTCTTAATAATTATTTTATTTGTTTAGTGAAACATTCATACTTATGATTTCGAATATAGTGACTACGCGGTACTAGAACTGATCTATGGATTTTTCTGCGTAAGTTTTTTACCCTAATAACTATTTTATTCAAAGAAAAAAAAATAATATCTATTATAATATATTTTGCAACTATTTTCATCATAACTGGTTGATTTTCATAATAGTCTATATATTTATACGTGCTTTATTCATGCGTAATTATTATCATAATTTTTCCAAATAAAGATTCATCGAAAACAAATTCCTAACAATGTATACCTACCTATATATGAAATTACACTCGAGGTTCAAGTTCATGACTATTTACATTAGCGAGTTTGTCAAAATGCCTGTTATATAATTTTATTACGACTATAGTAACCTAGTAAGCAATATTACAATATGAAATTGCTAAGCAGTTTCCGTTCATATTAGGGAAATTTGATGATCGAAACTATTTACTTTAGAAATAAAAAACTGAATCATGGAAAGTAGTTTCTTAATTGAAAAATTTTAAGATTGATTGGAAAACAAATAGATGAATTTGAGTTACCCACCTACTTGTATAATTCCTATTTATGTGAAATTATGAAAAATTGTTCGATAGGTTTCCATTTGATTTAAAATCTCAATGGATTTGAATACTTTTTCTGTAATGAGAAATATTTGGCAAACACGAGATTAAAACGAATTGCCAATATTGCCAATTAAAAATTTTTCATACGTCAATAGGTGAATTGGAAAAATGGTTGAAAAAGAAATAATTAGAGTCATGTAAAAAAAACCAACGTGCCTTCTCGTTAAAAAATTTCATTAAAAAATTACCTATTTGATGAATATATTATCGAAAATGTCACCATGTTATTTCATACTTACATATTGATCATTTTTGACATTCCAGGTCCAATCCGTAAGATTTAAAAGGATATTCATCTGACAACTCATTATTGGCAGCTTGAATAAACTGATGAACCGTCCGAGAATTGGTACTTTCATGTACTTTGAGCAATATTTTGACTCAAGGGCCCTTGTGATTATTTTTTGTTCAGTATGAAATATTATCAGAATTTTATTCGATTTATTTATTTATCTTTGGTGTAACCGGTTCAACGAATATATTGGCGTTTATTCAATTTAAAGAAAATTAATTCCCCTATTCACCATGTTTCGATGAATTCAAGTAGTAAGATAGTTTATTATATGAAAATTGAAAAATATGTTGAGATATTTTATCACTTATACATTATTGAACTGATTGAAAATACTCCTGTTAAAAATACCGCATGCTCATTCCTCCAATTTTGTTAGAACTAGACCGTACATTTCTTTGTCTAACAACTCGCAAATATTTTCCATTTTCGGAAAATCATCCCCGGGGGTAAATATCATTATAATCATCTTCATGATTCATAAATATACATAATCATCATATACGAGCTCATTATTCCACATTAAAACGTCATTTCATGTCCTATCAATTCGAGGACAAAATATCTTCAGTAAGGTTAATCCTTCATGCCTTAGTGTGGCACATCTTCCAGGATTCCCTCCTATTTACTGTTATAGTGCATAATCCCAACTATAACACTTCGTACTTTTTAGAATATCAACCAAATATAGCTACTTCTCTGGATGTGGTTTGGCTAGGACCACGAGAAAATGTGAATAGTGTGACGATTATTCTGTACGGAAACGGTTTTCACTTGAAACCAAGTAACAATCTCTTCATTGAGAGTTTACATACACATCAATATTCTTGAGCTCAATTAATTCATTTCATATCATATTTCCATAACATAATAATATCATATTTGCGTATAATTCATTTCAGGAGGAATGACAAAAAATGGTAAACGATACCAACGTTTAAGAGTATTTTCAATATTTGAAAGGTCATATTATACTGACTAAGATATTTTGAATCGAAACATTCTCAACTATTACTTGAATTATGAATTATTTGCTTTCGCACCAGTATCGAAATTTATTATGATTAATATCGAGCATGTCGAGAATTTGTTATTATTGTTTTCATTTCGCATTGTTATAAAATTATATAGGCACGTTGTGAATAACTTATTATATTCTGAGTGTACATGGCATTGGCATTGCACTTCTTGAATGATTTTATCAACTAAAAATGAAAATATTTGAAATTATCTTGATATGAGAAATAAAAAACTTGCAAGAATGAGATATAGGAAAAACTTGTTCCCAAATTCAAATAGAAAATTACGAGTAGAGAAAAAAATAACAAAGTTCAGAGATAAGCTCCAAACTTTGTGAGTCTGGTCCGGTGCTTTATATCATGTCTTTGAATAGAAATGGAATGATTGTTATTCAACTTTTCAAGCTTACTGGTATTTAAAATATTGAAAAAAATTTGGATTTCTAATTTAAATGACTTCCTTACTTTGTTATCACCCATAATTCATGCTGCTATAATTACTTTGAAGTAACCCTTTTTACTAGTGCCTTTGTATAAAATATAAAATTGAAATTAATCGATGAATGCAAAAAAAAATTGATGAGTCCATTATGAGGAATGAGACTCAAGGAAAGAAGCTTAGGCGCCTCCACCATGTCACAATAAAAGGTGGAGGCGAGAGGTAATATTCAAATAGGCACTAATAGTTTAGGGGTAACTGAAAGTACGAGACTACATTCAAAGATAACAATATGTATTGAAGCATGAAACATTATGGGTAGCGATAACAATTATGAATAAACAACAATGAATATAAAGACAGAATAACAACTTACATTATAACGACCATTACGACGAGCTCTTGTCAAGTCAAGAGTAGCCCCAGACCAGACTAACTTCGGAACCCTCACATCCAATATTTATATACAACATTTTATTGGATATGCACGTTTCTCATGAGTGTTCCTTGGTCAGTTTTTATAATTCAATGTCAACGGATGATTTGATTTACTTTATGTTTATAAAACCCTCATGGTTCGAAATAACTGATATACCGTATGTTCTACTCGTGACAATATATAATAGAGATCTTTGGCTAATTTGATAGTTTGTCTGTAAATAGGTACGACGAAAATGATTGAAGTATGAAATAAAAAATATATTGTCACTATGAAATTTTCTAGATTTTTTGAGGAGATTTTTAGTCCTTTTGTGAACCAGAGTTTGGATTTTTTCCGTTTCAACAAGCGCAGCGGAAATGCTTTATCGAAATTTTCACAAACAAGTTTCTGAAATTCATTAACTGGATCTGGAATTTTATATAAGTAGTTGGTATATGACACACCTCTATAGGACCCTCGTCCTAACCAATTTTTTTTTTCGTGCAGATATATGCGTTCGGGAATAGAATCATATAAGTATATCTTGGGAGCAAAGGATCTATTCCTCACATGTGTGTTTAATCAAACTTCACACGCGGGAAGAAATGGATAAGTACCTCTGCTCCCTTGATATATAAACAGGTATTTCATTATGATTTTTTTGTTACTGATAATCAAATTATTTCGTTATATAGATTGAAATAATGTTGTGTTAAATTCGCTACAGAACCTTTTCTCTTGATAATTGATTGTCCTAAATTGTTCTAAAATTGTTCTGAAATAGTATCAAATCTTTCCTTTCTGATGTGTATGCATGTCCCAGCAGACCTCATAATGTCCTGAGACGTTATTACACGAAAAAAAAAGGAATTGTTGAATCAAGCAAAATTTAATTGAATGGAGCATATAAAAGTATCATATATATGCACGACAATATATAATCTTGAAATGAGTAAATCTATATCTTGTTTCAGAGCGAATTTGAAATTTGAATCAAGTAAATATGTCTTGCAGGAACTCTGGATCTTCTTCAATCAAGCACATCCATGAATTGTTTATGAAGAGATATTTGAATTGGCTCAAACAATTATTTTGTTTGATTCAAAATAACGAGATATTGATTCAATAAAATATTTAGTTGATTCAACGAAATATTTGGTTCATTCAAAGAAATATTTGGTTGATTCAATGAAATATTTGGTTGATTAAATAAAATATTTGGTTAATTCAATGAAATATTTTGTTGATTCAAGAGAAACTAAATATTCCCTCGACAAATTGTTTTGCTGAACCAAACTCAATATTCGGGAATTTTCTGAAATTTCACATCAATAGAACAAACAAAACTAGGAAACTAGTCGACTCCTAGCATAGATCTTCAGTCTTTACTTCTCTTTAGCTGATGCAAAACTATTTCGGATTGCTAATCATCCTAAGTTCGCTTCATCCAGCTGATATTTCAACCATGCACGAAGGATCAGGCTTCACGTATATAGTATATAATGAATTCGAGGCAGGCATAGACGAGGCGAAATGATCGCCATCTAGAGGCGAAAATTTTAGTTCATGTAGAATGAACAAAATATTTCAATAATATTACATATTTTGTTGCTCTATTCAAGCAAATGATCGGTTCGAAAGGAGTTCATTGCTACATCGGAATAAAAAAACTTGTATGTTGTTTCGAAGATATATTCTCATCAGAATGATCATTGTTTGATCAAATCAACGAAATGTTTATAGTTGAATCAACATCGACATTATTTTGGATTGACATAATTTGTTTTTGAGAAAACCATATATTTTGTTGATGGAATTGATATTATACTGTTGATTCAATTAGAATACATTCTTGATTTGAACAAGCTGCTTCCATGGAATAATCATATATCTGATGGTTGATTCAACAAAAAATTGCTCAACCCACCAAAAAAAACTCAAGCATAAATAATTTGTTGATGCAACTAATCCTTTTTTTCCGTGTTGGACGTAGATTGATATGGTAACAGGAGGACGGCCTAAGAACGTCCCCATGCAAACTCTCCATCGACGCGCCCTGAGGCCAATTATTGTGGACGCCTCAAGGACCTTAAAATGTACCTACCAATTTGTGCTATCTATCCGGTTCTCCATCATGGATATTATCGTTTTTCGGTAAGTCAAATGGTAGGTACCTATAGCTGTTAAATATAAAGTTAAATAGTATCGGAAACAAAATTATTCGGAGGTTCACTATAGGCTAGATCATCTTACCTATTGAGCAAAATCATCTTGCTTATTATGGGTTAGATCATCTTGCTTATTATGCAGGATCATCTTGCTTATAGGCTAGATAATTCATCAGTTCAAAAATTTTTATCATCGCTCTCCAATGATAAAATTTTGTTCGGACTTGAGGACAGAACTTGTTATTCATCTGCTATAGAATTCATGAGGGATTCGCAGAAAAATGAGATCATGTTGTCGCAAGCCATGATGTATGTTTCAACTCGTTCATGGCACTCTGATGGATTGGAAATTGAAAAATGAAAATTTCATGATGATAAATGTCGAGAAGTGGCAAATTGGGTGTCATTGTACTCACAATGTTATTCTCTATCGAAAGAGGTAACAATATACCGGGTGTCCCATTTGAAATTAGAAAATATGGGTCATTTCTGGTCGAACCAGAAGCGACAAAGAACAATTGAATACGTCGAATACCTAATGCATATATATTCATGTAAAATTCCAATTGTTTATCTATATAAACAAAAAAGTTATTGGGGTGAGCCACATTTGGAAAACACCCGGTATAGTCACTAAAAGATACACTTTAACCAAAGAACCGCCGACTAACTCAAATCAACTCATAAGGTGCAACGTGCATCTCGCGTTTGTCGTCCTTCAAGGTAATGAATGTCTCGACAGGAATTTGTGTGCAGGTGGTTATTTTTACTGCGCATAATCTTAGCGCATGCGCTCCTCAACAAAAACAATTAGGTCATCAATTATGTGCGTTTCAGCAAAATCAACCTGTTTACGGTAGATAAAGGCCTATTCGTACCAAATGGAAAAATCTTATTGAAACCAGTCTTATAAAGTGCATTTTTTCAAAACAAATTGATATCATGCTAGTTCAGGAAAGAAGACTCAGCAAAATAATTGTATCTGGTACTTGTTCGCTCGCGGACTAAATAATTATTTCTCTGTCATAGCCTGAAATTCATTGGATACAATACAGAAATGGTTTCAGCAAAGCACTTGATTTGGTCGATTATTTCTTTCAGAGTGAGCCCGTCCAACAAAATTAGGATAAGCAAACTTCAATCAAACTTGAGTGAGTTTTGTTGGACGAGTGATGATTCCACTTTCAAAGAAATTTATTGCAAATATTTTGCTAATGTAAGAGAATTAACTTCTCCTGCATATAATTAAACCGTTGAAACTATTTCAGCCTATAAGATCATTCATTCATCAGTAATTGAGGATTTTGATAAAGAACACATTATGAGAAATGTATAATGAAATGCTTTATTCATACTTTATCAGTCTTGAAAAACCTAGAATCTATAATGAATAAAAAATAGATTTCCATGAATTCTGATAAAATAATCTCTGGTATAGAAGTCCATGTTTGCTCAAAGTGGAGTGGAATTTTTGAAGGAGGAAGGAAAGCTCAAAGTCATCTCCACAACTTTAATATGAAGTATTTATTCAACGGGACATGTTTCGAACTTATAAAAGTCCATCTTCAGCCGTATTTAAGAAATTACGGAAAGTAAAGACATGTAAAAATCTATACAAAATGTTATAAGAAATGATTTTTGACTTACATGGAGGTGAAACATTGTTTGTTTTAACAAAGTTGTCGATGTCTCTCATTAAAATATCATGGATGAGAATAAATAGTTGAAAGGAATAAACGGGTTTTCATCAAAAATGAAGGGCCCCGTGCCCTGAGAACGCGCACTTATGAATAAAATCAAAAGTCAAGTCCCAGAAGGGAAACTTGACGAACACACAAGGTGCTCTAAATAACCATATTTAGTGTTGCCATGTAGACAAGACAAGACAAGAGTTGACCTACTCTTGTCTTGTCTTGAAATTCCAAGACAAGAGTTGTATACGCGTAAGTCTTGATTAAATAAGCTAAGTGCGGTCTTGTCTAGATAACGAAAGTCTAGATTATTATTCAAGACTCTAGATAAGACGCTTAGCTTAAATTGCGTAGAAACAGTCAAGTGCATGCAAACTCCCGCTCTCTGGGAACCAATCAAAACAAATCATAGCCGCGCCAGCGAAACGACGTGCACGTGCGGACACAAGGAAGCAGGTGTTATTTCTGGAGAAAAGAAATTGATGAGTACCTTTCAAGTAAACGTGCTCCAAGAGAAGAAGATATTCTTGTTTGGTGGCGCAAGCATCAGTTTGCTTATCCTACATTAGCCAAAATGGCACGCGATTTGCTGAGTATTCCTGCCACATCTGTTCCAGCAGAACGCTTATTTTCTATTTTCTAGAGCTTCGCTTACCATTCGTGAACATAGGAATAGGCTTAATTCCGATTCTGCCAGGTCACTCCTATGTATCAATTCATGGGCTACCTGTCAGCTTCATGAAAGTATTAAAAAATATGTTTCTGTTTAAAATGTAATTTGTTTCTTTAACGTACTCAAATTTGAAACATATTAAACGTTTGTAAGTTGTTTTTTTGTATTATTTGTGATATAGATTTGAAAATAATCAAGAGTTTTGAATAAAAGTCTTGTATGTAAAATGATAAGTCTTGTCTTGTTTAGATAATCTAGACAAGACATATTGATGATCTTGTCTTGATATTCTAGACAAGACAAGACAAGAGTCTAGAATGTATAAGTCTAGACGGCAACACTAACCATATTGGTGTATTACAGGAAAAAGGGTCCCGTACCCTTGAGAGAGCGCACTTAAATATCAAAAATCAATATAGAATTGATGGGGCCAAAAGCCAAAAACGTGTTAAATCCAACATAAGGTTAGAAACACAGAATTAATTGCAAGAAACTTGACATAAGTCAAAGTCTTAATAACATGATATTATGACAAGTGACATAGGACACAGAATTAAAGCAAACAATGGGATGAATGTGAATTCCACTAGTGGTAGTACAGTTGAAAATAATCAAACAGAAATGACAATGAGAAGATTTGAAAGGGGGGGAGGAGGAACATTCCAACAAGATGATTCAAGATTTGAAAATCTTACATGTAGGTACGTCAGAAAGGTACACAGTGAAAAATTTCCGGGTGTAATTTCAACCGAGTGGATTTCAGAAATAACTCCGATTGAATCAACACTTGATTAGCAATGTCATACCAATATTATTAGAAATTTGATAATACCGTGTACAGTGGTGTCAATTCACACAGTCATATATAGTGAAAAATTACACGGATGTGGTAATTTGAAGGAGTTCTAAAATATCCATTCGAGAGAAACACCAACAGGATGAAAAGTAATTACTTTCGATAGTGGTATCATCCAAGTTAACGCAAAAAATACACTTATTACATAAAATTATCACCTAGTTACACCCTCACCAATCACAAACAAATCAGAACAGTGTATGAATTATGAGATATGGGGCATCATCGTCTTGCATTCTGCAATTTGAATAAATAATGTTTGCTGATTATGATGAAATTACCCACTGAAAGACCTGAACTCATTGAAAAATGGATGGACATTGTGTAGGTATATCATCATCCAAGAATTCTGGTATCCAGATTGATAGGTGACAATAAGAACGGATGATTTCGTGAAAATAATGCATTGAATAAATTTTAAGCTGATTCATAGTAGTAGTAGTAGTAGTATTGTGGGGAGGCTGTAGCCAGGCAAGTAGGCCCCCATGGGCCCTTTTTGCCAACCCCTGCTCTCCACATATCTACACATCCCTCTTTTAGTTGTCCTTTTCGAACCTTCCCGTCCTTCTGATGAAGGTCAGGATGTCCGTCCACTCTAATTCGACCAAGTCTTCCTGTTGTAGTTTATCTACTCCAAAGATTTCGAATCTCATCCTTCCATACGCCTCACACTCTCCGAGGAAGTGAAGTGATGTCTCCTCATCTTCTCCGCATTCGCGGCAAGTGGGACTATCTTCCACACCTATGAGTGATAGGTGTCTACGTAACCTGTTGTGCCCTGTTAGTATCCCTATAAGAAGGCGCAGGACTTGGCGATCCCTGCCCAGCAACCAAGCCGTCCTTGGCTTGCTAGGACCGGCCACCAGGTCTCTCGATTGCCTGCAGCCGCCTATACGCCTCCAATATTCTTCTAGTGCCTCGTCCGCCCATTTGTTAAGGGCAGACGAAGTTTGGCTTCTTGTTATGCCCAGTGCGGGCTCCGGCCCCCAGAACGGTGTCGCGGATCCGATTCTAGCCAGCTCGTCGGCCACCTCGTTCCCGGGCACCCCCGCTGTGCCCCGGAACCCATACTAGTTCGACTTCCTTCTGTTCAGCTGATTCATAAATTATATATGATGATTTTTATATTACGAAGCGATATGGAGTTTTTATATCGAACCAGATTGAACATAAAATTGAATATCAAAGTAGAAAATTTGTGCACAAAAAAATATTTAGTGAATTTCTTGATAGATGGTGACACTAGCGCTCCTTCGACGCACGTTTCTCGACAGCCTACAAATAGTATTAGCTTAGAGATGTTTTGTAAGTCACAATTCTCACTACATTGGATCGTTTTATACACTGAATACTGATGTTAATATATCAGAGTCGTGTTATACAACACTCAGAGGCATACAAGAAAACACTGCTTCTCAGCGTGATAACACTCGATAAGTGTATTTTCACAACAGAAGAATATCCGACAAATATTCACATATTATCCTAATATCATCAGTAAAAGCAAAAACGCAACAGATACTGTGACTGTTATCTCAAGAATGCAAGGAATATCACTGGTGTGATGAAGCGATGAGGTGTCAGATACGTAACACACAGAGAGACCATTGTCATTGTCGAAGCGCTCTCGGTCGGGATCACTTGTTTATTGTTACTGTATAATTATAATATTTTGTTGAATATAGTTTCGGGTTTAATAAGTTATTTTATTTTGGTTCTGTGGTGGCCGTGTAGTTTACAGTTCAGGTGTTGGGGTGAACATTCATAGTCGACTCTGGAATTTCCGACTGTTACGTCAACGTGTACCGTATACGAAAATGCCTAGAAAACACAAAAGTTCTACAAGTGATTCGAGTGATTCGAGTGATTCTTCTGATAGCTCTCGTGATGGTAGATACAAGGGATCATCAAATAGAAATGCATCCAGGAAGAAGAACGATCGTGTCCCAGAAAAGAGATTACAACAAATGCCTGCAGACGAAGGTGGATCAAAAAGAAAAAGATACAGTGACATTTCCACTACAAGACGACGTTCTGGAAGTCCACCAGAAATTATCGTGCATGTACCAGCAGAAGTTGTTAATCATAATAGTCCACGTATTATCGATCAAGCTTCAACAAGTTCAGTAGAATCGAGAGTGGATCGCATCGAACATTTGTTAGAATTGTTAGTGCGACAAGGTACACAGCCAGAAAGTAGACGTCTTTCTGTCCGGAGTGACTGCATTCCTGAATTCAACCCGGAGAATGAAAACTTATCAGCATTGAAGTGGTTGGATAAAATTGATCAGCTGAAAAATGTGAATAACTGGGATGACATCACAACTATTTATCATATGCAATCAAGATTGTCGGGGATGGCGAGGACTTGGTACCATAGCTTAACGAGCTATCCTGGTACGTGGCCCGAATGGAAAGTCTTGATCATCAAAACCTTTCCAGATCATGTCGACTACGCAATGGTGTTACGAAAAATGCTAGACAGGGTGAAACAGTCAGACGAGACAATGACCACATATTACTTCAGCAAAATGGAATTGCTGCGAACGAGCCAAATATCTGGCAGACATGCAGTGTCATGCCTTATTGACGGAATCACCGATGTTACGATTCAAAATGGTGCCCGAGCAGGTCGTTACGCAACATCTGAGGCACTGTATGAAGAATACCTTTCGATGCTTCGTGATGGTAAATCCAGTACAGCTAAGCAGACCCGAGTCAAAAATGTCTCCAAGCGACCTTCAAGAACCGATTTGAGATATTCTCTCGGTTCAAAAAGTCTCCTAGGAAATCGGAAACCGGACATCAAGGACGTACAATGTTTCAATTGCAAGGTGCGCGGACACTTCCAATCGAATTGCCCTAAAAAACGTCTGGAATGCGGAAAGTGCCATTTATTAGGTCACGAGTCAGATAAATGCACTGTAGGGTCTCAGTCAGGCACCTGGAAGGGCAAAAACCGGCAAGCTGAAGGTAAGTCCACGCATGTTTTACAGCTCTCGAACATTTGTGGGAATTCTGATTCGAATACTTGCTATTTCATTGATTGTGTCATCAATGGGGAACCTTTACGGGGTTATGTTGACTCAGGCTGTGCCGCTGTGACTATAAAAGATTCGGAAGTCAAAAGGTTGGGTTTGCAATGCGAAACTGCTATGGTTCGTTTACGTGGTTACGGAGGCGGTTCGGTTTGCGTCGATGCCAAGGTTTCAATAATTTTGGAGGTTGATTTGGCATCAGCTAAGGTCGAAGCCTTAGTTGTCCCTGATTCAGCTCAAAATGTATCCGTCATCGTGGGACAACCGTTTATAAATAACGAGAACGTAATGGTTGTCGTCCATGGAAACCAAATACGATTATTCAATCATAATCCAAACCATTTGACAACAATGAATCAATTGCCTTCCAGAAAAATCAGTCTTTTTGCTAAAGAGAGGACTGTTATTCCTCCTCTCCAGATGGGTATCATTGCAACTTATAGTACCGAACATTTTGAGGATGTTTTTATCGACTTACAATACAGGAACTGGCCTACCAAGTTCCACATAATACCTAGGTGTGTCATTAATGTGAACCAAGGTGGTTGTTTACCTATTATCAATTCTTCAGGTGGTGAAATTTGTTACGAAAGAGGTGAAGTAATTGCCAGAGGTTATACGTGCTCTGAGGATTCTAATATTAAATCTTTTCAGTGTCTGAAAATGGAAGTTAAGAATTTCCAGCATTTCAACCTGAATGATATTGAGAAACAGCTCAGTCCGGAACTGAGTACTCTTGAACGAAACGATATTTTGAAACTCCTCAATAAATACCGGGATTGTTTCGCTACGTCACTCGATGAAGTTGGTAAGACAGATGTTACGAAAATGTCCATTACACTCAGTGATGATACACCTGTTACCTACCGCCCATACCGAATGGCTTTCACGGAACGGGACAGGGTAAGGAATATAGTACAGGGTTTGCTTGATAATGATATTGTTCGTGAGTCTAACTCACCATATGCAAGTCCTATTCTACTGGTTAAGAAAAAGAATGGGGAGGAACGAATGTGTGTTGACTACAGAGCTCTCAATAGGAAAACCATCAAGGATAAATATCCACTACCACGAATTGATGATTTATTGGACTCTCTCAAGGACAATGAGTACTTCACCAGTTTGGATTTGGCTTCAGGTTACCATCAGATTGCTCTGGAGGCAGAATCAGTTCCAAAGACAGCATTTGTTACTCCAGATGGGCAGTATGAGTATTTGAGAATGCCTTTTGGTTTGGTTAACGCCCCTGCAGTCTTCCAGAGGACCATCAATCGAATACTGGGCCCTCTACGTTTCAATACTGCCATGGCATATCTGGACGATATACTCATTCCATCGAAATCGATCCTCGAAGGCATGGAAAATTTAGAATCCGTGTTGAGGCTATTTCAAGAAGCCGGAATGACCTTGAGGTTGAGTAAGTGTCATTTCCTTCAAAAACGAATTGAGTATTTAGGACATGAAATATCCGGTGAAGGTATTCGACCAGGTGTTGACAAAATCAAAGCCGTATCGGAATTTGCTGAGCCTACAAATGTACATGATGTGAGACGTTTTCTTGGTTTGGCAAGCTATTTCAGGAAATTCATTCCAGGATTTGCTGCCATTGCAAAACCGATCTCATGCCTAACTAAGAAAAATTTCAGTTTTGTTTGGGGCAGTGAGCAAAAAGTGGCATTTAGAATGTTGAAGTCTAAACTTACGGAACGCCCTGTACTGGCAATTTATGATAGAGATGCAACGACGGAGGTTCACTGCGATGCTAGCAAAGTTGGGCTAGGTGGTATATTATTGCAAATACAAGGGGAAGGCGTTCTAAAACCAGTTCAGTATTTTAGTCGGGCCACTACGAAAGAGGAACAAAATTACCACTCGTATGAACTAGAAACCTTAGCCCTTGTCAACACTTTGAAGAAATTCAGAATTTACCTCATAGGTATCCGTTTCAAGGTAGTGACCGACTGCAACTCACTACGGCATACCTTGATGAAAAGGGATCTAGTTCCAAGAATTGCCAGGTGGTGGCTCGCCCTACAAGAATTCGATTTTGAAATTGAATATCGGGCTGGCACCAAGATGGTACATGTGGATGCTTTGAGTAGAAGCCCGCCAATAAGTAACGAGTCAACTTCAGATGTCGATGCGATGTTAGTGAGTGTTGATGAAAATGATTGGGTCCTATCAGCACAATTACAGGACAGCGAGTGCAAGCGGCTGATAGAAACCTTATCACGACAACCGTCAGAGGATGAGGACAAAGAGATTCGGAAGAATTATTGTTTGAAAGAAAAACGCCTTTACCGTATAACATCTGGTGGACATAGATGGGTGATTCCGAAATCTGCTCGTAGAAGGATATTGATGTATTATCATGATGGTGCCGGGCATTTCGCAGTGGACAAGACTTTGGAAGCTGTCAGCGCCAGATATTGGTTCCCAGCCATGAGGAATTATGTAAGGAATTACATAAACTCTTGCTTGGGATGTATGTATAATAAAGTGCCATCTGGAAAGAAGCCAGGAAGACTCAACCCAATCGAAAGAGAAAGCATTCCAATGGACACCCTTCATATCGACCATCTTGGGCCCTTTGTTACTAGTGTAAAGAAAAACGCCTATCTGATAGTTGTAGTTGATGGATTCACAAAATATGTTTTTCTGAAAGCAGTTCCAAATACGAAAACGGGGCCTGTCACTCAGCTTCTAAACCAAATATTTGAAATGTTTGGTGTTCCGAGAAGGCTTATATGTGACAGAGGGGCAGCTTTTACGAGCAAGAAATTTGCCGATTACTGCCATGAATTGGGAATCAAACGAGTATTGTGTGCTACAGCAACACCACGGGCGAATGGACAGGCCGAGAGGATGAATCGTTCGATTCTTTCCTCTCTAATGGCATCCACTGTAGACGAGTCCCGATGGGATGAAGCTGTCAGTCAGGTGAAGTGGGGAATCAACTCGACGGTTAATTCCACCACAGGTAAAACTCCCCATGAAATATTCTTTGGATACCGACCTCGGAATGTGAACGATGCATTCCTTACATCAGAGATCTCTCAGACACGAGACGAACATCGTGACTTGGAAAATCTCAGAGATGATGTATCACAAAAGATTAAGGAAAAACAAATATATCAAAAAGAGATATACGATAAGAAGCATGCTAATATAAAGACGTTTACAGTTGGCCAACACGTTCTTGTTCAAGCAAATAAGACCTCCAATGACGGGCGGAGTAGGAAGCTTGAACCACGTTATAAAGGACCCTTTGTAGTTACGAAAGTACTTGATAACGATCGGTACGTGGTAAATGATTTGCCAGGGTCGAAACGTTCAAGGACAGCCTACACGGGCATATGTCCGTCTGAACGAATGAAACTATTTTTAACGACTGTCTCGTCAACGGAGGGCAGTTCCACCGAAGAGGAATAAATATTTCTTTTTCTTTATTCTTCTTCGGTTGTATATCATCTTCAGTGATATCGAAATAATCTCATTGTTTCAGGATCCAGGATCTAGCCGTTGCTTCACGAGGACGTGAAGTTTTGTCAGGTTAGCCGACTGTGACTGTTATCTCAAGAATGCAAGGAATATCACTGGTGTGATGAAGCGATGAGGTGTCAGATACGTAACACACAGAGAGACCATTGTCATTGTCGAAGCGCTCTCGGTCGGGATCACTTGTTTATTGTTACTGTATAATTATAATATTTTGTTGAATATAGTTTCGGGTTTAATAAGTTATTTTATTTTGGTTCTGTGGTGGCCGTGTAGTTTACAGTACAGTGTCAAAATAATCACCAAATGATTGTACAGTCACCACTCTGGTGTTGAATAACACGAATCGATCTAATTAGCTCTAGATACTCTTGTGTAGTTCTTGACTGTATGTAAGAACGAAAGACACCCTATGATGGTGTTAAAAATATCAGAGTTAATTCCCACTAAAATGATCAGGACCTCAGGGGAGACCCAAGGGTGTTAGCTGGTGTGAACTGGTGTAATTTTTTTTTCACTGTGTACTTTATTGATTATTACATGTCTTTACTTTTATATAGTAATTTCTTAAATACGACTGAAGATGGACGTTTATAAGTTCGAAACATGTCCCGTTGAATAAATACTTCATATTAAAGTTGTGGAGATGACTTTGAGCTTTCCTTCCTCCTTTAATTCTGATAAATCCCAGCTTTTCAGGTATATATGCTTTGACTTGCTTATCGGTCATCCTGCAAATTTACTTGAATTTGTGCTGTATACACTATACACATACAACATTATACAACCAAGCACAACTATGAGAAGTTCAGTTTGGAAAAAAACTATAACTACAAATAGGTACTACAACACGAACGAACATGCGTTTTACACGAATGTGCTCAAACCATGGACGTATTTGAACTGATTTAAATAGTATACCCAACCGAATAGTACCTAAACAAAACAATAAATTAAAAGTAAAAAAAAAATTTAATAAAAAGCTTCTATTTAAACGCTCTGAAAAGCAGAACATAAAATTTCTCTTAATAATTTTAACTATCAACTTATAACCTCGTTATACACAATTTATATGATCATAAAAGTTTGTCGCGCGATTCACTTGTGTGAATGAACTATAGTACTTATTTAATTATATAAATTATAAAATCTGCGGAGATGAAATTTTTAAAATTACAATTCGATCAAATATTGATCATCGCGACAAGCTTTAATGATCATATAAATTGTGTATAATGAGGTTATGAGTTGATAGTTAAAATTATTAAGAGAAATTTTATTTTCTGCTTTTCAGAGCGTTTAAATAAAAGCTTTTAATTAAAGAGTATTTTTTTTTACTTTTAATATATTTTTCAATTTTAAGTTATCGCTAGCTGGATTTTTCGATTTACTCTCAACGAGCCTTTTCATTTGATACCCATATTGTAGAAGTATATTGAAAATGACCATTCCGCCATCTTGGATGACCCGCCATAATGGATTTAGAATGACGTCACATCATTTTTCGAGTTACTCTCAACGAGCCTTTTCATTTGATACCCGTATTGTAGAAGTATATTAAAAATAGCTATTCCGCCATCTTGAATGGTCCGCCAAATTGGATTTAGAATAACGTCACATTATTTTTCGAATTACTCTCAACGAGCCCTTTCATTTATACCCATATTGTAGAAGTATATTGAAAATGACCATTCCGCCATATTGGATGGTCCGCTATATTCGATTTAGAATGACGTCACATCATTTTTCGAATTACTCTCAACGAGCCTTTTCATTTGATACCCATATTGTAAAAGTATATCAAAAATAGCTATTCCGCCATCTTGGATGGTCCACCATATTGAATTCAGAATAACGTCACATTATTTTTCGAATTACTCTCAACGAGCCCTTCCATTTGATACCCATATTGTAGAAGTAGATTAAAAATGACCATTCCGCCATCTTGGATGGTCCGCCATATTTGATTTAGAATGACGTCACATCATTTTTCGAGTTACTCTCAACGAGCCTTTTCATTTGATACCCATATTGTGGAAGTATATCAAAAATAGCTATTCCGCCATCTTGGATAGTCCGCCATATTGGATTTAGAATAACGTCACATCATTTTTCGAGTTACTCTCAACGAGCCTTTTCATTTGATACCCATATTGTGAAAGTATATCAAAAATAGCTATTCCGCCATCTTGGATAGTCCGCCTTATTGGATTTAGAATAACGTGCATTGTCATCCAAACTGAACGTATATACAAAATTTCAGCTCAACCGGTTGAAGGTTTCTACTTCAAAATTGAGTTCAAAGATTCCACCCGAACATACATATACATGCATACAAACATTCAATGCAAGTTAAATGAAAGCTTTTAAAAACACCTCTGTACACAATAAATCTCGCGACACTGATGTGACCGCTGACCGCGACTCTTCCTCTTTGCTGAATCAGTAACACTAGTCTGAGCAGTGCTGCCAATGCAATTCGAGTCCTTCCTTCTCTTTAGAACGTGAAATCCTCCGCAAATGAACAAAAACCTCCTCTTCTCGACACGGTTATAGAAGGTATGAAATGAAACGGAATTTGACGTCACATAAATGTTCAATATGTCATTCTGGTCGAGAAGTATTCCGTGAGACACGTGAAACAAATTAATCTGTGACATTGTGGGCTCTTCGAGTCTCTGGTGTTTTCTGTGTTCTGTGGATAAAATGCTATTTTCAAAATACACCTTCTGAATCTTGAATGAAAAACATGATTGATAAATTAAATTATTTATTTTCGAACAATCATATATATATATATATATATTGATAAATGGAATTATCCATTTTCGAACAATCATATATATGTAAAACAAAACGAAAAATAAAACAAAATATACAAACTACACATTTGTTGAATAAAGTTTGCATTGAATTACCCATCCATCCATTTTCGAACAATCATATATATGTAAAAACAAAACGAAAAACAAAACAAAATATACAAACTACACATTGGTTAAATAAAGTTTGCATTGAATTACCTACTTTACTTGTTTTTCCAAACACTGGTTTTGAGCATATACATTTTTTCAGTGGGATTAAATTTCAAAATTCCTCCCTGATCATTTATTCCCTGTTTAGTGAAAATCAAACTCGAAATCGTGTCGGTATTCAATGCATTTCTCTGATCAGTCTTTATCAATTTCAGGTCACTAAAAATTCTTTCAACGCTCACATTCGCGAATGGAAGAACTAACAGCAGTGATATAACTACTTTTAAATTTGGAAAAATAAAAATACCAGCAGCATTTTTCATTTCAAAAATTATTTTCCAGTAATCTTCTGCCGGTAGATTATCGCTTAAACCTAAATTATCATACTCCAAGAGAGCATGATCTCTCCATTCATTGTCAAGGTGTTGAATATTCACGAAATTTCTCAAAACTGGGAACCTATCACAAACAGGTCCAAGAGACTTTATTTCGAATTTTTGTGCCTGAATAGGGTTAACCACAGATATTAATTCAAAAATAGGGTCATCAAATTTGAATTTTTTGGCGATCTCAGCAACTAATTCTGTATAAAAATTCAAACAAGAAAGTAGGAATGAATTAATATCCACTTCTGGAACGTTATTGTTTCTCAAATCTGCAATGCTCGCGGACGCAGCCACACCTAGATAAATTTTTTCTAGAGGCAAAATATGATGGTGACAGTGTGCCAAAGTCAATTTGTTACGATTATCTCTCACATAAGACATATCTACAAAATTAAGATACAAATTCTTGAGTAGACGTTCAGTTTCAGGTTTGAGTTTATACAGTAATGGTGATTCTGTTTGGAATAGAAGATTGAAATCATTCAGCATCTCGAGTGTGTAGGACATAAATTCAAGGTATACTTTTGTGAAACTGTTTTCCATTGTCGAGAGCATCTCTTCTGTTGTTTTTGAGGGATCTTCAAAGACAGCTTCCCTCAAATATGCTTTGAGAGGTTCAAACTGTTCAAGTGTTCTATCTACACAAGCCTTCAAAGAAAGCCATCTTGTGTTAGAAGATTTTAATATTTTGTGCATGTCTGTCCTAAAAAATTGTTGAAATTCTTGAAATTTTTTTTGTCTACTTGAACTACGATTGAAGTGAGATCCTAGATTCCTCAATAAATCCTCCACTGATCGAGGTAGTTTTAAACATGCTTTTGAAGCACAGAGGTGGATCATATGGCAGGAACATTTAATTGCACATATATCAGGGGCATCATGTTTCAAAAGAGACACTACTGAATGATTTTCACCAAACATAGCATTAGTTGTGTCAGATGAAAATCCAACTAAATTTTGGAATGGGATTTTTTTTTCTGATATGACATTTTTCAGAAGTTCATAAAGGTGATCAGCAGTGCCAGAAGAAGACTCCAACATATCAAAGAATTTTGTTTTCACAGTATTTGACTCACGACAGAAGTAAATTACAGTGAAAGCACACTGTTTTTTAACACTTATATCAGTTGTTTCATCCATAATTAAGGAGAAGAAACAACCTGGTTCACTCAATAACTCATAAAGATATGATTTGAATGTTTCACCCAAACAATCCTTCATTAATTTTGTGGCCTTGGTTCTTTTGATAGCTATACCTTTTGCTACTTCAGAATCTGGGAAAATATCATATAAGATTGGACTTAAATCATCCATTAATAAAAATGGCAAATTTTTAGTTGCCAAAAGACCAGTCAATTTCATTTCTGCCCTTGAAACAAGCTTTTCAGTTGGACTTGAATTTTTTCTGAACAGCAAGGGTAACTTGTTTGTATTTTCAATTTTTCTTGCATTGCGCTTGTGTTTTTCTGTCTTACTATGTTCAATTATATTGCTTTTATGGGAAGTTAAATTAACATTACAAAATTTGCAAAAAGCAACATCAGACTTCAGATGTGTTTTAATGGTGGACTTTTGAAGCCAGTCTTTGAATTCCGGTACACCCAGCCAGGAAGATGAAAACTTCTCACATTTTGGTGCAGACTTCCTAGGTCTCTTGATTTTAATAGATGATTCCTCATCACCATCAGTCTTATAGCCATCCTCATCATTTTCTAGATCTATAATGTCCTGAAACGTTGAACATCTCTCACTCAGTCAATTTGATTTTATTATCTTACAAACTCACTTTCAGATTTATTGGTGAAATACGATTTTTACTATCATCAGTGCTTTGATGACTAGTTGAAGCTGGATGAGAGTTTCCTTCATTTAGTTCTAGTTGATTAGATGTATCGTCAGGGTCAGGTATAGATTGAAGGGCCTAGAATAAAATGAGATAATCATAGTTAATGACAAATTCCATGAGATTCAAATAAGCTATGATCATACCATACCTTTGGACCGAATCCGTATTTAGTGAGAGACATGATGCCAATGAGCCAATAAGTAATGAAAATATAACTGAAAATATTCATAAAATCTGTTATTTTTATTTGATATCATTATTTTCTGGTTGTTTTGTCACAGTGCAAAAGAGATTATACGAATTTTACTAATTTCTATTATTTATAATTTATAGAATTAGAATGAGGTTATGACGATGACACTTGACATCATTCACACCATTGACACCGACCAGTCCGACCACAGAACTAGAACATACCATATACCTACTAAATATATACGGATAACATCCTATGTTTCCAATGGTCAAAAGTGAAGCCAGTTTTGAGGAAACAAATGACAGTCTGCGGGTGCAAATACCTATTTGCGCATGCGCGAAATTTGTCAAATTCACGAGTCAAAATGGAGGATGAATTTCATTTAAATTTTATTTATATATTATTATGTTGTTGAAGTTTCTTTCCGATGCCTCTGAAAATAATATTCCTCCGCGAAAATGTTTCAGATAGCAGAAAAAGTACATCAAAGCATTGATATTGATGTCAAAGCTGTCAGTGGAATGGGGAAAACAATGAGAGCCACATTCCACATTTGATTCCAATCATTTTTATTTCGAAATTTCAGCGATTTGAGTGCTTTTGAAAATCGGCCGATGGTGGAAGACGAACAGGTATACAAAGCAAGAAATAATGTTAATTTGTTGAAGTGAAAAGTATACAGAAACTTGAGATCTTTGAGCTGATGAAACTTCTGCTGATTTGAAACTCTTGGTTTGTGTATGCTGAAGCCTCATGAAGTCAATTATGCTCCATTGATCCTTTTGCTTACTGAAATGTCAACTACATTTGAAGACCTTGGTGCAATAACCGGTCAAGTCCAAATTTTAAAATTAGCGGGAAATCGAGAAAAACCTTCCAAAATTGTGAAAAACAATGATAATAGAACAAGATTTGTTTTTCAGATAGAATTCAGCTATATATATGCTTGAATGCGATGAATAATCGGAATGGAAAATACCATCGAGGTGTAGAAATTTTTGAAAATTTGGACATGTCCGATTTTTGCCCCAAAATATCATGTTCAAAAAATTAAGCACATTGGTTTATGTCATTTTTATTATATCAACGAGAATATATGCAACTACATAAAGAGTCAGATTCGTATAATGCGTCTCCATCTATTTCTTCTTCATTTTGTTCTTCTTGTTCCTCAGGTTCTCCAAAGATCATTCTGTAATACCACTGGTCTGCTGCAGGTACATATTTCTGTACCAGTGTTTTCACATCTTTAATCTTTTTCTCGTTTATTGGAAGAGGGTATACCTGGAGCATTCTTTCAGTTGGCAGTGATAAAACGCTACCTGGCTTAACGGTGGAAAACTTGTTAAAACATGGAAATGCCGTTGCCACACAACATTCAATGTAGTTTGAGTCCTTTTCATACTTGAACAGTCTATATGTTGAGATGGAGAACCTAATTTTGGTCTTGGAAGTAAATGTGTTCCTGAACATAGGTTTGAAATGTTCGGTGAAGTTCATTATCATGTCTTGGTTTACATCAACAACTCGAAAATTTTTAGAAGTTTTCTTCACCAATGATTTCCATTCTTCTGGTAGATGCACACGTTCCTTCCTCCTCTTTTCTTTCTCGATCAGCCCGAAAGATCGTATATACGTATACGTATTCAAGCAATAACAGGAACATACTGACCTGCGACTAAACAGATCTACACATGTATCAACAGGAAACACGTATCCCCACTCAGACATGTCCTCCCGCCAATTCAATGAGTTCGTGCAGAAAACGGACAAGTCCAGGACTTGTCTGATTTTTGCTCCCAAACATGAACTCGGTCAAGTCCGGGAAGCTTATAACTCAGTTATTAGGCGGCGGACTTGACTGATTCTTGGTCCCATCGATCGATAAATTTTTCGAACGTATGATCACCTTGAAATCTCATTTTGGCACAAATATGGACTTGACCGGTTTTTGCACCAAAGTCTTCATTTCTAGGTAGTCATAAAGAACTGCAGAACTGGAAGAATTCAGTTGTGAAGCTCACACCCAAGCAAGTGGTGAAGAAAGTCAGGTATAGATGTGATGTAACTAGCTTTTACAATCAAAGGAAGTCAAAGATTGAAGAAACTTTTCCTACAAAATTAATCATGCTGTTGGTGAAAAAGAATAATTCTGAATTCTTGGTGAATTGTAAGTCTTATATAATATCTAACTTCCATAAATAGGTAACTGATATTCATTTTCCAGATAACAAATCAACTGCCCTACATAATTATATTTCTACAATGAAGCAGGAAGAACAATATTTGAAAAGATTCCATTACTATCAGAATCACACTTGAGCATGGTCTTGAGATTGAGAATAATGGAGATATTTCATAATCATTTTATTCTTATTCCTTGTATAGAATTAGAAGCTTTAAATTATTCACAGTGTTAATCATATTCTGGTTTATATGTTGAAATAAAGCAAAATTGAGTAGGTACTCATTACATTTTTTATTATAACAGAAAAAGTGAAAAAAAAAATTCATTAGATTGGCTACTGAAATTGCACTTGTCTTTTCTATGGAAACATCATAGCCACTTTCACAAGATCAGTCCTGGTGGAAGTTGCATCAGCACTCTGGTAAGCAAGTTCTATCCTTCCAGCATCTTTGTCATTATCAGATTCATTTGATCCTCTTACTGAGGATGATTTGGTTGATTTAGCTGAAGAAGGATTAGAGTCATTTTTTTATGTATGTGACCTTCCTCTTTCCCTTTCATATCCATTGATCACAGGTTTTACATTTTGATGCATTGTAATTGGTGAATTCTGTGGAGGTATGTAATCTGCATCACAGAAAATGTACCAACTTCTGCAATTGTATTTGGAATCCCTTGAAACTTGAAAGAAAAGCACATTACATAGAACACTGTAAAGATATTTTTCTCAAAATGAAAGAAATTACCTTCATAATCTGTTTCTGAGAATATATCTGCTACAGACAGGCACATATATTTGTAAATGGGCTTCCCAATTTTTGTAATGTTCTGCCACACTTCGTATAATTTTGCATATTATGTTGGGAAGCTGTACATTTGTATGTTTATAATGTCTTGCACTTGTTGGCCATTATTGGAAGTATTCTGAGACAATAAAAAACTTCAGCAAACTCGTTCCAAAACCGCGAATTGAAGCTGTTTGCTTCCTCAGATCCACCAAAACTTCGCAAATATGAATTCCAGTGAAGTCTCGGTCATGATTTCTTGTCTGAGGCTTCAGATTCAGAATGGATTCAGATATCAAAATATAAACATTGAATTTCAGGTTATGTACTAAATTCTGTCGATTTTCAATAATGATCATACGTTTACTGAAGAGGGCATCAAACTCGTATAAATAGCAATCGTCAAACTCATGTCGTTTCTAATTTCGAATTGACGCATGCGCATAAGTCTATTAATCCCCGGGGACTATCTTTTGTTTTTATTTCTGGCATCAACTATGAGATCTTGTTATCCATATAGTTATTTATACGTATATGGAACATACGGTTAATACGGTTATTTATTTATGTTACCACCACAGAAGCATAAAACAAGAACACAGACTCTGTGGCTCTGACTTCATAGACTCACGGAGGACGGAGGGTTCGATTGGGTTCGATTATGATCATGGTAAGATGTTGCGCGCGCAGGCCACAACAACAAACAACAACAAAATAACAGTGATGGCTGAAAAAACCCCTTTCCTCCGCTTTTTGTGAATCCTCCGCCAAAAAAACCTCTAACGCCAAAAACAACCCCTTTTCGGAGGATCCTCCGCACATTGGCAGCACTGATTTTCTGGTTGTTTTGTCACAGTGCAAAAGAGATTATACGAATTTTACTAATTTCTATTATTTATAATTTATAGAATTAGAATGAGGTTATGACGATGACACTTGACATCATTCACACCATTGACACCGACCAGTCCGACCACAGAACTAGAACATACGGTTAATACGGTTATTTATTTATGTTACCACCACAGAAGCATAAAACAAGAACACAGACTCTGTGGCTCTGACTTCATAGACTCACGGAGGACGGAGGGTTCGATTGGGTTCGATTATGATCATGGTAAGATGTTGCGCGCGCAGGCCACAACAACAAACAACAACAAAATAACAGTGATGGCTGAAAAAACCCCTTTCCTCCGCTTTTTGTGAATCCTCCGCCAAAAAAACCTCTAACGCCAAAAACAACCCCTTTTCGGAGGATCCTCCGCACATTGGCAGCACTGAGTCTGAGGGATCGTTGTCTGAACCATAGATCTAAATCGTGTCTAAATATATTTATATCTATATATATTTAGATCAATGTCTGAACTAAAAAAGGGGTGTCCGGTAGGTAAAACGATCTGCAGCAGTGGCACGTTTGGCAATAAATGAAATACGCACCAACCGACTTGCGATTTTGGCGCGTCAGTTTTTTGCTGTGGATAGAAATATATAACTTCACTGTTATTGTAAAGAAAATATTGATGATGATAATTTTCTCTGCTGGGAACGCACAGAGCCTTACAGTTATTATATAAAGAAATATTATTCATGAACATTTCTTTACTACGACAGGAGTAGGAGAAATAGTTTAATAGAATTGCAGTTCTCCTACTATATATAGCATAATTGTTTTCCGTAACAGAATTTTTTTTTACCTACCAGTAACATGGTTTTAGTGAAGTGATTGTTTCTGTTAGAGCAAAGCGACATTACTATTCTGCCACCTTAGCGAAACGAAAACGCCGTATCTGCGAAAATCTAAAAATATCAACTATTTACATAATTGTGGTCGAAATATGATTATACACCTTATTTACTTAGTATAAATGCCGCAAGTCGATCCAAAACATGTGAAAAACATCACATTCCATGCCGTATCTACAGAAATGTGCATCGATATTTAGGATAAATGCATTATGTGAACAATACTTACTTGGACAAACCGCCGTATCTGAATCTCACTTGCCGCCTTTTTCTCAAGCAGGCTGTGGATGCGGCGTTCTGGCTGAGCATGTATATAAATAATATTTCAATAAGATCTATCACTAGTTTGTTAGTTTTCAACGGTAGCGGACGATTGATTTCTACTGTATTTAAAAAATGATTTCGAACCGAACAAAATTAATACATCAGGAAGCAATAAGTGCTTCAATAGAACATATAACAATGTCAGTGATCAAGAAATGATGTGTTTACCTGATGAAAATAAAAACTGATGTTTTTACAGCTCTTTAGTTCATATTGTCAATTCTGCTAAAATATCTACTGAGAATATTGATATAAATTACTTTGAACCGGGGCATACATTCATGTCGGCGGATAGTTTCCACCATCAAGTGGAATTATCTTCAAAAAAACAGAGAAAAACCTATGATTTTACAGATTTTGTTCAAGCAGTACAATCTGCAAACAGTGGGAAAGTTGACATAAAAGAAATGAAGCACAGTGATTTCTTTAAGTGGGCAAATCATTCTTCTCAGAAAAAATTAAAACAACCAAACCGCACATATTTGAAAAATATTGTTCAAGTAACTGCGACTCGTGGAAGTTATAACTTACTTTTTGAAACGTCTTACGCTGAAATGGAACCTTTCAACTGCCTCGATTTTTTGACTGTAAAGGCCATGGTTTGAAACTTCCTGATCATTTGAATCAGCCTTGTGTTTTGCCACAAAATAGAAGAGAATTCTGGTTAAATATGCCTGTGCTCCCTAATAAATAGAGTGAACGAGAATTGAAATCACACATTATTTTCAATTTTAAGTTGAATATGTTATACTTTATCTGATAATAAAAGCTTTTGTGAAAGAAAAAAAATTTTTATTTGATTTGGGTTTTTACTTAGTCGATCACCATAATAGAAAAGATATTATAAATCGATAAAATACTTAACAAAAATGCAGTAAGGCATTTCTGAATAGTTTACAACGGTCAGACATCTAAACAAAAACTGATTTTACTCCATTTTGACTTCTCTGCAGATACGGCGTTTTGGCTAAGGAGGGCAGTATTACGATTGATACTTTTTTGGCTATAACATCAGGAGAAAAAAACTCAGCAAAGAACTTTCTCCTGATGGGACTTTTCTCAGTGTACCTATATGACAACTCACCGCTCATTAGGTAGTCAGGCAAGCATGGAGAAATGGTCCAGAGCAGATAATTGCGAGAGTAAACATTCCAGTTTTTTGACAATTTATATTTGGACATTTCCCATTTTCACCTTGAATCTTTGAACTTATTTTATGTTTTCGATGATTTTTCCATTCAAATATGATTTTTATTTCTATAGTTGTTCAACGTTATTGCTCATTATACTCCATCAAATTAATCCAAGTGGTTTCATTTCAGTTTCCTCCAACTTCCAAAAAGTTGCGTTTTTCTCGAAACTTACTCCTTGTTACATCATTATTCCCCCTTTTTCCCATTGGTCTTCAATTATAGTAAAACAAATTTCCATTTGATTTCTCAGTAGATGTCTGACCATGCATACTTAGTTATACCGCGGGTTTATTAAGTACGTGTAGAAAATTGAGGGGCATGTAGCTGACGTCAAAATAAGATGAAAAGTTCGTACAAACATAATATGTCCGAAAGTTATATCCGTTTCTGGTATACACAGTGTCAAAGTTGAATTCTCATTTATGTTCTTTGATAAATTTCAAAATAATTGTGATATTATTGGAATAAGATTTGGTATCTAGGGCCATTTTTCAATGACAATATCAAATTTTATGTTAGTTTGTCTCTTTCGTGGGGGTATGACGTCTTTTGAAAAGTCATAACTTTTTTGTGCGTTCCTGTATAACGTTTTATAGTAGAAAAATGGATTTCTAGAACACTTTCGTTGAAAAAATGTATTCTTGGTTTTCAAGTTATTGGGATTTGAAATAATCAATGCAAGTATAATTTGGAATGACAAGAAGTTGGAATTCAAAATTGATTCATTGAGCAAAGGAAATTATTTTTCTTTAATTTCATCAAAAAATATCAATTTGATAATGATAACAGTAGGTAATCATGACCAATAAATTGATATATAGGTACTGAAACAGTTAGTTGAAAAAGTTTGGATCAAGTACAAAAGTCAACAAACTTCACTGTCACATGCAAGAACGGATTGAAATAACATAACATGTAATATACTTTTACTTGATTGTTTTTAAATAATTGAAAGAGTCCATGCGAAAAAGTAGGTATCTACAAAGAATTGAGAATCATATTTTGCCTACCTACATTCCAATGTTGAATAGGAGAATATTGAATGAAAAAAGAAAAATGCACTGGCGTATCGAGCCACATGGAAATAATTCAAATGCATCGATTATTTCGAATCCCATAGCATGCAATAACTCGAAAACAGTTGCTCGCAGCGACCTCTACCAAGAATATATTTTGTACAGAAAAATGTTGTACCTATATAGAAATCTATTTTTCTGCTATGAAACGTTAAACAGGTGCGCGGGCACAAAAAAGTTATGACTTATCAAAAGACTCAAGACATGTATAGGTGACGCCACCCATTAGATACCAAATTTCATTTCAATATCGCACAATTATTTTGAAATTTATTAACAAAAAACAAAAATAACTTTGATCGACACTCTGTATCTCAGAAACGAATAACTTTCGGACATATATTTATACGAACTCTTCTTCTTATTATGACGTCAGCAACATTCTCCTGAATTTTCTACACGTACTTACTAGGTATATAGGTAGGTATATATCAACTGACTTTACCAGTGGAATCAGTAGCGGCGTTAGGGTAGGGCGCGGTTGGGCGACCGCCCAGGGCGCCGGATGAAAAGGGACGCCGCAGAAACCCCTATAAATTCCTCAAATTTTTCGTCATTAGCGCATCTAACAATCAACAGATATAGATCTCAGAATGCTGCACTTTCTCGTGAGAATATAGAAATACTAACTCTGAAATCGCTATTTCAACTGCAGAGGAATTGGCTGAAGAACTAGAAATTGAACCTAAGCTTGGACGTAATCTTAGTGCCACATGGATAATTCAATATGTTGAGCGTCAAGCTGGTGAAACTGCCCGCCACGTGCCAATAGCTTCTACAGAAAAAAATCAGGTTTAATTTTTCATTCATTTCAGAATGATGAAAGTAAGATATGGTGCGCGTATTCGGCCATTATTACGTATTGAAAATTTCAGAAAAATCACTCAACCGCCTACTATGATTTCTCTACGTCACAACGAGCGAGACGTTGATTCTACATTTTCCTGCTAGATGGTGATGGTGCTATTGCTGCTGTGACGAGTGGAAATTAAATAGCAAATGGGATTATTCAACTCTGAATTCGAAAAATCTGCGACAATTTCAAAAGATCGACGAAACCGCAATGCTCTCGCTGTTCTCGAGAGGCCGAGTCAAATTTCTGAAACAAAAGCGCATCAGTAATTACACCATATCAATTTCAGCATTCATTTCAGTTAATGAAATATTTGAAGTTGAATGTGTACTACAAATCTTTGTAGTTTTGTACAATATAAAACAAATTTCGAAACAACTCGACCTTTGACAAGGTATATGTGGTGTGATAAACTCACCTAATCAGAATTTGGTCACCCCTGCATGTTTTGAATTTTATGAAAGATCGCAACTAAAAAGAACGTTATCAAAATGTATGATTAGCATTGCGAATATTATTGACTTTATATACCTGTAATGGTTGCTAGTTTTCAGTTTTCCTGAGCCTAATGTGATAAAAACCTATCTGCGATCGACAATATCTCAATCTAGATTGACAAACTTGACAACTTTGTCAATTGAAAATGAAATTGCTGAAAATATTGACTTTGTTGATCTAATGAAAGAGTTTGCCAATACAAAGGCTAGAAAAGTGAAATATATTAGTTATTAGGGGGCGCCGTAGAATTCTTGCCCAGGGCGCTGGTAGTGCTAAAACCGGCACTGAGTGGAATAAAATATTATTAAAATCAACGTTGCAACAAAATAACGAAATATAACGTGGAATAACAAGATTTATTTATTTACACTGATATAATAATAAACAGAATGATTTTAGAACATGGGGATGAACTTTACCATAGTTTATTATTTTATAGATAAAACAGGCATACCCACACAGTAAATACGGCACTAAATACTCACGAAACATTGGCCTGAACGGCTTTCAGCTGAACGCGCATTGGCTCCCTTTCAAGGAATGCTATAATCACTAAAATGGGGCGGGTCTGCTTCTGACAGTGGAGGGAGGTATTTCTGGGAGGAGCTTGTCCATTGCAGGGGTAAAGAATTTTTATTTCTCATGGCAAGTTAGTGTTATACCGGTTCAGGTCTTGGTCGTGTGTCGTGATTCGAGTATAATGTGACGTAAATATGACGGAATAGTTCAACTATGAAAATAAACTATTGACATTCGACCCTAATAATAATAAAAAATTGTCCAAGTTCGTGATCATTGTTTGTTGCGTATGTCGAAAATACTGTTTTTTGTCTTGTGTCTGTGGTTTTATCCGCCGGAAACGCATCTCCCTGGTTGAATATTGAAGTGAGCATCCATTAAATAGTGCGCATAGTTGCTTGGCGATGAGCATATAATGAGTTGTTCTGAAGTTATGTACCAAGCATATTATCCATATTTATATCAGAGGGCTGGAGCAGCGCCACCAGTATCAGCTCATCCAGTACCTAGAACAGGTCCCTTTACTTCACCCTTTGGAGCGGCTCATCAGTATGATAGAGTAAGTGAAATCTGAGAACATCAGGAAACAATAATTCTCCCAATATGATTTATCGAGGGGTAAACCGCGGTGATGAAATTCTGGAGTACAAACAACTATGGAATTCCTTGGAATTCCCTGGATTTCCTCGGATTTCCTTGAAATTCCTTGGATTTCCTTGGAATTCCTTGGATTTCCTTGGAATTCCTTGGATTTCCTATAGGAATTATCTGCATGGTATTCTTCGGGTGCAATGCGATATCTACCTGGGGCTACAAACAACTGATGGAATTTCTTGAAAATGCTTGCATGGATTTCCTTGGAATTCTTTGGATTTTCTTGAAATTCTTTGAGTAAAGTGCGGTATAATTCTGGTGTACAAACATCTGGAATTCCTTTTGGATTATTTTGGAATTCCTTGGATTTTCTTGGAATTCCTTTGATTTCCTTGGAATTTCCTGATGGAATTCCTTGGAGTTTCTTGGAATTTTTGTGTGAAGTGAGGTATATAATTCTGGTGTACAAACAACTGGAATTCCTTGTGAAATTGAAGTCTGGTGTACACAATTTTGACCGCGGTTTACCCGTCGTGATTTATTGAAATGAGATAGCTTTAATCCGAGCTTTAATCTCATGTTTACATAGTAATTATTAAACAAGGTTATATCGATCGAAGAGGCCCACCCCTATACCTATTTACCTTCAATATGCGGAAGATGAATGCCGTAATGAGTCCTTTCCACAGTCCTGATCAAAATGATTACAAGGTGATCCGTGAAAGCGTGACAAATCACGAATGGAACACCCTGTTTTTATATTTTCTCCTGAATCTGTGACTTTTTTTCACAGAAATACTTATATAGGGTAAACCAGTGAAATACGCCCCACATTTTGAAAAAAAAATATTTTCACAAAAATACAAACTTATATCTTTCATTTCAGTTCCATAAAAATATTTTAGCTAAACGGTATACCTATTTCATTATGCTGAACACATTTTGACAAATCAGTAACATAGTTTTCCGAAAGAGTTATATTGAAAAAATAATAGGATATGGCGTTTTCCCCCTTATAGTCGTTAAATACGCCCCACTTAAAAAATATACCTATACCTTTTTGTGTGTTTTATTGGCACCACCACTGCATGGGGTTAAGTGACTCCCGCAAGTCTCGTGTAGCCAACCACTATACTCAGGACATTTAATCCAGTCAACTTTTGACTTCCTAGTAAAATAGTATTCACTTTATTAGACACAAAAGTTTTCAGTATCATCCGACATCTCATCATAAGAGCTTAAAATGGGTTCACTTTCGGAGCTTGAAGAACTTGAAATACGTGATTTAAATTTTATAGATTTGACACTGCCTTTATCATTGGATATTTTTGCTTTTTTCTTAATTTATTTTTTCTCGGCGATGGCTTTCTTATTGTCTGAAAAAACTTGCCTCTTGGCACGATTTTCAGGAGACGTTAGCTCTAGAGCATGTTGTTTTCTTTTAACAATTTGGTAAGGAATCAAGGGAATGATCTACCTACTTGCTTCATTTACATGCACTCATTTCTCTGGATATAACTTTTCCCATAGCCCATGTAGTCTTGCGGACATATTCCTTCCCTATATTCCGAGCTATATTCTCGGAAGATAAAAATATTATTTACCATTTAAGTGTCATTGAAAGTTATAATAGTTGATGGGGCGTTTTATACCGTTACTACTGGGGCGTTTTTCCCAATCACTGCATCAGGTGAAAAACGCCCCACCTATACCTAATAGGTCAAGGCAAGGTGCAAACTTAACGAACAAATGGGAATTTATAGGTTATAAAACGTATTTACTCATGGCTTCAACAAAATTACAAAAAACTTGGGAAACAAATTGAAATTTAAAAAAATTATTATACTTATCGTATAATTTTATGAGTTGGACTGATGGGACCTTGATCGACAGAAATGTGCGAATATTTTCGAGTGAAAAAGTGCCGGGGCCGAAATTTCTGGCGTACCACGATAAAAAAGTTAACAACAGGAGTAACTGATGGTGGCTACTGTACCGGCTGCCGAATAGTATTTATGTTACTCGGACTGGGGCGTATTTCCCGGTGGGGCGTATTTCAACAGTTAACACTATATATAGGTACCTATACAGTATAATATCTTTATTTAATTTTACATTATTACAACTTGTATGGCCCCAGAAAACAAATGTTTGTGTGTTGACTTCTATACGGATATCTCGTTAGCCATCAAAAGTATAAGGATAAATTTGACAGTTGTATAGGTATACATATCTTATTGCATCATTATCGAATATGTATAGGTATGTACATCTCTCAAAGGTTAGAATATCTACTCATAAGTACAATCTCACTTAGAGGTTGGAGGTATAAGTATATGCGATGATATACTAAATTTTTTGCATGAAAAATAATTTCTGTCTATATAAGATAGTGATTTTATTTGATGATCTATAAATGTGAGCTTCAGAAACTTAGACAAGGGAAGTTCTCAACAGCTCCATTCATACAAAGTGGAGATCGAATCGAATCTCCATTGAGGTTTGAAATACTTACCATGTGAATTCACACCTGATGATCAGTAAGTGAATTCACAATTGCATAATTCGAACTCTGAGTATACCTATATAATATGTATTTATTGTGAATTCCAAGTTTTTCTACTGTTTAATCACACCTATTGAAAATACAATGTAGGTATATTTATTTATATGGAACAACTCACACTATCAACAAAGTGAAAGTCACGCATGATGAATGATGATATAGATCACCAAATTTTTAACCTGATTGTACATCCCAAAATCACAAATCATCATATATACTTATCACAGTAAAAAAACTGTGATGAGATAACATAATAAATCTAGCCACTTTCCCAAAATATCTTCACAGAATTCGTATAGGGTAGGTAATTATATGTATACACAACTATCTGTTATTTCACATGATTTATCGTTGGTTACAAATGCCCAACGTTTTTTTATGTTCTGGTTCCCACGAGCAGGGATATCCTGTAATGTTCAGAGAACATCGTGAGAACCAAGGAAAATAAGGTAGGAATTGATATGGTGTTCTTGAATTTTCTGGAGGTTATATGCCTCGGGGAACAACTCCCTTGGCAATGTGTTCCCGAGTGTGTTCCAGAGCGTCGCTGTTCGTTGGATGAACGATTATTTGGAAGAGATGTTCTGCAGGTCTCCAAAGTGACCACGAAGGGGTGCGAAGCCTCAACTCGACGGGTTAATCTCGCGGGGACTGCCAAGAGAGGAACAATAATTGTTGATATTTAACACAGGGAGAAAAGACGATTGCGTATATATATGCACAAATGAGTGCACAACATTGTGTAAAAAATGTTTGTGAAGTATTATTTAACATTTGTTCAAATAATCACTACAGAGTCGTTTAGTGAAATGAAACAAATGTTTGTGTATATCAATTTAGTGAAATATTTGTATACATATCCATGTATCGGAAACCTACACAAAATAATGCACATCATTCAATGCACACAATTAATTGTATTGACTAAATACATGCACCGCTTTTGAAATAATTATACACTATTTGAGTATTTGTGCACGCGGTCCTCAATTTGTATATATCCATATAGAGGAGAACTACACAAAAATATGCACATCATTCAATGCACACAATTGTATTGACCAAATACACCGCTTTTGAAATAATAACACTATTTGTGTAATATTTTGCCACAGGTGTGCAAGTTTCTTCCACTTGGTAACGGCGTCCTATACTTATATCCCCTTTTTCTTCGACCTACTTATATCTCAATCTCAATATTCTGAATTCGCACTTGACTTGTAGATGTGTTACAAGAAGGTTACGAGTGTGCAGTGTGTAGAATGTAGAATCTTCTCATTTATTATTGTCTGGCGAGTTGGTGAATGATTGATGATTGTACTTCATTGTACGATCATATAGGTCCTTCCGCAAAATTATTTAATGTTAACTAGTGCCACAAAGTGAAAAATGTAATAGGATGTATCAACAAAGTGTCGAAGACATTCTTCTTTGTTGCACTAGGGAAAAACATTATTTGTCGTTAACGAATCGATTCATTCAGGCCGCGTTATTTTAATATTAACGACATTCATTTAGTATTACGAAATGTCATTTAATATTACCCAAACCTGCACAAAATAGTCCTTAACAATCAACAAACGATTTGTTATCAACTCATTTGTTTGTTATTATAATAATCCTGTTTTATATTCAAATGATTTGTTGAATATTGATGCCTCATCGCAAATTCGCATTTTCACCATAAACATTGAGTTTTTAACAGTTAACTAATATTTCTCACGAATCAATGCATTAGTTAGAACTTGATGAATCGGATCAGTTATTTATTAACGAATATACTTCATCTGCTAATAAAAGAGATCATGTGTTAAATTCGCACCAATCACATTACGCATAATAATATACTATAGTATACGATAGCTTCGATAACGACGCGAGACACGGGTATACCATTGATCACCTCGTTTTAGCAACAATGAAGAATATTTGTTTGTATTTTTCGTGATACCTTATAATATATGGCAACTGGCTTGAACTCTGCGGTATCAACATTCGCCGGTAAGTTATTATTTCAATAATACCTAATAATAATCATTATAGCTTCGACTTGCTTTCAATTTCAACATCCATTGGAAGCAAGTCGAAGCTGATAGCTAATTATTAGGTTTTATTGAAATAACTTACCGGCGAATGTTGATAATTTCAGGCAGTTCCCGACAAAGAATCGACACTTTGTTGATACATCTTATTACATCTTTCACTTCGTGCCACTATAGTAAATATGGAATAATTTTGTGGGAGGACTACCTATGATCATTAAGTACAATCATCAATCATTTACCAACTCGCCAGACATCAATGAATGAGAAGATTCTACATTCTTTGGAAGTACACATACTTTTGTATCGTTACGAAATTTGTGTGCAAGAAATACACAAATTTGTGTTATTTTCAGCACATTGAATTGTGAACATTCACACAATTTTGTAATGCTAAGTTCACAATCTTACACAGTTTGTGTACACATATCACACAATGATTTTATATTTTGTGTCACGAAAATACACAAATTTTGTTTGGTTTTTGAACAAAATTGTTTTGAAAATTACAAAACTAAATTGTTTGGTTATACACAATATCTCTCACACAAAATATTTCGCGAAATATACACAGATTGGTGCTGATGTCGCCATTATAGAGACAAACTGTGTGAAAAATCTACTATCTATTGTGTAAATGTTCACGATTCAATGTGGTGAAAATAACACAAATTTGTGTACTCGTTTGTGTATCTCTTGTACACAAATTTTGTAACGATACAAAAGTATGTGTATATAGGTACTTCCGTAGAATGTAGAATCTTCTCATTTATTAATATCTGGCGAGGTGGTAAATGATTGTACTTAATGATCATATAGGTAGTCCTTCCGCAAAATTATTTCATGTTTACTAGTGGCACAAAGTGAAAGATGTGATAAGATGAATCAACAAATTGTCGATTCTTCGTTGGGAACTGCCTGAACTAGTATCAACATTCGCCGGTAAGTTGATTCAATAAAACCTAATAATTATAGCTATGAGTTTCAACTTGCTTTCAATGGGCGTTGAAGTTGAAAGCAAGTCGAAGCTAATAATTATTAGGTATTCTTGAAATGATAACTTACCGGCGAATGTTGATACCAGAGTTCACAACTAAGAAGAATGTCTTCGGCACTTTCTTGATACATCTTTCATGCATCTTTCACTTTGTGGCACTAGTAACCGTGAAATAATTTTGCGGAAGGACTATAGATACCTATGATCATTAAGTACAATCATCAATCATTCATCAACTCGCCAGACAATAATAAATTAGAAGATTCTACATTCGACACACTACACACTCGTAACCTTCTGTAACACATCTACAGGTCAAATGCGAATTCAGAATATTGAGAATGAGATTGAGATATAAGTCGGTCGAATGAAAAAGGGATAGGACGCCGTTACCAAGTGGAAGAAAATTGCACACCTGTGGCAAAATATTACACAAATAGTGTTGAAAAGGAATATTCTCAGATAAATTATGAACATTGGAATGTATATATAGGAGAAGTATACTGGCATAAACTCTGATCTCGATGAGCTTGAAAACTTACAAAAATAATCATTCATATCAGTGATATGGAAAATATTATCTCTCACACACAGGTTATATGACTTTATTGCAATGAAACCATTTCGGATTTCTGAATCCTCATCAGTAACCATGATGTCCACTTATTCTTACAGCCATATTCTTCACGATATACACAATTTTCATCTCTCTATAATAGAACTAAAACCGAGTAAAACTATAACAAAATGACATCTGAGAAATTTTTTTGACATTCTATTCCTGTCATTTGGACGTTTTTGCTTTTGGGTGTATAATAAATTGACATTCATCATACAGGGCGTGGAAAGAAATTAGGAATTGAGACTCTATCACGAATCTGCGATTAGAGGTCTATAAAAATCACAAGTTTCCATCGTTCAAGTTTGAACCCCCTGATTGGGTATGGGTATGAAAGTGTTGAAAAGGAATATTCTCAGATAAATTATGAACATACAAAAATGGATATATATTTATACAAATATTTCACAAATTAATATATACAAACATTTGTTTCATTTCACGAAACGACTGTAGTGATTATTTGAACAAATGTTGAATAATATTTCACAAACATCTTTTACACAAAGTTGTGCATAGATATGCAATCGCCTTTTCTCCCTGTGTGGGCTGGCTTCTGACAACCCATACTTGGACTATAGTAGCCTGAAATACCCCTATTCTTTGATGAAGGAAGAATGATGATGAAATCTAATTTATGTTGAGGGATGTGATAAACTCAAATTGAATAGTAACAATTTAATTATTATTATCAATATTCATATATTATTCCAAATGAGTCAATTAATATTCAGGTTCTCAATCAAGTTTTGAGTTGATAATTTATTTGACAGAATTATCACAAATGCCGTATTTTTTGTTGACCAAGTGCCAAGGAGACATTATACCGAGTACAGTTCCATGAGAGTCAATACCGGTCAATACGTTCAAATTCGGTATGTTTCAAGCCTCTAAAGGCTGCTGGGCACAAGGATCACTCGATGCCCAATAGGAATCACCTGGTCGTGATGCATAGCCTTCAGATCTCGAGGCTCGGTGAGGTACCAAGTGAAGGATGAAATGGCCACGAGGGGGCTTGTCAAATGAAACCTTGTCGACATGGACAATGGCAAACGTATAATCAAAAAACCAGTTATTGCATACAACCCTACAAGAAAAGTCACCAGTGAAATTCCGATGCTCGTTCTTCAGGGGGCTACTCATTGAAATGAAAATGGACTCACCTTCTATATACAAGGGTCCGGTTTGCCAAACAGCTCGGCTTGTTGAGCAAATTTGATCACCGTCATGAAAATCATGATTCCAGGGGAACTGCATCAGCCTTTCTCTGGCAGTTAGGAAGTAGGATGGGTGAAAATCCCGGAGGATTCTTCTATAAATCCTGGATAAACCCAGAGGAGCACCAACACCTATTTCCTCACATCAACAGACCCTACCATGTAGTTACTTCTCGCCCTTTCACAGAGTCTCAGATATCAACGGAATTTTTTACCAGCCTTCACATCTCTCAAGATTTGACAGTCATGGTGTATAGTAGTATCGAAGACTGGTACCTTTGGCACTATAATACACTATATACACACTGTTTCACCACTAACCAAACTGATTTTTTACACCTCGACACGTGTTTCGCTAATTATGTTGTCATCTTCAGGAGGAGATTAAAACTAAATGCTCTATCCTAGTGGGCTACTTATATAGGTACTGAGTATATGTCAACCCAACCGTGAATAGACAACTCGCCGCCAAGTTAATGTGAAAATTTGAAAACAACCATGAATAACAAATTTTTGACATGTTAAGTTTGTATCGAAAAATCGAGGGTCTATGGATCGATTGCTAGAGTCTTTTTCGGAGATTTGGTGGCGTAGGTAACAACTATCGAAAAATAGAATGAACTAGTATGTCTACTTCTCAACACGAGTAGGTTAGGTTGGTTAGGTTCAATGTGAGTGGGGCAAATACCGCCCCTCCACTGTGACCCCAGATGGGTCTACTGTGGCTCACCCCTTGAGGTTACAGTTCACCTCGCAGTTCACTGTACAATCCACATCTTTATACAAAGTTCATGATTGAATTAGGTAAGATTTGTCTGATATCGATAGGTTCTAAATTGGTGAAGCCAAATATATCGAACCTCAGTCTCTCTAAGTAAGAGCATGAACATAATATGTTTTCAGCCGTTTCGTCTTCCACACAGCAGAATCGACAGTCTGTTTGTTGGTTCAGACCCATCCTTCCCAGGTGGTATCTTAGACGACAGTCGGACGACAGTGTCCCGTAAGCCAGACCTGTCAGAATTTGCAGGTTATCCCTGCTCCATTCTAGGATCTGCCTGGTTATATTTTGCGATTGTTTAGGCAGAAATGCCTTCGAATGATTTAACCCTGGTAATTCAGACCAGTACGTGAGTCTCTTTCCCTCCGCCCAGTCCGAGATTGTTGTTTTGGCCGCACTTGTGGTGACCCCAAAGTATGGTTCTGGTTCTATGAACACAGATTCGGTTCCATGTTTGGCGAGGATGTCGGCTTTCTCGTTGCCCTCCACTTCCTGGTGTCCAAGCACCCACTCCAAAGAAACTCTGTTGTTGACCCAGATATTCTAGGGATTCAATACAGCTCCATACAAGCTTGGAATTTATCTTGTTGGAGCTCAGTGCTTCAAGAGCAGCCTGACTGTATGATACAATGCTGATGTTTTCGTTTACTAGAGGTCTATTCGTCAACTCTCTAGCATACAATTCAATTGCGAAGACCTGATCCTGGAGTGGTCCAGCAGTCGCCCCCCTCTAATTTGTTTTCACAATGACAGGAATCTGTAAGAAACCATCCTGGCTTCCCTCTCTAAGAAAATGTGGAGGGGAGTTAGGTTCAGGAGGTTTTCCATCGCTGCCGTTGGAGCAGAGGACATCGCCCCTGTAATGGCCAGGCATGCCAGCCGCTGAAGGCCAACGAGCTTTGCCCTGGCTGTTCCCTGCAGACCATTATTTGGTAAATCTAGTAAATCTGTTTGGGGTTCATTCCCCATGATTTGCCGCATATCCTTCTGAAATTCCAGAGGAGAAATCTGGCTTTGTTTATAGTTTTCGCCAAGCCGGTGTTCCAGCTGTCTTTTATCTAGGGTCGTCCCCTAGATATTTCACCTCCGCCGCAAACGGAATGCTCTCTCCATATAGGACAGGCTGACGAAGTTTATCTAGCTTTTGTCTTTTAGTATAAGGAATAATTTCAGTTTTCTGGAGGTTCACAGTCAACTAGGAATGACCACATAAGGGGGGAAAGTACCCCGCCCTGTGGACAGCCTTTTGCCGCTCTAAACCTGATCGACTCTCCATGCAGTGATGATATGACGTACCGATTTCCAATGATGGTTTTGATCCTGTTGCATATTTGACTGCTGATTCCTCTACCTTGCATGTAGAGTGATTGTGGTAGGGCATTATTAAACGCTCCTTCGATGTCCAGAAAAGCTGTCAGCGCAATTTCCTTATGATCTAAGGAATGGCTGATCTTTCCTACAAAATTGTTCAGTGCTAAATCCGTTGGTTTGCCTGTTAGGTATAGGCATATTGATGGGGATTTAGGGTATGTTCCCTCAGATTTCACTCTCTGATGTGCCTGTCTAGAATTTTTTCTAGAGTTTTCAATAGGAACGAGGTAAGGCTGATCGGTCGGAAGGATTTGCGTAGGGAGTGATTCGCCGTACCCGATTTGTGTATAAACACAACTCTCGCTGTTGACCAGCCCAGCGGAATATAGCTCCACGCCAAGCACGCTCTGAATAAATTAACCAGGAGGGGTAGTAAAACTTGGTAAGAGGGCAGGAAAAACTCCGTCCTCTCCCGGAGACTTTAATGGGGGAACATAATTTACCGCCCATTCCACTGACTCTGGGGTGACCACCATTGGGGCATTCTTCCAGTCCTATTTTTTTTGGTCGTATTATCGATCCCATTGGGAGAGGAATCTACTGATGGTCCTCCAGAAGCAGACTGCCGGGAAAGTGAGTCTGTAGAAGAATCTCTAACGTTTGCCTACCAGAGTCCGTAAAAGAGCCATTCGGTCGTTTTATCGAGCCGATCTCTTGGGTCGGATCTCTGGCGAGAGCCTTGTGAATTCTCATACTGGCAGGTACATCTGATATACTCTGACAAAATCTCCTCCAAGAATCTCTCCTGGCTTTTTCCTTATTTCTTTGTTATAAGCCGTTAGCGATGTGCGGTAAGTGTCCCAGCACCCTGTTTCTTTAGCTCGATTGAAGAGACGTCGAACTTCTTGTCTTTTTTTGTCCAGGCTCTTGCTCCACCAAGATGTACCTCTATGGTCTTTCTTCTTCTTTAATGGGAAATTTTCCTGATAGGCCGTTAGAATGGCGGTTGTCACACGCTCATTCGCCACTTCGATTTCGGCTCTATTTTCAATAGTACTGATTCTAGGATATGCTTCTGGAGAGATTCACAATACACATTCCAGTCTGTGCACTTAGGATCTCGAAATTGTACTATTGGACGGTGTCCTGTTCTCATGTCAAATCGTATCCAACACAAGTTACATTGTGGAAAACTCTTTTCCACTTCATGTGAGTTGAAGAAGTCCAATCCAATCTAAAAACATACCGACACTACATTATTTACCAAAAAATTGTTTCATCTTTACCAAAACAAAACTATTATCTAAGTGTTGAATGGTGGTCAACTGCACAAAATATCTACAGTATCATTCCCTTCATTTGTTATGTCTGGTCTCCGAGTAATTTGAATGTACTCTTCCATTTATCCTGTATGACACTCAATGGACGTAATTTAATTGCAACCATACTTTATCATCTTCTTCCTGCAAGCATAGATCTAATTACACAATAGATGGTCAACGTATATGGCGAACATTCTGCCTGTGCGAATTATTTGCCATCTATTAGGTAGTAGCCGAACGTCTAAAAATAACAGATCGCTAATTTTTCATAAACCTTAGCTAAATCAGAGGGTGTGTATAATCTCTGGGTAAATCGTAGGCGGGGCTTGTTCAATGGAATTCGTGTCTAAAAATAAACAACGTGGCATCGTAGAGGGGGAATGGGTAATATGGAATTATAAACATCTCAATATGGAAATTCATAAATCGTTGATCTAACCATAGATATCTAACTAATCACGGACTAAAACGGAATAATCGGATCATGCACTATTGAAGTTTCAACCATGAATCATAAAACGATAAAACGAATCATAAGTATATAAATTAAATACCTATGTTTTATATAAGTACCGGATCTATGATTTAGATCTATGACAATATATACCCTTTCATTTATTCCATGGGCGTCACTACTGCTTGGCAAGGGGGCTGTGCAACTCTGGCTAATTTGTTTTCTTGAAATATTCAGGTAGGTATCTATATTGTGATGGTATGAGGTTACCTACTGTGATTTAAGTAAGCAGGTGAGTTTAGTTATCAGTAGTAATATCCCTAGCCCTAGGACATTAATAATAGACGAGATAATTTTATGACAATCGGAAGCTCCTTTCCAGGACGAGCTTGAGACATAAGACATAATATTATGACGCATTTGTCAATGTCGGAAGGATATTCAGCAGAAAATTTACTCGACAATCGTGTTGTCATAGTGATTGATAATTGCACTGAATGCAATTATCAATGTAATGTTGACATGATTGGGTGAAATTGTATCATATGACACAAAATGATGAAATTCGAATGGTTGTTAGAACTGACAAGAAATTTTCAATTAAAGGACTGTTGATGTCTCGAGTGTTTATGGAAATATGAATCAAGAAAAATTAGTCAACAGGTAGGTAGGTACCAACTAGAATATGTTTTTGTTTTTTTTTCGAGCAATCGAAAATGTTTATTTTGTTCTTCAATACTTTTTATACATTAATATGTACTGAAAAAATATCTAGCACAGATGTTTGTTTCTATGGACTTAACCTCACAAAATATGAATATTCGAAAAGGGATATCTACACGGAGAAAAAAATTCATTGATCACAAATTAAAAACCACTTCTCCCAAGCGAAAACCTCAACAAAATAGAGGACGAGTGAACTATGCATTTGAAGCGAATAACTCGAAACTTTTGCCGAGGTAATAACTTCAATACTTACAACCAATAGTTCAAATATTCAACGTGAATTACCAATGATTTGAGATTATTTTATAGCAATAACTCTGTTCAACTAGGACTAAATGTTTACTTATTTATAACTAATAACATATATGATGAACACAAATGGTCGCGTTTTTATATCAAGTGATTGGCATTTGCTTCAAGTGACCATAATGTATAATCTCAAATCATCTCTCAATTAGCTCTCAGCATCACCTTCATTGCCCATTAATGTATGTTTCATTCATGATGTATTAGCACATTATTTGAGACAAATCAGTTATCTGTTGGAAGCAAATCGTTTCAATTTTGTTACTACTGGGTGTTTGTATTACTGCAAAGAACATTGTCTATATCTTTAAAATCATCATTTATTTGCCACAGATATTTTTCGATTTGTTCCCATTGCTTTTCATTCTAAATATTCAATCGGTTGTGGCCTCATCAAATCAACTTTGTAATTTTTCTAGTATGGCTCTGGTTCCATTTCTGATTTGATTGCCTTTTCCAACTGCGATTTTTTGAATGAAGGGTAGACAACCATCTGATCGTTGTCATCATTCCATTTGAAAGGTGTAGCCTCCATCACTTCGCCTGTCTTCACAAATTCCACTATTGCCCATGGCATAGCTGCAACATAAAAAATTATAAGACTTAAATTGTTTTATTAATTGTATGATCTGAATTCACAAACACAATAGCTTGAAATTTCATTTGACTTCTAAGACAAAGAACATACGAACATCAACTATAATAACTATCCTATACATTATTTACCTAGGATGTACATCCGTACCTGTACCTCACCTAAACCCTATATTTAATTCACATGTTATCATTATTATATTCACACTTACCTAAAAAGTCCTCGTAGAAACTCTCAAGTCCCCATTCAAGCAAAAATTCGTATAGTATTTATAAGTATTATCCTGATCTCCTATATTTCATGGTCAGAATGAAAGCCGGTCACCGTAACTAATAACAAATCTCATCTCCGATCCGACATCGACCCAACCACACCGCCCATCGGTGAACATTATTGCGATGTTGCCAATAATGGTGGACTTTTTAAATTAAAAATGAGAATGAGAGAAATATGTATTGAATGTCATCATGATATTCATGACGAGTTCTTGGTAAGAAGAAACAAAAAATGGCGACTAGGTGAAAATATAAGAACCCTTACATCAGGATATTCCTGATAACTTATAACTAACTAGGTAGGTACTGTAGGTAGTATCAAAAATCAATATGAGCTCTTGTAAGAATATACTCATTTTTTGTTTTTCAACAAAAGCCTACGAGTCTGTAGGATAATCAATGGTGATCTTTGATCTTGGCGTTATTATAGTGTTCATTTCCTCATAATATATCGCCATCTATCAGTAAACGTTAAGACTGAAACTATATACCTATTATCTGATGTTGTATGTCTGGTATGTAACTATTTGAATTAGATATTCTACTGATAAGGTTAGAGAATGATCCAATACATCTCAAACTTGCGTACCTAATTTGGGGAGTTATATCTAGCAATCGGCAACGATGTCGGCTCAATTGATTTCGGCTGATGGAGGCCAAGTGGTTTTTGATTTGTTGGAAATGAGAATGAACTGGTTATCAATTAGAGACATATTTGCGGAATCGAAAGGACCGCAATTTAATGGCGAATAGGAAAGCATTTTTCTCAAATCAACTGTTATTGACCAACATATAGTTGTTTTGTTGTGGAAAATTAATTTTCATTTCTGCACAATGATGAAAAATCGTTTATCCCAAACTGGTGCTGTTTTGTTAGTTGAAAAGCATGTGATTGGCTGCAAACAGTTTCTATTCTGACGAACAATCATTTTCATTCATAACAAATGAAATTACTATTCACTCCATCAATAACATGATTTGAGACAAAATCGTTGAGAATTCACTACAAATGATGAAAATGATTATTTTAATTGTTTTACCGCAAATCAGTAGACGCTTGTTTCAAATTTAGAAACTTTTATGGTAGGTGAGCGATACCAAATGAATCAATAATTTTGGTCCAGTTATTTTATTTTTCACAGGCAGTATTAGTTTCGCTAGTGATCAATACAAATTTCTGAATGAAATAATCATTTGACCCATTTTTCTCAGTGTATATATCTAACTACTTGATCAAAAGGCGTTTGATATTGACCAAAAACGATACGTTATTCCACATTAAATATGGCGCACGTCTCAATGTGGTGGACTTTTTCTTCTTAATCTCGAAAATTGAAAATTTTGCAATGATCATTCACTACTAAGTTATTTTTTCTTCGTTGTGAGATTGAAATAGCATTTTGGTTGTGCAACAATATGTATTTACTGGAATATTCACATCATATATATAGGTACATACATTATGAAACTCAAAAGTATTCAGGTACTTCTCCAGTCTGGAAGATCATTCTGGAATTCAATTCGTAATAAAATAATTATAAAGTAACTAGTACGTATTACAGCTTGTTTTAATGAAATAATATCCAACATTGTTTAAGGAAAATAAGAGCTATCCAAACGCAAAAAAAACAGGAAACCTGAATCAATTGAGATTACCTCAGAAGGTAGATATACTTATAATTTCTCAACTTTTCAATATATACCTACTCAATTTCTGATGTTTTTTAGTTTCTGATTCTTTATTATACTTGATGGACATTTCTTTACATTCTCTATAAAGTTCACATAGTATGAGATGATCCACAATAAAATCTATGTGCTCTTTACATTCAACTCTTTGGAGAATTTGGCACTTCTTTTTAAAAATTTGATTTTTAATAAATAATCTTGTTTTATTTCTATATGGCTATTTCCACTTTTAACCATTTTTCGATATAAATTTGCACAATAGCTCGCTATACAGTGTGTCCCACTTACCATGCTCACCATGGGTATCGTTTTAACGGTGAGAGATACGAGGTCGGTTAAATGACACCAAATGTGGAGTTTGTCAAGGACAAGGCCAACTATAATGTGAAAAAATATTTTGATAAAATTTATTCGTTTTTGTTTTATACGCAAAAAACAGATTTTGATCATTTTCATGTCTCCTCCGTAACTTCTTTATTTATGAAAATATTCAAATAGGAATTTCACATTCTCATGGCAGTTTTTCAAGGTGATTTCGAAAAAAATATGAAATTTATACCAACTCTTCTAGAATTTGAGATATCAGCACCAACTTTAGTTTTTCAAATGTAGGTCATAGTTCACTATGATAGTTACAAATAACTTTTTTTTTTCTCTTACAGATGATATGTCGCAGTAATAGTTTTGTGTTGATAACAACGGAGTTATCGTCATTTATACAAAAACAAAAAATTATTTGGAAGCCGCCATCTTGAATTTATGAATTTTAACGAAAGAATCATGATCTCCGACCTCAAAAACCACCACTTACCAATTTTGAATGGAATCGGACCAATTCTTGTCCGCCATCTTGGAGCAGCCATTTTTTTTTAATTTCAACAAAAATTCCATAATGTATTGTCACCCGAATTATGAACACCTGCCAGATTTCAAGTTAATCGGAGTTATGGATTTTTTGTTGAAATTAAAAAAAATGGCTGCTCCAAGATGGCGGACAAGATTTGGTCCGATTCCATTCAAAATTGGTAAGTGGGGGTTTTTGAGGTCGGAGATCATGATTTTTTTGTTGAAATTTATAAATTCAAAATGGCGGCTTCCAAATAATTTCTTGTTTTTGTATAAATGACGATAACTCCGTTGTTATCAACACAAAACTATTACTGCGATATATCATCTGTAAGAGAAAAACAAGTTATTTGTAACTAAGTCATAGTGAGCTATGACCTACATTTGAAAAACTAAAGTTGGTACTGATATCTCAAATTCTAGAAGAGTTGGTATAAATTTCATATTTTTTTTCGAAATTACTTCGAAAAACTGCCATGAGATTGTGAAATTCCCATTTGAATATTTTCATAAATAAAGAAGTTACGGAGGAGACATGAAAATGATCAAAATCTGTTTTTTGCGTATAAAACAAAAACGAATAGATTTTTTCAAAATATTTTTTCACATTATAGTTGGCCATGACAAACTCCACATTTGGTGTCATTTAACCGACCTCGTATCTCTCACCGTTAAAAAGATACCCATGGTGAGCATGGTAAGTGGGACACACTGTATAACACGTTGGATAATACACACGTAATTTAGTGATTCACACGAGACCAACGAGACGAGACTTTCATAAAGTCTCGTCTCGTCTCGCGGATGAAATATTAAGTCTTGTCTCGAGTCTCGTCTCGCACCCTCGAGTCTCGTCTTGTCTCGCGTCTCGTACGAGAGTCTCGCAAATGTATCGCATTTCGTCATGCATAATCTTGTTCCAGTCTATAGTACGGGATATTTACCTTCACCTACTTTTTAGGTATAATGTAGAAGTAGAAAGAGAAAATAACAACAAAAATAACATTTTTTGAGAAGAAACATTCTCAGATATATTTATGGACACAAAAAATGGATATATATATATATATAGAAATACATTGTGAATTCGCATTCTCCATGTGATGAAAATATTAATTCTTTCTCGGTTTATTCAAAAGAAAACAACTACTTTCCTGGCTATTTTCCACGTCGAACATTGAATTATATTAAACTTGAACGATGGAAACTTGTTATTTTTATAGACCTCAATTGCAGATTCGTGATTAGGTTTTTCTCAATTCAGAATTTCTTTCCACGTCCTGTATGATGAATATCAATTTATCATACATCCAAAAAATAAAATTTTTTCCTCCGATTGGCAGCAAATATTAATTTTGCTGACACATATCAATCAGCAAAGTATTACTTTTCCTGCCTAGGCAGCAAAGTGGTTACTTTGCTGATTTATATGTATCAGCAAAATTAGAAATCCATAAATCGTTTATAATTTCCTTCATATTTCATCCGAGACTACTCCGGCAACAAATTCAACTCTATATTTTTTGCCACCTCCCTTATTAATGGAGGTGTAAGTATACTTCCAGGTCGCTATCACTGTCCATTATATAATAATTTAAATATACCGATATTGTTTCGCACAACTGTCAGAAATTTCATGAATTGTCAAACCAACAACTGCGATTTCTATCAAATTTTATTTTAATTGAACACTATACAGGAAGAATAAAGAGATTGTGGGAATTGTATTAATTCGCAAACACAATATTCTCCCATATCATTATGAACAATCGGAGAAAAAATCATATGTTCAACTCGGCAGCACAGTAGATTGACTGCCTTTGCTGGATTCCTAGCCTCGCTACGCTCGGCTATGAATTCAGCCACGGCAGTCAATCTACTACTTTGCTGCCTAGTTAAACAAATAACTATTACCTAATAGGTACATACTTACATCATATACATCTGAACAAGAGAAAAAACAGCATTATATAATCGAAAGTTATAAAAATAAAATAAAATGTTTTGTCTATCTGTGCGAAATAGTCTGAATTCTTTCTAAGTATGTTGTATTATGAATGAAATTCTCAGATCTGCAGTCGGCACGCAGAAATATTTACCTGCGAGACTCTCGCACGAGACACGAGAAGTCTTGCACGAGACTCGAGACGAGACCAATAAAAGTCTCGTCTCGTATTGTCCGAGTCTCGTCTCGAGTCTTGTCTCGAAAACGAGACGAGACCATGCGAGACTCTCGAAAACGAGACTCTCGCGGGCACCACTAACGTAATTGAACACAATGAATTGAAATACCTAATTTCTTCTTCTTATACCTATCTACCTGAGATATATTATTTACCCATTACCCCAATATCTATGCCTACCTAATTTCACCTTGCCACGCTTACCCCTACCATATTGTGCCCTTTCTTTTTATCATAGATCTAATTCCAATCAAATACGTATCAAAAATTCGACCCATACCCGAATTACCTCAATATCTACCTGTCTTATTTTTTATTCTCTGGCATTTCTCAACCCCCTAATCAAACTCAGAGCATAGATCTCTCAGAGGTAATTTCCGAATCTCTACGAATTCTTCCACATCTGTGCATATTTCATTTCATTTCGAGCGACATCCGATGCACGGGGGGGCAAGAGATCTAAATACACGCGGAAAGAATACCTATTAATTATTTTGCAATTTGTTCTGCCATAAGAATCTAGCAAGAGCAAGACGGCAGCGGCAGACGGCTTCCTGACCTACCGCATATAACCCCTTTCATCCCTATCCCTTCCACTTCTAATCATAAATCATTCCAAGCTCCGAGCCACGTCGTTACGCCACGCCCCATATCGTGAAGAACAAGTTGGCGAAACTGATTTTCCATTTCTACCAACAGTGTTTTATGCAGAAACAGCACCATCTAGCAACTCAAATCCAGTACTAAAAAATTTCACATCCAAATCGTGAGCGCGATAAATTTACACGGCGGTTGTCCATCTATTGTGTAATTAGATCTATGCTGCAAGCAATGTGTAGAATCGAAATATGAATTCAATATTGAATTGACTGAATTCATGAATAATACTCACCATCACTAATTTCCATCATCTGATGAATTTTCCTCATCATGATTATTAATTGGGAAGACTACATCAGTAGAGGTGTCAAAATTTTCTCAATCTTCTTGTATATGGTTCTGATACTTACTTATTATATACAACCGAGTATACAAACTCCCTGGGGATGGGGATACCTATATCCACTTCTTTTGTACTAAATGATCCAAAAATTGAAGAGAGTCCTGAGAAAAAGAAACGAACTTTAGCAATAATTTCATACAGTGTGTTAAATCATTACAAAATTTAGTACTAAATTACGACTCGATATTGAATACAGTGATTACATAATCGACTTACCAAAATCACTTCATTGCAGATTAGGTATAATATAAAATGATAATATCAAAACAATATAAAGCCACAACACAAAGAACCAAATAAGACGCCAGCAACAAAATCTCATGTGGACGCCGTCGCCCTGCAAATACCAATGAGAAGAACCGAGAAGAACATTGCCAACCCTTAAAAGAAGGTTGTTTCAGTGGCGAACCCAGAATTGTACCTTGGGGGAGATATGATTATTTTTTCAAAACATATTTTTATTCAAGATTATTGGTAACTACAATAATTTTGAACATTACAAAATTAAATCTAAGCGCCTTGGTTTCAGAGCAATTTCTTCAATAATTTCTTCAACAGATACCCCTCTATGAATTGATAGCATGGCAAGTCCATTAAGCCTCACTTGGGCGATAGTGTTCCTCAAATAGGTTTTGATGCGTTTCAAAGTAGAGAAGGTTCTTTATGGTGTCGCAGTGGACACTGGCAATGTACAGAATATTTTTAGAAGTTTATGCACATTTGGGTAGGCATATTGACTACAAATCTCCAAACAGGCCAGTGCCTGACGGTTGTTTTTGATTCCCAAACATTTATTCAAATGTTCGTGCCTCATTTAATTTTAGGAATATCAGTTAGATACATATCCAGTAGTTTATCATACTGATTTCCTGAATCAGTTGCTTGGCCTGCAGTTCCTACTGATGTTGGAGATAATAAGTTTATAAATCCGATCAAAATGTCTTTATGATTTGTAAATCTCTCTTCCAGCTGGTTGATGAAAAAATCTAGTTTGACCTTTTTATCTTTGAATTTATACAATAGGCGAAAATTATATGATGTTGGCGGGTCCAAAGTGTTTGGATTGTATAATATACTGTTTTATTCAATCTATTTATATCAGTATATCTCTCAGAAAAAATCATTTCGAATATATTTGGTATTGATCAATAGTTGCCTATCTCTAGTATCTGAATAAGAATAGTTAAATCTGATTTTCAGTTTGTTGCTTCTTGCTACCTCAATTCTTTCCAATGTGAAGTTCTTTAGCAATCAAACAGGACAAAAATCAATGTTTTTGGTATTTGGTATGAACCATTTACTATTGGCACATCTTTCTGCTCCACCTTGTGCAGTTTTGGACAATATAGGATTATACTCGCATTTGCCCAGTAGCCAAACCCGCTTTGTCTGTTTCCTCTCCAATCATTGAGAGCCCCTCCACCACGTCACGCTAATTCGTATGAGGCAATATGATAGAACTTCTTCTTCAAGCCAGACGGTGTGTTTTCGTCATACTGTGTTATCATGTCCATCAATCCTCCTTCAATTAGAATTGCCGAACTTTGCTTCTATTTTTCGGGTTCTTTTTGTAGTAACTTACGCTTCGTGTTTCTAGCTTCTCTCGCGGATTTGATTTCTATAACTGAAAGGATCGAATCTCCTATTGAATTCATAGAAATACATATCTTGCATTAATTTTGCAGTTTTGTTTCACATTGTTTTTACAACGGCTTCCTTATAGTCTTCTCTGTATATTTTTCATATTGTATCCATACTCCTTCAAAATATCGTCTAGTTTCATTGTTGCTGTATTCTCTTCCAGTTTGTAGCCCCGTTCGTCACAGAAACATTGAAACTGTTTCCAGATCGATACGTTACTTACTGTAGTATTTTTACATGCGTTTTCTTTGATTTTATCGCTGATTTCGTTTACAGACGAAGTACTGAATTGATTTTTGTTCATTTCCGCTAATTTTATGAATATTGATGACAGAAATATTTCAAATTATTCCCGTGGCAATAATGAGAGTAGATTATTCCCACTATGATGATGTCTGGATTGGCAAGATCAATATGAGTGACAGAAATTGAAAGTTTCATTGGTTTCCAGATATATGAAAAAATAATCAATAATATTTTTCACATTATGAATCATTTCATCAGAACTGAAATAGTTCTAGATATAAATGTATTCACATCTACAAATCCTATCGAAATGAATAGCTAATTACATTCAAACAAGGTGAATAATTGAGCAGATATATCAAGTATACTCATACTATTGCAGATTATTCATTAACTTGCTTCCGCTTTAGCATTCCCCCACCGCGATGATTAATTGTAGTACCCTGCCTCTAGACGCTAGTTATCAACAATGAAGTTCCATGGTTCTGATTGGTCTGTACTAATCTATTCGAATAGCCCGCACATAAGTGTGAGCCAATCTGCAACTGACATGAAGGTAGTCACTGTTGAGAATGAAAAACAGTGAATTCTCATTTTTCCGTGTATTTGTAGAATTAAGGTGATTGAAACTATGAGAACCGTGTAAGGTGAGTCTTTAAAATTTGCGTGTATTTCACAAACAGTAGTATAGTGGTGTGCTTTAGTAGAACTAGTAGAATAAATACCTACTAGTTGAATTTGACAAGACGATGGGATGTCAGATTATTACGCCATCCTACTGTCATAATTACTCTTATTACTCGATTCATCATAATAATGTCTGTCATTAAATGTTGAAAATCGAGTTAGCAATGTATGAATGACTCCATAGTTGTAGATAAACTCTATATTTTCAAATATCCGATAATCTAGATCTGAAGAACGTCGTCTTTCAGAGGATTGTTCTGGAGGACAAAATGAATGTGGGAAGAGCGGTCGGCTCTTTGAACGATGTAGTCTTCCCAGAAATTCTTGGGAATCTCGAGATTATATTCTTGGTACCTGTCGAATGACCTATGCGAGAATAATCGCGAACGGCTATTGTTTTTCAATATGAGCAGGTCCAGCTGTGTGCCTTGATGAATAGACTGGAAACAAAAACAAGTCACTTGCTGAAATTAGAAGTCCGGGAAGGGATTTCTGTCCGGCGCCGCGGAATGCTTTGACAAGGCCGACTCAGTCGTGCCACTTTGATGATTCTGTACACCGAGCAGCAGACAGAAATCGAGGATAGTGTTGAGAAGAACCAGGCTGATTGATTTGCAAGGAAAGAATCAGAGGACAAGTTGATTATTAGTAAATGAATGTGTTTCATAGATCAATGTTGAGTTACACTTGTATGTGGATTGTGTTTGAAAATAAGCTTCAACAATATGTTTTGGTTTCGGTATTGTATAATTCTATCATTTGAAAAGTAACATCCGTGGTATCCGTGGCATCCATGTTTTTTCTGAATTCGAATTGTGAATCTGTGAGAATGTTTTGTGTGCTCAGATATAATGTTATTGTTTCGTTGACAATCCATTCTAGTAATTTTGAAAAATTTTGAAGTAGTGGGATTCCGCGGTAATTATTTGTATCTGTCTTTTCTGCTATTTCGAAGACCGGGATGATAGATTTCTCGTAATATAAATCTGGAAATATACCAGTTGAGGGTGAGAGGTTGAACAAATAGGCAAGTGGTTTCTTCAGAGCTATACTATGTCTTTTTATCAGTGTCATTGGTTTGTTGTCTAATCCAGTGGAATACTCCTGTTTTTGAGCAGCCATCATACTTCTAGAATGTCGCTCTGAATTAGCGGAGAGGAAAATAATGAGTTCATCCGTCAAGTTCATCTTATTGAAATGAAAATGTTGTAGATATTCCCTACTAGAATAACGACTTTTCGTATTGACGATTGCTTTCTGACTTATCTTCTTGACCTGAAATTGTGTCTTCAGAAGATCTATGGCGTACAGTTGATCCAAAATGCTGAATTTGGCGCCACAGATTCTGAGTGAGATGAAGAAAATATCCAGCATTTGCTACTTGTGAAAATAATATGAGAAACGCAGAGAAATATGCCATTTCAAAGTCATCCAATACACTTTCTGGCTTCAAGTTAGGCAGAAGATCCAACAACTTTGCAAGAAGTCCTCCATAAGTATGCCTTTTTGTCTTTGGAAGTTCCAAGCTCATCAAGATTAGAGTTTATACAAGTATACTTCTCTTATACATTTCAATTTTCATTTCAATATACTGAACATATTGGTAAATTACATTTTTATATCATCACAATGCATCATATTATTTTATCCGATTTGAGAGATGATGTCGATTCTCAATTTCAGAGGATTTTCGTTTTTCATGTTCTCTTTTTCGATATTCAACAGATATAATTCAATGTTCGACGTGACAAAAACACAGGAAACTAGTGGTTTTCTCTTGAATATTCAGAATGATAATATGCATATCTTCACATGAAGGAGAATGCAAATTCTCTACTTCAGAAGATTTTGTTTCAAAATCCTTATTGTGTATGTTCAATAGATGTTATTCAATGTTCGTCGTGGCATATTAGCCGGAAAAGTAGTTGTTTTCTGTTGAATAAACCGAGAAGGAATTGTTATTTTCATCACATAGAGAATGCGAATTCTCAATGTATTTCTTTATATATAATATCCATTTTTTTCATCTTCATAACTATATCTGGGAATATTACTTTTCAATGGTAATGCCCTGTTGTCAATAAAAACATGAATGATGAACAACTGGCAGAACAAAACCTGGCGGTGCAACACTAAAGGTTCAGTCAGCAGACCATAGTGAGAAAACAAGCACTAAATTCGAATTATTCCTTGTACCATTAGTCATTAGCATTCGACTTTCATCGCTATCTTCGTTGTGAAGGTCCCATAAAAAAACGCTTTTCTATTCTCTGTTTTGAGGTTTTCAAGATTTCCAGTTTTCAAGTTAGATATGTCCTCTGGCGATGAACACTTTCCCTATTTGCGGATGATATAATAGTATCAATAAGAATGTATAACCAAGTTCTGTAGCGTATGAGTACATTATTTCTGGCACATGAACTTTCTGGAAGTTTTGATAATATTTGATAAGTATAAGTGATTTATAAGCGTACATAAATATATAGATTATGAGAATTTGTATCAGGAACTAGTGGTTTCAGGAGACTATGAGTATCAATAAGATATCCCACTTCCAATTGGCAGAGTGTTATATGAGCATTTATAAGCCTCATAAAATATGAGAAATGTGTAAGAATTCAGAAAGGATGGGTAACACCTCGGGTAATAGCCATGTTTTGAGCCCTAAAGCTTCTTTTGCAATTCCAGAATCTCGCTTTGAACAGGTCAACATAGATATAACTGGTCCTTTACCATCATCCAACACGGAGAAAAATAGATAGCAGAATTCTTGTACAGATTACCAAAATTTCTGGTACTATATGTGACAGCAATAAAAAATAGTAAGTATTATGATACAATTATATGGGAGAAAACATGTTCATTGTCCATACCAAACAAACTTTTTTGTAAAAAAAAAAAACTATACGCTATACGCTATACTTCCTTATGAAATACTGTATTTTCATTTCTAATGACTTTATATATGTCTATTGATAGACACATTCTTTTTTAAAATTGGAATAATGTTATATTATTTATGATTATGAGATGGATATTCAATCAATGGAAATATTTGTATTCTCAGTTTGAAGACATGGTATAATAATAATAATAATAAAACACATCATAATAATCACAAATAAGTGTGTGATTATAACATTATATTATATTGAGGCACCACACCGCTTCGTCGTCACTTTGTAGACCTGCAGAAAATCTGTTTACAAAGACTCGTTCATCCAACGAACAGCGAGGCTCTGGAACACTGCCAAGGGAGGTGTTCCCCGAGTCATATAACCTTCAGAAATTTGAGAAGAACACCAATTTCTACCTCATTCCCCTTGGTTCTCACGATGTTCTCTGAACATTACAGGATATCCCTTTTCGCGGGGACCAGAACATGAAAAAAATACTGCTTTAACATTCATGTTCAGTCATCTCTAAGTCTTTCAAAAGAGTTTCCAATTTAACCGAATTCATAATTTTCACCAACACACTCTTAGACTCAATACCTCGCACAAAAGAACTGAATTAAAGACTCTAGAGGCTGTCGCCAAGCTGTTCCCGTTAGTGTGAAGTTATCCACGAAAATGTCAGCCACGTTTTCTGACGTGTAGGAAATCTAATGCGATATGGAATTGAAATGTGTGGCTGGCATTTATCGCTTTTCCACGGTCTTGGGAAGTGCTTTATATTCATTTTTATTACATATTGATTCATTATTTATACTCCAAGAACTGAAGAAAATATATTTCGGAAATTGAACCACCATAGAGGGGGCACAGTGAATCAAATTTATATAATTTAATACATTTTCGCCTGTACCTCATCTGAAACTTATTGTTCGTTGATGATTCTTCCACAAAAATATCAAGATATACTCCAAGCACTCGAAAAAAAATATTTTGGAATTTGTACCACCGTAGGGGGGACAGGGTGAATTAAATGTATTAAATTAAATACATTTTCGCCTGTATCTCATCTGAAACTTCCTGTTCGTTGATGATTCTGCCACACAAATATCTAGTTATACTCCAAGAACTCGAAAAAAAATATTTCGGAATTTGTACCACCGTAGGGGGGACAGGGTGAATTAAATTTATTAAATTAAATACATTTTTGCCTGTATCTCATCTGAAACTTCCTGTTCGTTGATGATTCTGCCACACAAATATCTAGTTATACTCCAAGAACTCGAAAAAAAATATTTCGGAATTTGTACCACCGTAGGGGGGACAGGGTGAATTAAATGTATTAAATTAAATACATTTTCGTCTGTATCTCATCTGAAACTTCCTGTTCGTTGATGATTCTGCCACACAAATATCTAGTTATACTTGGAAAACTCGAAAAAAAATATTTCAGAATTTGTACCACCGTAGGGGGGACGGGGTGAATTAAATGTATTAAATTAAATACATTTTCGCCTGTATCTCATCTGAAACTTCCTGTTCGTTGATGATTCTGCCACACAAATATCTAGTTATACTCCAAGAACTCTAAAAAAAATATTTCGGAATTTGTACCACCGTAGGGGGGACAGGGTGAATTAAATGTATTAAATTAAATACATTTTCGTCTGTATCTCATCTGAAACTTCCTGTTCGTTGATGATTCTGCTACACAAATATCTAGTTATACTTGGAAAACTCGAAAAAAAATATTTCAGAATTTGTACCACCGTAGGGGGGACAGGGTGAATTAAATGTATTAAATTAAATACATTTTCGCCTGTATCTCATCTGAAACTTCCTGTTCGTTGATGATTCTGCCACACGAATATCTAGTTATACTCCAAGAACTCTAAAAAAAATATTTCGGAATTTGTACCACCGTAGGGGGGACAGGGTGAATTAAATGTATTAAATTAAATACATTTTCGTCTGTATCTCATCTGAAACTTCCTGTTCGTTGATGATTCTGCTACACAAATATCTAGTTATACTTGGAAAACTCGAAAAAAAATATTTCAGAATTTGTACCACCGTAGGGGGGACAGGGTGAATTAAATGTATTAAATTAAATACATTTTCGCCTGTATCTCATCTGAAACTTCCTGTTCGTTGATGATTCTGCCACACGAATATCTAGTTATACTCCAAGAACTCTAAAAAAAATATTTCGGAATTTGTACCACCGTAGGGGGGACAGGGTGAATTAAATGTATTAAATTAAATACATTTTCGTCTGTATCTCATCTGAAACTTCCTGTTCGTTGATGATTCTGCCACACAAATATCTAGTTATACTTCGAGAACTCGAAAAAAAATATTTCAGAATTTGTACCACCGTAGGGGGGACAGGGTGAATTAAATGTATTAAATTAAATACATTTTCGCCTGTATCTCATCTGAAACTTCCTGTTCGTTGATGATTCTGCCACACAAATATCTAGTTATACTCCAAGAACTCGAAAAAAAATATTTCGGAATTTGTACCACCGTAGGGGGGACAGGGTGAATTAAATGTATTAAATTAAATACATTTTCGCCTGTATCTTATCTGAAACTTCCTGTTCGTTGATGATTCTGCCACACAAATATCTAGTTATACTCCAAGAACTCGAAAAAAAATATTTCGGAATTTGTACCACCGTAGGGGGGACAGGGTGAATTAAATGTATTAAATTAAATACATTTTCGCCTGTATCTCATCTGAAACTTCCTGTTCGTTGATGATTCTGCCACACAAATATCTAGTTATACTCCAAGAACTCGAAAAAAATATTTCGGAATTTGTACCACCGTAGGGGGGACAGGGTGAATTAAATGTATTAAATTAAATACATTTTCGTCTGTATCTCATCTGAAACTTCCTGTTCGTTGATGATTCTGCTACACAAATATCTAGTTATACTCCAAGAACTCGAAAAAAAATATTTCGGAATTTGTACCACCGTAGGGGGGACAGGGTGAATTAAATGTATTAAATTAAATACATTTTCGCCTGTATCTCATCTGAAACTTCCTGTTCGTTGATGATTCTGCCACACAAATATCTAGTTATACTCCAAGAACTCGAAAAAAAATATTTCGGAATTTGTACCACCGTAGGGGGGACAGGGTGAATTAAATTTATTAAATTAAATACATTTTTGCCTGTATCTCATCTGAAACTTCCTGTTCGTTGATGATTCTGCCACACAAATATCTAGTTATACTCCAAGAACTCGAAAAAAAATATTTCGGAATTTGTACCACCGTAGGGGGGACAGGGTGAATTAAATTTATTAAATTAAATACATTTTCGCCTGTATCTCATCTGAAACTTCCTGTTCGTTGATGATTCTGCCACACAAATATCTAGTTATACTCAAAGAACTCGAAAAAAAATATTTCAGAATTTGTACCACCGTAGGGGGGACAGGGTGAATTAAATTTATTAAATTTAATACATTTTCGTCTGTATCTCATCTGAAACTTCCTGTTCGTTGATGATTCTGCCACACAAATATCTAGTTATACTCCAAGAACTCGAAAAAAAAATATTTCGGAATTTGTACCACCGTAGGGGGGACAGGGTGAAATAAATTTATTAAATTAAATACATTTTCGCCTGTATCTCATCTGGAACTTCCTGTTCGTTGATGATTCTGCCACACAAATATCTAGTTATACTCCAAGAACTCGAAAAAGAATATTTCGGAATTTGTACCACCGTTGGGGGGATAGGGTGAATTAAATGTATTAAATTAAATACATTTTCGCCTGTATCTCATCTGAAACTTCCTGTTCGTTGATGATTCTGCCACACAAATATCTAGTTATACTCCAAGAACTCGAAAAAAAATATTTCGGAATTTGTACCACCGTAGGGGGGACAGGGTGAATTAAATGTATTAAATTAAATACATTTTCGTCTGTATCTCATCTGAAACTTCCTGTTCGTTGATGATTCTGCAACACAAATATCTAGTTATACTCCAAGAACTCGAAAAAAAATATATCGGAATTTGTACCACCGTAGGGGGGACAGGGTGAATTAAATGTATTAAATTAAATACATTTTCGCCTGTATCTCATCTGAAACTTCCTGTTCGTTGATGATTCTGCCACACAAATATCTAGTTATACTCCAAGAACTCGAAAAAAAATATTTCGGAATTTGTACCACCGTAGGGGGGACAGGGTGAATTAAATTTATTAAATTAAATACATTTTCGCCTGTATCTCATCTGAAACTTCCTGTTCGTTGATGATTCTGCCACACAAATATCTAGTTATACTTTAAGAACTCGAAAAAAAATATTTCAGAATTTGTACCACCGTAGGGGGGACAGGGTGAATTAAATTTATTAAATTTAATACATTTTCGTCTGTATCTCATCTGAAACTTCCTGTTCGTTGATGATTCTGCCACACAAATATCTAGTTATACTCCAAGAACTCGAAAAAAAATATTTCGGAATTTGTACCACCGTAGGGGGGATAGGGTGAATTAAATGTATTAAATTAAATACATTTTCGCCTGTATCTCATCTGAAACTTCCTGTTCGTTGATGATTCTGCTACACAAATATCTAGTTATACTCCAAGAACTCGAAAAAAAATATATCGGAATTTGTACCACCGTAGGGGGGACAGGGTGAATTAAATGTATTAAATTAAATACATTTTCGCCTGTATCTCATCTGAAACTTCCTGTTCGTTGATGATTCTGCTACACAAATATCTAGTTATACTCCAAGAACTCGAAAAAAAATATTTCGGAATTTGTACCACCGTAGGGGGGACAGGGTGAATTAAATGTATTAAATTAAATACATTTTCGCCTGTATCTCATCTGAAACTTCCTGTTCGTTGATGATTCTGCTACACAAATATCTAGTTATACTCCAAGAACTCGAAAAAAAATATTTCGGAATTTGTACCACCGTAGGGGGGACAGGGTGAATTAAATGTATTAAATTAAACACATTTTCGCCTGTATCTCATCTGAAACTTCCTGTTCGTTGATGATTCTGCCACACAAATATCTAGTTATACTCCAAGAACTCGAAAAAAAAAATTTCGGAATTTGTACCACCGTAGGGGGGAAAGGGTGAATTAAATTTATTAAATTAAATACATTTTCGCCTGTATCTCATCTGAAACTTCCTGTTCGTTGATGATTCTGCCACACAAATATCTAGTTATACTTCGAGAACTCGAAAAAAAATATTTCAGAATTTGTACCACCGTAGGGGGGACAGGGTGAATTAAATGTATTAAATTAAATACATTTTCGCCTGTATCTCATCTGAAACTTCCTGTTCGTTGATGATTCTGCCACACAAATATCTAGTTATACTCCAAGAACTCGAAAAAAAAATATTTCAGAATTTGTACCACCGTAGGGGGGGCAGGGTGAATTAAATGTATTAAATTAAATACATTTTCACCTGTATCTCATCTAAAACTTCCTGTTCGTTGATGATTCTGCCACTCAAATATCTAGTTATACTAGAACACGAAGAAAAATATTTCGGAATTTGTACCACCGTAGGGGGGACACATAGTGAATTAAATTTATATAATTCAATACATTACTATTCAAATACAAATCTGAGTCTGAATAGAATCACCCCGTATGCACAAAGGGAGGGAAACGATACAAATATTCGCTACTTTTCTGCATTAGCCAATAGAAGACAATAATGTATTGGCGGTCATTAGCGGTCTTGGAATGCACGAGACAGGGCCGTATTATACGGATTTCCAGCATCATTGCGCGGTAGAAAAGTATAAATAGTCTCACAAAATAAGTATGTTGAAGTCGGTCATTGATGAGTGTGTGAAGTTTAAATTCAATTAGACATTTTGAAGTGAACATAGAAACATAGGAACATACAGGCATACAAACATACAAACATTCAAACATTCAAACATTCAAACATTCAAACATACAAACATACAACATACAAACATACAAACATACAAACATACAAACATACAAACATACAAACATACAAACATACAAACATACAAACATACAAACATACAAACATACAAACATACAAACATACAAACATACAAACATACAAACATACAAACATACAAACATACAAACATACAAACATACAAACATACAAACATACAAACATACAAACATACAAACATACAAACATACAAACATACAAACATACAAACATACAAACATACAAACATACAAACATACAAACATACAAACATACAAACATACAAACATACAAACATACAAACATACAAACATACAAACATACAAACATACAAACATACAAACATACAAACATACAAACATACAAACATACAAACATACAAACATACAAACATACAAACATACAAACATACAAACATACAAACATACAAACATACAAACATACAAACATACAAACATACAAACATACAAACATACAAACATACAAACATACAAACATACAAACATACAAACATACAAACATACAAACATACAAACATACAAACATACAAACATACAAACATACAAACATACAAACATACAAACATACCAACATACCAACATACCAACATACCAACATACAAACATACAAACATACCAACATTTGTCTTGATATGTTTCCATTTTTGTCATGTTCATAAAGTATATACAGGGCGAGTCATAACTATTCGGACATAGGCTAAGGGCGGATTGTTTGGACCAAAATATGGCGAGTTGATTTTTTTCGTTTTTTGTCGGTTTTTTGCTAATAATCTCACTGTTACGAAATATATTTGTGAAAGTTATGTGATTAGGTTGCTTTCTGTCTCGATATTAAAGATATTACAATTCATACCTTCTGCTTGCATCCCGCATTTATTCATTCGTAAAATGATTGTGACGAGGCATTCCAATCGAAAAAAATTTGACTATAAACTCGCACCAAAATTCATTCTCTAACAAGAAATGCCATTACCAGCAACATTATCTGAAACTTCAGAGCACACTCTATATGGCCTGACCTGATTAACTTCTCCATACTATTTATATGAGAAGATAATCAGAACTTCGTTTTATAAATATAAGAGTACCTACCTATTACCTACCTTGCTCTGAATTGATTCATCCCTAGAGCGGTCCTGCATTATACCCCTTCTACTTGGATCATATTAGGTCACTCGGTGATTCGGTGGTGTTAGGAAGACAAATACCTAATATATCAAAATTTCTGAATTCCTATTACTATTGTTTTTGTAGTGCTCTCGGTCGTGTCGTAGTGTGTGGTGGTGAGTTATTATTTGATAAGTATTACGAGTAAGTATAGTCGTCGTCGGATCGGGGTATATATAAGTAGGTACGTGTTTTTGATTTTGCTCTAATTGTATCCATAATAATAGTACAAGAAAATATTGTATTCAACATCCTTCACAGGTTTTTTTATAAAAATGGCAGGGAAACCAGTAAAATTTCCTGTTTTGAAATTGGCGGAATATTTGAATGAACATTTTGCAACCGTTTCATTTGATTATCTGAGTAAATTGAAATTGGACGATGATATCATCCAAAAATCGGCAACTTTCATATTTTCCAAGAATGATCGAAACACGCGACGTGCAATTTATATGGTTCTCAAGAGGAACACGGGTAATATTCGCGATCATTTGAACTATAGTCAATGTAATTTGGCGGAATCAATTAATAAGAAAACCGATCATGTCGTGACCAATATTCGATCGTATATAACTCGTATTAATGAGGCTCTGATAAAAGGAAACATTTCGAAAGACAAACTTTTAGTTGAATCATACTATTCCAATTCGTCCATATATTCGTTATTATGTCAGGGTATGCAAATTAAAAATAGTGAAAAAAATCGCAGAAAACTATTTTACGTAATAAGAAGACATTTCAATAGTATAAAAAATAATATAGAAGAGGATGATAGTTTCAACCGTATTCCCGAATATCAGTTGAATGAACAACGTTTTTCGGAAACTTCGTCTCCGCAAATAAATCATGACAATGAAGCCGATTCACCTCCCGAGAATAATTCTTGCAATGATAGATCCCTTTCAGATAAATCTTTATCTTTTTGTAGTATTTCATCAGTTTTAAATAAAAATAAATTTGAAATTGCATCAAATATGCTACAGTCTACTCCGGTTCCAGTAGAATCACCTTCTTCGATTATAACATCAACCTTACATAAAAACAAAGAAGTGAGTTCAGATTTCGATACAGTGTCGCCGGAATTGAGAAAAGTTTATGACAAACGAACTAAAATATGTGAACGTCTTCCGTCGGGATCCAAAAATGTTCCTCTTGTAAATTCGAAGCCTTTAAGTTATAAACAATGCGTTTTCAAAGAGGGGGAATTCGTATTAACCGGTGAAGAATTTTCTTTGTTATGTCATGATAAAACTTTGATTAAGGACACTTACACCTTCTTATTGAATAAAAAAATTAAATCCGTCAACAATACATGCGACCTGTATTTTAAACACAACCGATATACAAAAAAACAGGATTCTTTTAAAATATATGCGTACTGTGCACACACAACGTGTAAAAAGTTCGTTTTAATAATTAATAATGTTTCTGTTGGTCAATTTTGTGATCATAAAGTGATCGTATTTAGTTCTTCACAAAATTTCAATCATTCCAATAAAATAACGACGCAAGTTAGGGGAATTGGACGTAAAATAATGAAAAGGGAAATGTTAAATACTCAGCCGCTAGTGCAAAGACAAAATGATATTTTGAATTTAGATAATAAAACTCTTGATAACTTCAGTTTAGGCGCTGTTAAATCTGATGAAGTTTACAGAAAAATACGTTCAGAAGCATTCGCGAAAAATGATAGACACGCGGATGATATTATTGATGTTATTTTAATGCAAAAAGATCACTCTAATTACATTCAGTTCGCAGGAATCCCTCTACATGTCTACATGTATAGTACGGAACAAATCGCTTTATTAAATTCGATGAAGGAAGGGGTGCTCCATTTAGATGCTACGGGAAGCATAATACGGAGGCCCGATAATATTGGTACTAAAGTGTACTACTATGCCGGTGTAGTACAAATTCCTCAATCAAATAGAGTGTGTGCGGTATTAGAGATGATTTCTAACGAACATGATGCGGGGAGCATAGGTGCTTGGCTACTGAAATTCAGATCGTTTTGTGTTAGTCATCAGAAAAAGTGGCCAATTTGTAGGAAGGTTGTTACGGATTTCAGTTTTGCTTTTTTAAATGCCATTTCTTTATCATTCAATAGCATGGAATTCAAGGAGTATATAAATTTAACTTTCGATTGCGTACATAATAATAAATCATTTCCGGCAAATAAAATTCAAATACATATTTGTTGTTTTCATATGTTCAAACTAATGGCAGCTGATGTAGATAATTTTTATGAAAATCAACAAGTAAGAGCGCACTTGAAAGAAATTTTAGGGGCGGCATATAATATAAATGATTGGAGACAGTTTTGCGAATGGTTTAAAAGTTTCTTTATTATAACGAACTCTGACAAAAAAAATACAGAATTTGAAAGAGAATTTCATTCATTACTAAAATTATGTTGTCATGAAAATGTCGAGAATTTAAAAGTAGAATATAATATAAAGTTTGAGACCAACTCTTTCGGCACATTTGAAACTACATCATTTTGCTTGTTCTTCAAACAAATTTGCCTCAATTTTAATAATAACTTGAATTCAGATATAGGTGAAGAAAACGAATATCGAAACGTGACGTTTTTTCAAAAATTCATGAAAGAATATGTTCCTTTCATTCCCTTATGGAGTGGTATTTTGTCTAGCAACGAAGAACGATATAGTAATGCGCCTGTTGAAAGATGGTTCGGGATCGTTAAAAATATACTAGCGAAGAAAATTATGCGCCAAAGGAGTTCTCGTATTATTAGGAAGTTGAGAAAACATGTTTTGTTCGTTATGAAAGAATTGAATCTCAATATCCCCCGTAAACGTTGTTGTAAGATTCAACCTGGAAATAAAACCGATAAAGGTCTTGTTTCCCAAGAAATTTGGGAAAAAAAGGTTAAAGAACCTCATAACAACTTTTTAGGAACATCGCTGAAACAAGCGTTGAAGTCTCAGTCTCTGTCCAACATAGGCCCCGATGTCGATTTATGCATTTACTGCAAAAAAGGGCATTTAGAATTTACTGCTTCTTGGGTACAGTGTGATCGATGCGATAGTTGGGTGCATCAAGTGTGTATAGAAGAGCAGGATGATTCATTCGGAGGGTTATTTTTTTGTAAATTTTGTCAAAATAATGATAATGATGGTATTAAAACTCCATTAGAAATTCCTAACTTAAGTGAATCCACAAGAGTTAGTTCTTTATGTAAAACTTATCTCGACAAAAATTACTTTAAAACAAAAGCTGAATTGGCAGATATTGAGATTATGACGAGAGGTCAGAGGGACAAATCTATTTGGTTTCAGGAAAGATGTATTCGGGTGACAGCATCTCATTTCGGAAAAATTTATAATAGCATATCGGAGAATGCGTTAATCAATATCTCGAATAGAATCATAAATCCGGTAAATATCCAATCTGAACCCATAAAATTTGGAATTAAATATGAGGAAAGGGCTATTGCGCAGTACGAACAACAAACGAATTCTAAATGTATCTCGTCTGGTTTGCGAATTCATCATAAATATCAATTTATTGGGGGATCACCCGATGGTCTAGTTTCTAATGACGGTTTAGTGGAGGTTAAATGTTCATATTCCTGTCGAAATTTAGATCCGATCGATGCCTGCAAAAAAGGTTTGATTCAATATTGCGAGAAAACGTCAGGAAATCTTTCTAAAAAACACATTCATTATTTCCAAATTCAGGGACTTCTTGAAATTACTGATAGAGATTGGTGCGATTTAGTTATTTTCACTTTCTGCGGTATAAAAATCGAACGGATTTATAGGGATAACCTTTGCTGGAAGAAAATGCTGCCCAAAATTGAACGTTTCTTCAATTTCATCATGTTACCGATTCTCGCTGGTGCAGTGACTGTTCCTACTTATTTAAAATGGAAATCGGCTAATGAGTTGAAAATATTACAGAACGGGTTAGTTTCGGATCCTTATTATTATAAAGATATCGGAAAGAGGTACCACATAGCTTTTTTTTCGTCTTTTAGTTGTGATGTCCGTGAAATAACCAATGATGATTTCGAAATTTTATCGGGTAATGAGTGGTTAACGAATTTCATAGTAGATATATGTTTCAACATTTGTAAAGGGGAATCAGAATTTTATCAAATTGTCAACAGCATGCTTGCAACAAGAATTTTTTTATATGCGGACGGAGAATTTCATCCTTCAATCGAGACTTTTAAGAGTCAGGCGGACATTATAGTGTTCCCTATCATTCAACATTACTCCGACAAGAAGGATAATCCCCAACGCCATCATTTCTGTTTAGCTTTAGCTGATTTGAAAAATAAAAAATTTGTATTCTTGAACCCATTCGGAAGTTCTGTGTCTGAATCAAAAAGCTATTTGAGGAAGTTTATGAGATTCGCGGGGAATTATAATACAAATAATCAAAATGGCATCGATACGGAAAACTGGACCATTGAGGTGATGGATCATGATAGGCAGAACGATTCATTTAACTGTGGAGTTTACATAATTTATTTTTTCGATAAAATTGTATGCGGTGCGCCCTTAAATAATAAAATAAACATAATGAATTACAGACGTAGCCTCAAAAGGAAAATCATTCAATCATCTGATGATATGAATGATAAATGCCTATTTTGCGGAAATACCACTAATAATGATACTGTTGATAGGTACCGTTTTATTAAGTGTAATAGCTGCCTGAGAAATGTTCACGTGAAGTGTGTAATTCCTAATGAAAAAGATAAATTGAATTCATTCGAATTTAAAAACGGCATTTGTGAACTATGCGACAAAAATTGAACGCTTCCTGTATCAAATGTATGTATATAGATGTATATGTATGATTGTGTGTGATATAACATTTTTTCATAATGATGGAAAAATGACTGGTGATCTACATCTATCATCGCTATTATTAGTGAATCTGATCTAGTCAATCGTAAATATATTTGTGCATTAGAACTATATTTTAATTCCTGTTGTACGTAGGTACTTGGTATGTTTGTATGATGTGTATGTACTTAACCTAGTTTTTTTTCAGAGTTTTTCTTCATCAAGATGATCTCATTATGTTACAATGATTGTTGTATGGAAGGTGTTAATATGATTTCTATGAATTGATCAGCCCTCATTTGAATATTTTACTACTCCCCATGTTGCACTATGTGCTGTATGTTTGTGTTGTATATATTGGTGCATGAAAGTATTTCATTCCAAGTTACACCATCAGTGTATGTGAGAATGGTGATCCATATCTGTTGCTGATATGTTAGATAGTTAGTCTTCCATTTTGCCAATATGAGACTGATATACTTGAAGTACCTGAATAATTGTGATAACATGCGCTGGAGGCTAGGGTAAGGCTGTGAGGCCATCTCTGTCTCAGTACTTAAATGCGGTTTTCATGCGGTTGCGATATATATGCGTTAGTCAACTTCATCATGCGGTGTGTTTCTGGAGGAAGGGTAAGGCTGTGAGGGGAGAGAGGAGGCCTTTTGCAGAGATGAGGACATGAGTCCCATCTCTGTCTCAGTACCTGAATGCGGTTTTCATGCGGTTGCGATATATATGCGTTAGTCAACTTCATCATGCGGTGCGTTTCTGGAGGAAGGGTAAGGCTGTGAGGGGAGAGAGGAGGCCTTTTGCAGAGATGAGGACATGAGTCCCATCTCTGTCTCAGTACCTGAATGCGGTTTTCATGCGGTTGCGATATATATGCGTTAATCAACTTCATCATGCGGTGCGTTTCTGGAGGAAGGGTAAGGCTGTGAGGGGAGAGAGGAGGCCTTTTGCAGAGATGAGGACATGAGTCCCATCTCTGTCTCAGTACCTGAATGCGGTTTTCATGCGGTTGCGATATATATGCGTTAGTCAACTTCATCATGCGGTGCGTTTCTGGAGGAAGGGTAAGGCTGTGAGGGGAGAGAGGAGGCCTTTTGCAGAGATGAGGACATGAGTCCAATCTCTGTCTCAGTACCTGAATGCGGTTTTCATGCGGTTGCGATATATATGCATTAGTCAACTTCATCATGCGGTGCGTTTCTGGAGGAAGGGTAAGGCTGTGAGGGGAGAGAGGAGGCCTTTTGCAGAGATGAGGACATGAGTCCCATCTCTGTCTCAGTACCTGAATGCGGTTTTCATGCGGTTGCGATATATATGCGTTAGTCAACTTCATCATGCGGTGCGTTTCTGGAGGAAGGGTAAGGCTGTGAGGGGAGAGAGGAGGCCTTTTGCAGAGATGAGGACATATGTCCCATATCTGTCTTAGTACTTAAATGCGGTTTTCATGCGGTTCCGTTATATATGCGTCACTCAACTTCATCATTCTTGGAGTATAACTAGATATTTCTGTAGCAGAATCATCAACAAACAGAAAGTATCAAATAAAATACAGGTGAAAATGTATTAAATTTAATTCACCCTGTCCCCCCTACGGTGGTACAATTTCCGAAATATTTTTTTTCGAGTTCTTAAAGTATAATTAGATATTTGTGTGGCAGAATCATGAACGAACAGGAAGTTTCAGATGAGATACAGGCGAAAATGTATTTAATTTTAAACATTTAATTCACCCTGTCCCCCCTACGGTGGTACAAATTCCGAAATATTTTTTTTCGAGTTCTTGGAGTATAACTAGATATTTGTGTGGCAGAATCATCAACGAACAGGAAGTTTCAGATGAGATACAGGCGAAAATGTATTTAATTTAATACATTTAATTCACCCTGTCCCCCCTACGGTGGTACAAATTCTGAAATATTTTTTTTCGAGTTCTCGAAGTATAACTAGATATTTGTGTGGCAGAATCATCAACGAACAGGAAGTTTCAGATGAGATACAGGCGAAAATGTGTTTAATTTAATACATTTAATTCACCCTGTCCCCCCTACGGTGGTACAAATTCCGAAATATTTTTTTTCGAGTTCTTGGAGTATAACTAGATATTTGTGTAGCAGAATCATCAACGAACAGGAAGTTTCAGATGAGATACAGGCGAAAATGTATTTAATTTAATACATTTAATTCACCCTGTCCCCCCTACGGTGGTACAAATTCCGATATATTTTTTTTCGAGTTCTTGGAGTATAACTAGATATTTGTGTGGCAGAATCATCAACGAACAGGAAGTTTCAGATGAGATACAGGCGAAAATGTATTTAATTTAATACATTTAATTCACCCTGTCCCCCCTACGGTGGTACAAATTCTGAAATATTTTTTTTCGAGTTCTCGAAGTATAACTAGATATTTGTGTGGCAGAATCATCAACGAACAGGAAGTTTCAGATGAGATACAGACGAAAATGTATTTAATTTAATACATTTAATTCACCCTGTCCCCCCTACGGTGGTACAAATTCCGAAATATTTTTTTTCGAGTTCTTGGAGTATAACTAGATATTTGTGTGGCAGAATCATCAACGAACAGGAAGTTTCAGATGAGATACAGGCGAAAATGTATTTAATTTAATACATTTAATTCACCCTGTCCCCCCTACGGTGGTACAAATTCTGAAATATTTTTTTTCGAGTTCTCGAAGTATAACTAGATATTTGTGTGGCAGAATCATCAACGAACAGGAAGTTTCAGATGAGATACAGGCGAAAATGTATTTAATTTAATAAATTTAATTCACCCTGTCCCCCCTACGGTGGTACAAATTCCGAAATATTTTTTTTCGAGTTCTTGGAGTATAACTAGATATTTGTGTGGCAGAATCATCAACGAACAGGAAGTTTCAGATGAGATACAGGCGAAAATGTATTTAATTTAATACATTTAATTCACCCTGTCCCCCCTACGGTGGTACAAATTCCGAAATATTTTTTTTCGAGTTCTTGGAGTATAACTAGATATTTGTGTGGCAGAATCATCAACGAACAGGAAGTTTCAGATGAGATACAGACGAAAATGTATTTAATTTAATACATTTAATTCACCCTGTTCCCCCTACGGTGGTACAAATTCCGAAATATTTTTTTTTCGAGTTTTCCAAGTATAACTAGATATTTGTGTGGCAGAATCATCAACGAACAGGAAGTTTCAGATGAGATACAGGCGAAAATGTATTTAATTTAATACATTTAATTCACCCTGTCCCCCCTACGGTGGTACAAATTCCGAAATATTTTTTTTCGAGTTCTTGGAGTATAACTAGATATTTGTGTGGCAGAATCATCAACGAACAGGAAGTTTCAGATGAGATACAGGCGAAAATGTATTTAATTTAATACATTTAATTCACCCTGTCCCCCCTACGGTGGTACAAATTCTGAAATATTTTTTTTCGAGTTCTCGAAGTATAACTAGATATTTGTGTGGCAGAATCATCAACGAACAGGAAGTTTCAGATGAGATACAGACGAAAATGTATTTAATTTAATACATTTAATTCACCCTGTCCCCCCTACGGTGGTACAAATTCCGAAATATTTTTTTTCGAGTTCTTGGAGTATAACTAGATATTTGTGTGGCAGAATCATCAACGAACAGGAAGTTTCAGATGAGATACAGGCGAAAATGTATTTAATTTAATACATTTAATTCACCCTGTCCCCCCTACGGTGGTACAAATTCTGAAATATTTTTTTTTCGAGTTTTCCAAGTATAACTAGATATTTGTGTGGCAGAATCATCAACGAACAGGAAGTTTCAGATGAGATACAGGCGAAAATGTATTTAATTTAATACATTTAATTCACCCTATCCCCCCTACGGTGGTACAAATTCCGAAATATTTTTTTTCGAGTTCTTGGAGTATAACTAGATATTTGTGTGGCAGAATCATCAACGAACAGGAAGTTCCAGATGAGATACAGGCGAAAATGTATTTAATTTAATAAATTTAATTCACCCTGTCCCCCCTACGGTGGTACAAATTCCGAAATATTTTTTTTCGAGTTCTTGGAGTATAACTAGATATTTGTGTGGCAGAATCATCAACGAACAGGAAGTTTCAGATGAGATACAGGCGAAAATGTATTTAATTTAATACATTTAATTCACCCTATCCCCCCTACGGTGGTACAAATTCCGATATATTTTTTTTCGAGTTCTTGGAGTATAACTAGATATTTGTGTGGCAGAATCATCAACGAACAGGAAGTTTCAGATGAGATACAGACGAAAATGTATTAAATTTAATAAATTTAATTCACCCTGTCCCCCCTACGGTGGTACAAATTCTGAAATATTTTTTTTCGAGTTCTTAAAGTATAACTAGATATTTGTGTGGCAGAATCATCAACGAACAGGAAGTTTCAGATGAGATACAGGCGAAAATGTATTTAATTTAATACATTTAATTCACCCTGTCCCCCCTACGGTGGTACAAATTCTGAAATATTTTTTTTCGAGTTTTCCAAGTATAACTAGATATTTGTGTGGCAGAATCATCAACGAACAGGAAGTTTCAGATGAGATACAGACGAAAATGTATTTAATTTAATACATTTAATTCACCCTGTCCCCCCTACGGTGGTACAAATTCCGAAATATTTTTTTTCGAGTTCTTGGAGTATAACTAGATATTTGTGTGGCAGAATCATCAACGAACAGGAAGTTTCAGATGAGATACAGGCAAAAATGTATTTAATTTAATAAATTTAATTCACCCTGTCCCCCCTACGGTGGTACAAATTCCGAAATATTTTTTTTCGAGTTCTTGGAGTATAACTAGATATTTGTGTGGCAGAATCATCAACGAACAGGAAGTTTCAGATGAGATACAGGCGAAAATGTATTTAATTTAATACATTTAATTCACCCTGTCCCCCCTACGGTGGTACAAATTCCAAAATATTTTTTTTCGAGTGCTTGGAGTATATCTTGATATTTTTGTGGAAGAATCATCAACGAACAATAAGTTTCAGATGAGGTACAGGCGAAAATGTATTAAATTATATAAATTTGATTCACTGTGCCCCCTCTATGGTGGTTCAATTTCCGAAATATATTTTCTTCAGTTCTTGGAGTATAAATAATGAATCAATATGTAATAAAAATGAATATAAAGCACTTCCCAAGACCGTGGAAAAGCGATAAATGCCAGCCACACATTTCAATTCCATATCGCATTAGATTTCCTACACGTCAGAAAACGTGGCTGGCATTTTCGTGGATAACTTCACACTAACGCTGTTCCCACTATTACTGCTAAAATGTAACTGCGCACTGCTCACTGCACTGTGCATCGCTAGCGTTTCGTTTTAATCTAAAAATAACTCGAGTACCTAGACTAAGCGGAATAGCACCAGGCACGAATCCAGGGGGGCATACAGGTGTCGCCTAGATGAATATTCATTTTTGAAACTCTTATTTGATAAATAATTTTTATATCCCAAAATTTGGATGAATGTCAAAAAAATATTCAATATTTATATCAATTGGTATCCCCGAATAGGAAATTCACGTGGAATTCTGAAATCAACCTGAAAAAGTATATGTCTGCCAGAAATTCTTGAATTTGTATGAATATTACTACTTCAACGTTGGAAACCTACTAACCAGAAGTCGATAGTTTTGCGAGACTAAGTAGAGCATAAATCATCAGGCGATTGCTGGAATGCTGAATTCGAAATTCCGTCAAATCGTTTCGATTCCTGCGCTAGCTAGTATTTTTCTCAATGAAGTTCTCAAATTTTCTCAGAAATCAAATAGGTACACTGATACTTGAAGTATTGAACAAACTGTATTGCCTAGTGATATGTTTAATGTTTTGAATGAATTATAGTATACAGATAACTTCACATAGAATACCACTTCAGAAAAAAAATTACCTATATACCTATTTGATATACTCTTCGGAAAGTTGAATTTCTATTCGTATGCATTGGATCTTGAACCAGAAAAAAAAATCGTCTCTGCATGGTGGTTCGTTCATCCTCCTTTGTTCACTGTAAGCGTAAGTATATACTGCTGGATCCGCGCCTGTAAAACCCCCACTTATCTCTTTTGAAAAGAACAGTATCCTTTTATATCTAACATACATTTTATGCTTTTCTAAGAGCAAATTATATTCGATAAGAGGTGGATATTTATGAAGAAAGCATTATATGGTACAAAATGGAAAATTATTATTTTCATTTTGACAAACATATTTTATGGTAATATTCAACATAAGATATACCGAGAATATTGATATACATTTGAAATGAACATACGCTTATTCTAATGATAAGAAAATCATATGTTGAATAAAAAGTCAGTTAGGAGAAAGACAAACATTTCCTAGATTGACATATTTTATCCCATCAGAGGGTGGTAGAATTTCTATACCATAAAATATGTTCTGCATATTTCTCTCCGTGAACGGTTCTTCCTATTGTCTCACGTGTATAGAAATATATATACCAGATGGCCGGGAGTTTCATCCCATTGAAGATCTCACTGCCGAACCATTGCGAAAACTTTTATATTGGATGGATCTCCAGGTTTGAAATACCTTTACGAGTAATCACGGATCAAGGCCGACAGTTCGAATCGAATCTTTTCAAAGAATTCTCGAAACTATCAGGAATCCACCTATCGCAGGACTACCCCATCCATGTGCCAATGGTATGATAGAAAGATTCCATCGACCTTTGAAAGTAGCTATCAAATGTCAAGCGTTAGAAAAATGGTCAGAAGCACTACTAACAATTTTGCTATGTCTGAGAACAAATCTGAAGATTTGGATGCCTCCAGTGCCCAATTGGTATATGGTTCGACTTTGAGAATCCCAGGAGACAAGCCACTGAGAAAATTAGATCATAAAAGTGCACAAGATTCGATAAGAAACCTGAAAGATATCATGAACTCTCTGAAATCAAGAGATGCGTCTGATCACAGCCGTAGAAATATTTTTGTCTTCAAAGAACTAGAAACTTGTTCTCACGTTTTTGTAAGAAATGATTCGGTTATAAAAAACCCCATCGTATCCTTACAGTCAAGTTTTTTACATTGTTAATGAATGAAGAAGAGAAACATATTTCTATCGACAGGATCAAACCAGCATTCATAAAAAATGATGATATTGCTAATATGCCTGCAGAAGGCATCACACCAAAGCCATGTATACGTATCCGAAATTGATGGTTACCCATAAAAACTCGGTCAGGCAAAAATAGTTAAATCTCTTTTTGACCTGAGGGGGAAGTAGTGTGGCGAATTGTATTTACCCTGTGTTTTGATATTGGAATATTATAATGTCATTTAAAATAATGTCATTTTGATATTTTGTAATAGAGATCAGATCGATGAACATATTTATTAATTCTCAATAATGTCTATAAGCCAATTCTGCCTTATCGAATATAAGTGAAATTTCCGAGAAAATGATATATAACAGACTCAGTACATTCTTGGAATATAATAATTTACTCAGTGATACCAAAAATGAATTTAGGAAGAATAAATCGACCATTCGGGCAGATCACCAAGCAATATGCAAAATAATTAGTTCTCTGAACAACAAAAAAGTCACAACAGCTGTAAATTTGGATTTGTCGAAAGCATTCGATAGCGTGGACCATGAAACTCCAATAATGAAGTTGCCAGCTCATGGCATCACGGGTATATCACTCAAATTGATTTCATCCCATCTAGGGAACAGACATCAGCAATCTGTTGATGCTGGTAATGCTAATGACGAACTCCGTGAATCTGACAAAATGACTATTGCTAGAGGTGTGCCGCAGGGTTCAGTACTAGGGCCTCTGCTATATATTATTTACACTAATGACCTTAGGGGAGTTACCACAGGAACATTCGTCCAGAATGCAGATGACTTCTTTCATATTCAGCTCGGACACTTAACAATTACTACAGAACAATCTATTCTCGACACTATATACAGGGCTTTCATTTCAAAACTTACCACCCTGCATATCTTTTGATCTGAGAAGATTGAAGTTTTCGAAAAAAACAGGTCGATTTAGATATCGAGGAGGAAGTAAAATTCCAGTATCAATTGAATTCTATGTTCATCCCTTTCACCCCCAGACACCCCTACTTTGAAATCTCAAATGGCACCACCTACTCTGAGATACATAAAATTTAAGGTCTATCAATTATCAAGTCGAACAGGTGAAAAATAAATTATTTTGCATACAGGATGAGTCATGAGGAACTGAGCATACTCCTACCACGAACAGATGTCCCTGAGGGGAATACCGCATGGCCAACCAAAATGTTTTCTCCTTTTCTACAATAATATACAGAGTGATCCATAGGATTGGGCACAAAATTATATTTTTGTCATAACTGACGTATAGAAAATTGAAGGAATCTCGGACCGTACCTGTCGTAAAAGAGGTCAGTTACTAATTTCCAAATTGCACTGTTCCTGCTGAATAATTTGTCAATTCACCTATAGGGTATCATCGGATGATGTAATGTGTGGGCTGGGTATTCTAGGAAATGAGATAATTGGACCACTCTTCTTTGAAGACAATTTCAATGGACAATAATTGTACCTGCATTTATTGGAAAATACAATTGATCCCCTCATTACACGATCTTTAGAGAGGCAAATCGATGATCATGGAAATATGTTGCTGGACGAAAATAACCTGTTCTTTCAGCAGGATGGAGCTCCACCACATTTTTTTCTAGAGGTGAGAGAATGGTTGAATCAACGATTTCCTAAGCAGTGGATTGGCAGAAAAGGTGCCATAGAATGGCCAGCAAGATCTCCAGATTTGACACCTCTTGACTATTTTCTGTAGGGTCACTTGAAAACAATGGTCCATAAGACCCACCCGGAAATTCTGATGAACTCGAAAGAAGCATCATTTCAGAATGCAGACAAATCAATCGGGAAACGTTTCAAAAAGTTCGTGAAGAATTCGAAAATAGGCTGTACTATTGTCTAGAGAATAATAGAGCGCATTTTGAGCAATTGCTTTGAATACCACTCTGAAAAATTGCATTTCTTCTTAGACACGATTCGTCAAAATAAATCATTCTAGTTGGTTTTGAAAGAAACTATTATAGGATATACCATTCCCAGCTGGAAGAAGCACCAACACATTTTGTTCTGATTGACAGAAAAGATGTCATTGTTCACTGAAACCATATACAGAGTGAACTCTTTGATAGCTGGCAACAGTTCACAAGTACGATCCTGGATTTTTTTCAATTCTGTATACGTCAGTCTATTGGTGTTGGAGTGCATAATGTTTCATGAAAAGATGAAATGAATCAATTTGTGCAAACATATTTTCTCGCTCAATCCAATGAATCACCCTGTTAATTATTGTAGAAGAGGAGGATAAACTCCAGATGGCCATTCGATATTTCCCTCCTGATGATTGTGATAGGAGTATGTACAGTACATCATGACTCACCCTGTATACGAAATAAATATTTTTTCACCTGGTTGATCTGATCATTGATAGACCTTCAATTTTGTGTATCTCGAAGTAGTGTAGTGCCATTTGAGACTTCAAAGTAGGGGTGTCTGGGGGTGAAGGGGATGAACATAGAATTCAATTGATATTGGCATTTTACTTCCCCCTCTTCGCAGATCAAAAGATATGCAGGGTAGTAAGTTTTGAAATGGAAGCCCTGTATATTAGAAAACTACTTCAATGGAAATAATCTCGAATTAAATAGTGATACTACTAGCTCAATTTCACTGATGGTGGCGTGCTCACTTTAGACACTGTCCGAAAAATTTCCTTCCTAGGCGAGTTCCTAGGTGTTAGAATGAATTATAAGTTTGAGTTGAGGAATCACATCGAAAGTCTAGCCATAATTTCATCAACATACTGTTATGCACTGAAATAATATCTAGAAACATTTTGTTTCTTGCAACGTTAGTTATCAGAAATGTATCACTTTCTAAGTAAAAACCATCGGCATATTCCGGACATACTTTCTGAATTGCTGTTTCCCTCTTCATTCAGCGAATCAATAATGATAGGGATCTTACACTCTTTCTACTCTTTCAACAGTTGAATCGTTGCTCTCAAATCTACATACATCAAAATTGGCAGGTTGTTCGCTTCTTGATCTGAAGTTCCGAAGTTTAACCTCCATGTCGTTATAACTTTCCACAATCTAACGGGTATCAAATTATTTTCTGGTTTCGCAATCACGCTTGCTGTAAACACACATGCGCTCAATTCATCTCCTAATACAACACATTCATCAATACTATCAACCAAAAGTACTTGATAATTTCAAAACGTGGTGGAATAACATTCGTTTTTCGATCGCAAAGGTACACTGTTGGAAATGACACTTTTAACAGCTCCCTTCTTTGTTGAAAACAATTTTATGAATTCATCAACATTTTTATGATACTTCTTTCTACTACCTCAACTTCCGATCAATGTCAATGGTATTAGTTGTCAATTTGCAATCTTTTATCAATAAAACAACTGAAGGGTCCTTTTAAAATAACAGTAACAATGCTATCTGAAACAACAACATATCTTTTATATCTCCTGTTGTATTTTTTATTAGGAACACATAGTTTTTGTATTGATAAACATTCCTTGAGATCGTTAAAATGACAATAAACAATAGTGGAAGGGGAAATTAACTATTCTATTTAATCAGATTATGTTCAAGATTCGTCAACAACTCTCTCAATTTCAATAATAGTTCGAGTCTGGGTATATATAAACATTTTCTTGCTACTTACGACTCGATCTCTTTCGGAAATAATTGTGTATTCGTTATTGGTGACGGTGATGAAACTTCAAGAATCTCATTTCATTAAGATCATAGTAATCGACGAGGTAATCGAGCTGTGCATAAGAAGATTAAATCAGTTCGTCCAGTTTCTGTTTCAACCCAATGTCTGTTTTTCTTGGAATTCTCGATACTACCGAGGTGAGTGTATAAGTACAGGGTGCTTCGAAATTACACCCTATACACTCGATGGATTGACATTTTCTTATTCCATTCTTAGGACGAGTCCTTTGTTTACTAGATGTGGAAGTCAACATCAAATATCAGAGCCAAAAGAGTCGTATGCCAACTTTAAGAGCATAGAAAATGTGTTCTTTCCGAGGTAATGAAAAATATGGTTGGCAGAATAGTGTTACTAGTTACTAGTATAATTCAATATGATATTAACTCTTTCATTCACAGGACAAGTTTTGTGTATATTCAGAGTCCTTTCGCGAGCTACAAGAAACTTGGACTAAACATAAAGACAGAGCGACAGTAGCTTGATTATATTGACAGAAGGAAATGCAATCCGGATTTTGATGATCTACTATACACACAAAAAAAGAATCTCTTGTATTGAGCATGACTGCATTGGTCCAAGAAAATAATTTGTTTGTATATAACGAAAGAGATGATATTCTTGTTCCGAAACAATGATTTATTCAACAACTCTCTTGTAGGAAAATCAAGATATGCATGGTTGGAGACGTTTGTTATGTTGAAGTGAGAATTGAAATAATTCATATTGACAAAATCATTTACTTATTTCAGGAAAACCATAATTTCGAGATATGGAATCCATCCACCAAATGAAAACAATCATTTTCTCAATTTGCAACTATGGATTACTATTATTGAGAATTGTTCTATTTCATTTCAAAATGAACGATTTATTTAAGTCAAAATTCCGTAAATTTTCAATGAACACATTGATATTTTCGATCCGAATTTATAAGTTTTTCATAATGAATATTGAGCTCATTCTCTCCAATGGAACTATTTTCTTGTATCAAAATATTGACTGCTTGGATAAAAATATAATAATATTTTTGATTCAAAACTGTGAATGATTTCCAATGAGATAACTAAACTCCACAGAATATTCGTGAAGAAATATATATTTGTTCCTTTAGTTGACAATAATCCCATGTATAGGTATATTGTACATCTTGGATCAGTATTGTCCATCAAGACCCCAAATGGTTATAGAATAATCACATGCCTTGATTTCGTCTTCTTGAAGTTTCGCTGGAAATGATAACGGTTACAAACAATGACATAAGTATTATGATTGATTAAAAACTCACCTCTATAATATGTAATATCGTGACTCCAGTAATATCATGCCTTCTGGAAGATATCGGGTATATAGATTCGAGATACTCGGCAGGAAACTTTCTCTCGCCTAATGTCAAGGTCTTCTCAAGTCTTTGCAAGTCATTTGTAGATAATACTTCTTCATTTATCAACCAGTCGTCATTTTGCTACAAAAAAAATTCGAATGAATCAATAAGCATATTTTCATAGCAGGATACTACTAAATTCCTGTTATTTTGATTGAAAAATTGTTGATTCACTCACAATGACTATCGATATTTGGAAAGGTACCTACTTACCAAGGGAATTCAATGTTATACCTTCACCAGCTCTCTACAAGTTCTGCATTTGTTAGATATTTATATTCTAAGACATTTCCACCTATACACACTCGATAAAACATTCAGAATTTTCAAACTTCGCAGCTTAATGCCGTTTCGCCGTTGTGGGCCTGTCATAATGATGTGAGCATGGTCAATAATGATTGAAGACTGAGGCCTGAGTTTTGGCAACAGGATTGCTTACCCTTGAATTCCGAGGGCATATTATTTTCTTCCAAAGAAATACCTATTCATAGACTTGAATCAAGTAAATGAAGTATTGAATCAAAATGTGGCTTCTTCAATCAGAGAAATTATTAATATCATCAAGTTCATCAAGTTGAAGATATTATATTCCTTTCATTTGAGAAAATTGATATTCATATCTTTGAATCAAGTAAATATGGCATTGAATAAAACTATCAGGAGTCTTCGATTTGATGAAATTATAATACCAATATGATAAAATTAGAATGCTTCATTTGAAGAAATAATTATTTATATTTTTGTTTCAAGAAAATGGCGTATTGCCTCAAAATATTAGGTTTTTGCAATTCAAGAAAACTGAATATGTCATTCGATGAAATGGACATTCTTTGATTTGAAGAAATGTATACTTATATTCTTGGATCAAGCAATACATTTATTGAAACAAAATAGTACGCTTCTGCGAATGGAAAAATCGTTTTGATTGAGTTGAAGTAATTAATTTATTAATTCAATAATTACATTCTTGGTTTGAGAATATATTTCAATAATATGACACTATTTTCTTGAACATACCAGATTTCTCGACTCAAAAGAATATGCTCAATCCAAAGAAGATATACAATTGAATTTTCAAGAGAATGGGTTTTCTCATTCGAAGAAATTTTTTTTCTGTGTGTAGCTTCTCACAAAATAAACTCTCAAGCTTTTCAGCTTGAGCACAAAATGATCTATTCTGCTCCATCAGCACAAGTTCAAGTGAAGTGAAGAGGCTTTCGAACGCTTTGTGTGAACATTATGACATTCAGTATGCAACACGATTGAAGTTTTTCTCTCGAAACATAAGTCAATTTTGTTCTCACAAATCAATCAACATTTTTCAATTGTATCTATTCCAGCTTTGCCACATCGAAAAGTTCCACCACCACTACAATGTACAAAGTCACACATCAAAATACACTTTACTCACCATATTTCCTCTGAAATAATAATTCCTACTTCTTCTACTTCTTTGTTCAAAATGATCTCAAGAAACGGTGCAAACCTGCAAATATGCCAGAATAATAGATACCGTAAACTTGGGTGGCTTTAGCCCCTAGGGTTGACTTTGGCCAATTATTAATATTTGTTTTATTTATGCATAATTACATTATGATGGTAATTAATTTTCGAATGCAATCGTTTAACGTTTCTATAGATCATATTGGACTAAAAAGAGAATATTTAGACCACACAATATGTTTTCAAGTTACTGAGAAGAAATAATGAAGTGAAATGATGAAAAACGAGCAATTTTTACCTTCAAAAACTTCACTCATGGGTGAATAACTAGGCGACATCTGAGATTTTCAGGTGAAAGTGCGACATCATACAACTGAGAAGAAAGTTTATGAGCAGTCGTTGTAAAATTAGGATTGCAGGTCGTACCGCTAGGGGGCCGCCAAGGTCACCGTATATAAAAACGTTATCATTGGTCAGACTCTGGCTGCTCTGTTGATATTTCCCTTCAATCGGAGGAAGACCAGGACTTGAGAGAACACGAAAGTGCACAGGGAGAAAAGGCGATTGCATATCTATGCACAACATTGTGTAAAAGATGTTTGTGAAGTATTATTTAACATTTGTTCAAATAATCACTACAGTCATTTCGTGAAATGAAACAAATGTTTGTGTGTATCAATTTGTGAAATATTTGTACATATCCATATAGCGGAAAACTACACAAAAATATGCACATCATCCAATGCACACAATTGTATTGACTAAATACACCACTTTTGAAATAATAACACTATATTTGTGCACGCGGTCCTCAATTACGTATTATCCAAATAGCGGAAAATTACACCAAAATGTGCACATCATCCAATGTATAGGTATACAAAATTGTATTGACTAACTACACCTCCTTTGAAATAATGTTACTATTATGGTGTAATATTTTGCCACAGGTGTGCAATTTCCTTCCACTTGGTAACGGCGTCCTATTTCCTTATCCTTCTACCTACTTATATATCAATCTCAATATTCTGAATTCGCATTTGACCTGTAGATGTGTTACAAGAAGGTTACAAGCGAGGTTACAAGTGTGTATGGTGCAGAATGGAGAATCTTCTCATTTATTATTGTCTGGCGAGTTGGTGAATGATTGATGATTGTACCTAATGTCCATATGTATAGTCCTTCCGCAAAATTATTTCATGTTTACTAGTGCCACAAAGTGAAAGATGTAATAAGATGTATCAACAAAGTGTCGCAGACATTTTTCTTTGTTGGAACTGCTTTAACTCTGGTATCTACATTCGCCGGTAAGTTATTACTTATTTCAATAATAGGTACCTAATGATAATTAGCTTCGACTTGCTTTCAATTTCAACACCCATTGAAAACAAGTCGAAGCTAATAGCTAATCATTAGGTTTAATTGAAATAACTTCGAAATTTCGAGAGTCTCGAAAACAAAAACTGAATGTTATTAAAAAATGCTATGTACAGGCCAAGGCCAGAGCTGAATCAAAATACAGGTTATCAAATTTTTTCTATAAAAGAATTATGTTAATACATGAACTCAAAGCCACGTATAACAAACAAACCACCGAGCATCAGCAAAAAAGGAAAAATATTGTATTGAAAAAGAATTTTCTCAGATATATTGCATGAAAAAAATTGATGCATTTAAAGAAATGCATTGAGAAATCGCATTCTCTATGTGATGAAAATATTAATTCTTTCTCGGTATATTCAACAGAAAACAACCACTTTCCTGGCTGTATGCCACGACGAACATTGAATTATATCTATTGAACACACACAATGAGAATTTGAAAATAAAATCTTCTGAATTTGGGAATTTGCATTTGTATCAAGTTTTTCAAAGTTTATTATACATCTGAGAATATTCTTTTTCAATACTTTCTTCATCCAAATCAAGGGATTCAAACTTGTATGAAGGAAACTTGTTATTTCATCAATTCAGAATTTCTTTCCACGCCCTGTATGATGAATATCAATTTGTCATACATCCAGAACAAAAGAATATTATTCCAAAAAAATGAAAATTGAACGAATTCTTGATGTTTGAATTCAATCTTTTATCCATATAGGTACATTTAAAATTTACCTAGGTACGAAAAGTGAATGTTTGAAAGTGTTTCTTCGTCTCTTGAACAACCCGATATAACGCAAATTAATGTATGAATTATGAAATTATTTCTTAGCTTAGTTTTTCATTGTCTTTTTCGTACAGTTGTATTCAAAAAAATAGCGTACAAGTATTAGAGAGAGGAGAGAGAAGCTAACGTCATCCTATTTGCGTAAAACGGGCTATCGAGAATGATTTTTCACCATACCTATGTTGACATTTTGTCATAGGTTGGCAAAACTACAAAGCATTGGCTGACGTTGACCTCTCTTTTTAATACATGCACGCCTTTTTATTGAATACAACTGTACTTGGAGCTGTGTGTTATTGCAGCGCATAATTTTTTTCGAGATCGACAAATCTCGAAATACTTTCTAGATCTCGAAAAATCTCGAAGTGTTTTTCTCGATCTCGTCTCGAAGAAAAATTAGTTGTCTCGTCTCGATCTCGTCTCGAAATCGAGACGAGACGAGAAATCGCGAATTTGGAGAGTCTCGTGAAACCCTAAGTACAATCACAAATCATTTACCAACTCGCCAGACATTAATAAATGAGAAGATTCTACAGTCTACGGAAGTACACATACTTTTGTATCGTTACGAAATTTGTGTACAAGAAATACACAAATTTGTGTTCTTTTCAGTACATTGAATTGTGAACATTTCCACAATTTTGTAATGCTAAGTTCACCCACTTACACAGTTTGTGCACACATATCACACAAATTGGTGATATTTGTCGAACAAAATATTGGATGATTTTATATATTTGGTGTCACGAAAGTACACAAATTTTGTTTGGTTCTTGAACAAAATTGTTTTGAAAATTACAAAACTAAATTGTTTGGTTATACACAAAATCTCTCACACAAAATATTGCGCGAAATATACACAAATTGGTGCTGTCACCATTTTAGAAACAAACTGTGTAAAAAATCTATACAAATGTGTAAAAATGAAGACAAACAAGAACTGGATGTAACATTGAAGTCAAAATCGGAAGATTTATTCTATTTTCATTAGAGAAAGAGACTCATCTTGGAAAGATCATGATGGACATTATTCAGGAAAAAGCGGAGCAATATAAAATAAAATCTCTTGCAGCTATAGTGGATTGTTTCAGTATGGAAATGGCCCACGCCAGACGACGTTATCTGCACTGAGAGAAAACTTGAGTTATCATAATTGGAAATCTGATAACCGTTATTACGATATCTGTAATAAATAGGGGACAGATGTGTTCATTTGCTACCATAGATGAAGTGAATTTTCAGGTGACTTGTAGGTATGGCAGCTTATTCAATATGCAAACTTGTATGAAAACACCGCTGCTGAATAACTACTACTTTTTCTAGTTTCTATGATAACACAGAATGTCGAATAGGAATTATTCCCATGAAATGTTGCAGTACCTAACTCTCCACTCTACAGTGGTTATCAGACTATCGACATAAAAGAGTATGTTTTTATTACTGGCACAACCATCTTGAGGTACCGCAGTAATACGTCTCATTTTATTATAGTTATCTGATATCTGCATGAAACCTGACATTTTGACATGCTATTGTAATGTAGCTCATTTTCAACAGTTATCCCAATATTTTTCAACTCTAGTATATCCATCAAACAGTGGTAATAAGGTTATCTAATCAAAATTATTCGATGGTTTGCATTATGAAACCGTGCTTTGAATTACTGCAATGAAAATAAATATCCTATCCACACTCACTTTTCATGATCCAATAAGTTATTGTTTTCAAAAAAACAAAAAAATACGTTTAGTCTCTGAATTGAAATATTTGGGTATATATCTGTGGGAGTTTTTTGACATTACTCATTGATTTTTCCGGAGAAATATCATCTATATGCATACTGACGAATTTATTAAGAAATGAGAAGTTGAATACTTATAATTATATTTATATACCCTTCCTTCGGAGTTATGATGAGAATTGTCAATAAAACTTCCCTCACAGAAACCCAGATATTTTGATTCAGAATCGCATCGATCATTTTGTTTTTGAAACAAACCAATTTTAGACCGTGAAAAGTGTGTATAGAGAATACTTTTTTCATTGCAATAATGCAATGCACGGTGAATTCCACAGATCGGTTCACAGCCAGCACTAATACAAAACTTTGCTACATCACAGACATTCACCTACAAGACACGGCTCTATCGATTCGGACGATCGAAAACATTGAACAATAATTGAACACGGGCACCGATGACCAAGAACAGCAGTGAAATGAACGCGATCTGTATCTTTGTCAGCCCCAATATATACTACTGAAATACTAGAGCGAAATGAGCCGAATTACGATTGTCGAATGATTGCCTAATAACCGTCATACATGTGAATTGCTAGAGTTATTCGTCAACGTACAATGCTAGAAACCCAAACAGCTATAATTATTGGGACAAACATTATCTGAATTCACCAATGAGCATAATTCACAAAACGAGCTATGTCAATAAAAAATCTAAATAGACTGGAATTTATAAAATTCTCATAATGTCATAACACACCTGCGTTATGATGGTAGCAAATGTCCATTCAAGGGTATTACAAATGATTTAAGAAATCGATTTTTATAATTACAGAATGGAGAGAATACTGTTGTTATAATAAATTGATCAGGAATAGGAGATTTCCTTATAATGGTTATTACAATCAGAGCTGGTAGATATTTTTAATATCCAGTTTCTCTCAGTGTGGTATACGCAGAAGAGAAGATTTTGCAGGTCATAAAGACACCTATTCTATCCAAGAGAGGTCTCTTGAAAATTGAAAAATACCACCCTACTTAGCTACTTTGGAGTGTTTTTGAATTTTTCACCAAAGAATGTTATTTTATTTAATTTTTTTAACCGAAGAATGTTAATTTTAGTTCGTATTATTCTTTTACCAAAGAATGTGGCAATAAGAACCATTATAAAACATTTTGTTTTATTTTATTATATGCCCAGAAGCCTAAAAAAAAACACAAACCTATTTTACCGAGTAGTTTACGACCCAACCAAAGGCCAGGCCAGAGTTACCTATATCCTTGCGTGTCTTCACATTTTCTAAATTAAAACAATGTGTGGCCAAAGTAACCCTACTTTGTTGTCTGACTTTGGCCACCTTATTTTCGAAAAAAATAATGGATTCAGAAAGCCTTCAAGTTTTTGCCAATTTCAGAGTTGAAAGTACTGATATAGACCCTCAAAATAAGACCAAGAACAAAAATTTATAACATTTGGTTTTAAAGTTATGACAATGTAAAGTTCAAAAGTGGACCAAAGTGACCCAAGTTTACGGTAATGTCAAAATAAACGCGAACGATAAAAAACATAGTGAGAAGTGGGGTGTAAAAGAACACGACGGACATGCGGAGTAATGGAATTCGAAAAATTGATAGCAATACAGACTGGCGCACTGGCTAATCGGCTTACACACCGACTAATTCCGGGGTATGTCTGTCAAGACACAGAGCGTATATTGAATTTTCCATAAAAATCTTGTAGGATATTCAGTCTCCTATATGAAATTGGTAATAGGTATTTCTGACCTTGTGGACAAATAAAGGAGATAATATAAAATATAGTGTTTTTGGATGCAAGTTATGCCTCATAGTTCAGCTATTCCACTCAGAAGGTCGTGGGACTTCTTTGAGGGTCATCTTGAGAATTGTCCAAATACAATAATGGAAAAAATGCTATTTGGTGATTATCAATGTCTGGGTTTGTGGGTGAAATTAGCTTCATAGATTGTACTACTACCGCGTCTTATTCTAACTTCTTTGTTTCGATTGAAATTAATGAAATTGTTATTATTTTTATGGAAATAATGATTTTTTATGATTCCCGGAAAACTTCGTTTAGCTCTTCTACCTCTCATGGAGAATCGTTGCGACTTCGTCTTTGACTTATCTTCTTTTTAGCACCACTGTTGCATCCCTCAGATTATTAAAATTGTTAGAAGAGTAGTCCTGTGATACTTTCTTATACCTTCATATAACTCCCAGTATATATTTTATTGATAGTTGTTCACTTGTTAAATATAAAATAATAAATCAGATATTTTACACTGTCGATTGTGTTCCTCATACTGTGAATAATCAAGCTCCGCTATCTGATTTCACTATGGTCCGTACCTCAGAGTTCTTCAGCCCATTTGCAAACGCAATGATCGCTATTTTTTCGTTAGCTTTTCACAACATTTTTGTACTATCATCTTCATTGAAATTATATGAGGTTAAATATCTGTGGTTAAATTGACTGAAAGATCATCAATTATCTTTTCCGAATTCTTCTAATGATTAATTTTCTGCTTGACATCATAATTTCAATGGACAAAGCTGCAGCAGATATTTTCTATATATATATCAATATATAACTCGATATATTCGATAAGTTGTTTCCTTGTATCCTCCGTGTTATTCAACAAGGGTTGTAAATAAAAAGCAGTCCTAGGTCAAAGTTTACGCCCATTTTCGCGATAGTTCTTTCTTTTTCTATATTTGATAACCTGTTCATTCAAACTGAATGTGCTTCAGAAATCGAACTATCAATTTCTTTAGTATAACCCTTCACTTGTGCAGTTTTTTCTGGAATTTTTTCACTTTCACCATCAAACAACTCCTTTCATCCCATTGAAATCTTCTATCTCCCTCAATTCTGTATATACGTTTCTGATTAACTAATTGCACATTACCTGGCCTCTGAGTATTAACTTGCTTTAAATTACGTCTAAAACCCTAATGTCCTCATAAATATGCTCAAATTCTATCATTTGTACTATCCTATACTAATTTACTCACTTACCTTATACATACTAAATCTTGCGCCATCTCTATCTGGCATGAAGTTCCATCTCTCTCAGCGTCACGCAATCTCCTAGCTCCTGATAAGTAATCTCCTAATCTTTCTTCGTAGTGCTCTTCCAATGCATAAACCAGTCAAGTCACATGAAGAAAAATGTTGAGGAGAAGTAAAAAACAATTCTTAAATCTCATAAATATGGGAATTTCAAAATACTTCGTCAATTGGTTATATTCTTTTACTCTATGATCTCATGAGGTGGTGTCGACCAATATTCAATGGTTTTCGTGTAATTCCATATCGAATTCTGTCTATCTCAAATTATTGGACCATTACTTGACTTGACTTGACTTGACTTGACCGGTTTATGCAAAGTATGAAAGTGTATATAGGCAATCAATTGAACAATCTAGTGTTCACACCACTGATCCGACAGAGCTCTTGTATGCACTGACAATTCAGAATTCGATACTGTGCATGAATATAACCTCAACTCATTTCACCAAAAAAATGGACTCGACTGGTTTATGCATTGGACCATATTACGTCAATACGTGAGATATATTTTTATTATTTGTTAACAATTTCAACGATGACGTATCTCATAATCCGGTTTGCCGCGGATATTAAAATATCTCAGGTGACGTCTCAAGCTACTGAAAGGGATATTGTAAGGTATTGTATACAAGTCGAATGAATTTCTGTGTTTTGTTTTTTATCGATGAGAATGAGTATTTGGATCTGAGATTCATTTGAATTCACTTCATATTCATAGACGTATCTGAGGCCACATGGTCAAACACGTCACGTAGTGGACGTATCTGACAAAAAAAATTTTACCCGGTTTTGACAATGTTTTTCGAAATTTCACCATATTATAAAAACTTCACCTTTTTCAATTGTGATTCAGAAAGTATAAGATGTAATTCAGAAAGTATAAGTTGTTATTCAGAATAGGTAATTGTAATTCAGAAAGTAGGTTAAACTTGAAATTCAGATTAGTTAATTGTAACTCAGAATGCGTAATATGTAATTCAGATTGGTGAAATGTAATTCAGAAAGTGAAGCTTGTAATTCAGAAACCGTCAATTTTGATTCAGAAAGCATAACTTGTAATTCAGAAAGTATCACTTATGATTCAGAAACTAGGAACAACCCGTATGCATCCATTCTCCTTGAAACATTAACGTAAATCAAGTTTTCAACAATCAAAGCCTTGTTGTCATTCATTTTTTTCATCGAGGTGGTTGAAATCCTTCATGGACATGCACCATATGGGTCCAATACCCCATATGATAGTGTGGGAGTCCCCTGACTCCAGGTATACCCACTAAACATTCCACCCCGTTTGTAGGCTCGTCTGACCGAAGTCTCCGACGACACTTACACCTAGTGCCCCATTGCATCTTACCTACATGCCGTTATCAATTTTACCATATACGACTCATGGTGCTTCTTAAGGGTCACTTCAATATGAAAGACCATTTTCGTTCAGGTTCCTGAAGATTGCTCTTCCGATCCCTGTTCTCGTCTACGAAGAAGGCGAAAAGTTTTCCTTCTCCTACGAGTGACGGGGGAAGGGGTGGGTCCAGCCCTGTGGTGCCCCCTGCACAGGGCTAAGGCTACTTACTCTGAGATGTCGCTCTGTTTCCAAGAGGCCCCGTTAGCGATACCATACCTCGGTGCCATTCATCCATCACCACGGGTTCCCACAGCTTGGATTAGGTTGCCAGAGCCTCGTTGACCAGTCCTCAGCCATCTAAACAGATATCAGCAAATCGCCCCATCCTTGCCATTGATATCCACAAATCGTCCCATCTGGCCAGGGATAGCAAAGATGGTCCCAAAATACTTCATCCGTTGGGCGGCCGCGGTCTGTCCTCCCCACACCACTTGATGGTGAGGTTGGGCTTGGAGATGAGGAGGAAAAGAGAAGTTGACCAAGAATGGCCGATAGATAGATTGAAAAAGGAAGAGAGAAGAGGATATCACCCAAGACAAGTTGAAGTATGGTGAATATCCGGCTAGGGTACCTCGGGTTCACCATTCCCATACTCACAAGTTGTGAGCCCCTGAGCGCCATGTTGTCATAGAGAGTAACTACGAAATATAAAATAAATATCAAATAAATTGCAATTGAAAAGAATTTCACAGGTATAGATATTGTTGTTTTATCACATACAAGTGAGATAATGTATTGCAAAGATAATTGTGGAATTTGCCAAAATGTGATGACTCGAGGTTTATGTAGTAGTAATCAGAATCGAACCGTGTCGACATCTTTTCCATGAAAAATGTGCTCAAACATTGAGAAATATGCCAGATGCGACCTGATGCCCACTTTGCAGAATTCTGATCACTGGAGATGTTGTACTCGAGGGAAAAAGGGCGTTATTATTGCAGTGAATGGACAATTCATCAATTATTATTTTTCTCAGATATAAGCAGCAGTACGAAGGATAGAAAAAGAATAGTAGCATGCGCCAGTGAAGGTGATGATTGGATTGCCTTTGCCGAGTCGTTGGGGGTACAATACAATAAGACTGCATTCCATTGGCCAAAGATACAATTATTGTTGGAGGTGATTGTGCTAGGGCTGAACAACACATCACCATTTACCATGCTGCAGCTCTGGCATTTCAAGATATGCTGGTTGGTCGATAAATATAAAATATTGATGTTCACCACACAATAAACTATTCGTTGATTTATATACCCTATACCATTATTGAAGTCCATAGAATTCATGAATTACATAAGTGATGCTCTCTGAATTAAAAATTAAGCTTTATGAATTACAATTGACTATTCTGAATTACAAGTTTCACTTTCTGAATTACATTTCACTAATCTGAATTACATGTTATGCATTCTGAATTACAATTGACTAATCTGAATTGTATACAATTGACGCTTTCTGAATTACAATTAACTATTCTGAATTACAAATTATACTCTCTGACTCACATTTTACTAATCTGAATTACAAGTTATACTTTCTGAATTACATACAATTGAAAAAGGTGTAGTTCTTCTGTGCTTGTCAACAAACCTCTGAGTTAATAAGCGAATTGAGATGTTGAACATCTTGGAATCGCTCTCCTGTAAAATTAAGAAAACTGAGATACGTCATGCACTACGTGAGATGACCGTCGATATACATAGCGATGTGTTTTGAATATTTTGTCATTTGCAAGTGCTCTTGGTATGTTAGTTTCAAGCAGAATTGGGATGTGTAGCAGAAGGATGGATGAGATGTTCGAGAAAAAACAATGGAATTTCAGATATTTTTATTTACTCATCATCACTAATTTCTGACGTAGAAGTTTCTTTGTTCTCTGGCAAAAAAAATCTGGTGATATTCTCTTATTCCATCATAAAACCATTGATCACACTGTGGCACGTAATTCTTTGCAAGGGACATAACATGATCAAATTTTTTGTTCTTCGAGGTTTCTTATTTCATTGTATAAACTATTTTCAGCGTTTGGTAAAGTAAGGGATTGAACATTCCTCTTATCTCGTAACTCAAACGTATTGAATAAGATCATTGAAACGGTTTCGTTACATTGGAACGATATTGTTTCACTATCTTGTTTTTCGTATCGCATGATACGATACTTCGAGATAGTGAATTTGTTATTCTTTCTTGATAGATTCCTAACAAAAAGCCATGAATACTGACGATACTATACTGTGCAAAAACCAGTCGAGTCCATGACTTGACCGGTTTATGCAAAGTATGAAATTGTAGGCCATCAATTGAACAATCTAGCATCGTGCCATCAATTGAACAATCTAGTGTTCACACCACTGATCCTACAGAGCTCTTTTATGCACTGACCTCGGCACTGACGATTCAGAATTCGATACTGTGCATGAATATAACCTCAACTCATTTTACCAAAAAAATGGACTGGACTGGTTTATGCATTGGACCCCTCAAATCGAATGGGCTATGAATGAATGAATGAATGAATGTTTATTTACATGAAAAATTTACAAAACATGAGTAACATCCTGTGACATATTATATCTAGGTGAAATAATAAAACCCAATTTAATTGACAAGAACAGACAGTGAATATAGAGAAGGGGATATACGACTAAGTTCATTGAAGAACTTGTCTCCGGGAGATCACAATCAATTAATTTTCACTATCTGGAATACGTCTAATTTTTGTTGAATCTAGCCCCAATATTGAAGCCAGATGAAGTTACCTGTAAAGTCATAAGAGCTAAACTGAAAGTGATTTTACAAATCTAGGTAGATTTCAATACTTGGAAGAATGATTTATTTTATGTATTATACAATAAACAAATACACATCACTATGTCGAATTTTTCATATATGAGTAAAAAAACAATAATCACTCAAGAAAAGGAAATGAATGGAGAATACACATTGTTTATGAGATCTTGAGTAGGCATTATTTCTAAATCGGATCGGTAACATACGAAAAGTACTTTCTATCCTTGCAATAAATCCACATTTTGAGTTTGTTTTGGTAGAGTCTGTTAGATTTCTCATTCTTCAGGTCGTTTGGTAACTTATTATAAAGTTTAGATCCTATAAAGCAAAAGCTTCGTTGACCGATAGCTTTATGAGTAGCAGCGATATATAAAGCTGTTACATTATTCTGTCTCGTGCTATATTTATGTAGTAAATTATTTCTATATTGACTGTTTTAGTATAAGAAAGAAATTGATTTGAAACAAAATAGTTGTCGAACGTCCATTACTTCCGCATCTATAAATAATTGGTCTGAAGAATATCTGCGTATTTTTTAGTATAATTTTGAGAATCAGTTTTTGAATAGTATTGATTGAATGTAGATAATTATTTCTAATTCCTCCCCAACCAATTTTACCATATTGCAAAATGGAATCAACGAATGTATAATCTATTTTCAGTTCATTGAATGTTAAAAGTTCAACTAATTGTTTGAATTCATAAATCAAACCCCTCAGCTTATTAACTATATTACGAGCCTGAGTATCCCACCTCAGAAATGAGTCCATGTGAATGCCTAGGTATTTTACCGTTTCATCAATTTCAAATTTCAAGGGTATGGATTTCAACAATAATGCTCCTATAATCCGGTAGAGATGGTTTTTATGAGGTTAATGGTATAATTTTTGTTTTTGTGGCATTAACTGTCAATTTATTCGCATCAAACCAATCGAAAATCTTCCGAATGTCATCTGTAGCAGTTTGTTCAATTTCAGCCCAAGAGTCGCCTACATAAACAATTATTGCAGTATCGTTAGCGAAAGATAATATTATGTCTGCAGTACTCAGCTTGAGTAGATCATTCAAGTAAACTAAAAATAGAATTGGACCAAGAACAGTGCCTTGTGGGACTCCGAAAGTAACAGATTCCTCATCACTGTAAATATTATCAAGTTTGACAACGTGTTTACGGATAACTATAGAGAAGAAGTTCAAAGCAGCACCTCGTATTCCTTGGCGTTCGAGTTTATCTAGCGAAAGCTCATGACAAACCGTATTGAAGGCTTTTGCCAGATCAACCAAATACACCCAAACATGATTTTTTGTTATCAACTGCTGAATAATATATGATCGAGGTTAGCTCAGCAATAGCATCCTGCGTTGATTTACCTTCCTGAAAAGCAAATTGATGCGGGTGTATTATTTTGTTCTTGCTGATAAAATGTACTAGACGTTTTTTTATTAGTTTTCGAATACTTTAGCTACCGTTGATATTAGAGAGATAGGTCTATAGTTGCAAAATTGATATTTCCCACCAGATTTATAAATGGGTTTGATAACAGCCTTTTTGAAATGAGTCGGGACTTCGCCTTTATCGATCATCAAATTAATAATATAAGATAAAGGTTTGGAGATATAATGATTAGTTATTTTCAGAATTTCATAAGTTATTCCATCAAATCCAGTAGCTTTTTTGTTCTTCAACTCTCTAATAAGTGATTAAATTTCAAGATGATCAGTTGGTTCTGTTTTTGCTATGGTTATACTGAATTTGATTTTATTTCCAGTTCAATGTGCAACGACTTCAGGATGCCCACACACTTTCGCAGGCTGCGGCCGCAGCTGCTGGGTCCAGTGGCGGCGGAATTGGGGCAGGAATGGACAGCCACGTTGCCGCATCCTCCGGCCACTCACATCCTCTTTACTTGCAGAGTTCTGCGCATAGCTCAGGAGGGTCGGTCAGTTCTACGGGAGGCGCCTCTCCCACAAGTCCCCTCAGGCCAGGAAAGGAGGAGGACTGCAGTCTTCACGGTAGAAGTAGCACAGAAGGTCAGTATATTGTCAAACCATCAAACTTTGGCTTGCTTGGGGAGCGTATAGCCGGGTTGACACTAGTAGAAACACACTATTTGCTAATCGAGAGGTATTAGATATTGTAGCCTGTGAGGCTTAACTCGATACTTTTTTTTATGTTCTGATTCCCACGAAAAGGAATATCCTGTAATGTTCAGAGAACATCGTGAGAACCAAGGAAAATAAGGTAGGAATTTGGTGTTCTTCTTAAATTCTTGGAGGTTATATGTCTCGGGGAACACCTCTCTTGGCAATGTGTTCCAGAGCGTCGCTGTCCGTTGGATAAACGAGTCTTTGGAAAGAGATGTTCTGCAGGTCTACAAAGTGACCACGAAGGGGCGCGATGCCCCAACTCGACGGGTTAATCTCGCGGGGACTGCCAAGGGAGATACAATTGTTGTTTTTTGCGGATATCTCGGAACGCTCCAGGAAATTTTGTTCGCAAAATTAGGATTCGAATTCGGCACCTCCAAAAACATATTATGAAACCACAGAGAAACCGACTACTTGAATTTTTTCCAAGTGACAATATCATTTGATTGGACTATACACTTTTCACTGACTTTCAACAATATTTCATATTGATGATACATCATCAAGTAACTATCGAAAACTAAAAACAATCACTTTGTTACATCCAACCAATATATCGTATTTGTGCGGATGGCTGGAGGTAGACCTTTTGAACAGTGTTGCCAGACTGTGCTCACCGCGGCTTTCCTCTTCAAAGATGGCTGTGATACGGTTGAATAATTAGCGATAATTAATCATCATCTTCGTTCACATTTTCCATATCCAGCAGCATCGGTGCACCATTCGTATACGTACCATAGCAGTCATGGCACATGCCGCACACCGCATTAAGCATGGAATTCCACAGAAATATCTACTCACCTAGAATGCCAATGCATGGAAAATTTATTGAACCGAATTGATTTCGCGCACGTGCACTTATGAGATTGCGCAGTATGCAACAATGATACCGCGTTATTTAAAATGTATTTGAGTGAGGTCAGGACCGGCATATGTTCTGTTTTTTCTTCAACATACAGACGTTTAATTTCTTGAATTCATACAGTTCCTATAATATAGATGAAATAACACTCATGAATTAGAAATCGCACATGAAACGTTGACCAGACCACACAATTCTGTTAACTAGTATGACCTGTGACCCAGGCGACTAAGACCTGTGCACTTTATTTGACAGTTATGACAACCCTCCACATTTTACGCACTGTTGCCAAGTGAATTTATTGAATTTTTTATTCTGTGGAATTTTCCAGCAGAAATGTCACTGAATAATATATTTTAATATTTTTCTTGATAACTTCCCTGATGTTATTGATGGTGAATTCATGTACCCTTTGTTACCTTCATGATACTTGATTACATAAAACATTTCGTCGATGCTGTAGCAATGCGCAAACTCCGGTCAAACCGGAAGTGACTTGGAGTTTTAGTTTTTTTCAATTAGAGGTTCCATGAACGAATTGGAGATCAGAAAATTTTCATGTTTTTATCTATGGAAATCGCTGAGATAATCCATTGGAACATGTTTACTGGGACACCCGGTATAATATAACGAACGCTGATGCTCTCAGATCTCATCCAGAGAAGAGCCATTCGCCTGGTGGGTGTTGCCTCACTCACTAATTTTTTCGACATCATTGAAACACCGTAGAAAAGTCGGTGTTCTTCCACTCCTTTATAGATACTTCCACGAGAAAATTTCTTCAGAAATCTCTGATATTATTCCATCACTAGCAATTCCAGTTAGACGAACTCGACAAGCCCAGTCAGCACGTCCTTTCTTCGTTAACCTTGGAATATGTTGAACGACCCTTTACTCGTGTGTCTATACAACGGCAAAGCTTCGGAATTCTTTGCCGAAGATAGTATCCCAAGAACTAACAATCTCCAAATGTAAAAAAAAAAAAATTTAAAACCTACTGACGCAGAGATTAAAGCTTGATCTTTCAGCCAGGTAGGTCTCATTATGATCAAAAATCTAGAATTGCCTATCTGACAATTCTTTATTTATTCATTCAATTCTCAATAAAATGGAATTTTTTATTTTAATTTTTTAATTCTCTTTTTATACTTACAATAGGTGTTTCTTCGAAAAATAACGCATTTACATTGTTTCTACACATTTTATGATTCATATTCATTCTAAATTAACTTGTTATTCTCATTTTATTTTTGGGGTTGAGTTGAAAAACAGCTTTCTGCTGAATACTCCGCCTATTCATCATTACGCAGATTTGTTTGATTATTTTCTATTTTTGTGCGATTTTTTCTCTGCAAATGATGAATGAAGACGATTAAATATTATTATTATCATTACTGTATCACGTGATGATTTTCACATATTTCATAATACGAAATATGGGTTGCTATTTGAAAAAAAAAAAACGTTGATGACGTCATACCTTCCACACGAATCAGTCTTCCAGCGATAGATTCATATGAAGAAAGAGGCAATCGAAAATTGGATTTATCCGGTTTAGCGTTTTCATAAGAACTATTGTTTGAGTTTTCATCGATCGTTTACTTATTTACGAAAGCAATATATTATATTCTTCTGTAAAATAAATAACTTTATTTTCCAGGACCTCAACAAGGTGTCGAAGACGACGATTCCCAGGAGGCAGGTAGTTCACGTGCCCAGTATGTTTCTGCGAATTGTGTGGTTTTTACACATTACCAAGGTGATGCTTCCACCATTGTCGACGAACACTTTTCTAGGGCCTTAGATAAGACAACCCATACAAAAGGTGAGATAAATTTAACTTTGATAAAATTGTCGATACTGAAATTCAATCAAAAAATTACGGAATTGGAATATTAAATGAGGGTGGCAAATTCTTCAACTAAAATGCCGAGAAAACTACCTTCTAGTGAAAGTAAAAAAATTGTAATATCTATATACAGGGTGGCAAGTCCTGTTCAAAAGTAAAATGCCAGATAATAGGTACTATGTCAAGTTTGAAGTTAACAGGTAATTTACTTTTCCGTGAAAGTAAAAGAAAATGTATATATCTAGGGTGGCAAGTCCTGGTTCAAAAGTTAAATGCCAGATAAGAGGTAAGTAGGTACTTCAGGTGTGAAGTTGACAGGTCTGGAATCAATATCTGGTATACCTTGAGATAAGGAAATAGACATGCATACATGTGGTTGGTTGAGTTGACCAAGAAGACACTGACAGTAAGATATAGAGGAAAATCTCACTTCCAGAAAACTTGAACTATAGATTGTGCTTTCGTCACAAGAAGGCAAAACCTATACAGGAACCAGACAAATGTTGACTGAATAGGCTATAGAGAGAAGGAAACCTTCCTCAGGTTGCATTTATTTCTCAGAGAGAATGAAAAATTACTTGGAAAAAGATTCACAAGTTGATAATAGAAATTAAATGCTCACCTGAGACAGCCTGGACGTCAATGTTCAACTTCAAGGCTCTAGGTCCTGTAGGCTCAAGGTTCCTGGACGAGACACAGAGGAAACTTCAGTTCAGGTTTCCTGGATGAACATCTGAGGAAACTGCGATGACGTGTCGAATTTCCAATGAGTACCTAAAATGATTTCAAAAGATTAGATATTATTTTCAACTTATTGATTGATAAAAAATTAGCAAAATTATTATAAAAAAAAAGTGCTAATAAAATATAGAAAGAACTGAAATATCCAATAAATTGATATCGATGACCAATTATTACATAAGAAACAATCAGATAGGAATTGTAACCTCGCAATTAACTCGAATGCAATTATCTCTCACAAAAATGAAATTCGATCAAAAATAATAATCAACTCTAACAAACCAAATGTCTGCGATGACAAGTTATTTCATTCGAAAAATAAAGAAAGATCCAGACCTACCAGATATCTTCAATTCCCACAACCTATCACTTCAACCTTTCAAGTTGGTAGTTCAGATCAGGACATCGATTTTCCTATTCGTTCTTCGCGAAAGCTCCTTACAAATCAATTCCTTCTCCTGATTGGTTATTTAGTCTCCCTTCTTCGATCTTCTGTGTCGCTGTCTAGCGGGAAGGACGAGCGCACAAGACTTGAGAAATTCGATATGGTTATTGAACCGGTGAAGGGCTGATAAGCGGAAGTAGATAGATGAACGAATGGACGTCAGATAATTAAATGATTGATTAATTGAAAAACATCTCAATGGAACGGAATAATCGTTACAAACTCGAATTTCAAAATAAGTCATTAATAAAAGTTTTTCCCATATGGTGCTGACTTTATGAATGCCACTGTATATAATGACTTTTCTCGTCGACCTCTTCATAATAGTGTCTATAACGAAATTTTGTATTTCCATGACTGCACCTTGTATTTTATTTGGATTTGTTTAAAAATCTTATATCGAACCCTTTTACTTAGTTATATACAATTTGCCCAGGATGAGGATGTCTATCAGGCTGCGTAGCACGATGCCCAATTCCTACGATACCGAATTCCCACGATGCCCAATTCCCACCATGCCCACCTTCCTTGAATTCCCACCATGCCCACTTTTCATACATTCCCACGATGCCAGTTGAGCAAAAATTTCAAATTTCGACGTCACTAATGATTATACACTTTCAGAGATATACGAACAATAATAATATGTTCATTTTCAAATGAGACAACTCTTATAATTTATATAGCTGATGCATATGAACTCGATATGAACATTAATCGTGAGAAATTAGGAATTTTTTTGCAACCGTCAATACCTATTACCAACCAAGATACAAGTGCAATTTCAATTGAAATTTCAGCTCTACTATACAGGGTCGCTGATATGTATGGAAACAGGTGAATATCTCGGCAATCTGTTGTTGGATTTTTTTGAATTTATGTACAGTGTGATTTCGAAACGTGGCGGATTTGAAAATGTTATAGCCTCTGTTGCCACTTTTTCAGTTATTCCGGATTTTTAGTAACTTCCTTATTTTGAATGAAACACCCTGTACTTTATTAGATTTCCAGATTCTCCTTGAAGAGCTGATTCCATCGATCTACCACACTTGGGGTCGAGCGGGAATGATTACATAGGTATAGGGTGTTTAAAATCTAGGTTTTTCAACTTTAGGATTTTTTTGTGTAGAAACTATCCATTATCGATCAAAACTACTCCAATGTTCCTATCTTCACTTTTGATTTACTATCTACTGACTATTTAATTGGAACAGATACAGAGGGTGATCAGAATTCTGAATCTTGAACTACCCTGTATTTTTTTCAATTAAATGTCAGTAGATAGTAAATCAAAAGTAAAGATGGGAACATTGGAGCGATTCTGATCGATAATGAATAGTTTCGACACAAAAAAATCCTAAAGTTGAAAAATCTAGATTTTAAACACCCTATACCTATGTATGCATTCCCGCTAGACCCCAAGTGGGATAGATCGATGGAATCAGCTCTTCAAGGAGAATCTGAAAATCCAATAAATTACAGGGTGTTCCATTCAAAATAAGGAAGTCAATAAAAAATCCGGTATAACTGAAAAAGTGGCAACATTGGCTATAACATTTTTAAATCTGTCCCGTTCTGAAATCACACAGTACATAAATTCAAAAAAATCCAACAACAGGTTACCGAGATATTCATCTGTTTCCATACATATCAGCGACCCCGTATATATTATTTGATAAAATGCCTGCTCCTTTGGTCTAGTACAGCTATTTGCGTCTGATGTCACTCCAATTTCTGTTGTGTCAAGTTTGATTGATGGGTATGGTTCACGCGTGAATTAGCAAGATGAACCGTTTTAGGGAAATTTCGTCTGAAGAAACCACGAAAATATGAGAAAATCAATTTCGCAAACTACCAGTTACACGGAATCATCAATAAAGGTAATCATTATTGTTGTTTCTCTGTATATTGTCGTTGATTCATCTTGCCAATAAACACTCGAACTTTTTTTTTAATTAGATAGATTTCCTCACTAGCTCAAACATTTTCCATCAGTTATATCTATCTGAGAAAGACTGACATTAAATGTCAGTTTTTCTCCTGAAATAACTGATCGGAATAGTAATTTTCCTAAAAAGTGCGGAAAGTAATCCTTTCCCGCACTCGACTGCCGTTGACACGAACGACGCGAAGCGGAGTTCGGGCAAGCAGTCGAGTGCGGGAAAGACACTTTCTGCATGAGTTAGGAACATTCTTTTACTAGCGTAGGAAATTGATTGATCTGTTCAATTAATTATTCATTCATATATAGGAACAACTTACAAGAGAAATATATTCTCTATCTACTGATTATTAGTAATAGCTATAGTGAACTTACAGTTTGACTCATTATGTATAGGTTCATTGCGGAAGCCAGCAGGCCCATAAGGTGTTTGGTCTCTAGGTTTCAGACACTTCTAGGAAATAAGCCAAAAATAAATCTGCTTTATTCGGCATTTTCATTTCTTTATTTTTGCACCATTCAATAAAACGCGTGTATAGCTTCTCATAACTTTCTCAAGACTTCGTTGGCAATAACGAATCTGTATCGTATCCCTATATAGCTGGAAGTTTTTGATCACATTGTGGCAATTCCACTAAATCGAAAATGACAGTAACGCTGTGTCTGTTACTTCGACAATTACCGAACTCGTTTGAGGTTTGATTGGCATGACAACAATAATCGTTTCCCATCAGATCAATCCAAATCTATAGGGGGATTTTTATAATAATCAATTTTTGTTTTTCAATATTTCTTAATTTTCACAATAAATAGTGCAATTTGATGGATGATTCCGAACATACATACTTGATACTGCAACAAACAAACTCAAACTCTCATATTCCATCACCTACCACTTATATTTATTCCATATTATCATATCTTTGTTTTTCCCGGAATGTTGCGGGAAAATGACACTTCCCAAACTAAATTGCGTGCGGGTATAGGGTGAAACACGCACGCTTGTAGAAAAAATGTTTTTCGTTACCAAGAGAACTTTATCCGATAAAAAAAAGTTCTTGTGTTTTTACTGTTGACTATTCCACTCTTGTTCTCGAGAACCAATCAAAATCGACCATTTTCACGGTTTCTTCTTTATTCTAGCGATATTTTTTGTTTACTAAATTTCATCGGACTTGCTCTACCAATACACAAGCCGAATTGACCCACACGTGACCAACAAACCTAGTTTATCAGCGATAAAATTTTGACATCGAGTCTGGTTAAGATTGCTTTGGAATCAAATCAGAGACAATAACAAACAATAACCTACCTACTTTATTATATTACTCTATAATTCGCGTTAGTGAGACATTTTGTGTGAAAGGTGAGACAATTTTATTCTGGCTGGACGTTTCATGTGAAAAAATACATTAGGTATATAGTTTATGCAAAGTCAGTTAGAAAAACACATCACCGCAAGCCGTCGGCCCCTTTGAAAGTTCAAAGAGTGCGGCAGCGCGGCCCGACATTCGTTTGATGATCTGTTCAACTGACTTTGCATAAACTATACCAATACCTATTTTTTATACTATTTTGGTATATGATGAATCAAGAAAAACGGTTCGGGGATGATTCTCTGAAAGAGATTAGATAAAATATCACCATTCTTACACCGCAGAATACAATCAAAACACGCACATCATGGAACCAGTTTATGGACTTTTGTAAGTTGAGAAACTCTGAGTTTGTCTCAACAACTCCAGTCAGCCAAATCAGCTCAATTTTGGAAGTCTTAGCCTTCAATATGAGAAGAAAAAATGGCGAAGATCACATGGAAAGTTGTGTGGAACACCAGCGCAAAATTAGTTCAAGAGAAGTACCACAACGAATTCAATATTTCATCGACCCATTTTCCGATATAAACTTTCCCATAGCAAGAAATACGCGAGACGCTAAAAGGAAACTTTTACAAAACAATCCAATTCAAAGAAAACAAAGTGCTAAAGCCCTGAAAATAGAAGAAATTCAAGCCATGGCATGTGCATGGGATGAAGATAATCCCGACGGATGGCAAAGAAAGGTACCCTACCTATATTAAAAGTTTGCATTCTTGTAGACGGTCTGACAATTCAAAAATTCAAATTCATTTCCGAAGTAATCTTCTTCAATCACTTTAATTATTGTGACTGTTTGAATTATCTGGTGGAGTAGCGCAAGTGTTAGGGTTCTTGCGTAAAGGTCGGAGGTTCGAGCTCATCGGCGACAATAACTTTTTTCAAATTATTTCATGTCACATTAGGTCAATTTATTTTGTTTGAATTGGATAGCAGTTCCTGTATACAGACCGTACAGTGTAGTTCCTGATTTCTTATCTAAAATAATTAATAATTTTAGGTATTCCATATTTATTTATTTATTCATTTATTTATTCGTCTTACATCCATACAAACCTATTGGTTTAATTACATGGACAAATTATAAATAAAAAAAATTACACATAATAACTCACATGAGTTGATATTGATAGATAGTAAATAATGGACTATACTAAACTGAACTATAGATTACTTTTCTATCCAGGACCATAAAAGCAATCTTGATTTACACTGAGGACATTACAAGGTAATCAAAGATCTTCCTTCGAAAATATGATCTAGATTGCGTCCACTCTAGATCGACAAATATATTCATATTATTAGCTAATTTCAACATGGCTACAAGAGGGGTTCTGTTAGACAAAAAGGGTATATTGAAAATTGTTACAGATCGAATTCTATACGAGGAGGCACATGAAATCTAATTAAAGATGATATGTTAGGTGCATTAATAGTATTATTTTCGATATCATATAGGAACATTATCAAGCTGATTTGGCGTCTATTATCCAAAGACATTATTTTGAATTCATTTCTCAATTGTGTAGTTCTAACTGTATTGAAATCTGGCCATATATGGTATTTTTCAAGATACAAATATCTAAGAAATTCATTCTGAATCTTCTCAATTCCTTTTAAAGCTGTCTGATATTTTGCACACCAAATAGTAGAGGCATATTCCAATTTATTTATAACTAAAGTGTAATACAATAGTTTGATAGTGTTCAAGTTGGTAAAATTTGCACTTTGTCTAATCAAAAACATACTAACATACGATTAGCTGATTCGAGTACATTTCTTATATGACCTGCAAAGGATAAGTTATTATTATAAGTGACACCTAATTCTTTAACCTCCGAGCATTTCTTGAGTATATGGTTATCCATCATGCATGTATTCAAAATTAACAGGTTCTTTTACATGTGTTATTGTCAGTGTGTAGCACTGTAGGCGTTGTTGAAATATAATTTTGTTTATACGACTCCATTGTAAAACACTATTTATATCATTTTGTAACATTATACAATCCCTCACCGTTTGAATATTTCTAAATATCTTGAAATCATCCTTGAAAAGTAAACATTCAGAAAACCGTAGGGCTGCAGGTAAATCATTTATAAAGAGTACAAACAATAAAGGACCCAGATTGTAGCCCTGCGGCACACCTGATGAATCAGCATTATATTTCCCATATATATATGTGCGTTCGAATTAGCGTGGAGGGGAAATGAAGCAGCAAATTGGAATATAACATACTTCAAGTGGGAAACTGATAAAGATGGAAATTCTACTGAAAGAGTATAATACAATCCAATTTTCTCAAGAACAAGACAAATGGTTGATATACCAAACTATGAAAATACGAGTTTATGCCCAGTTCGCCTAATTAAAAAGATGATTGAAAAGAGGGGGATCTCCATCAAAACTGCACCGTCAATCCTAATTGGAAAACAAGGACCATGGTTTAAAAATAGGCCTTTGGGAATAAATTCTATAGCAAAGTGGACACAAATCTCGGCAGAAAAGATAGGCCTTGATACAAAGAATTTAAAATTACCAATCATTCCCATAGATCCTCCACTGTGACTTCTTTGGCAAGAAATGGAGTGAATGAACAAGAACTCGTCAAGATAACTGGCCATGCAAATGCCCAATCGCTGAAGCCATATTTACAGCTCGATTCAGTACATCATTCACGTTTAGTGAATATGAGGGGCACCGGAATCAGAACAGCTATGAAACCAACTGATTCTTCTGAGAACAACCATCTCCAAGATGATAATAAAAATACTGTTTATCAAAATTGTACATTCCACATTGTGAATAACTATAAGTATAGGTAGTTAACTCCTAAGAAATTGAATTCTGTATTTCAGTACTATCATCATGTTCTTCTTCGCAGTTTGAGTTTGCACATACTCAAATTATGTCTCCTATTTCTAATATTGTCTCAATCAATCATGATATAGTCATACGAATACAACTCGTGATATTATTTTTCCTGGAAATATTCGTCGATTGACATACTCCAGCTTGCTGCTTTAATTTCGCTCATGACATTGATCCAAAACTTCTCGCCTATGGCTCGTAGTTTTGATAAAAATGTCATTTGTGAAATTACTAGGCAACAAGCTGTCGTAACAATCACTGAATATTTCCGACAACATATTCTCACTTGTGGTATTACATATGATAAAAATATGGAAACAATATGAAAAAATTCGAAAGTGTCAGTGTCAAACGAGTGATTTTTGTGTTTTTGTATGAGATGAATGGAAATAAAAAATCTTTGTATTGGAAATCTAGAATGAATTAATAAGCTCAGTATAAATTACCGCGTCTACTACTACTAGCGATCATGGTTATTATTTTCTCTGAATGTTACTTTCTTGCCGCTCACTCGGCTTGGTGAATATTTCTCGAGAATAATGCGACTATAGGTATATCATTATTGTTTCGTGCTATGATTTACTAATTATTCTGATATTAACCGTAAATCTGATTCTTCAATTCCGACACATGTAGTTATTATCAATCAAAACCAATTGAGATTTTGTTGGAAATGAACAAAATACTTCATTGGAAAAAATTTACCACAAAATGAATTGTGAATTTATCATTTTTTTCTTATTCTGTTTGCTGTACTCTGGAATTATATTGTTTAAATGTTGATTCGAAATTCAAATGTGTGTATATATGTGTATATATATCATTATGGTTCAGGTTGCCCTGAGAAAACAGGCATCGGCGAGAATCTGCATGAGGTATAAATTCAAAAGAACGATAAAAAGGTCTCATATCATTTTCATCTCCAAATCTATTCATTATGGTAAATATTTATGTTGTGTCATCATTTGAGACATTTTAAAACGATCATTAATTTAAAAAGCTCTAAAGGTCCCCAAGAGCAAGCAGCACATGTCCAAACCCCTTTTCAGATAAATCATTTGTTATTTATGTCATTTCACTACCGTAATTACTTTCATAAATCCATCAGAATTTACAAATATTTAGTCGCATCCCAACGATGGCTATCAAACAGAATGCGGCCGTACAATGCCGCAGCTATAATACTTCTTCCTTGTCTTTTGGTTCTTTTGGTTCTTTTGGTTTCTTTGTAGGCATTACTTCTTGTAATGTTCGCTGTCCGCATTATGAACCGGTCAGGAAACGAAACGAGTCGGATGATGTGACAAAATATTGGGCATGAATTGTATAGGCATTTCGATTTCTATTAGGATAGTTTTTATCAATACATATTATAGCCCAGATAGCACAATGTCATTCATAGAACGTTCATAGAATATTTTTCGAGAATATTTGAAAATAGTGAATGTTGCGGACTTGAAGACAGATGGGCAAATACCACTTCTGAAAGACATATTCAGAGACAAGACCTTAGCGATTGTAGTGGCCACTGATTTCAATGTATATGATATAATTGAACCGATCTTCCCAGTGCAAAGAAAAACAGCCTGAAGGACACCGCACGTTTTATAGGGAAAATTGGCCTCCAGCCGAATTGGCTGAATTTTTGATATGTTATAGTCCAAGACATTCTGAACAAAATGTTCGAATACCAAACTGTTCTAATGGATAGTTTTGGCGCTAGAGGCCGCTGGAGTCTCAATGTTGTTTTTTTTCTCCTGATAAATTTTTCAATTTGAGCTATTATCATATTATTTTTTGATAGGATAAGTCACTACAAAAAGTATTCTTCGATATTTTTGTTGTTGATCAAGAATTATATAGTGTGTTCCAGCAATTATGGGGGATTTAAAATATGATACTATCCAATAATTCAATAAAAAAAATATTGTCACGTGTCGCATTCCAATAAAAACATTTATTATATTATTATTATTATAACTTTTATCATTGATATTATTGTTCAATGTTCACCTAGTATATAAAGAAAAGATATACAACGTTATTAACTCGTTCTATAACAGTAGCAGATATTATCATTAATATCAGTATATTCATTTGCATCTTTAGATGAATTTTCCATGTAACTTCGTCGACAAATTCTGATTATACCTAGTATATTTTCTCAAATGCATGACAATATATTTCAGATATCACGCCCTAGGAAATCGTACTATTCTTTCAAAAATCATCATTTGATCATCCTATGTTGATGAGGCAGGATCGCAGATATTGGATAGTTTGTGTACTTTGTTACCTGTGCTGATTTATTGATGCCATATATACGAACTGTTTCGGGAGGGAAAACGCAAAATAACATTCCTTCTCAAACCTTGACAAATTTGAGATCAATACTAGAAAAAACATCATCACATTAATATTGAAATATTATTATATATTATATCATTCAGCTGCTGTTATATGGAACGGGTTGATATCTTCGTGTATCTTCTCGTTATACGAAGGGTGAACATGGAATTCGAATGAACGTATTTTGTAATTGAAATAGGACATTTCTCGATTTTTCATTTCTCGATATCCTTTCCTATAAAATAAATGAATACCATTATATAGTCTTGAACAGTAATAGCTGGAACACATTGTATAATTGTTGACCAGTAGCAACAATATTGATGAATATTTCTAGTAGTGACTTATCCTATCAAAATAAAATACGCACTCAGTTCCAAAAAAAGTGACGCACTTGACATTTGACCTATCTTCTTAAAAAAAAACAAAAAGTAGGCCGATTTTTATTTATTTTTTATTTGTTGGTAGGTTATGCATTTGTCTTTAAAAAAATAAATATGTGAACATTTTTTCAAAGCCTCCTTGATGGTGGTGGAATAACTCGAACCATCATCATGATTTATTCTTAATTATTGACTCACCCTGTGTGTTAATTGAGTAATGGCATAGAAAGTGCTTACACCCTATACGAAAGAAACTTCTTTTGCAAGCATTTTGTTTTATTCATTGATCACGAAAATTTTCCGAATTACAGCTTTTTTTGCTGAATCCTTGCAGATTACCAACTTTCTGAATTTATCGAGAAACAATTTTCTGCTGAAATAAACTGATACCAATAATTTTAAAAAACATTTTTACTAAACACAAAATTATAAATTGGGATGACTGCTTAATACCGTGTATTGCCTCCTCTAGCAACTCTAAGAACTTCTAATCTACGAGGCATACTAAAAATTAAGTTGCTTATCGTTTCCATTGGTATACGATCCCATTCTTCCACTAATGCATCTGCCATTACTGCGAGACTTTCCGGAGACCTCTCGCAAGAACGTACCCTTCTCCCAAATTCATCCCACAAATGTTCTATAGGATTCATATCGGAGCTTCTCGCAGGCCATGGTAATGTGGTAATACCAGTAGCTTCTAAGAAGTTTCGCACTATTGCTGCGGTGTGTGGTCGGGCATTATCCTGCATCAATATAAAATTATCGCCCACTAACTCTGCATAAGGTAAGAAATACTCGGAAATACTGCTCTAAAATGTCAATGTAAATTTGGGCATTCATCGACTGCCTCGCCGGAAAAACATGAAGGGGTGTCTTTCCATTCATTGAAATCCCTCCATACACCATAACGGACCCACCATTAAAACTTTCGCATTCTGTTATTAAATTTTGAATAAACCGTTCACCATAGTTCTTCTTCACAGTCTTTTTCTTCCATCCACCATGTTAAGGCAAAACCTTGACTCATCCGTAAACAAGACATTCGACCATTCAGGAATATCCCACTGTCCATAATTTTCAACAAAATTTCTTCTGGCAGCACGATTTTCGGGCAATAATTTGGGACCTTTTGCAGGTCTCCTAGCTTTTAAATTAACTTCTTTTAGACGTCTACTACCGTCTGCTAACTTACTGCAACATCACGAATTTGGCGAAGATCTTGCTGAACATTTACCGCAGTATTTGATCGATTCCGTGAAATCCGTAATCTCAAGAAGCGATGATCTTGAAGAAGTTTTCCAGGGGCGATCAGAACCGACCCTCCGAGCGGTGCTTCCTGTTTGTTCGTACTTGCGGATTGCTCTACGAGCAGTTGCTTCATGAACTCCCACTGCACGAGCGGCGTAACGTTTACTACGCCCATCGTTCACTAACGCAACTAATCTTGCTACTTGTTCAGGTTTTATTTGAGGCATTTTTTGTAATTTTAGTCAATAAAACAAGACACTTAATTAATGACACAACAACAAATGGGCAAATATGGAGGCATACAACAAATTAGTTGCTATGGCAACGGCATTTGTTTTTTTAAAGACAATGTGATCCTACCAGAGTACAACCCAATCAATTTTGAGTACTCTGATCCTTCAATAGATTTAATTTGTGGGATAAGCGTAAGGTATCAGCAAAAAAGCTGTAATTCGGAAAATTTTAGAGATAAATCAATGAATAAAATAACAAAATGCTCGCAAAAGAAGCCTCTTTCGTTTAGGGTGTAAGCACTTTGTATACCATTACTCAATTAACACACAGGGTGAGTCAAAAATTAAGAATGAATCATGGTTCGACTTATTCCACCACCATCAAGGAGGCTTTGAAAAACATTTCCACCTCTTTATTTCTTTTAAAGAGAAGTGCATTACATACCAACAAATTGAAAAAAAAAATAAAAATCGGACTATTTTTTTTAAGAAGATTGGTCAAATATCAAGTGCGTCACTTCTTTTGGAACTGAGTGACGTATAATAATGGCTCAAAGAACATTATTCATCGGGAGAAAAGAAATCAAGATTGAGACTTCAGTGGCCTCTAGCGCCAAAACTAGCCATTGGAACGGTTTGGTATTTGGACATTTTGTTCAGAATGTCTCGAACCATAACATATCAAAAAATCAGCCAATTCGATAGGAGGCCAATTTTCCCTATAAAACTTGCTGTGTCCTTTCGGTTGAATTTTCTGACCATGTTCTCATACTGCAATGAAAATTCTGTGAAATTGATACCTACACACATAGGTACTAAATTGTTTCTATCATGATCAACATGTGTAAAATTTGCTTCACATGAAAGTGAGATCACAAATAGCAAATGAGGTTCAACTTAGGTGCATGTATGAAGCAAAGCAGCAGGTATATATGCAACCGCAACCATAGTTGTTAAGACTGGAAGAGTGAGGACATTTATCACCAGAAGATAGCTGAGTGTGGGAATCAGGAGCCTGGCCGGCGAATTCAAAGGATAATCGACATTATAAAACTGAAGTTAACATTCAGAAATAAAAAATAATCAGATAGCATTCATATAAATCACCGTCTTCGAGCAGAGGCGATGTTCTCTTCTCTGTTCATCTCCTCGTTCCATCGACGACGGCAAACAAGTTTATGTCGTTTGCTCACCTATGGCTCGATCGACGAATAATGTCCTGCCATCTCAGATAAGATTCCTTTATCGATGCCTTACCGCTTCTCAGGAATCCACACTCGCTTTAATTGGGCCAAATTTGTTGCTTTTCGGGAATGTATTCAACGTCAATGGCATGCTTTGAATTCTATTACGTTTACACATCGAATATTAACAAAAACTTCATCTCTCCTTAGGTACCTACTATTGAGCGTGATGAGCAAGACAGTGAAATAAGTTTTTGGATGTATGATAAATTGATATTCATCATACAGAACGTGAAAAGAAATTCTGAATTGAGAAAACCTAATCACGAATCTGCGATTGAGATCTATGAAAATAACAAGTTTCCATCGTTCAAGTTTGAACCCCTTGATTGGGTGAAATTATTGAAAAGGAATATTCTCAGATATAATTATGAACATAAAAAAATTGATATATATATATAGAAAGAAATACATTGAGAATTCGCATTCTATATGTGATGAAAATATCAATTCTTTTTCGGTTTATTTAACAGGAAACAACTACTTTCCTGGCTGAATGCCACGACGAACATTGAATTACTGATGAGTATTTGATATCCGAAATGAGTTTATTCGAGTGAAGTCATCTGTTTGTGAGAGATATAATTCCCATATCACTATGATACGAATGATTTTTTTTTGAAGTTCCAAGCTCATCAAGATCAGAGTTTATACAAGTATACTTCTCATATACATTCCAATTCTCATTTCAATACCGAACATATTGGTAAGGTATATATTTTTATATTATAATAAGTACATCATATCATTTTATCTGAAAGATTATGTCAATTCTCAATTTCATTTTTGGATGTTCAACAGATATAATTCAATGTTCGACGTGGCAAATAGCCATCAGGAAAGTATTTATTTTCTGTTGAATATTCAGAATGATATTATGTGCATATCTTTATATGAAGTAGAATGCAAATTCTCTACTTCAGAATATTTTTTTTCAAATCCATATCGTGTGTGTTCAATAGATATAATTCAATGTTCGGCGTGGCATATAGCCAGGAAAGTAGTTGTTTCCTGTTGAATAATCCGAGAGAAAATTAATATTTTCATCACATGGAGAATGCGAAACTCGACAATAGTGTAATTCAGAGGATAACCATCCTTTCAGTGATCAAAGAAATCTGAAAGATATTGTAGAAGGGTTGAAACCACCCTCGTCCTCTGAAATTTTTTTCAGAACATTCTTAGGGATGGTAAAAGGGTTCTCGAATTTTTTGAGCGGAATGACTGATCAATTATCTTTAATTTGTTACTATAGTAAAAGTTTTGTATTCCGCATAGTTCCGAAGGAAAAAAATGTTATCTTAAATAATGCTAACATATTATATTCCTGGTGAAAATTCAATATCATCATGATAAAAAATTCAGTTGACAGTGGAAACGGATTCAGTTGAAAGTGGAAACAGAGGTTGAACGTTTTTTTAAAATCAATGTTAATATGACGCCTACCTTCGTCAAGACAAATGTCAATTCCTTTGTTTCTGCTGCCAACTAATTTTGTATTACGATTTCACCAAACTTTTACTATAGGATCTGTTAGCATTTTTTAAGAAAAAATTGTTTTCCTTCGGAACTATGCGGAGTACGAAATTTTCACTAGAGTAACAAAATGAAGATGATCAATCAGTCATTTCGCTAAAAAAATTTGAAAACCCTATTACCACCCCTAAGAATGTTCTGAAAATAAAGTCAGGGGGTTGAGGTGGTTTCAACTCTTCAACCTTCAAGTTATCCTTGTTCAATAATTACGTATATAATAATGAGATCCACACTTATAATACAAAAACAATTTCCATATAGCTCGAACTCGAAATGTAAGCTCAATGGAAACATTATTCTTCAAGGGCTTAAATGATTTTATGCACTAGCGGGCCGTAAAGTGCACTTTACCACCCGGTATTGCGGGCGTTAAGTCGCACTTTACCGCCCGCAGGCTCATTATGGCCCACGGGCCGTAAAGTGCACTTTACCGCCTGCTGTTCTCAGTCACCTTATATCCACATATCAATTCATGAAAAACCTATGATCATTTACCTAGATTCTAATATATATCCAGCGGTATATCATAAACTTCTTCTTTATCCGATTCCATATCTATCGCTATTATTATTATCACTAATTTTTACTTTTCATTCAAAGAATGACAATTCAGCTCGTTTATTGGATGTATTGATATAGACAACAACCATCAGCTTTATTGACCACGTCAAAATTAGTTAGGTATATATACTGGGTATATTGTAAAATTCTGAAGAATGAATCTCCTCTAGAGATCAAAGAGTTTTACTATCACGGAAATTCTAATATATTCGTACGATAATTTTCATATGTAAATCATCCATGAACATTACGCTTCTCTTGATTACTGAATTTATACGTAACAAATTAAATTCGGGGAATATTAGTTTATCGAAATCCATATAGTCATTACTTTTGAGTCATAAAATAAACCACTAGTGCATAAAATTTTGTATGTATCACGTGCGTAAAATGCGTTTATGGCCTTCAGCGTGTAATGGCCCTCGGCTAGCGCCATCGAGCCATTATTCACGCCACAGGCCATAAACGCCTACTTTACGCCCTTGATACATAAATAACTATAAATAACAACAAAAAAAGATGTGCAATAGCAGAACATATGTCATTGAATCTAATCATCGCATGCATTTTAGCAGTGTCAAAATTTTAGTGAATGAAAAGAACTATATATGAATGTTGAACGCAATTTTTTGGAAATGGTTACCTATTCTAGAATGAACAATGTGACATAGGGAATCTCAGTTCTATTTTTAATTATTTATTAAAATTTGAACGGAATGATTCTATTCCAAATAATATTCCTACAATTTCTCAAATCTAATTATTCAAAATCTCATCTCACTGCTCACTATCCAATTTACATTTTAAATTCACCCGTCGCTTGCTATCTGTAAAGAACAATGACCGTAGATCCGAATCGGATATCTTCGTATGTCTTGACACAAGAATCTTTGAAAACATACTCAATCGTCAATTTTGATATCCATCAGTTGTAGTTGTAAAATAAGAGTAACCGGTGTTTGCCCAAGTTTACAGTGATACTGTCATATATTTTGTAGCACATTTGAGTGCTTCTAGTGGTCACCTATACATACTCCTGGAATTTAATTGAAATCGGTTTAGTGATATTCATGTTAAAGAAAATTTTACAAAAAAATTCAATTTTGCACCACTGGTCAAAAACATTGATAACAAAAAAGAGAGTGCCTGCTCAATAGAATTATTATAGACTTATATACATATGAAATGAGGCCTAAGAGAATCGCTAACCGAGTTTGATTGACACGAATCATCACAGGGTGTGCAAAATTGAGTGGCAAACTTCTCAAATTTCAAAGCACTATATCATTCTTATTTCAAATTGGAGCCCCTGTATATTTTCAGTTCATTCGATGCATGAATGAAAACAAACTTTTTTCATAGATAGATAGATAGATAGATAGATAGATAGATAGATAGATAGATAGATAGCGTTTATTTGACTACGTTATGCAAATACATACATTTGTAGCAAGTCAATACATCGATACAATACAATAATGTATGAATCTAATAAAAAAAATTGTAGATAAATTGTTATAAAAAAAGGCAAGACAAAATAGGTTTAAGACATGAGGAATACGGTTCATTTTACATAAAGATCGATTGCAGCAGGTGGGCTAGTTATATACTCAATATCATTATAGTAACATTTGGCTAAAAGTTCATTTTTAATGTATCGTTTGAATTTTTGACCTGTAAGATTTATCACCGTTTGTGGTAAGATATTATACAATTCCGTGTTCGGAGAGTTAGATGCAGATTTATGTAGTCTATATCTTGAGGATCTGATGAGTTCAGCATTGCGAGTACTGTAATCATGGAAATGAGCATTTCTATCGAATTCATTTTTATTTTCATGGATTTCAAGAAGGCAATGGTAAATATATAAGGTAGGAAGGGGCATTATTCCTAAATTTTTGAATATAGGACGACATGTGTCTAGATCTCATCGAGACGAGAAATCTCGTCTCGAAGGCACTTTCTCGTCTCGTCTCGATCATCGAGACGAGAAATAAACAAACTCTCGTCTCTATGTTTTTCTCGAAGACAATTTCTCGATCTCGATTCGAGACTCTCGAAATTTCGAGTCTCGAAAACAAAAACTGAACGTTATCAAAAAATGCTATGTATAGGTTATAAGGCTACGTCGAAATACAGTGGTTATATGCTATGAACTAAAAGCCACGTTTACAAAAATCGCCGAGTATCAGCACAAAAATAAAGAATATTGTTCCAAAAAATTAAAATTTAATGAATCCTTGATGTTTCAATTTACCTTATCATTTATTCATACTTTTAAATTTACCTAGGTACGAAAGGTGAAAGTTTAAAATTGTTTCTTCGTTCGTGAAGAATGTAACAACAACAGCAACAAACTCATTTCATATAATCGAAAAAAAAATTATTGAGTAAATTATTTTATCTGAATAGTAGGGGTCGAAGTAATGCCATATTGAACTTTATGCAATTCCGATTACGATATTCCTTCAACATCGCAGCCTCTCAATGACTATGATGTTGATGACAATACCGACGATTTTAATTTGCAAAGTTTATTCGAAAAAAGCAACGGCAACAGAGAGCATAACTGGAGAAAAGAAATAGATGAATATTGTTTGTCTAAGAGAGCTGAAGGGAATCAAGATATCTTAGAGTGGTGGAGAAAAAACGAGGCCATATATCCGAATTTATCAAAGGTGGTTCGTGATTTTTTGAGTATTCAAGCTACTTCAGTTCCGGCAGGAAGACTGTTTTCAAGAGCAACACTTACCATCAAGAAAGAACGAAGCCGATTAACTGGAGAATCGGCTCAACTTTTACTATGTTTGAATTCTTGGCTTCATCTCGAAATCGAGACGGGACGAGACGAGAAATCTCGAATTTCGAGAGTCTCATGAAACCCTACATGTGTCTATATAATCCGCATTAGCAATTATCCTAACTGCTTTTTTTTTAAGCTTGAAAACTCTATCAGGAGATGATGAGTTTCCCCACTGAACAATACCATACACAATGTGCGAATTGAAAAATGCGTAATATGCTGTCAAGAGAATCTTAGAACTTACTATAGATCCCAACTGTCGAAGCAGAAATATATGCTTTGAAAGTTTGGAACATAAGTCATCAATATGATTGTGCCAGTTCAGGTTATCATCTATTGTGATTCCTAGTAGATTTACTTTATCAACTTTTTTTACTGTTACTGTTGGATGAGAAGATCAAATTCTGAGTTTTGTCTCTGTTAAGTTTCAAGAGATTTCCAGTGAACCATTTTTCTGCCTTGTTTTCTACATATCTCATGGATGTAATTAGGTTTTGACAGTTTTTGTCAGAGTATATTAGCGTACTATCATCTGCATAAACTACACATTTGTTTGGTAAAATATGATAAAAAAAATCATTGATGTAAATGATGAAAATGAGAGGCCCCAGAACAGAGCCTTGTGGTACTCCAGATTTCATCACCTGAAATCCAGATGCTTCGTTGCTGTTAAGGCAAACGTAATGCGTTCGATTATGAAGGTAAGACTGGAAGAGAGAAAGTGCAATTCCTCTGATACCGTAATCACAAAGTTTTTTCAAGAGGATATCATGAGAGACACAGTCAAAGGCTTTGGTCAGGTCGCAGAGAGTTACTGCTTGATGAGTATTTCATAGAATTTGAGCGATCCAAAAGGACGAAAAAATGGCAATTTTTCTTGAATTGCGAATTTATTCATTTTTGTTGCTCTATACCTCCTTTGCTATCAGTCGTGGAAACAAAGTCAACCAGTGATTCTTGTAGGGAATTTTATATTCTACAAGACTGAATATGACGCATTTGGCAATCATGCACCGTTTAGGAGTTATAAGTGAAAAACTGGAAAAAAGCGCTGTTTTTGAGTGTTTTTTTCAAGATAGCGGAAAACGCAGAGGGGTGGGGATGACGAAAACTCAGGGTTTTCACTCTCTAACCATCCCGAACAACATATAAAAAAATCGGGACTACCTGATTCAATGTATGGCTGCAGTCCTTTTTGCCCCTCTAGCGACTGGAGTATAGTATTTTTCCTAATATTTGATTTCGAAATTGTGTGAAATATTCAGGTGGACCACTTCATGTGTCACGCAGTTTAGTATATCCAATATCCGACAGTGTGCGGCGTCGGCGTGTTTGAGGTTTCCTTTGAAGTGACTGCAAGCGTGGCACGAGATTCTGCAATAATATTGTTTTTGGATATACAGGGTGTTCCTCAAAGACATGCTGATATTTGAGAGGGCTATTCTCTGACTCATTTTAAGAAAAAAACTTCATATGAACGTATGTCTCAAAATGGGGCAATTTTCTACTTAAAAGGTCTCATTCAACTTTAGAATGTTTAGGTTCGTTAGGCCACTGCAACCTTGGAAGTCACCTTCATCGAATGGCAATTTTCATGGTTGAATTATTTTGGAAGAGGGAACATCCTCTTATATGTATAATCTGAGGCCTGATGTGGCCAGAACGGGATCCTTAGGTGTGCAAATTTTTTTTTGAATCGAGGTCATTGCATTCAAAATCGATAATTTGTTGAAGTCTATACAATGCATTTGCTGCATTGTTTGATGCTTTTTATACGCGGAAAAAGAACCTCCCTACCCCCGAAAAAAGGAGGCAAGGGTCAGATGAGAGAGAGAAAATTATGTTTCAGGATCTGCATTCATTGATGCACCACAAACATGAGGAAGTAGCAATGTTCAAGTGCCATATTTGCAAATATCAAGCAAAGCAGAAGGGCAATCTCAAGACACATCTACTCATCCATGAGAAGCCTGAAGATATAAAAATGTTCAAGTGCCATATTTGCGATTATAAAGCTAAGCAGAAGGGCAATCTCAAAACGCATCTACTCATCCATGAGAAGCCTGAAGATCTAAAAATTTTCATGTGTCATATTTGCGATTATGAAGCAAAGCAAAGGGCATTCTCAAGGAACATCGACTCATCCACTCCCCACTGGCTGCTCCAGAAGTGATTGAGATCACTACCAGCCCCCACGCGGTGGCGATGGATGAGCAGCCAGAGGAACCCACCATCGTTCCCGACCTCTATAGATATCTCCTTTCTTCAAAGATGAGGTCGAGGATCAACTATACGAGGGGACTCTGAGCTCAACTGACAATCTCATAGGTCTGATCGATGCTGGCATGGAGGCCAGCGATCAAGAACTGTCCTCCTTCATCGAAGCTTGGATTAACCAGAACTTCGAGAAGATGAAGACCACTCGACCTGGGAGGAGGGCCGCTGTGCCGCCTGACACACAAGCGGTGGAGGTGCGTCCCGGGAGCAACTCCGGGGCGCGCTCCTCGGCCGCAGGTTGTCAGGTGAAGGGCAGAGGGAAAGGGACACGTAAGGCAAGGCACTACGGCCAACAGTCCACAGGGAACAATCCTAGAGCAGCCCAGAACAAAAAAGCTCAGGATTTGTTCAATAGGAACAAAAGTGGACTGGTGGACCGCCTGCTCGCAGGAAAGTCCCTGGATGACGCTGACGTCTTCCCCTCTGTCCAGGCAGTCGAGGAACTCTTCGGGGGGATATTGGAGAGCGCTTCTTCTCCCGATGACGAGGTCATCATCGACCCGAAAACATCCACCTGCACCTTCAAGCCGATATTGCCCGAAGAAGTCGCCCGGGCCAAACTCAATTGGTCCATATCAGCACCAGGGACCGACGAGGTGCAGGTGATGACTGTAAAGAAAACAGCCGATCGGGATCTGGCGATCCTGTTTTCCATACTGCTGATGAGAAACGTTCACGTGCCGTCATTTAATAGAATGAGGACCACCCTCATCCACAAAGAAGGGGACCCTAGGGATCCAGGGAACTGGAGACCTATCACCATTGGCTCCTCCATTCAGCGTTTATTCCATCGAGTCCTGGCCCATCGGCTCGAAATCGCGAACTCTCTGAGCATGGACCAGAGAGGCTTCACCGACGTGGATGGAACAATGGCCAACACCATCATCCTGGATCATTACATCCGCTCCAGGAGAAGCAAAGGAGCCTGCTTCAATGTGTTGGCACTTGATGTCAGGAAGGCCTTCGACACGGTCTCGCACGAGTCCGTCCTCAGGGCCCTTGCCAGGATGGGAGGGGATTCGGGGACCCAAACCTATATTAGGGGCACCTTGACCAGCTCTTCTACCACCATCAAGACTGGATCTGGCAGTACGCTTCATCTCAGGGTGAGTAGGGGGTTTGAACAAGGGAACCCTCTGAGCCCTCTATTGTTCAACTATGTCATCGACGAGTTGATCTGCCATCTAAACAGTGGATCTACTGGCGGAACCCTTGCCCCTCAGGTGAGGGTATCTGCCATGGCCTTCGCCGATGACATATTTGTCCTTGAAGACCTGGAAGCCAACGTGCCTCTTGTCATAGACAGGATTGAGAGCTTCTTCGCGGCTCGCGGTATGCAGCTCAACGCGAAGAAGTCCTCGATGTGTCCGCCACGAGAGTGCGTGGCACTTCGGTTAGCCGGTCGCACAGCCGATTTAAAATCGGGGGCACAAAAATCAAAAAGTAATGAACAAACCTGTATATTTGTATGTTTCCAATCCAGCACTATCTGAACTATGATAATCACTTCTTCATCATTTGGTTGGAAACAATGGTTGAAAGACACATCCACTCTTTATTGTTGGAGGATGATAACTACCAGGATTTTAACTTGTGAATTGGACAGGTTGTTTCTTGTTCTATATAGGATATTATTATGTCATCCTCAAAAAAGACTCCAGCAGAATGTTTAGTTTGTTCTTGTTTTCACAGTACTTCAGTAAACAGAAGTACCAAGTACCTATCATTATTCCAAGAACTTGTTGCCATTCTATAAAACGAATAATCTGAAGATTTCATAGACATTGGTGAAACTTATAATAACAAACCTGTAAACTTTTTATTTTGGAGTCGAGGAGGAAAACTTTCTGTTGATTTCCTTTTGCTTAAAGAATCTTTGGGAACAGCATTCTGTCACTCTGCCCTCAGGAAACACAACTCTAATGCCTCGAAATGCTTGGAGAAAACATCCTTGCTAGGACTTTTGTGCGTGTCAGGTACCTCTAATGCTTCACAAGCGATTCAAGTCATAGTTTTTTACTAAAACGAAAAAGAGGTGAAAATTGAATTCAAGCATGTTTTGAATTGATCTAAAAATTTTCAAGCCCCGTCTGTTTACTAACCTAAAGGAAACATTGCTTACCGAAAATAGTAAATATTTGGAAATATGCCACTACTGCTGAAGAATCCAATGAATCATATTGAAGGCATAACGAAAACTCATCGAAAACGTAGAAAAATGCAGAAAACGAAAAATTGTGAATGAACACCAAATAAACACAAAAGCTGACAGATGACATTCAGTAATGCGCAGACTCGCCAAGGAACAATCGCCGCCATATTGGTTCACCTTGTTGGAACAAAATCATAACACAGTTTTTCCCTTCTCCTTCGTGTTTTAGTTCTGTTGGTGACAGTCATGAGACATCTCTACCTTACTCCTCTAGAATGAAGGTGAGGTGAATCATATCAGAAGCATCTCAACACCAACAGAGCTTGTGGCTCCGACGGAATCCCACCGATTGTTCTCAAGAAATGAGCTCTCGAACTAACACCTGTTCACTGCAAGTTGTTCAACTACTCTTACAGATTGGAGAAATTCCCGTCCAATTGGAAAACTGCGAGAGTACAACCAGTTCTTAAAAATGTCAAAAAGACCCTACCTAGCAACTACAGACCGATCGCACTGCTATCTATTATTTCAAAGATCATGGAGAAAGCTATCAACATCGAGCTCATCAAATACCTGGGACATTCAGGTATTATCAACGATAGGCAATATGGCTTCCGTCATCAGAGATCAACTGGTGACCTGCTCGCTTACGTCTCACATATATGGCTATTGAAAAATATGGTGAAACCTTAGCCGTGGTACTTGATATCTCCAAGGCATTCGATCAAGTCTGGCACCACGGACTCCTCGCCAAGCTTCCATCTTATGGCTTGCCTCCCCAGCTATGTTCTCAGCTAGCTAGTTTTCTCTCAAACAGGTCTGTATTGGTCGACGGAGTTCCATCTGACTCTCTTATCATAAATGCTGGTGTTCCGCAAGAATCAATTCTAGCACAAACACTATTTCTACTCCATATCAACGATTTGTTGGAAGCAACTTCATGTCCAGTACACAGTTTCGCGGATGATAGTATCCTCCATACCGCCTTCTCTTCGAGGGCTCCAATACCAGCCAGGCAAATCCGAAACGAAAGAGGGAGAAATGATGACAACATAAATATGGACTTGGCAACAATTCCCGAATGGGGATTTAATAACCTGTGCAAAATATAAGCTTGTCAGGAGTAATCATACCTTTGAAGACATCCATTTCGGTGCTTGGTATTACTATCAGCAATAATCTTCCTTGAGAAAATCAAGTGTGTCTCGGGCCAGGAGCCACTCCACTTCCAGTCAGCTGCTTATGATCTATAAGGCACAGATCCGACCTGTCCTGGAATACTGTTTCTATATTTTGAGTGCAGCACCCAAACATACCCTGAAACTGTTGGATTCTGTCCAAAAAAGGGCAATTCGTCTCGTGGGTGATGCCCCGCTCACAAACTCACTCACTTATCTAGAACACCGTAGAAAAGATGGCGATCTGGCTCTATTTTATAGATATCTTCATAGACGATGCTCTTCTGAAATATCAACAATTGTTCCTCCCTTGGCAGTCCCCGCGAGATTAACCCGTCAAGTTGTGGCTTCGCACCCCTTCGTGGTATCCTTGGAGACCTGCAGAACATCTCTTTCCAAAGACTCGTTCATCCAACAAACAGCGAGGCCCTGGAACACATTGCCAAGGAAGGTGTTCTCCGAGGCATATAACCTCCAGAAATTTAAGATGAACACCTATTCCTACTTTATTTTCCTTGGTTTCCACGATGTTCTCTGAACATTATACAGGATATCCCTTTTCGTGAGAAGCAGAACATGAAAAAAATCTTCAATACCGAATAACTTTGGTACTGAAGAGGCGGTATCCCCCATTCTTAAGATAACATGCAGTTGGGTGGTGAATTTTGTAACATACAGTTAGCACTACATTCGATAAGGTCATCCGAAGCCAACAAGAAATATTCGCAGCGGGATCAAAACTGTTGTCGGCTTGGAAGTATTTGGCGATAGGAGTCGACGACCACATCGACAAAAAATATATTCAGAAAGAAGCACGCCTATCTATGCCGTAAGAAATGATGAAAACTGAAAAAAATAGATGAATTAGTGAAAAATTACTGGAATAAACATCATTCACACAATAAAGAAACGTTAAGAAGAAAAATGAATGTTATTCATGAATTAATGATGTAAATACTAGCCTTGACTTTACTATAGAAAAAAATGAATAAAAGTTACAACTGATGGTGCCTCCTTGATCCTGAAACTAGTATATTCTCACGAATACTGTTATGAGAGAACTGTCAAACTGGTATAAAAGGTATCGCGAATTCTTGAATAAAAGGCCAGTGCTGAAGCCTTTGAAAACGGTAAAATGTGAAGAAAACTCATAGTAGGATGGAACTCATTGGAGAAGAAAGAGAATATAACAAAGATGAAAGGAAAATTAAGTTACGGGCGATCTGAGGTCGGGAAGTGGTAGGGGGTGAGTTTTCAAGGGTAAAAAACGGTTTATCTTATTGATTTCCAGCAAAACTACGAGCCCTATGGAAAAAGGTTGAATAGCAAAGTTGTAGGTAATAAAGGGACCTACAACTTTTGTGATCGCACTTCTTTCACATCACCTCAAAACACAGAAAGAAATGAAAAGGTAAATATAAAAAAAAAGTCTTTGAATACTACAAAAACTTCTTTTGCTATAGCGCCAATGAAAGTTTCTGTGAATATCATAATCCATTTCTTTTAAAATCCCCAAATGAGATTCATCAACATCAAAAGACATTTCGGTACTTCTACAGAAAGTTTCTTTCATTGTGAAAAAATGTGTTCGTTGTCTCAACAAATAGTTCTGTACACTGGAAAGAAGAATTCGCTAGAATTCTGAAACATTAAAGAATAGTTCGATAGTCATAAAGAATTTTTATTGGTATAACAGAATGTGTTCCTTGTGTCAAACGATAGTTATTTATATGTTAAAGAATGGTTCTGTTGAATTCTGTACCATTAATAGGAAATGTATCATAACCGGAACGAAATAATTCGTTCAATGGTAAAAAAATATTCACAATCGCGAAAGATATTTCTGTACAGGTTGAATAATGATTCTATTGGTTATTTGTGTTTACAGAATGGTTCTATTAATGGTATAGAATTGTTCATTACCAGAACAGATATTGCCAAAGTAGGCCCGACTAGGAAAAATGAACTTTGGGAGTCCCTTATGGTGAACTTCAAGACATTCTTCTTTCCTGACGGATCTTTGATAACTTTTTTTCCTGTCGGCTTGAGGTAGCATGTAAGAACCAGAATGTCACCGCAATTGTTCCTTCTGGAAGTGAGTCTGTCTAATTAAGTCATATTTGTTATTCAAGGGAGAAAGATGAACTATAATTAACCTGATAAATACTTACTTTCTGATTGGATATCATTAATTTTGAAGGTTTCTCTGAATTTTTCTGAGAATATTTCATTTGATTTCTGGAAAAAATCTTTTCATGTATCAATGTCAACCTGAAATAGTACAAGAATAATTAACAGAAAAAATAAACGCATTAGTGAAGAAGCCGAAACCTCTGAAACAAGATAAAAGTGAGAAAAAATAACATACCAGTCTATATCCAAGTGGGTTGATATAATGCTTCCAAGTCTTGAGAATACCATAGCAGTATTATCTTCCTTGTTCTGTCGAATGCGTTTCAACCGTCCATAGCGTGTCTTGATCCACCCTTCTCAAAAATTTTGAGAAAGTGAAATGCAAGCGGAAGTAAACAACCTTTTGCTTCAATATGCTGGAGAACTGCCTCTTTGTCCACGAAAGTTTCAGAGACTTCATTGTTTATAGTAAACTGAATAATTTTTCCTACATATATAATCATTTCAAATGAGTCATTGTTGTAATGGATATTCCGTTGTGCCCACACACTTCGAGTAATTCGTAAAATTCTGACCTTAGGACCAGATCACCCACTTTAATTTCAACGAATTTTTTAAGATGATAGATCAACTTCTTATCTTGAAGACTACGAGTAAAAGTTCATAGGAACTTCTTTCTATTTTCTCGCCTTCATTGTTGTCACAATATAACCTATACTCATATTAATGTAACACCCTGTATATTGATAAATGTATATCACACAATTAGGTATCGGTAGGTACCCAGTATCCAAATCTCGCTAAGCTGATATAGGGTTAAGTAGACTTACCTTGATACCTATCAATCGGAAAGAAAATTGAAAACAACACTCAACACCGATGCATTCACTGTCAATACTAAATAAAAAATGAATAACCTAACCAAATTTGAAAATAGACCAATACATCATGTTCGGTGACATCAAGTGAGCGTAAGCACGAATCTGATTGGTGAATAATGACATAATGTTTCTTGCGTTTCTTGAACTGAAACAAAACTATTTGTTTTATTTAAAGAACATTCTTTCGAAAGAATGACTTCACTCATGATCTCTTAATATTACAGAACTATTCGTATCCGCATGAGATATTCACTTTAATATTCAAAGAAAGATTTTTTGTCGATTCTAACGGAATATTCCATGAGTGTTAGAGAAGATTCTATTCTTGGTATAAAATTATCATTGAAAATGTCAAAAAGAATAGTACAGATCAAACTCTGATACCAACAGTATTTTCTGTAATCTTATACCTAGCTATTCTATCAATATTATAGAATGATAAGTGAATAGTAAAGAAATTATATATGATCGGAGACAACTACTTAAAGAAATTTATTGTAAAATTAACAGAAAATCTGCAACATTCTGTATCTTTCGTGACAATGGTTCTGTTTATGGTAAAAAAATTCTGTAACGTTTTTTACCCTTAAAACTCACCCCCTTCCAGTTCCCGACCTCAGATCGTCCGTAAATTGTTTATCCTTCCATTTTTGTTATATTCTCGTCCTTTCTCAACGGGTTTCATCCTTCTATTATTTTTTTTGTTTCAAAAATTATCGACCTTGGTCTATAATAATAGTCAGCTGATGTAAGATATCAGACTGTTTTGTCTAACTGCGACTTACCAGCTCCTCCACTGCTGGTAACACACATGGATTTCAATTATATCCCAGTAAACACACTCACGTCGAAATAACGTAGTAAAATTACCACAACGGTCGGTTGAAATAACGTTCAATAGAATCTTTTGATCACGTTGAACCAACACAAAAATGTCGCTGATATCCACGTTATTTTCAACAAGTACGAATATGTATTTTCAATTACTAATTCCAATGTAAATATCCGTTTGAAATCGGTGGAAACTGCCCGGTTCTCAACGAAATTTTTCACGGGAAATGAACGTTGGCACATCAAGGTTCGAACAAGTTGATGGAAAAATATATTCCAACGTCCACTTCGAATCAATTTTCGGTTTTCCGAACATTTCTTGAGTGTTTTAGATTATTTCTCGTTATTCTTGTGTTTACAATTATTTTATCAACATTCTAATAATTACTATGATACTTATAACCCGAACATTTCTTGAGTGTTTTAGATTATTTCTCGTTATTCTTGTGTTTACAATTATTTTATCAACATTCTAATAATTACTATAATACTTATAATACCTCACTGACCTGCTATGTTGTCCATGTATTTCCTTTCCTCAACTGTTCCACTTTCTTCTTAGTGAGGTGCCTATCTCTACGTATCCCTATTTGGATATATGCTTGACTACTCGTATTTGTACCTAAACTTTTGGTGTGAGCGTCGGCGAGATATAAACAGATTGAATACACGTTGACTAATGACTATCAACTAACGTTGTTGAAAAATATATATTTTTGTTAACGTTCATTTCAACAGTTCAATAAACGTTTCGAATCAACGTAAGTTCACCGTGAGAACTCTGCCGAATCAATAAGAAGTAGTTTACCATGTAAAATACACGTTCCTAAATGAAGGTATGGTTCCTAAACTTATGATTTTGTAAATTTGTAGAAAAAGTGGAGGGAAAATGGGAAATCCGAATTTTCATCATTGTCAAACGTTCGGTTCTGTCAGAAGATGAAGTCATTCTTGTTAATGTCAATAGGACACCTTGTCTTTGAGTTAATCAAATTCTTCCAGAGAAAGTAATGAATGTCAATCGAACATACGCCATTTTCCTATGAATTAACATTTTCAGTGATATACATTGATTCCATTTTCTCTAACCATTGAATAGCCCATAAGCCATGAGCTATCACAAATTCCAATTTTCGATACTTTCGTTTATAAAAATTGACAGTTTCCTTTTTTTTTCAATATTCAATAGAAAACTGTGATTTTTTCAAATGGAATATTCGAAAATTGAGATTTGTGATAGATCCTATAGCTTTGACTATTCAAATTTAACAAAAACTGAATACAAATTCCAAGTATGTATATTTTGAAAAACAATTAGTTGATGATGGTTTCTAGAAAGCGAAACGTCAGATTTCGAATTTTAAAACGCCATCTTGTAGAGAAGAAGAAGTTTTGATGAAGATCAATTTGTTCAAATAACCGAAAATTAATGGAGGTCTTAGAAAAGTATACATTATTCCGGATATCTCTGAATTTTCCTAATTCTCCATGTTTTTGAACGTAGGACTATTCGTCTCAAAGTCGATGAATAACCAGTGATCGAATCAGTATTTTCTGATTTGAATAACATACTTAAATTCACGTCTGAGGATCTTTTGAAGCATCCGAATAACAATGAATGATCTTTTTCACATAATAATAGACGTTTTTAAATTAGTAATTTCCTACGTTTCATCAACATTATCAGTACACGATCAAATGACGTATCAAGTAACGCAAAAATTATAAAAATGTGGATATAAAACATTGAAGTAAACAAGAATTTCTTGTTTATATGATATCCATCAGTTTTCTAACGTTATAAACAGGTTATTTCTAGCAACTTTTTTACCGTACATTGTGAATGTGTCGTTTCATTGAGATGAAATTACTTGTTGTTGCTTGAAAGTATCAACGTTTTATTTCACGTTTGATAGTGGTTGTAGATGAACCGAAGGTTATGAATTGTTGGGAATGAAACGTCTAAATAACGTGTTTATTTCCCGGCCATCTTCAACCAAATTTTAACGTTGTAGTTTTCAACCACTATAACGTTTTTTCCACGATTGCAACCGTTATTCAACGTTTTATCAACTAGTTTGTGTTTACTAGGATGCAGAGTGCATGTATGATATTTTTGTATAATCGAATTTTCCTTTATTGGTTTCGATTCTTCTCAAATATATTTTCTTCACAATTCGGACCTTCTAGGGAACTGGAATGCTCGAAATCTCTGGTATCCCTGAATTGTTCTCCCATAGTTACGCCACTGGGAAGACTATAATTGTCGCACGTGTCTAAGTATTTTCAGCAAACCAAGCATATTCATTCGATTTTCAATAGATTTGCTTCGAATCGACTCATTTTGTTTATTATCTGATTCAAAACTGAGGTTTTGGAGTCTTGGCAATCTATTATAGACATTCAACATATTAATCATTCGCATGCATTCTTTGCTGATTATTATTACTTGTAGGTATTCCAGAGATTTCAAACAACACGTTCAATAAACAATGAACATCACGAATTACTCGGGCATTGTCACTTCAAGAATTCGAAGATAATAAAATGAAAAAAATATGTGGCAATTTTTCAATTTAATTGTTTGATACTGCATGTTCCTGATATACTTGATTCATGTCTCGTTATATCATCTGATCACAAGAAATCTAGAAATATGTGTCACATGGGAAAAAATAAAGATATTTTTCGAAACTATTTTCAAGAAATTTCCAATTTTACTGTCTCTGGTACGAATGTACACTGCTGCCCAAATGAATCTTAACGACCCTTGAGTTATGTTGGTATATTTTATTTAAGCTCATGTACTATTCATATCGCTCAGGCCGATGTCGATCTAACCAAGGGTCCATCTCATTAGCATTTTATGACCTGATTCAAGTGTTTTGGGTGCATTCAATTAGCAAGAACTTGAGCAGTATTGGTTTCAAGATTACCAATCCCTTTCAATGTACCTATAACAACATATTCTAATCCCCGGCAATAAAAGTGGATTATACAATTTTGAAGTGGTATTATCAGATGAATGTGGTGGTTGGCGCCAATATTACTAAACCTTTAGTATTTATTACCGACAATTTCTTTCATTTCGACTTTGCAAAGACTATAATAATACTAATATATTTTCACGCACCTATTCCTCCATTTTGTTTTTCATTTGAATAGATTCACCATTATGTTTTTCTACGAATTAATTTTTAGTGAAAATTTATTGACTTCGAACAGATTTTCTTCGAATTTTCTTCAACTGATGTCTTGTCTCAGTTATATCATTTTATGGAAGCAACATATTTTGATATTATGATCTGCTACTACAAATCACTAGCGCATCAGTATTTTTTGTTCAAGCACTGTTCATCATAATATAACATCATGAAGAAGATTGAATATTCATTTATTTGGTATAGGGTTCATCAATGAATCTTTGGAAGTATATATCTGAAGATTCACCTGTTTATTTGGCTGATAGATATCTTTGTACTGAAATTGTTACTATTAAAACTCCGTCGCCGTACATAAAATTGATCAAACTATTTGTGCATGATTTGAAAAGCTGTTTTTGAACTCTAATCGCCAGTTAAAGAACTATTGATTATTGCAGAACCTCATGTGAAAAAATTGAAGTGATATGAAAATAAGGTCTTGTGTATATTTTTACAGAGAACCTCGCAGAGAGCTGTAGTAGAGATTCAGGATATTGAAAACTTGAAGAAATATGACATCCATATCATTCATCTCTGAAAAACATTGCTTAGTTTCCTTCGATTCTCCTGATATATTTGATTAGTTCTATTGAAATAACAAGATGATTACAATTTGTTCAATCATCAGAATCGAAGAATATTGTAGCGTTTAGATTTTCTGAATATAGTTTTGGTTTTGATTTTCATACAGGTCTTGGAAATATTCAGGTAAATAAATCATCAATTATGTAAATATTCACAGAGAACACTCAATCAGAGAAATGATGCAAATACCTGGTATAGTTAACACTTTTAATTGCAGTGGATTCATATCACACACCTTTTATTTTGGAAATTTATCATCAATTTTCTTAGCATCCTCTCTGATATCAGTACACCTGTAGGATGTGATGATCCAAGCTGAGGCTTCTTTTTCTGATCCAAATAAACAGGTTCTGATGTAGCATGTAAATATTCACTACTGTATATTTTGTCTGATTATACTATTCTGTACTGCTGAGCACATCTGACAGGATATTTTGTCACAATAACATGGTTAACATTTTTCAATAACATAAATTGAACTCAATCTGCTTCATATTATTTAATTATTCTCAAACCTGATATGTGGATACACACCTGAGATTTCACACTGTACATAAAATAAAAATACAATTTCTATAAATACACTGATATCTCTTGCTATATCTGCTTTGTTGTGATCCAAGTAGAAGGATGGTTCGGATGGTTTTTACAGAAACTTATCTGAAAGAGATAAATAATATAAGGTAATATGAAATACCATTTCAGAGACATTCTCATACTCACTTTTCACACTGCTATTTCCACTTGAAACTTCATCACAGTAGGACGATAGGTATTGGATTTTCCAGGAACGCTGATGCGGATGGTTTCACTAGGAATCGACCATGGTGAATCAATTAACTTCGTTTGGCATTATTTTCTTGGTTGATGCAATTGATAAATTCAGGTTGATGTTTTGTTTTTGTTGATCATCTCTTATTTCGCTTTACGTCAATTAGCTGTCGGTCATGACACCATGTCAACAGTGTCAAACTTGTCATGCGCCAAACGCCGATTCGGATTGATATATCCTTAGATCATCATCGTCGAACCAACAAGCCGAGTAATCGTGAAGAAAGGTGACGTCATTTTAGTCATCAATTCTGATTGGTTCAGATAGTCATCTGGGAAGAATCAAGTCTCTGGAGGGAGTAGCGATAACGTCTTTTATTTTGGATATTCAAATTTTCCGCCAATTTGAAAAGCGGAAACTGTTAAGTTGTTCTCGAAGTTTCTGGAAATTTGGAGAAGGGATTTCCTTTCTGGTCGTGAGACAAGAGCTCACTTCAGAAAATTCTTCGTGGTGGTCAAGTGCCATTTTTGTGGTGTGAACCGGCTTCTGAAGTCCTGTACCGCCTGGCGTTCTGGATCACATCAGGATATCCTGGATTTGCTGCTGATCTACAAGGACTGCTGGACTCTACAGATTTCTTCTGGTTTTGGTTTAAGAGGCAGGATCTTCATGGTTCATCACCCAGGCAGCCACGTGCCTACCTTCATCGTCATTTCAATCCCCAACCCTTCATAGAAGGTGAGTCTCGCATTATTACGTTTTTTCTCTCTGCAGTCCAGAAATTCAGAACCTCATTTCATGAATTATTTAAGGGTTTTTTCACCGGGAGTTTTTACCGGGAGCTTTACTGGAAGTTCTACAACGGGAGTTATCCTACCAGGAGCACTATTCTTCCCAGGAGTCATTGCTCGACCAGGATCTGTTAATTCTACAAGGCCTTTGGTGGCTATATAGTAGTCTGGAATCTGGAATCTGGATATCGTCCCCTACTTGTTCCTGATATGATGGATTTTCAAGGTGGAAATACGACAACTCTGTCAATGTCATCTGACATCCAGGGATGTGAAGTCAGCACCCCGCTCTCCGCCAACCTTCCCCGCAGCAGCTTCATCTGGTGGCACTAAAGCCATTTATCAAGGATAACTGGTGTAGGACACACCATACAGGTTTTTGACATAAAAATATATTTTTATTTTTCATTTTTATTCACTCATAATGCCCATTGCTAGTGTGTATAATGGACCATTTTTAAATCATAGCCAGGTCATAAATTTATGAAATCACACATGAAAGGTATATACTTCCCCTCCACATAGTATACTATGCGCTGGTTGAATTCCTCCACATTTAATATTTTTTTAAAATCTGCTATGAATATAAAACGTCCTTACAGGAGCTTTTGATTTTTCAAGTACAATATAAGGTTGGTTTATACATATTTTCATCCACATAATAGCAGGCAACAGTGTATTTTCCTAACAGGAAATAAGTATCTAATATTTTTTATTATGCATATTTGTCAAAACCTGTGATGTGATATATGAGTCCTATCATCATAATTAAATGTTTTGGGTATTGTATATGACTGTTTTATTTGTTTATTGACATGACACTCCAACTCACAACATCTCTAAGGTAAATTTAGGTCTTTTAGTCTGGGAGAACATCTAATATTATTCATTATCTGGTTGCTCAACTTTCCAGGTAACATTTCATTTGAATTAAAAGTTGCAGTGGCGCCCCATCTTTTTTGTTTAACCTTATGATTGCTAGATAACTGAATTTTTGCTATTTTAACTCATTTTGATAACTCGAACTCATAGTGCCTACTGACGAAGAGCTGCCGTTCGCAAATGCACCTATTTTTCATCAAAGTAGGGCTGCAAAGATGACGTCCGAACGTGGGGGCCCGAGTTTTTAGTTAGGTTATTAGTAATCAACAGTTGTGAGTGTCTTGTTGATGAATGAATAAAATGTTTATGGTTTGGAGACAGCTGATAGTTTGACGGAGAGCCAGGAGAGTTGTTTTTACCACATTTTGTTTTGGTAGGTAAAAAATATATGGGTTTTTATGAACTGATTTATGGTGAGTATACACATATCAGGTTTCATAATATTTGAGAATCCGGTTTTGTGATTTAAGATTTAATTAAATTAACTGCTGCAGACAGTGCCTGAGACAATACTACGTACAGTGTTGCCACATTTAAATAATTTCCTTAGAAGTTGGAACAACAGTTTTGATATTTGATTTTGAACTGATTCAAAATGGATCAAAATTTTAAAGCTAATCACTTGCTGCAGGCTGAACTGAATTATGAGTTGAGAATTCGAGGTGTAATTTCTGAACGGAATCAAGATGAAAAACGTAAAATTCTTGGAAGAATTCTGTTTAAAGAAAAACAAAGTGGTACGAATGTAATAACTTTAGTTGATGAAGCTTATAACTTTGATACAGAGCGAGTAGAAATTCAGTCCACTTTAGATTCTATTAAATCACTTATTGAAGGTTTTGAAGGTCCTTCATCAGATTCTGTTTACAAAAGAGCAACCTCTAGAATAAATCATATCAGTTTTCGTATAAACAGAATTAAGTTACAGCGGGAAGATTTAAATTATAGGGATGTATTGAATTTCAAGAATGAAGCTTATGCTACAGCCCTGCAATTTGATGCTGAATTAAATGAAAATGTTCAGGATGATGATGTCACTCCTTTTACACCACAAGCCAGTGCTTCAACTACTGCTAACACCTTCAGTAATATAGTTGTGAATTCTCATAAGTCAGTTCCTGTCTATAAATTGAATATTCAATTTGATGGTGAACCAAAAAATCTCCTTTCATTTATAGAACGCATAGAAGAAGTAGCTCAGGCAAGGCATGTTAGTAAAGCTGAACTTTTTGAATCTGCTAGTGACTTATTCAGTGGTAAGGCTACATTTTGGTTTAGACAAATCAGAACACAAGTAGATAGTTGGGAAACTTTGGTCATAAAATTGAAAAAGGATTTTTTGATGTCAGACTTTGATGATGAAGTGTGGAACCAAATAAAATCACGAAAACAAGGAAGAAATGAACCTGTAGTAATTTTTATAGCTTGTATGGAAACTTTATTCAGTAGACTCAGTCGTGGAGCCGCAGAGCTCACAAAGGTTAAATATATTAAAATGGGACTACAGGGTGAATACCTTAAAAGACTTGCACTTAGTGATATTGATAGTGTTTCCACCTTGAGTACACTTTGTAAAAAGCTTGAAGAAGCTGATATTCTTAGCTTGGCATCTGGTTCACAGTCACATCAGTATCAGAAACCTTTTCAATGTATGATTGATCCTGAGTTGACACATTTTTCAGATACACTTTCAAGTTCTACAACTAACAATCAGAATTTTCGGAGGAATTTTCAACCTCGAAAGCGAAATTTCAACATAAAGAAATCGAATAAAAATGTCAGTACGAATAAACAAGTTAATGTTACTAGTTCAAATGCAAATTCATCAAGTTCATCAGTATTATGTTGGAGGTGTTTACAACCAAACCATACTTTCAGGAACTGTAGAGCTACTGACAATATCATCAAGAAATTTTGTTTCAAATGCGGTTGTGCAGATGTAACTTCAAGGGAATGTACAAAATGTCAGGGAAACTAGTAAGGGAGGTGAAGTATTACGACTCTTGTTTCCCTCCATTATTTAAAAGAGTCAACCCAAGTTCAAGATCAAATTTTTTCAATCCCAAAGAATGGAATGATTGGAAAAATACTGTTAGAGATTTTTATAAAAATTATGTTTTCCATAAAAATTTAAATGTCGCACCCCTTTTTGTACAGAAGTCACGTGATAACAGACCATATATTTCTGTAAAAATTTTTGATCAGAAAGTAGTTTGTCTTTTGGACAGTGGTGCCAATGTTTCGGTTTGTGGTCAAAAATCAGTAGATTTACTGAAAAAACTTAATCTGAAATGGAATAAATCCTTTTTGAAACATGTGACAACAGTTGATGGAACTGAACGGGAAGTCAAGGGTGTTGTTGATCTACCAGTTTGTGTAGATAACATTGTTCAGGTTGTTCCTACTATAGTAGTGCCTTCACTGCCCCACTCAATTATTTTTGGAAGCGATTTTTGCAATCAGTTCAAGATCAAGATCGACTTCAAAAATAGGATTTGGAATGTGCATAGTGCAGTAACGCATAATTCTATACAGGTTGTCTCTAGTCATGTTAAAGAGATTGAAACTTCAGATTCAAGTAATTTGTCAGATTTATCTCCTTCAGAGAGTGTTCAAGCAGAACAAATTATAGAGCATTTTAAAGAAATTAGCAGTGAAAGTCGAATTGGTCTTACAGATAAGATTAAAATGACAATTGACACTGGTGATTCAAAGCCATTTCGAGTTAAGCAGTACCTTATGTCACCATTTATGTTGAAAATTTTAAATAGAGAACTTGATGACATACTGAAGTTAAAGGTGGTTGAACCATCTCAGAGTCCCTATAATAGTCCAGTCCTTTTAGTAAAAAAGTCATCCGGTGAGTACAGATTTTGTTTTGACGGAAGAAAACTCAATGAAGTAACTAAGCACGATAGCTATCCACTACCTCGCATAGACAGAATTTTGAATTTGCTCAGAGATGCAAAATACATCTCGAGTATTGATCTACGTAAAGCTTTTTGGCAGATCCCTTTGGATGTGTCGTCACGCGAGAAAACTTCATTCAGTGTGCCTGGTAGGGGATCTTTTCAATTCACAGTCATGCCATTTGGCTTATGTAATAGTGCTCAGACTCAGCAGAGGCTCTGTGACGCTCTATTTGGACCTAAGTTTGAACCACATATTTTCACATATCTGGATGATATAATTATTACTTCAAAAACTTTTGATGAACATGTATCACTTCTTGCTGAGGTAAAGAATATTTTAGAAAATGCAAATTTAACAGTGAACATTAAAAAATGTGAATTTTTCAAAACATCCCTCAAGTACCTTGGTTATGTTATTGATAGAGAAGGACTCCGCACAGATACTGATAAAGTAGCAGTCATGGTCAATTATTCTCGCCCTACTACCAGCACTGATATCAAACGTTTTATCGGAATGTGTTCATGGTATAGAAGATTCATCGCAAATTTTTCAAGTTTGATAGCACCTATCTCAGGCCTCCTCAAAGGGAAAAAGAAGGGGCAACCAATAACTTGGTCTCCAGAGGCGGAAGATGCTTTCATCCGTGTTAAAAATGCTTTGATATCGTCTCCTATACTAAGTTCACCAGACTTTGATCAACCTTTTGTAATACAGTGTGATGCCAGTGATTATGGTATTGGAGGTGTTTTGACTCAGAATATTGATTCACAAGAAAGAGTTATAGCTTATGCTTCTCGTTCCTTATCTCGTGCAGAACGTAATTATACTGTGACGGAAAGAGAACTTCTCAGTTTGATATTTTTGATAGATAAATTTCGACCTTATGTAGAAGGCACAAAATTCAAAGTAATCACTGACCACAGTAGCCTTTTGTGGATCAACAATCTCAAGGATCCTTGTGGAAGACTTGCTAGGTGGGCTGTGAAGCTCAGACAACATAATTTTGAATTAATACATAAGCCCGGAGCTTCAAATGTCTTACCTGATTTTCTGTCCAGAATTCCTCCTAGTGATTTGCCTGATGATGATCAAGAAATTTTGTTGATAGACATAAAGGCCGAAATATCCGATAAATGGTACACTTCACTTAAGAGGAGAATTTTAGAGAAACCTGAACTGTTTCCACAATGGAAAGTTTCAGGAAATTTGCTTTTCAAATTTATTCCCTCAAAGGGCATAATTCAAACTAATGAAAAAGAATGGAAGACCGTTGTTCCTAAGTCCCAAAGGAATGACGTTATTAGAAACTCTCATGATCCACCCACATGTTCACATTTTGGTTTTTACAAAACTTTTAGTAGAATTCAGGAGAATTATTATTGGCCAAAGATGCGCCCTGATATTTTGAGATACATTCGTCAATGTAAAGTTTGTCAATCACAAAAGTTAACTAACACCTCACGTTTAGGTTTGATGGGCTGTGAAAAGCAGGTCAACTTTCCTTTTCAAGTCCTAGCTGTCGATCTTATGGGACCATTTCCTCGATCACCCCGTGGATTTACATATTTACTTGTAATTGGAGACTGGTTTTCGAAATATACTATTCTATGTCCCCTAAGAGACGCGACAGCACCAAACATAGTTAAATTCCTAGAAAATCAAGTGTTTTTAGTATACGGTGTACCTCAGATTATCATTGCGGACAATGGTACCCAATTCGCAGGGAAAATCTTTAAAAAGTTAACAGATACGTATAAAGTAAAAATTTGGTTTACGCCTCGCTATTCAGCGCAGTGCAACTTTGTTGAACGTAATAACAAGACAGTTGGACAAGCAATACGTAGCTATATAGTTGAACATAAGGATTGGGACAAAGAGTTATCTAAGATTCAATTTGCTATTAATACATCTGTACATGAAGTGCATAATTATGCCCCAGCATTTTTGAATTTTGCTAGAAATATTCCTCACTCAGGTAACTATTATAGTAATATATCTGATACAGTAGGGATAGAGTTAAATCCTCAAAGTAGATCTGAGTTTGTAGAAAATATTTCTAATTTAGATACAGTTTTTAAAGAAGTAAAGAATAAATTGCATCAGGCTTACCAACGAAATTCACGAGCATACAATTTGAGAAAGAAAGATTTTTCTTTTAATATTGGAGATAAAGTTTGGCGTCGAAACAAGGTACTTTCAGAAGCTGCAGTAAAATTTAGTTCAAAACTAGCACCCAAATATGTTTTGTGTGTAGTTAAAAGAAAGGTTTCACATTTAGTTTATTCTCTGGAATATGAGAATGGTAGTCCAGCAGGAGACTGGCATATTAAGGATTTGAAACCTTATTTTGGGTCTAACTCGGACATATCTGTCGGTTAGTTTTTTTGAGATTTTTTGAGATATATTGTCGGAAATTTTTTTGAAAATTTTTGAACTTTTTTGGAAGTTTTTAGGAACTTTTTGGTAGCTACCGTGAATGTGGAAGTTCACAAAAACACCTTTGGAATGTTCTACATTGTGACATTCAATATTTTGTATTTAGTATTTCGAATTTTTGAAATTTGCAAATTTAGCCCCTGAATTGAAACTGTTAGATTGCAAACAGTTTTCAATTTTTCCCATTGCTGACGAGTAATGAGATTTTCCTTTTTGTACAGTATTTAGAGTTAGTTATGTAAATATTATGTAAATATCTCTGTTCCGGATAATTTTGGATAGACTTTCCCGATTTTGTAAATTTACTCGATTATGAATTTTACCGACTTAGACTTCCCGATCGTGACCTCCCTTAGGATGTTTAGTACGCATAGCTACTACCCCAAGTTAATCCCTGAATAGAGGTATGCATTTGATCTTTAAGGTCATATTTTTTGGGGTAAAGGTTGGTTATCCCTGGATTATTCCTAAAGCTACCTGAACTTGGACATGTTCCCAACTAGTGTTATCACGGCAGTAACACCGCTGTTATTTATTTCCACTGCGTTATGTGGACAGACATAACCAGTGATGGTCCAAATACTGTTCCATTTCTTTTTCAGTCGGGCTAAGAGCTGGTTATCCCTGGAATTGTTCCTAAAGCTACCTGAACTTGGACATGTTCCCAGCTAGTGATTTTATCACGGCAGTAACATCGCTGTTCTTTATTTTTGCCACTGGTTATGTGGACAGTCATAACCTGTGATGGTCCATGCACTGCTCCAACTTTTTGGAAGTGATCAGCACTTTTGATGCTGATACTTCACATTTGCTGTGGGATATTATTTTCAATTTTGATACCTACATTTCCCACAGTATTTTTGAGTAAATTTTGAAAAGCCGAGAGCTATTTTTTGTCTGTAGGGACCTTGGAAGCGTAGGGGTCGTGGACAACAACGTGATGTGGGTCGTCATAGTTGTCTCATGACAGGTTGGGCTGACGAGATTATGTCTCGTTGAATTTTTGTTTAGGCGGGTTCAATGGGCATATTTCTCGAAAGTACCGCTCTTTTGCTTTGACTCTTGAGTAGTCTCTAGGGACGACCTAACTCTACGTGAATAGGAATACTCCCGAACGTTTTTTGTTGAATCTTTTTGTTTCAGGTTTGGCCTGTTTAAGGTTGGTGGCCGTATGTCACCCCAGTTGAACGGTGGACAGCTGGTTAAATCAAAATTTAAAATTTCAAACTTTCTTTTTTGTTTCCACCTCGGGATTTTTTAGTGAGTTGCCTTCGTTCGTTTAGGAGTTGACATCTCACTGATTGATTCTGAATGCAATTTCAATATTTGGATACTGATATTCGTCTCGGTGATCTGAAGTACTTATCCCTCTATCCATTGTTGATATTGTAATTTTTTTGAAAATTTAAATCAATCCAGATTCAAATTTTTTCTTGGGAGAGAGGTGATGTAGCATGTAAATATTCACTACTGTATATTTTGTCTGATTATACTATTCTGTACTGCTGAGCACATCTGACAGGATATTTTGTCACAATAACATGGTTAACATTTTTCAATAACATAAATTGAACTCAATCTGCTTCATATTATTTAATTATTCTCAAACCTGATATGTGGATACACACCTGAGATTTCACACTGTACATAAAATAAAAATACAATTTCTATAAATACACTGATATCTCTTGCTATATCTGCTTTGTTGTGATCCAAGTAGAAGGATGGTTCGGATGGTTTTTACAGAAACTTATCTGAAAGAGATAAATAATATAAGGTAATATGAAATACCATTTCAGAGACATTCTCATACTCACTTTTCACACTGCTATTTCCACTTGAAACTTCATCACAGTAGGACGATAGGTATTGGATTTTCCAGGAACGCTGATGCGGATGGTTTCACTAGGAATCGACCATGGTGAATCAATTAACTTCGTTTGGCATTATTTTCTTGGTTGATGCAATTGATAAATTCAGGTTGATGTTTTGTTTTTGTTGATCATCTGTTATTTCGCTTTACGTCAATTAGCTGTCGGTCATGACACCATGTCAACAGTGTCAAACTTGTCATGCGCCAAACGCCGATTCGGATTGATATATCCTTAGATCATCATCGTCGAACCAACAAGCCGAGTAATCGTGAAGAAAGGTGACGTCATTTTAGTCATCAATTCTGATTGGTTCAGATAGTCATCTGGGAAGAATCAAGTCTCTGGAGGGAGTAGCGATAACGTCTTTTATTTTGGATATTCAAATTTTCCGCCAATTTGAAAAGCGGAAACTGTTAAGTTGTTCTCGAAGTTTCTGGAAATTTGGAGAAGGGATTTCCTTTCTGGTCGTGAGACAAGAGCTCACTTCAGAAAATTCTTCGTGGTGGTCAAGTGCCATTTTTGTGGTGTGAACCGGCTTCTGAAGTCCTGTACCGCCTGGCGTTCTGGATCACATCAGGATATCCTGGATTTGCTGCTGATCTACAAGGACTGCTGGACTCTACAGATTTCTTCTGGTTTTGGTTTAAGAGGCAGGATCTTCATGGTTCATCACCCAGGCAGCCACGTGCCTACCTTCATCGTCATTTCAATCCCCAACCCTTCATAGAAGGTGAGTCTCGCATTATTACGTTTTTTCTCTCTGCAGTCCAGAAATTCAGAACCTCATTTCATGAATTATTTAAGGGTTTTTTCACCGGGAGTTTTTACCGGGAGCTTTACTGGAAGTTCTACAACGGGAGTTATCCTACCAGGAGCACTATTCTTCCCAGGAGTCATTGCTCGACCAGGATCTGTTAATTCTACAAGGCCTTTGGTGGCTATATAGTAGTCTGGAATCTGGAATCTGGATATCGTCCCCTACTTGTTCCTGATATGATGGATTTTCAAGGTGGAAATACGACAACTCTGTCAATGTCATCTGACATCCAGGGATGTGAAGTCAGCACCCCGCTCTCCGCCAACCTTCCCCGCAGCAGCTTCATCTGGTGGCACTAAAGCCATTTATCAAGGATAACTGGTGTAGGACACACCATACAGGTTTTTGACATAAAAATATATTTTTATTTTTCATTTTTATTCACTCATAATGCCCATTGCTAGTGTGTATAATGGACCATTTTTAAATCATAGCCAGGTCATAAATTTATGAAATCACACATGAAAGGTATATACTTCCCCTCCACATAGTATACTATGCGCTGGTTGAATTCCTCCACATTTAATATTTTTTTAAAATCTGCTATGAATATAAAACGTCCTTACAGGAGCTTTTGATTTTTCAAGTACAATATAAGGTTGGTTTATACATATTTTCATCCACATAATAGCAGGCAACAGTGTATTTTCCTAACAGGAAATAAGTATCTAATATTTTTTATTATGCATATTTGTCAAAACCTGTGATGTGATATATGAGTCCTATCATCATAATTAAATGTTTTGGGTATTGTATATGACTGTTTTATTTGTTTATTGACATGACACTCCAACTCACAACATCTCTAAGGTAAATTTAGGTCTTTTAGTCTGGGAGAACATCTAATATTATTCATTATCTGGTTGCTCAACTTTCCAGGTAACATTTCATTTGAATTAAAAGTTGCAGTGGCGCCCCATCTTTTTTGTTTAACCTTATGATTGCTAGATAACTGAATTTTTGCTATTTTAACTCATTTTGATAACTCGAACTCATAGTGCCTACTGACGAAGAGCTGCCGTTCGCAAATGCACCTATTTTTCATCAAAGTAGGGCTGCACTGATATTGAAAGGGGTCAATGCCGAAAGACAGGTTGATAAGTGAAAGTTCTTTTAGCCTGAAATCAAAAGGTTAATTAGTTTTTTGGGGACTTATAAGAAAACAATCGCTTACCTGTAGTGTTCTCCAACTAGGATGAATGGATTTGCTTGACTATTTCAGGGATCATTAGGTTGACTGTTCCCTTAGGACGTGTCCCTTTTGAAGAAGAGGTTTATTAATTTTCTAGGATTTTCATTGTTGTTAAGAATGAGCTCACTTGACACCTTTGACATTTTTGATGTTTTTTCTCCAGGACGTCATTGTCAGTTTGACACACTTCACAGTCGCATGTCTTGTCAGCAATTGTTACTGCCGCTGGCTTGGACGACTATGGAGGATGGCTCACGACAGTGTTTCGTCGACGAGTTTTGAAACAGCCCGTGGTTCGTCGAAGAGTTTTTCAAACAGCCATTGGTTTAACCCATGTGAAAAATAATTTCTCCTGTGTGTGACCTTCTACGTATTGTGTTGGCAAAAATGGTACCAGGGATTTTTGGATGAAGTTAGGGAAAAAGGAGGGGTTTTGGAGTTGGAGAAACTTCCGGCCTTGCGGCTTTTTCTCAGCGGCCATGATAGAAGAAGGCTGAAGGTTTTGTTGGTCCGGCAGTAAGCACTATAAATTTGGCTTTTTAGTCAAACCCATTTTGGGGATTTGTATTTTCGAGTGTTTTACAAGCTCTAAGGCCAATAGCCAAGTCATTTTTGTGTAATCATTGAGAGATTGTCCGTTGCCACCTGAGAGCCCTACAGCATGGCCCCCCAATTTTTTGGTGTTGGTTCGACCCTTCGCAGAAGGTAAGCAGTTTAAACTGGCATGATTTTATTTTTCTGAATTGGTATGTCTCGCCATTCTGGCTGTATTTTTTCTTTTTGTGATCCACGTGGTAGGAGATGTACAGGATGTTAAGTGAGCCTATTTTTTTCAATAGGGTCGTAGGAGACCATACTCCTCGGTATATGATCGTAGGGTCGTGAAACGACCGGATGGAGGCTGTTTGTGTCTAGTTTCCATTGAGGACACCACCTTTCCCTCGTCAAGATCTCCCATAGGACGATCTGACCATCTTGTTCGGGGATTTTGACCAGTGGAGACCAGGAGTACTCTGGACTCCAGGCGCAGCACCGTATGCTGAGCTGCTGAGCTATACTTCGTTGTAACGCCAGGAGGAATACCAGGAGGAGAGACAGCGGAGCTTAGCCCACCAGTTCAGCGGAGGGCCACCTTTTTGTTTGTGTTCGTCGCAGTGACCTATGCTGCTCACCTTTGCACCCAGTGGACTGTGATCGGGGTGATCTGAATCACTGGAGAGGACCACACCAGGTTTTTATGAAAAACTGAATTTTTCACCTGTTTTCATGTTTAGTTTTTTATAAATTTCATTATTCACCATTATATGAAAATGAAGGCTTTTGTGAAGCTTTCCCATGGTACCATGTGACAGCGGTTGTCATTTTTCATATTTCTTTTTACACCATATCAAACTGAATTTTTATACTATCCCGTGTTACTGTTGGATTATGATGATTTCTTGTCTCATTTCTTATTTGAGTTTTGAGTAATTATCTTAGTATATTAATTCATTTTACATAGCATTTCAGACCTTGTAATTTTTATACTATCCCGTTTTACTGGTGGATCATGATGATTTCTTGTCTCATTTCTTATTTGAGTATTGAGTAATTATCTTAGTGTATTAATTGCAAGTTCTAAGGCCTCTACAGCGATTGACATGTGCCTTGTCCATTTGGGTGTAATAAATAGGTTTTGAAGATATTTTTGTTTTCATTCATGTACTTGTCTGTCCCAGCAATCTAAGAGAATTTTTTATACATATTTAGGTGTAAATATTTGGCTTTCTCATTTTCCCAAGTATTATCAACTTTTCAAATAAATTGAGTGGCGCCCTTAAAAAAAACTTGAATTGATGGGCATTTAATTCTAACGCGAATTCACTTATCTGTTCTCCGATGAAAAGCTGCCGTCTGCATACATGTAACTTATTTTCTTATATTCTGTAGTAATTATTTGGAGGTTGAGAAAAGTAGGCTACATAAATAGCGTCCAACGTGTGGAGCCCGAAAATCTGGAAATTCAAGTTTTTATCAAAATTGAATTCAAAATTTCAAAATTAATTTTCCTTAGATTGTTGTCTGGACATTTATATGAATGAAATATTTTGCAATTTTACAGGGGATGAGAGGTATAGGCACTTTAGCGGAAATATATAGACAGGAAGGTTTTCCACAGAGAAAAAATAGACTTTCTTATCCTGATTTAGTTTTTGCCTGTCTATCATTGTGTTTGAGAGCACTGCAGGTGGCAATTGTTTTTGTCTGTAATAATTGCGTATTTGGGAGTTAAATAGTTGCAATTTGGGATTTTTTCATTTTTTAGATAAATTTGCAACGTTGCCAAGTTTGAAAAATTTCCAACTTTTGACAGATTTCTCTTTTGTGAAATATTTTGCAGAGATTAGTGTTTTCTGCTTGACATAATTTTTGTGATTGCACATTTTTTTATATTTCATTTGTTCTTTTTGTGAAGCATAAGTCAACATGGAGTCACTCAAAGTTAAACATTTGCTAATTGGAGAAATCAACTATGAGTTGAGGATTAGAGGTGTTATTTCAGACAGGAATATGGATGACAAAAGAAAGACTTTGGGACGTTTGTTTGCTAAAGAGTTACAACAGGGTCAAGATGTTCTTAACCTAGTAGATCCGTCATTTAATTTTGCAGTTGATAAAGTAGAGATTGAAAACACATTAGCATCGATAACAACTTTGATTAGTGATTTTGAAGGTCCATCTTCAGACTCTACATTTAAAAGAGCTTTGTCTAGATTGAGTCATGTTACTCTGAGAATCCAAAGAATTCCTCTGAATAATGCAGATGCAGATTATGCAGCAAAGTTGTCTTTTAAAAATGAGTCATATGCTACTGCTTTATTATTAGATGCGGACTTGCATGAGAAAGTTGTAGAACCAGAGCCTGTACAGAATAACATGCCACTGATGAATTCTACTGTAAACCCTGGAGTTAGTATGGCACAAAATCATTCTTTCTCACCTTTTTTGAAGTCTACCCCTGTTTACAAATTAGGAGTACAATTTGATGGAGACCCCAAAAATCTTTTGTCATTCATAGAACGGATTGATGAACTTGCACAGTCTAGGCATATTTCCAAAGCAGAACTATTTGAATCGGCTAGTGACCTTTTCACTGGAAAAGCCACTTTTTGGTTTCGTTACATCAAAACTCAAGTCAATGATTGGGATTCATTGGTTTTGAAGCTTAAGAAAGATTTTTTGGTAGCAGATTTTGATGATGAGATTTGGCAGCAAATTAAAAGTAGGAAACAGAATAATTCTGAGCCAGTTGTCATTTACATTGCCTGTATGGAGGCTCTTTTCAATAGACTCAGTCATGGAGCAGCTGAGGTAACCAAAGTAAAATATATTAAGTTGGGATTAAAATCTGATTATCGACGTAGACTAGCTCTCAGTGATATTGATTCCGTTTCAATGCTTGGAACGTTATGCAAAAAATTAGAAGAAGCAGATTCGCTAGGCGCTATTTCAAATTCCAATCTTAATAATAGATCAGTATCCATGGTAAATGACCCTGAAATTGCTTTTGTTGCCAAAGATCAGTCAGAAAGATTGCCTTTCAATCGAAATAAAAATTTCGGTAATAGAAATCAGAAAAATAAATCCAGGAATGCCCCTAGTACCTCAACTAACACTTCTTCTCCTTCGACTTCAAGTAGTAAATCTCCAGTTATTTGTTGGAAATGTGGTTTAGCAAACCACACGTTTCGTGTTTGCAGATCTGGTATTAAGAAACAATTCTGCTTTAAATGTGGTACACCAGATGTTATGTTAAAAGATTGCGACAAGTGTAGACAGGGAAACCTGTAAGGGAGAATTTTGATGAAGGCTCTCAATCTTCTCCAAATATTTTAGGAGCCAATAATATTTTAATAGAGTCAGATGAAATAAAGGAGGAAGATTTTCAAAACTTTGTAGCTCCTCTTTTAATTAAAAATGGTAACGATAACAGGCCTTATGTTAAAATCAAACTTTTTGATAAAGATGTCATTGCACTTTTGGACAGTGGTGCCAATATGTCAGTCATAGGTCAGGGAGGTTTAACGACAATAAAAAATCTTGATTTAATAATCAGAAGCCCTCACCTGAACCATGTTTTTACTGCAGATGGTGCCCATCAAAATGTTGAAGGAGTTGTCGATCTACCTATAAATATTAGTGGAAAATTTCAGATCATTCCTGCACTTGTTGTACCTTCCCTGTCACAATCTTTTATACTAGGCAGTGATTTCTGTAGTAAGTTTGGTGTAACCATAGATTTTCATGATCTTAGTTGGGACATTAAGTGTCGAGTTTCAGATGAAACTGTCGACATTGTTGCCAATTCTCCAGAATTGTGTAGTATCTCCGAATTGAATGTTGATGATGAGCTTACAGCAGAACAAAGAGAGCAAATGAAAAGTCTTATCAACTCTTTTGGTGAAATTAGTAGTGATGTTCGTTTAGGTCGTACTGACAAAATTACTCTTGAAATAGATACTGGCGACTCGAAGCCCTTTAAGCAGAGGCAATATTTAATGTCTCCATACATGTTGAAGATCTTAAATGAAGAATTAGATGATATGATTAAATTAGGTGTCGTCGAACCATCACATAGCCCTTGGAATAGTCCGGTGTTACTTGTCAAAAAATCCTCTGGTGAATATAGGTTTTGTTTTGATGGGCGTAGGCTAAATGAACTTACCAAACATGATAGCTACCCACTTCCACGTATCGATAGGATACTTACTTTATTACGAAATGCAAGATACATTTCAAGCATTGATTTAAGAAAAGCATTTTGGCAAGTGCCGTTAACACCATCTTCTAAGGAGAAAACAGCTTTCAGTGTACCTGGTCGAGGTTTATACCATTTTAACGTTATGCCTTTTGGTTTGTGTAACAGTGCACAGACACAACAAAGGTTATGTGATGCGTTGTTCGGTCCCAAGTTTGAACCGAATTTATTCACTTATCTGGATGACATCATTATCATCTCTTCTACGTTTGAAGAACATATGAAACTTTTATCAGAAGTAAAGAGTATTTTGCAGGATGCGAATCTAACTATCAACTTAAAGAAGTGTGAATTTTTTAAGACATCTCTTCGATATTTAGGCTTTGTCATTGATAGAGAAGGTATTAGAACCGACCCAGAGAAGGTTTCGGTTATGGTCAATTATGCACGTCCTACTACCAGCACAGAAATTAAGCGTTTCATGGGTTTATGTTCCTGGTATAGGAGATTTATTGAGAATTTTTCCACTTTAATTGCCCCTATTAGTGCTTTGTTGAAGGGTAAAGGGAAAAAACAACCCATTGAATGGACTTCTGAAGCTGAGGCATCTTTTATTGCTATCAAGAATGCTCTTGTGTCAGCACCTATTCTGTGTCCTCCTGATTTTGCTCAGCCTTTTACCATCCAGTGCGATGCAAGTGATGTAGGCATAGGTGGGGTGTTGACCCAAGAAATTCAGGGTGTTGAAAGAGTCATAGCATATGCTTCAAGAACATTATCGAGAGCAGAACGAAATTATAGCGTGACAGAGAGAGAATTACTTAGTCTCATATTTTTAATTGACAAATTTCGTCCATATATAGAAGGCACTGTTTTCAATGTAATCACTGATCACCATAGCCTCCTTTGGCTAAATAACCTTAAAGATCCTTCAGGAAGATTAGCTATAGATGGTCCGTCAAGTTACGGCAGCATACTTTTCAGCTACGTCATTTAAAAGGCATTCATAATGTAGTACCTGATTTTCTTTCAAGGATACCTCCTGGTGAAAATAGTCTAGAAATAAATTTAATTGATGTCAGGCCTGTTGACACAGACAAGTGGTACTTCTCTCTACGCAATAAGATCCTTCGAGACCCTGATGCATATGCACATTTCAAGGTCGAGGATGACCAAATTTTCAAGTATGTTCCTTCTAAAATACCTATCAAGTCGAATATCATTGAATGGAAAGTTATAGTTCCTAATTCTCAAAGAATTGCAGTTATAAAAGATTCACATGATCCTTCTGTATGTAGTCATTTTGGTTTTTTCAAAACACTATCTAGAGTACAACAACACTACTACTGGCCCAAAATGAGATGTGATATTCTAAGATATGTTAAATCATGCAAGGTTTGTCAGTCACAAAAATTATCAAACACTCCTCGTATGGGACTTATGGGAGCTGAGCGTACAGTCAAATTCCCTTTTCAGACTATTGCAGTAGACATTATGGGACCTTTCCCTAGATCTTCTAAAGGCTTTACTTACTTATTGGTAGTCTCAGATTTCTTTACAAAATATACATTATTGTGTCCTATGCGTGATGCGAAAGCACCTAGTGTTATCAAATTCATGGAAAACCAAGTATTTTTAGTATTCGGGGTACCACAATTTATAGTTTGTGATAATGGTCAGCAATTCGCTGGTAAACTGTTTAAAAAGTTAGCTGATACCTACAAGGTACAAAAAATATGGTACACCCCTCGTTACTCGGCGCAATGTAATTTTGTAGAAAGAACGAATAAGACAATAGGTCAAGCAATTAGGAGTTATGTAATAGATCATAAAGATTGGGATAAAGAATTATTTAGGATTCAGCAAGCTATTAACACATCTATACACGAAGTCACCCTGTATAGTCCAGCATTTTTGACATTCGGTCGTAATGTACCTCTTTCTGGTGAATATTATGGCAATCTTCCTAGCACCCAAGATATTGAACTTTTACCTGACAGCAGGGATAGTTATGTTCAGAATATCAGTGGTCTTTGTGATGTCTATAAGACAGTTCAGGAGAGATTACATAAGGCTTACCAGAGGAATGCATCTACTTACAATCTTAGAAAGAGAGATCATGTATTTAATGAAGGCGATAAAGTCTGGAGAAGAAACAAAATTCTTTCAGATGCTTCAGTTAAATTTAGTGCCAAGTTAGCCCCCAAGTATGTGTTATGTACAGTGAGAAAGCGGATATCTCGCTTAGTTTATTCTTTGGATAATGTCGATGGATCTCCTGGTGGAGAATGGCATATCAAAGATTTAAAACAGTATTTTGGATCCAATTCAGATGTCTCAGTGGGGTAGATAATCTATTGGATAGATATTTTTGCTTGAACCATAGTTATTTTGATTTGTATACCTATTGAATAGGTTTGGTTTTAGGTAAAAATTAGTTTTTGGAATTTTTCAAGATGAAAGTTCAATTTTTTTGGTGCGTTATGGCACAAATAATTTTAGAGACTACTGTCATGTAGTAAAGTATGGTTCCGTTGTAACCTAGATTAAGGATACATGGTGTATTCCTTGAAAGTATGCATACTGGACACTGGTGTTTATCTTTTTTTATTTTTTTGATGATCCAAGAGGTCTGATCAACCTGAGCATCATTATTTCCCTGATGTAAATATTCAATTTTCTGGATAGGTTATTTTGTAAATATTTTTTTGTAGTTTTGATGAAAAAGGATTTGACTTTACCAATTATGACATTTCATGATTATGACTTTCCCCTAATATAGACTTACCAATTTTGACTTCCATTGAGGAACGTTTAGTACACGCAGTTACTATTTAATCCAAAGTAATCATAAACTAGTTACTACTCAGTATTTGTAGTTCAAAACCCTTATAAAAAAATGTGTCAACAAGTTGCCAATTTTTTCTCTTAGGAGAGGGGTAGATGTAGCGTTTAGATTTTCTGAATATAGTTTTGGTTTTGATTTTCATACAGGTCTTGGAAATATTCAGGTAAATAAATCATCAATTATGTAAATATTCACAGAGAACACTCAATCAGAGAAATGATGCAAATACCTGGTATAGTTAACACTTTTAATTGCAGTTGATTCATATCACACACCTTTTATTTTGGAAATTTATCATCAATTTTCTTAGCATCCTCTCTGATATCAGTACACCTGTAGGATGTGATGATCCAAGCTGAGGCTTCTTTTTCTGATCCAAATAAACAGGTTCTGATATTGAAAGGGGTCAATGCCGAAAGACAGGTTGATAAGTGAAAGTTCTTTTAGCCTGAAATCAAAAGGTTAATTAGTTTTTTGGGGACTTATAAGAAAACAATCGCTTACCTGTAGTGTTCTCCAACTAGGATGAATGGATTTGCTTGACTATTTCAGGGATCATTAGGTTGACTGTTCCCTTAGGACGTGTCCCTTTTGAAGAAGAGGTTTATTAATTTTCTAGGATTTTCATTGTTGTTAAGAATGAGCTCACTTGACACCTTTGACATTTTTGATGTTTTTTCTCCAGGACGTCATTGTCAGTTTGACACACTTCACAGTCGCATGTCTTGTCAGCAATTGTTACTGCCGCTGGCTTGGACGACTATGGAGGATGGCTCACGACAGTGTTTCGTCGACGAGTTTTGAAACAGCCCGTGGTTCGTCGAAGAGTTTTTCAAACAGCCATTGGTTTAACCCATGTGAAAAATAATTTCTCCTGTGTGTGACCTTCTACGTATTGTGTTGGCAAAAATGGTACCAGGGATTTTTGGATGAAGTTAGGGAAAAAGGAGGGGTTTTGGAGTTGGAGAAACTTCCGGCCTTGCGGCTTTTTCTCAGCGGCCATGATAGAAGAAGGCTGAAGGTTTTGTTGGTCCGGCAGTAAGCACTATAAATTTGGCTTTTTAGTCAAACCCATTTTGGGGATTTGTATTTTCGAGTGTTTTACAAGCTCTAAGGCCAATAGCCAAGTCATTTTTGTGTAATCATTGAGAGATTGTCCGTTGCCACCTGAGAGCCCTACAGCATGGCCCCCCAATTTTTTGGTGTTGGTTCGACCCTTCGCAGAAGGTAAGCAGTTTAAACTGGCATGATTTTATTTTTCTGAATTGGTATGTCTCGCCATTCTGGCTGTATTTTTTCTTTTTGTGATCCACGTGGTAGGAGATGTACAGGATGTTAAGTGAGCCTATTTTTTTCAATAGGGTCGTAGGAGACCATACTCCTCGGTATATGATCGTAGGGTCGTGAAACGACCGGATGGAGGCTGTTTGTGTCTAGTTTCCATTGAGGACACCACCTTTCCCTCGTCAAGATCTCCCATAGGACGATCTGACCATCTTGTTCGGGGATTTTGACCAGTGGAGACCAGGAGTACTCTGGACTCCAGGCGCAGCACCGTATGCTGAGCTGCTGAGCTATACTTCGTTGTAACGCCAGGAGGAATACCAGGAGGAGAGACAGCGGAGCTTAGCCCACCAGTTCAGCGGAGGGCCACCTTTTTGTTTGTGTTCGTCGCAGTGACCTATGCTGCTCACCTTTGCACCCAGTGGACTGTGATCGGGGTGATCTGAATCACTGGAGAGGACCACACCAGGTTTTTATGAAAAACTGAATTTTTCACCTGTTTTCATGTTTAGTTTTTTATAAATTTCATTATTCACCATCATATGAAAATGAAGGCTTTTGTGAAGCTTTCCCATGGTACCATGTGACAGCGGTTGTCATTTTTCATATTTCTTTTTACACCATATCAAACTGAATTTTTATACTATCCCGTGTTACTGTTGGATTATGATGATTTCTTGTCTCATTTCTTATTTGAGTTTTGAGTAATTATCTTAGTATATTAATTCATTTTACATAGCATTTCAGACCTTGTAATTTTTATACTATCCCGTTTTACTGGTGGATCATGATGATTTCTTGTCTCATTTCTTATTTGAGTATTGAGTAATTATCTTAGTGTATTAATTGCAAGTTCTAAGGCCTCTACAGCGATTGACATGTGCTTTGTCCATTTGGGTGTAATAAATAGGTTTTGAAGATATTTTTGTTTTCATTCATGTACTTGTCTGTCCCAGCAATCTAAGAGAATTTTTTATACATATTTAGGTGTAAATATTTGGCTTTCTCATTTTCCCAAGTATTATCAACTTTTCAAATAAATTGAGTGGCGCCCTTAAAAAAAACTTGAATTGATGGGCATTTAATTCTAACGCGAATTCACTTATCTGTTCTCCGATGAAAAGCTGCCGTCTGCATACATGTAACTTATTTTCTTATATTCTGTAGTAATTATTTGGAGGTTGAGAAAAGTAGGCTACAATATGTCTCGCAACTATTTTTCTGAATTGAATGTCTCTTTCAGATTGAGCAATGAAAGATTCAACTCTATTGGTCCTTGAATTATTTTCTCAACTCACTTTAAACATTGTTATCTTTACCTATAGGAAAAATTTGCAAGAAACATTTTGGAGATATGCACAATTCAAATCGTGTATTTCACTTTTCAAGAGACAGTTTCAAGGTGTTTTTTTTTTCATATTAATATCAGCCAATGATATGAATAAATGATTCCCATTCAACTACATCAGAAGTATATGTTTTTATTGCAAACGATCTTACCAAGTTCGATGGACATCAGGTCTAGGAATCAATGAAAACAAGATTTATTAAACTTGCCACACTCTGTATCTCGAAACCTACGGAACTTTTTTTATTTTCCTGTGAGAAATGTATGCTTGAAATTTGTCACAATGTTGATACACCATGCAGATTTTGTTGGAAATTAAATCAGCCGATTGCGTGCATCGAATTCTTCAAGAATGCACCCTATATACGAATCATTTCATCCAGTTTCTTCGTTTGATTTGATAAAATAATTTCAATGACGATAATTCATGTTTTGAATGCCGACATTTCCAGAGGAATGAATATCCAGGATCCCAAAATCTGACAATATGGAATGTCTCCAGATACTGCATGTCTATGAAATTTTATGTCACAAGCTCCCATACTTCCGTATGTCAAAATTAATGATATTGAACCAAACTATAGAATACATACCATACCATACCATACCATACCATACCATACCATACCATACCATACCATACCATACCATACCATACCATACCATACCATACCATACCATACCATACCATACCATACCATACCATACCATACCATACCATACCATACCATACCATACCATACCATACCATACCATACCATACCATACCAATAAAAGAGATAATAGGAAGATTTAGGTATAGGATACTGTGCTTTGTAATAAATATAGATAAAGTAGTCCATGGGCTCAAGCTGATATTTCGATGAAATCGTCACACAAGTCGTTATATACGATTTATTTGGACAGCAGTGTACCAATACGTTCGCAGATCTGGAACAGATATAATTATTGCACCTACGCAACTTTATTCCAACCGGGATTTCACGCCATCTATTCATGTGTAAAAAGATTTGAGGAAAAGAACCACACATATTGAACAATTTGAATATTCTTTTGATAACTATATGCGCCTCTAAAAGAACGCAGACTTGAGAGGCAAAGCTGAGGTGGCAAGATAAATGGTGTCGAATGCAATCAAATGATTTTGATTTATTCGAAGCCACAGCTATAACTTTTTTATATGTCAGTTGATCATATTGTCGATCGATAGGTCTGTAGTTGCTGTGTGCAGAAATTCATCACTTTTCAAGTACGCATTTCTCAAAAAAAAAGCATGCGGGAAATGAGGGGTCAGTGAAAATATATTGAGAAACATTATATCGAAAGACAAAATATCGAAAACAAAATATCGAAAACAAAATATCGAAAAACCGAATATCGAATGGAAAAAATATCGAACGGAAAAAATATCGACTGACATAACAGCGAATGGAAATATTATCGAATTACATAATGTCGAAGGGAAAAAATATCGACACAGTATATTATCGAATAACAAGATATCGAAAAGGAAATATTATAATTAATAAAACAACTGATTTTGATAAGTTGATTTGAAAGCTGGTGTCAAAATGTCTTCGAATTTTCAATATGTTTCTAGCCAGAAGAGAAATAATAAACTATAATACAATGGTTATTAATACACCCGCGAGAAACAATCAGACACCGTCAGTTATTGGAAATGTGAGGAATGGAAAATCAATGGATGTAAAGGAAGAGCTATGAGTGCAGATATGGAATAGCAACTGAGAAAAATGATCACAACCATACAGGAACGCCATCGTAATTCGAATTAACCACAGGATTAAACAAATTGAAGCAAGATGCAAGAAGAAGTAAAGATTCTCCGCAAATGCTGATTTCGAATGTTGCCGGAAACTCTGTTCGACTAGTCGGAACTGTCAGGCCTCTATTTTCTTTCTGTCTGATGTCTGATATATCGGATAGTTGATAGTTCTTTTCATACTTCTTATAGATGGTAGCTGAGGAAGTGTAGGCTCACTATCTATAAGAAGTATGAAAAGAACTATCCGATATATCAGACAGAAAGAAAATAGAGGTCTGACAGTTCCGACTAGTCGAACAGAGTTTAACATTCCCGAGGTATTTAGAAAAACGGAAAAAGGTGAAAATTGGTTATTATTCATGTGATTTTGTTCTATGAGTTGTATCTACTTTTTTTTATATCGAATCAATGCATATTATGAAAAGTATTTTATTCATAATCCATAATAAATTAATCTTCCTCGAACAATTCTCAAAAAAGACAGGTTAGTTTGTTCAGAATTGGTAGCGTCAATTTTTCAACGTTTTTTATACAGATTTCTTCGTTCAGGATATTTCATCTTTACCATAAGTATGTACCTACATTATAAAATCTACTCGAGAATTTGAAAAAGGTGGAAGTCGATATCTTGTTCTTCGATATTTTGTTATTCGATATTTTCTTCCATCGATAATTTGATTCTCGATATATTTTCCATTCGATATTTTCTCCGTTCGACATTTTTTCCGTTCGATATTTTTTCCATTCGATATTCGGTTTTTCGATATTTTGTTCTCGATATTTTGTCTTTCGATATAATGTTTTTCGATATATTTTCACTGACACGGAAATGAGCACTTCCCGGATGGTCACCGAAACAATTATTTTGTTCGTCTTCGTAATAAGTGGAGCTCTTGATTTCTAATATTGTTACAGAAAGCTCGCCAATGTCAGCACGCAATTTCCCTCCTTCATTTTGGAACAGTCAGCACTACAGTGGAGCAACGAGCAGTGCTCACCATGCTGCTGAACTCTATTCTGAGCACTACCATCCTGGTGATGCATGGTACCAATACAGTCAGCATCACAGAGCGGTTCATGATTACCACCATCACAATATGGCTGCTCAGTATGGCGGGCTACTTCTGCCTGGTTCACGACTGCATATGAGCTCGCATGCTCCCTGTAAGGCGATGGACTGGCAGCATCCCTCCATAGATTCTCCGTACTCTTCCTATCCTTCGATGTCTGGTGAGTCATTGAAAATATTCTGATTGTGATTTTGATTCTCTTCCGATATTTCATTGAAGTGAAATGTACCTACCATGTATACAGGGTGTCCCATAATAAGCCAGCAATACTTCACCAGCAGATTTTACAATCAAAAATAAGAAAAAAAAGTTCCAAGAAACATAGGTGAAAGTGGTAACCTGAACATGGTTTTTATTTTATATCATCGGAACTGTTGATAGCAGAATTATGATATTTTGCAAGTCTGCCAATTTTTTTATTTCTAATAATATGCGGTAATGATAATTTCATGCTTCCATATAAAAAAGAGTCAAACTGTGGGGGGTGGGAGTAAAATCACCCCAACTCTCTCAAGTGCGGTTTTTTTGCAACTCCAGCATGAACTCATGAAACTTCCAAGCCTTTTGCATAAAAATGTTATTCTTGTTTGACTTCGATAGGAAGCGTCGTTCTCGAGTAAAATCAATTTGAAAAGTACTTCACATGTCATAAAAATACATGATGAAATTAGAAAAAGGAAGGCTATGCACAACCAGTATGTTTGAAAAAAAAAAACAAGACAGGTGACATGAAAATTCATTAAATAAGTGACAGAAGCATTGAAATTTCATGTAGTTTATGGTAAAATACTTATTAAATTTATCTGGGCGACATGTTATTTCACTTGGGTAATTGTTCAAAGTGGCTTCTATTTTGCTGAATGCATAGTCGAGCCCGACGACTCATAGCTTGAGAAGCACGAAAAATTTGAAATTGGTTAATCTAATTTCATTTCCAGCCTCATTTATTCTCTGCAGGAGCTTCTCTCGTTTGTTCACTTCAGTGGTGTACACCAGCGAATTCAAATTCCTTGAGAAATAAAAGAACAGTGGGTTCAGGTCGAGAGATCGGGGTGGCCTAGCTATAGGTCCATTACGACCGATCCACCGATTAGGGAAGTTATCATTTAACCATGTTTCTACATTACATCATGTTGATACCACATCACTTCTCACAATTCAATCCAATAGTTCACCGAGATTATTTTGGAGGAAGTTCAAGTAACCTTCGGCATCGAGGCGGTTGGGAAGTTCAATAGGACCAATTAGTTGACCACCTATTATTCCTGCCCATAAATTCACTGAAAATCTTCGTTGGAAGCTTGTCCGTCGTACTACCCTGGTATTTTCGTTAGCCCATCAGAAATGGGTGTTATGCATATTGAATGCTCCATCTCTGGTGAATGTGGCTTCATCACTCCATAGGATGTTGGAAAGCAAAATTGCATGATTGAAAACCCACTGGCAGAGCTGTACTCTTGGCAAAAAGTAATGCGGTTCTAAGTCATGCACTCGTCGATAATGATATGGGTGAATTCTCTGCATCCAAATCATTCTTCCTTTCTTGAAAAAGTCACGCTCCATTCTAATTTCATAAATACCAACTCAAATCATCATTGAGTACTGTTGCCTGCGGTATTTGCGTTCTGATGCTTATTTGAGGGTCATCTTCGAAATGGTTCAAGACATTTTCAACTGCGTGATTTTCTTGGTGCCTACCCTGTCCGCGTAAACGTCTAAAGTTGCCATTTTCCGTCAAAAGTTGATGTATGCGGGTGAAAATTTGACATGTGGGAGCTTCTTGGTTTGGGAATCGTCGTTGGTATTCATGCTCAGCCGCCAGAGCACGGCTATTAGAGAAGCCATACACGAAGTGCATGTCTGCTAGCTCTCGATTTGTGAAACGTTCCATTTTTACAAAACAATACTCAATAAACCTTATTATTCACCTTTCAACAAAACTTTCAAACCTCCTGTGACCTGTCTGTCACCTGTCCCGTTTTAACTGTTTTAATTTTCGTTCTAAGATGCTAACATAGTTAGCGAAACACGTGTCGAGGCGTTGAAAAGTCGGTTTGGTTAGTGCTAAAACAGTGTAGTGTAATTTATGATCTGTTCAAATCAACCTGGGTATTCAAACAATAGTCAAAGTTGTTTTGTAATCCTTCGTCAATATGTATAAGTCTTCAAGAAAATCTAGTCTATTGAGATTTTTCTAACTGGATTCATGTAAAATTTTTGAATTTCTATTGGGGCTGAAATTGTGGTTGTTGAATCTTGAGTGTTGTCCAAATGCAGATTTTTTCTTACTATTTAAATGTTCACCTATGCGAGCTTTGAGAGGAATGAGAGGTCTTATACATATATAGACAGCTTCAAAAGCTTCACAATTCAATTTGTAGATACCACTTTTTGGAAGTAGGTTAGGTCGCGTGGTAGAAGCGTCGGTATTTTATTCACGTTGGATTGCTGGTTCGTGGGATCGAATCCAACGACTTAAAATCTTGTGATGGCCTAAGAAAGTGTTCGGGATCACACGTGACGCCCCCGTCATTCTTTGCTCGTTCAAGTCTCTTGAAGACTTCTGATGGAAGCTTGTACGAAGGCAACCAGATGACGAATGAGAACAATTTCATTCGAATCTAAATCCAGAAAAATCATCCTCCTGGATCTTATATCTCAAGAACCCCTCATAGGATTCAAGATCATGTTTAGAGAAAGTTGAATTCCTGTACAGTACTATCGAACAGGCCAGACAATTGACATTCAATTGATTCGCCCTAATTTCATAGAGAAATCGAATATTTTGACAAATTAATGCTCAAGTCTTCATGAAATTAATAATTGACTTTCAACACGTGATATTATACACTACACTGTTTTACCACAAACCAAACCGATTTTTCAAACACATCGACACGTGTTTCGCTAACTATGTTAGCATCTTCAGGAGGAGATTGAAACTCAGTGGGTGTGACAGAGAAAGAAGTTTTGATATTGCGAAGTCACACACCTATGGAGCAAATGGAAACTTCGAACGCAAATATCTTTGTAATCGTTTGAAATAACCCTACCAAACCCGGTATCGTTGAATTCGTAATGATAATCCCTAACCGATAATGGAATACAATACAGGGTGTCCTATTTAAAAATAAAAAGTTTGGATCGTTTCCGGTGAAACTGGAAGTGACAAAAGAGAAATTGTTCCATCAGTTAATGAGCAATTTGGTATACTTGCTAAAAGTCACGCTAAAAGTCACAACCCTGGCCGTTTTTTGTGCACTTCTCTGTATATCAAAGTGGAGGTTAGTTCGTTAACCGTATTCCTTCGGCAAAAATAATATGATCAACTTGCTCTGCATATCTAGAAAGGGAATAAATCAGAATTGAAGATAGCATGATGTTTGGTTCTTTCGAAAAACAATATAGAGATTTGAATTGACCGCCATCACTAGATTCGTTCTGATTGGTCATAAAATATATCTGTAAAAACTTCACAAACGATAAGATTTCCACACAATTTACTAAACACACGACATGTTTCGCTAACACAGTAGCTTGGTCAGGTGATATACTGGTATATTGAAAATCATCATGAAGCTATGTTGTCTCAAAAATATTGGTAGAATATGTTCATAATACCAATATTGCTGGAAAATTATACTAATATACTGGTGCAATATTGGTTGGAAATATTGTTACATATTTGAAAATCATTATGTAGCTATGTTGTCTTCGAAATATTGGTGGAATATTTTCATACCAATATTTGCGAGTTATTCGCATTAGGAATAATCACAAAGGTCAGCCCAGCCGAAGTGCAATGGAAGGGCCTTGCCCTGGGGATCACGGTTAACCCCTACTCCAGGTAATAATGCTTTACAATTATTGTCTAGAGCCAATATTTATATTCTCTCGTCTGATCGGCAATGGGAGTACGTTACCAATCATTTATAGCGCCATCTATCAACATCGGTTTGAGAGTGCGTGATATGGCATGAATATCGAAATTTCGATATCGATATGTTTTCTCAAAACAATATGTGAACAATATTGCTCACATGATATAGTGAATCAGATATCAGCCAATATAAGATGATATCATTTTCTGAATATGGCTGGAAAACTATTCAACCGATATGCAATTGAACTTGAGAATACAATATTGTTTTTCTCTTCTATGACCGATATAAGATATATATATTGAATTGCCGTTATTGATATTCATATTTGAAACAATATGCATTCCATGTCTTCCGCATGATATAGTTGAAACGATATCAATCAATTTGGGTAAATACGATGTTACAAATATTGTTGAAACAATATTCATCCAATTTGCCGTCGAACTCGATTACACAATATTGTATAACCGCTTCAGAATCGACATGGGGAGAATGTTTGAATTGCGATATTGGTTATAGTTGTTGGAAACAATATGTATACAATATCTTCCGCGTGATATAGTTGGAATGATATCAATCAATATAGGTGAATTCAATGTTTCAAATATTGTTGAAACAATATTCTACCAATGTGCCGTCGAACTCGAACATACAATATTTCATAACCGCTTCAGAATTGACATGAGGAGAATGTTCAAATTGCAATATTGGTTATAATTGTTGGAAACAATATGTATACGATAACTTCCGCATGATATGGATAAAATGATATCAATCAAGATAGGTGAATATGATGTTTCGAATATTGTTGAAACAACATTCAACCAATATGCCATCGAACTTGAATATACAATATTGTACAACCGCTTCAGAATCGACATGAGGAGAATATTCAAATCGCGATATTGGTTATAAATGTAAGAAACAAAATGTATACGATATCTTCAGCATGATAAAGATAAAATGATATCAATCAAGATAGGTGGATATGATGTTTCAAATATTGTTAAAACAATATCCAGCCAATATGCCATTCAACTTGAATATACAATATTGCATACCCGCTTCAGAATCGACATGGGAAGAATGTTCAAAATGCGATATTGGTTATAAATGTCGGGAACAATATGTATACGATGTTGTTGTATCGACATTTGTAAAACAATATTATATATAACATTTATAGATATGTTTTTCAACACATTGTTAATGAATTTTACAACCAATATTGCTCCAATATTGTAGCTGACAATCCATATTGAGCTCAGGTTGAACCAATATTCCACCAATATCATCATTTCAATATTGACCTATATTATTATTCACATGTACGATATATCTATATATCGGCCCAATATAAAATCGGATGCCAGCCAATATGATGTGCTACCTGGGTCACAATCATATTACCAAACATTTTTTTATTTATCATAACTCCCTGGAATTGCTTTCAGCACAAGTGAATTTCGGTATATCTCAAATATATTTTGCTCATGTTTTGGTGAATAATGACTATTTCATTGTTCCTTGGTTGTATATAGGCATCGTTACCGACTTGTGTGTTTATCATTGACACTATTGACAGTTTTATATAGGTACCTAGGTGAATTTTACCTATATTGATGTGTAATGACACATCGTAGATTATGCTTTTTAGGTTGAAAAAGTTTTACTCAATAGAAGAAATCCTTGAATAATGGTGATTTCTCATATTAGTGGTGGAAAAAAGTCAATTATCGTGAATTCGATGATACTACGCCTCATGCCTACACTCATCACATGTGCATAGAAAACATAATTATAAAAATTAGTCGGTAACTACGAGCTCATTATCGAATATAGGTACAGTCGTATTCAGTGAAAAATCGTACAAGTATTAAACAAAGAGGATTTCGGGATCCTAGTTCTAGTTGTGTAAAACTGGCTCAGCCAATGTTTTCGAGAACCTATGACAACTTTACTGTCAACATTTGGTCATTCCTGATAGCCCGTTCAATGCAGAATAGGATGACGTTAATTTCTCTCTGTAATATACTTGTACGCTTTTTTTTATGCGACTGTATGTAACAACAGGAGCAATTCAAATTCGATGTTGTAGTCAGATTTTTTGCCTAAGAAAATTGAAGAGGTTATTTATTCCTTGCATGGATCGTGCAATTGCTTCAAATTTCAAATTCACCATCCAAATAAACGTGAAAGGTACAGGGTCTTTATTAAATCCCGCACCCCACACGTGACCAAAAGATTTAGGCAACCAAAGTTGCACGGTTGGTAGTTCTGGATGTCAAATATCCCTACCATGGATTTGGTGAAAAGCATTGCCGTAGTAAATTGAAAATAAAATAGGGCAACGATTGCAAAAAATGTTTAGGGGGAAGAAATTTGTTATCAATTTGAATTTTGAAATCTATATAGATGAAATACAGACAGGAATAATATACACTGCAATAAATTGAAAGCTTTCAATTCTCAAGATGACAATACTGGTGGGATTATAATAAATGTTCAATGTGCCCACCTTCACTATCTAAACATAGGCAGGAGGCAGCTATAATAGCTATACCTGCTTGGTGGCGTTAGCTGTTTTTCTGAGACCTCAGGGTCTGCTGACCGAAATCACAAATGTGCGGCTGGCTTCTGTTTGTTGACTTCGTTTATTTGTTGCTTCGTTCTCTATCAAGTGCTGCCTAATTTCTGCACTCCCTTTCACCGTACTGATGAGGGCCGAAAGCCCGAAACACGTGTATACGGTTATCTCTTCGGTAGGGCTATGTCTTATAATCTCTTCCTAGTTACTTCACAGTTCTCTCGATAATATCTGCATCTTAACTTATTTAGCTTACCTCAATACTTCTAAATTATTCTAGAGTCCTGAGAAGAACTGTTTCTATAATTTCGATGGTGATTTGCAGAAGATTTACAGTAATATTTGAGACCAGTGGGCTACGCTAATGAATAGGAAATGGTTGTTTAGTACAGTGTTGCCGATCTGAATGATGGAAATTACAGGACAGTTTCATGATACATTATTTTGCATTTCCGGGTCTAAAGTAAGTAACATTCCCTAGAGACCAAAGTGTTTTCTAACCTCCGACATAAATAACTACGTAGACCGCTAATGCAACAAGAACAAAACTATGCCGCTCAGGATATCGAACAGGAGAACATGAATCATGCGTATCCAGAACCTGTCATTTATCTCACTCTTATTAATGTTTCCGAACAGCAAAAAACATGATTCGATGTCATGAACGACAGTTTCGGGGTTTCTGCGCATTGAGCAGAAGCGTTTTTTGGCGAGCAATTTACCTGAGACTCTAGCGTTGCTGAGATATGAGATATAGCGGTCTATATATTGGTTTAGTCAGTGATCCTAGCAACGAAAAATTATTATAATCCCTCATTGGCAAACCACCAATGCATCTTTGCACAAATTCTCTGGCACTCGCGGGTAATTACACGCCTATCGGCAACACTGGTTTACTAATATTGCATAGCGACAAACATGAGAACGATAAATTTCAGCGGTGATTTCAAAATTTGATCACGTGGGGTACGGGAATTAATGAAGACCCTGTATAATTCATTGAACGAAGGAACAAGAATATTGACAAAATATCGTTTTGAAGAAATTGATTCTTCTTGTTGATATAAAGAGTTCAACCTGGAAAAACATTTCAGATAAGGAACAATCAATCCGAAAAACTTGTTGATTGAAATATTTCTCAAACATTTTCAATCAATCTTGCAGTTCGAACGAGTCGGTTTATCTTCACTGGTGCAAGAATTCCACACTGGTGAAGGAGCTCAAAAAATGATGAGAAACGCCTATCAAGAATCTAATTTCTTCAAATATTTAGGTATAAAAAATATAAGAGATGCAGACCAATAAACGTTTCGACCAATAACTTTTTCTTGCAATTAAGACATGGTAAATGCACAGGTCAAGTTGTAGAATTGAACAGTTTTTCCAGGATCCCATCACTGATTTCACAATATATCTGCATTTACCCAACCCTGAATCTTACACTTGACAAGCGTTTCGGCGATCATCAGCGACACTTTTGGCGAATTCAGGTGGCGATTGTCGCAACTATAGAAATAAACGGAGGATGGAAATCTAGTGTAGATGCTGGAGAATGCCAACAAAACGGGAATGCTCCGCATAATTCTGACTGCAGAAATACATCAACATCATCAAGTAATTATAATGAATAACCCCATAACCAATGTATGAAAATTCTGTAAACGAAACGATTGTAGATGGAACAATTTTATTGAATACTCCTAGCTCATCAGCAAACCTAATCGATGATTCTACTGGGTCAAGCAATAATGCAATCAATTGTACTTTAGATACCACTTTCCCAAAATCAGCCCTGATGTGAGTTTATTAAATTCGTTGTTATTTTTTATCGTTGAGTAAATGATAAATTCGAAATGCCTCCTTTTTTTCATCAGTAGATTATACTCACCTACATAATTTTGTACTCTGCTCGTCCACCTCACTCATTTTCTTTGCTTGACATTATGTTAATCATTTACATCATATTATATAGGTTGCATATGGGCTTGTCCTCTATTTTGACAGTTGTAGAAAAAATATTGTATACATGCCTGAGATGTTTTTTTCACACATGGTAATTGCTACACTCCGCGATATTTTCCACTCGTGAAAAAAGTAACACTTTATTACATTAATAACTATGTTCTTACTGGCGTGAGGACAATTCTACTATTCCACTCTCATTTTGGTGTTGAGAGAGTCAATTCTCGGCACTACACATTTCATTTCAACAAATAAGAGCGGAAAAGAGGAATTTGTTTTCATTTCTCAAGCTGGTAAAAAAAGTATGTACCTTACACGTGCGTGTGACTTTTTCTCACTCTCTTGCAGATGACCAAACGACGCGTCAGCAGAAAAAATTACTTTCCGCACTTGTTAGGTAATAGTTATTTTCCTGACGAGTGCGCACAGTGTCACTTTTCCGCAAGTAAAAACAGTAACGAGAAGTTTTTGCGTGCGAAAAAGTCACTGCGTACGTGTTAGGAAAAACATGTTTTCTATACGATCTTCATACCTATCGAATAACAATTAAAATAGCACTGATGCATGGCCAGCTCAAAAATGGTGACGACTTATTTCAGATGGTTTAGATCAAGTGCCTCTTCAATAAATCTGGAAACTTCACTATTGCAAAGAGTTTGACCTCTTTCGGTCGATATCCCACATTTTGCTTCTTCAAGGACGATTGAAATATTGACTCAAATTCAAGTTCATTTTAACTATGAAAACACTTCTTGACATAAAGTAGGTATAGGTACTTACTCCATCAAGTATTTCTAAATCTGCAAAACAGGCTAGAAACACCTTTTCTTTGATACTATTCGTCCCTTTGTTGTGACACCATAGGTATTCAAATTATAAATTGTTTCTCATACTTTTGTTTAGATTCAGCGAGCAGTAATTTCAAACTTGCACAGTTTGCTGCCTCTAATAGGATGTAATCTGATAGCTTGTCATCAGAATTTCAATAAGTTTTAAACCTTCTTTGATTTGATGATGTTGTGTCTCGATCACTATATATTATACAGAACACTCAGTAGTTAAAGAAGACAGTCGTTACTAGACAGTTGTTGATTGATAATTTTATTGGGAATACATATTTTTCCATGTATCATATTCATCTACAATAAATAGAATTTCTTCTGAGAACCTACTGGCACTGGTACTTGTGTACCATGAACACAACAATTTGGCGTAGGCAAAATAGGGGAAGGAAATACTAAACATGGCAACAATCGGAAATATTGAACCATTCAATCCGAACGAGCCTCAAAAATGGAAGTTGGTACTTACAACGTTTCAAATTCTACTTACAAGCTAACGGTGTTGAAGCAGACACAAAGAAAAGAGCAAGTTTTTTAAGAATTTGTGGGTCTGCAACATTTGAGATAGCACATTCTTTGGCATCACCCACAGAAGTTGAAGATTTAACCACCAAGGATCCAATGGAAAAGCTCAATATGCACTTTTCGCCAAAGAAGTCTGAAATGGTTGGTCGTTTTTCTTTCCATAGAAGAGAACAAGGGCCTGACGAGACTATCTCATAATACTTTAGTGAGCTACGTAAATTGGCAGAAGACTGTAATTTTAGCACCACTCTGCTCACAGAAATGCCCAGAGATAGACTCGTTTGTGGCGTTAAAGATGAAACTTTTCAACGAAGATTACTAGCTGAGTCCTGTCTTACATTTGAGAATGCAGACAAAATTGCACTAGCTCATGAAGCAGCAGTTCGAAATGTTCTTGAATTGAGAGAACCGGATACAAGTTCAAGAATCACGTGAAACGAAATGCCAAACAAACAATTCCTCAGAGACCTGCAGGCAATAAATTTTTTTTCGTTGTAATAATGCACACTCTTCTTCAGACTGCGATTACAGAAATTCCATATGCAATTTTTCTCATAAACTGGGACATGCATGTCTGTCAAAGAAGAAGTCTTTCGAAAATAAAGACTCAATGTTAGGTCTATGCATGTTTCAGATGATGACAATCAGCAAATGTCATCTCGTGAGAATGATGATTCCGTTTATATACGAGGTAGTCTATACAGTGTGTGTGTTGTGTACCGATCACAATATTATACAGAACACTCAGTATTTAAAGAAGGCCCCGATCACAATATCATATATACAAGACACTCAGTAGTTAAAGAAGGCAATCGTTACTAGACTGCTGTTGATTATCAATGTCACTGGGAATACATATTTTTCCATATATCATATTAATCTAAGTGCAATAATTAGTACTTATTTCTCCTGAGAACCTACTGGTTACTTGTGTACCATAAACACAATAGATGAGAAGAAAAGTGTCGGTGTTTGTAGTTTCTTGCTGACAGAAACTGAGCAAACATCTGACATCATGTCAAAGTTGACAAGTGCACTCATTGTTGTTTGACAATATTATTCATCATAATACAAGGTACTTGAATTTTTCGTGTCTGTTTTGAGCTGAAATACATACAAATATCGGGAAAAACAGTTGGAAGGTCAAGAGGAATACACTTGCAACGGCTTCTCATATTATTGCATAAAATGGCCTATACAGGAACTTAAATTGATTCAAATTCTCTATATACCTACTAGTAAGATTTTTGGATGTATGATAAATTGATATTCATCATACAGGACGTGGAGAGAAATTCTTAATTGAGAATACCTAATCACGAATCTGCGATTCAGGTCTATAAAAATAACAAGTTTCTCTCGGTCAAGTTTGAACCCCTTGATTGAGTGTGTGATATTATTAGTTTGGACTTCACTTCTCATCTTTTGGTCACCCCGTATTGATAAGTGCTGATCGCGTTACCTTCATTCATTCATTGTCAATGTCTGTCTTTCTTGTTAATAAAAACACTAATATCTGCGGTCTATTCATTCAACTTTACAACAATTTTATTAACAAGAAAAGTTTGGTGATGGAAAAGTATTTGAAGCCTGAGAAGTTCAACACAAGTCCGGATTCTCCTATAGTGCTGGCAAGGAATTCACTCACTGGTTGGAGACATTTGAGAACTTTGTTGATGTCTCTACTGAACAATTATTCGACGCCGATCGACTCAAGGTACTTGCGAATTTCCTCTCATACTCCGTTCATAAATATACAGCGGGATGTACAACATATAAAGACGCTATTAAAGCATTGAAAGACGTGTATGTGAAACCCAAGAGTGAGATATTTGCCAGGCACTTACTCGCTGTACGCAAACAACAACAGGAAGAAAGTGTGCAACAATATGTTCAAGCTTTGAAACTTCTATGATTGTGACTTCAAGGCTGTTTCTGCGGAAGATCACAAAAACCAGTACATTCGAGACTCTTTTGTAAATGGGTTAATTTCTCCACAAATTCGCCAACGTATACTCGAAGAAAGAGAAACCAAGGGACTGGAAGAAGTCATCCAAGTGGCAGGAGCCCTTGAACTAGCTCAAAAACGGTCAGATGAATATGCTCGTGGTACTAGTGAGCTCGCCTGCGCAAGCACTGCCCAAAGTGCCTCAGTCGATGGCGCAGATACCTCAGGGCGTTTTGATAAGGTATGTGCTGGTACAGCAAACAGCAAATGCTTCTTCTGTGGATTTGATCGTCATCCACGGTCGTCCTGTCCAGCACTAGAGGCAGAATGTGACTACTGCAAGATAAAAGGTCACTATGCTCGGGTTTGTCGAAAATCTAGGAAAGACAAGAAATCAAAACATGTCTCAGCTGCAATTCTGGCAACTCTGAACGGATTTTTGCCTCAATTGAGTCGAGCTGTGGTCGTTGGAGCTGTCAACGAAATACCATGTCGTTGTCTGGTGGACACAGGAAGTTCAGGAAGTTTTGTAAGTCTTGCGACTTCACAAAAAAACACATCATTCAAGTCACCCCAACTGAGGGACGGGTGTCTATGGCTTCGACTTCCCTATGGACGAACATTGAGGGACACATTCTTGTCAAGATGGAAATTGATAAACATGTATACAACAACTGCAAACTTGCAATCTTGAAAGAACTTTGTTCAGATGTACTGATAGGTCACGATATCCTGGAAGAGCATTCCAATATTCAACTTATTTTTGGAGGCAACAAAGAGTCCCTCACTATTTGCTCGTCAGTAGCTAATGTTGAGCCCCCACGGCTCTTCAGTCATCTGGCTCCAGACTGCCGTCCAATCGCTACCAAGTCTCGTCGATACTGTGAGACTGACTTGAAATTAATTGAGACGGAGTTGGCGCGCCTGTTGTCAGAAGGAGTTATTGAACCTAGCTCTTCACCTTCGAGAGCACAAGTGCTGGTGGTAGAGGGAAGCAGAAAAAAACGTCTTGTGATTGATTATTCACAAACCATAAACAAGTATACATTCCTGGATGCCTATCCCTTACCAAATGTTGACAATCTAATTCGAAAAGTTGCCAGTTTCAGCCATTTCAGTACGATAGATTTGAAAAATGCTTATCACCAAATCCCAATAAGCGATGATGATAAAAAGTATACAGCTTTTGAAGCCAATGGCAAATTATACCATTTCACACGGATACCATTTGGTGTTACCAACGGAGTTTGCCTGTTTCCAGCGAGTCATTGACCAGATTATCGCTGATGAGAAGCTCACCGGAGTTTACGCGTATCTTGACGATAAAACCGTGCGTGGAGTTGATAAAGCTGACCATGATCGAAATCTCAACAAGCTCCTGATGGTCCTCGACAAGTTGGGCATTGAAGTCAACAAAGACAAGAGTAAGTTCGACCTTGGAACGATAAATATTCTTGGCCACCTTGTTTCCCATAACTCAATCAAACCAGACCCCTCTCGTCTTGCTCCATTGTTGGACATGCCACTCTCCCATGATGCAGGATCGTTAAAACGGGCACTTGGATTTTTTGCCCATTATTCCAAGTGGATCTCACGATTTTTCGACAAGATACGGGACCTGATTGACTCCAAAACATTTCCCCTGGATACCAAAGCTTCTTTTGCATTTAAACACCTTAAACAAGAGATTGCCAACGCAGTGGTCACCACGGTGAATGAATCCCGCCCTCTTGTGGTGGAGACAGATGCATTTAAATATGCCTTGGCAGCCACTTTGAGCCAAGATGGACGACCGGTGGCCTTCTATTCTCGCTCATTGAACAAATCTGAAGTCAATGGACACCATCTATCGAAAAGGAAGCTGTAGCCATCGTGGAGTCTGTGAGGCACTGGAGATTTTTCCTTCTTGGGAAGCATTTTCAACTGATAACTGATCAGGAAGCATTATATTTCATCTTCAACCGAAAACATGCTAGTAAAATTAAGAATGAAAAAATAACGAGATGGCGTTTGGAGTTGGCACCATTTGTGTACGATATTGTCTATCGCCCAGGCGTTGAAAATACAAAAGCCGACACTCTCTCTCAAATTTGTAATGCAACTAGCGTTACTGAGCTGCATCAACTTCATCAGTCACTATGCCACCCTGGCATAACGCGCATGTACCATTGGCTTAGGAACAAGAATCTCCCGTATTCTCTTGAGGATGTCAGAAAAATCACTGCCGCCTGTTCGATTTGTGCTGAGGTGGAACCTAGATTTGTAGAAAGCTCTGGTACTCTAGTGAAAGCCACTGCACCATTTGAAAGGATGAATATCGACTTCAAAGGACCAATCCCATCCAAAATTACTACATTCTTACAATCATAGATGAGTTTTCTAGATTTCCCCTTTGCGTATCCATCATGCCATGATGTATCTGCTTCCACTGTGGTAACCTGTCTGAAGAATCTCTTTTGCTTAATTCGAACATCAGCTTTCGTACACTCAGATCGAGGGGCCTCCTTCATGTCAAGCGAAGTGAAGTCTCTCCTGATTGCAAATGGGGTTGCCACAAGCAGAACAACACCGTATAATCTACAGGGCAATGGGCAGGTTTAACGCCTGAATGGTATACGTTGTGGAAGACCATAAATTTGGCATTGAAAACACAGGGTTTGAGAACTGAAGATTGGGAAGATGTTCTCCAAGAATCCCTTCATGCCATTCGGTCTTTATTGTGCACGGCAACGAACTGCACGCCACATGAGAGATTTTTTGTTCATCAGCGACGAATTGCCAATGGTACCACTCTACCGTCATGGTTGTCCCCGGGTCCTGTACTCGCTAAACGTAACGTGAGGCGTAGCAAATACGAAGATCCGGTCGAAGAAGTCGAATTGTTGGAAGCCAATCCTCAGTATGCTTTCATCCGGAGAAAAGATGGTACGGAATCGACTGTTTTCCTGCGACAGCTGGCACCCAGTGGAATTACAGTCAACAATGATGAGAGTAGAACGCCGGGCAGCATTGATACACCCGACACCCGTGACCAGGGCCTTGATTTGCTTGCTGGAGACCAAGAACTCAATGGACCTGCACAAGAAGATGAAACGATTCAAATCAACTCCCATGACCTAAAGCCCCAATTTGAGAATATTGAAACCCTAGATATGAACACAAAAAATGATATACAAAAAAATACATTGAGAATTCGCATTCTCCATGTGATGAGAATATTATTTCTTTCTCGGATTATTCAACAGAAAACAACTACTTTCCTGGCTATATGCCACGACGAATAATAAATCACATTTATTGAACGCACACGATGAGAATTATAAAACAAAATCTTCTGAAGTAAAGAATTTGCATTCTCCTTTATATAAAGATGTGCATATGATATCATTCTGAATATTCAACAGGTAAACAACTACTCTCCTGGCTATTTGCCACGTCGAATATTTGAATTATATTTGTTGAACATACAAAAAAAACATGGAAGATCAAAATCCCCTGAAATTGAGAATTGACATTATGTTTCAAATCGAATATAACTTACCAATATGTTCAGTATTGAAATGAAAATTAAAATGTATATCATGAAGAATGGCTGAAAGAATAACAGGACTCCAGGTAACTGATGAGGATATGATATCCGAAATGAGTTTTACTCGAGTTAAGTCATATAACCTGTTTGTGAGAGATATAATTCCCATATCACTGAAACGAATGATTTTTTTGTAAGTTCCAAGCTCATCAAGATCATCAGAGAGTTCATGCAAGTATACTTCTCCTATACATTTCAATTTTTATTATTATAAATATTATATTATAATACATCATATTATTCTATTCGATTTGAGAGATAATGTCAATTCTCAATTTCAGAATGATATTATATGCATATATCTTTATATGAAGGAGAATGCAAATTCTCTACTTCTGAAGATTTTGTTTTCAGATTCTTATCGTGCATGTATGTGTTCAATAGATGTAATTCAATATTCGTCGTGGCATATAGCATATAGCCAGGAAAGTAGTTGTTTTAGGTTGAATAAACCGAAAAAGAATTGATATTTTCATCACATGGAGAATGAGAATTCTCAATGTATTTCTTTATATATACCTATAAGTATAATTTTTTTTTGTTTATGAATATATCTAAGAATATTCATTTTCACTACTAGTAAGATGTTCGGGTAGTAGTGAAAATGCGTAACTTTGCGCATGCAAATGTGTGCATAGAAGTACTACTTTGCGCTCGCTTGGTAGGATAACTACTATTTCCATTTTTATGTTGAAAACGGGAGCTGATTCGTTTCCGAAAACGTCCGAAGGTCATTGAAAAGTTTATATTTTTTCGGTATACCTTTATAATTCTTGTCGTCAAAACAAATTGTCACTGACAATCGATGGAATTCCTGTTTCAGGCTCTCTGATTATGAAAATTTATTCGCATCAGTGGAATTTAGGGACAAATCATCTGAATCCTTCCCACTACGTATATTGAATACTCATATTTTCATTTTATTGCACCGAGGGGAAAAAAAATCTGGAAAAATGAATTACCCCAATTGGTTCAATAAATAACGAAGACCCAGAAGTGAAGAATCATCACGGAGAGAAATATGTAGAACATATTTTATGGTACAGAAATTCTACCACCCTCTGGGATAAAATATGTCAATCTAGAAAATGTTTGTCTTTCTCCTAACTAACTTTTTATTCAACATACAATTTTCTTATTATTAGAATGAGCATGTGCTCATTTCAAATGTATATCCAAATTCTCGGTATATCTTATGTTAAATATTACCATAAAGTATGTTTGTCAAAATGAAAATAATAATTTTCCATTTTGTACCATATAATGCTTTCTTCATAAATATCCACCTCTTATAGAATATAATTTGCTCTTATAGAAGAGCATGATATGTATGTTAGATATAAGGATACTGTTCTTTTCAAAAGAGATAAGTGGGGGTTTTACAGGCGCGGATCCAGCAGTACGCTTACAGTGAACAAAGGAGAATAAACGAACCACCATGCAGAGACAATTTTTTTTCTGGTTCAAGATCAAAGGAATACGAATAGAAATTCAAGTTTCTGAAGAGTATATCAAATAGGTGTCTAGGTAATTTTTTCTTCTGAAGTGGTATTTTATGTGAAGGTATCTGTATACTATAATTCATTCAAAACATTAAACATATCACTAGGCAACACAGTTTATTCAATATTTCAAGTATCAGTGTACCTATTCGATTTATGAGAAAATTTGAGAACTTCATTGAGAATAATACTAGGTAGCGCAGGAATCAAAACGATTTGACGGAATTTCGAATCCAGCATTCCAGCAATCGCCTGATGATTTTTGCTCTCGCAAAACTATCGACTTCTGAATAGTAGGTTTCTAACGTTGAAGTAGTAATATTCATACAAATTCAAGAATTTCTGGCAGACATACTTTTTCAGGTTATTTTCAGAATTCCACGTGAATTTCCTATTCGCGGATACCTATTGATATAAATATTGAATTTTTTTTTGACATTCATCCAAATTTCAGGATTTAAAAATTATTTACCAAATGAGAGTTTCAAAAATGAATATTCATCTAGGCGACACCTGTATGCCCCCCTGGATTCGTGCCTGGTGCAATTCCGCTTACTCGAGTTATTTTTAGACTAAAACGAAAAGGTAGCGATGCACAGTGCAGTGAGCACTTGAGCAGTGCGCAGTTACATTTTAGCAGTAATAGTGGGAACAGCTTGGGCGACAGCCTCTAGAGCACAGTTGAGAGAATATTACATAGTTCTAGAGTCTTTAATTCATAATCCTAAGTTCTTTTGTGCGTGGTAATGAGTCTAAGAGTGTGTTGGTAAAAATTATGAATTCGGTAAAATTGGAAACTCTTTCCAATGAGTTAGGGATGACTGAACACAATGTTGAAGCAGTAGTTTTTTCATGTTCTGGTTCCCATGAAAAGAGAGATCCTGTAACGTTCAGAAAACATCGTGAGAACCAAGGGAAATGAGGTAGAAATTGATGTTCTTCTCAAATTTCTGAAGGTTCTTTGGAAAAAGATGTTCTGCAGGTCTCCAAAGTGACGACAAAGGGGTGCGAAGCCTCAATATAATATAATGTTATAATCACACATTTATTTGTGGAAATAAATTATTATTATTATTATACCATGTCTTCAAACTGAAAATACAAATATTTCCATTGATTGAATATCCATCTCATAATAATAAATATAACATTATTCCAATTTTAAAAAGAATGTGTCAATCTATAGACATATAAAGTCATTAGAAATGAGAATACAGTATTTCATAAGGAAGTATAATGTATAGGTTTTTTTACAAAAAAGTATGTTTGGTATGGACAATGAACGTGTGCTTTGAATTACTATAAAATATTCTCAGATATATTACAATAATTTATGTTGGTACCTACAATATTTCTCCCATATAATTGTATCATAATACTTACTATATTTTATTGCTGTCACATATAGTACCAGAAATTTTGGTAATCTGTACAATAATTCTGGTTATACCTGCTATCTATTTTTCTCCGTGCATCTACCTACTATTCGCCTTTATAATAACCAGAAGCGGTACCCAAATCATGTTTGTTCTTCATTAGTACCGGTCTGTCGTTTTTTCTGGTCACAATATTACTCAACAAACTGATGCAATTATCTTTGCCTTCGTCCTCGAATGGAATCCTGCTATCCGCGGATCGCCGACCAAGAAAATCAATAACTTGTTTGGCTGCAGTTGACCAATGGAAGAAGACCGTTTGACCAGCCCACAGACTACGTTTCGTCCCCTCACACTCTCACATTTGCTCTCCTCCTGCTGCCACCGCTACCCTCGCTTACGGCGCAATACGCTCTGACGCCTCGAATTGCCATTCCCAACATGGCAGTAATGTAGGTACAATATAATGGAGGAAATCGTAGAAACCATCCATATTTCTCAAACTGGTCCAACTGATTTTTAGAAGAAAAAGCAATAAAATTCACAAAGTCTGTCGACCACGAAAAAGTTATTTAACCAACTAGTGTATTAATCGCCCTTTGATATACGAGTTGGTTACAACATTTTTCCGTCGACTATATTTCTCATTGCTCCTGCAATGAAGAAAACTTGGTTCGCGAATTCATCATTCATCCGGAAACTACTAAGAATCACCCAGTAGCCTTTTGTTACTGACATTAGTGACATTTGACATTAAAATCGTTTCAGAAACTTGATGGAAAGGCGAACCCGTTAACGGAAAATCTTGGATGAAATCCAAATTTTCGATTCCGTAAGTTATAGCATAAACAATGAATGCACGCGATGTATGTTTGGTTGCCTATAAAACAATCGTGCATTAATAGACACATGGATCAGGGGTTATTAATGAACGATTCCATAAACATTGCATTTACTCGTTAATACGAGGTCGACGGAAAATATTTTTTATCTACATCTAATGATATAGTCTTTATTGTGATGAATCGAGTAATAAGAGTATAATAATGACAGTAGGATGGCGTTATAATCCGACATCCTATCGTATTGTCAAATTCAACTAGGTAGGTATTCGTTCTATATACTATTTCTACTAAAGCACGCACCACTATATACTACTACTGTTTGTGAAATATATGCAAATTCATCCTCACACCTCACCTCACATGGTTCTCATATAGTTTTAATCACCTTGATTCTACAAATATTCGGAAAAATGAGAATTCACTGTCCTTCATGCTCAACAGTGACTACCATCATGAGTAACCATAACTATAAAATAGGACTTGACACTTGACAGTTGCAGACTGGTTCACACTTATGTGCGGGCAATTCGAATAGAATAGTACAGACCAATCAGAACCATGGAACTTCATCAGGTGCGTTTTGTTGATAACCTGTGGAATAGAATAGAATGGTTGTGCAAGAAAGCGGAATTAACCCAAATAGTAGAACACAATGATTGTTCAAGAAAACGGAAATTTCATGTTGATGGTGACCTGACTTTTTTCCTCATGTGCATTCTTTGCATAGATTCAACGACGAGGAGAAATACTGTAGGTTTTTGAAAATGATATTTTATTGAATATCCGAATCCTCAATGGAAAAATCCTTCTGGCAGCGACATAATTCTTGCGTCCAATTTAATAACAAATACCATATACACAGTAAAAAAAAATAGAGTGAAATTTAACACTATACCTGTTCCCAGGAGGACCACTAAGCTTTAGAGTGAATGATTTAACTCTATAGTTTAGTATATTATAGTGTGATTTTTTCAATTCAATTAGTGTAAATTTTCAATGCAAGCACATTGAAACTTACTCTATTTATTTCTCTGAATATATTGAATAAACACAAAAATAGAGTTGAAAGAAACAATTTCGAGAGCAGTGAATATTCCAGTCAAGACCCAAGCTAGTGTCAATATCATCACTTCAGAGTGAAATTCAATAAACGAATATTACATAGTTACAAAAGTTTAGAGTTGTAATATAATAGTAGAGAATAGATTCCACACTATAAACAGTGTCGGATCCACCGGAAATTGATTGAATTATCTACTCTACGTGGATGTCAAATTGCTCCTGATGCATTGTTCAAATTGACACTACTATTTGTTCAGGTGCTAATAAGGAGTTATCATTTATTCATCATTTCAGATTGATATAGAACACTAGTTGAGTAAACTAGTCACTACTTCCTGTTGAGATTTCCTCCAAGTTAAATTAACCATTCTTTCACATGTCACAGTATTTATAGGCCCCCGACAGACGTTCAGCAGCGAAGTCTCCGCAGCACCACCTTTATGCAGTGGTGAGAATTGACGGATGAGAAGTAGTGTGACTTTATAATATTTTAATCGTTCGATATTTGAAAAATGACTCGAGTTCCACTAGACTAATTAGTTAACCTATATCTGTTTCATAAATCGTTCGAAATAATAATTCGAAACGGAAAAAACGGAAAATAACTGAGATAGGTATAAGGAAATACGTTCATAACTGAATGTTGAAAAAAATTTCTCACTACGCTGGTATAGTAAAAAACTACTTGAAGCTAATATCATGATCATTATATCATCGACACTATAATCTGTATTACTTATTTCACTCTCTAGTAGACTGAACGATCTGAAACTGTATAGATTGATATTTCATCGTATATAGATTGAATTGAACAATGATAGAGTGTCAATTCAATCGACAAGAGAGGAATATTCAAGTTCACTATAGTGTCAGTAAACACTAGTATGAATTCAATCACAATTGTTTGTGAATTGAGTTATATGAATTGATATTTTATTGAAATTACAGGAATATAGAGTGAATTCCATACGAGAATTGTGAAAATTCAATCTAGAATCAGTTTCAAAGGAGATAATCTGCGAGAAGTGTAGTAATAGAGTTGATTGCAGTATTAGAGTGAGTTTGTCAGAGTATTTTAACTCTGAAAACATACTCTACGGATTTCACTCGAAGCGGTTTTTTACTGTGTATGTACCTTCGTAATATAAATTTTCACTATCTTCACTCACTAGCTGTTAGGTGAGAAAATCAGAAAATCAGAAACCTCATCAATTAACATTCATTACCGCCATTTTGTTCGATTTCTCTTCTGGTCATCTTATTCCGTCGTCCTGTTCGATCGAAATATATCGAGCAGCCAGAGCGACTTACTTCTGAAATTGTTGGCGCGAATTCATGGGTTGCGTGCAAGAACTGTCAGATGACCGACAACACAACGTCACTTTTTTTATTTGTTTACAAGTGATTGAAATAGTTTTCCACAATTATTTTGGCATATGAATCGTATTTTTCCGCTATTCATCAATTCGCTCATGCCATCACATTGTGCTGTTGTACAATGCACAAACACTGCAGCAGAAGATGAAGGAATCCGGATGGTACATTATGATTTAAAAGTAAGTACCTACTATAGTCACTCACATATAGTTTTCATTTTTGAAATTTGGTTATTCCTCTGATTTCTCATCGGAATTCCTTCTGCAATAAGAGCTAAGAAAAATTTCTAGAATAATGCAAAAAGATTGGATTCATGCAATCTATCGGGAGGACTATGGTCTGACATGCTGACGATCGTGTGTGTTATAGACATTTTCAATCTATTAGCAGTATTAGCTTGTATTGCAGAAGTGGCAGAAGACAGAAGGAATTTCAATAAGGAATGACAACATTTCATAATGATAACTATGTGAGATTACTATTTACCTGAAAAATCATATTCCCTAGTCTCTTGCTGCATTTTTTGTGCATTGTACAACATGCGAAGGCATGCTTGAATTAATGAATAACGCAAGAAACACGATTCGTATGCCAAAATATTGTGAAAAACTATTTCAACCTTTTGATTCATCCGTAAACAAATGAAAAAGTGAGGTTGTGTTTCAATAATTCACAGAAGAGTGAGGTTGTGTTTCAATATTTTGCCTCCAGGGTCGGTCATTACTCATTCTGCACGCGACCTATAGAATATGTCAAGAAAACGCATAGAATAGCTGTTACAGAACTAGGTTATAGCGTCAACAAAACGCACCTATTGTTGAAAACCAGCATATTATTATAGAGACAGGTATAGGTATAACAATTAATCATCGCGGTGGGGGAATGCTACAGCGGGAACAAGTTTATGAATACTTAATCTGCAATAGTATTATTCATTTCACAACTGAGAAGTGAAATTGCATATAATACCTGGTGAGATTGACTGGTATGTGATTGGACGACTTTTTTCCTGTTAATGAAAGTTAGATTCAACATTATTTATCATATTATCACAATCAAAATTATTGAAATAAGTTTTGAGCTGTTTGTTGATTGAAATATCTGTCAATAAGTTTTCGATGGAATTAAAATGAGTATTTCAAATCAGATTTAGTGATTTTGCAATACAATAACCTTCATTATTTCCAAAGATATATTCCTGAACTCTCAGAGTTGCTTTGATATTTGAATAGTTGTAGATAAAGTATACCTAGTATTCTACTCGCACATAATGACTATCACCCTCTCAGATGATGACAGCACTCTCCTACGCTACGCGTCATGCATCAAACTTCACACGCGGGAGGAAATGGATATTTTTCCTCCCTTGATATATAAATAACTACTAATGAGTAGGGTAACTAGTTTCGGTCACAGGCCATCATCAGACACAAAAATTGTGTATTCGGAAGTATACCTAAAAGATAACTATGGACATTGTTGAGGAGTCAAAAAATGTCAAGGAATCGATATACTAACCTTAGCAATACATATTGAGGGCAAAAATATATATAGAATGAACAGGATATAGGTAGGTAAAAATTTCACAAACTCAATCCTAAATTTAAAATAGGTTCGAAATCTGGAGAAAGTCCAGTAAAACCAGGTCAGCATCAAATTATTGAAGAACATTGGCACAATTTATCAAAAAATTCAAAAAAATTCTCTCACGTGAGATTCATCAGGTTATGCAAATTGCAAATGGAAGCAACAACCGAATTCGAAGAACCAGAAACATCATAAATCACATATAAGTAAAGTAAAACATGACAACGACAAATTTCAATAACACATGACATACAAATGAAAATTAAATTAGGTGATGACACAGAAACATGTCAACGACGAGTGACACCAGTCAATGTCGAATATGATAAAACTAACAAGGCATAAGACATTTAGGTCAGTCAAAATCGAAACAAAAAATCGCTAAATTCGCAAAACATGATTTATCTCTGATTTTTCAGCATGTTGTTTGGATCCATTGGGGTAGTGTATACCCAAGTTTGCAACTCTCAAAAAGTTGTGGAAAGAGTGTAGCACACGAAAAACTGCGAAATTCTCGGACTTTCTGCAGTTTTTGCTCCATATCTCCTAAACTATGCATTTTTCGACAAAAAATGTGATATATGTTTTTGGAGAGCATTGAATGTTCACCATTTTTGGTCTGAAGTAGGTCCAGAATTGAAATTTTCACTTTCTGACAAAAATTGCCTATATTCAAAGTACCGTATAGATTCGTTAATAACCAACCTACAGAGCTCCGTTTCGATTGTTGAAAATTTGATGCTCTTCAAAAACGAATATACCATTTTTTGTCAAAAAATGCATAGTTTTGTCGATATAGAGCAAAAACTGAAGAAAGTCCGAAAATTTCGCAGTTTTTCCTGTGCTATACACTTTTTCCATAACTTTTTGAGAGTTGCAAACTTGGGTATACACTACCCTAATGGGTCAAAACAACATACCAAAAATTCAGAGATAAATCATGTTTTGTTTATTTATTGTCGATTTTGACTGGCGTAATTGACAAACACCAAATATTTAGAAAACAATGGGAACGAGAGATTGGGAGAAAAACAACAATAGACCAATATGTGGTATAATATGTTTTGATGATAATCAATGAAATTTTGAAGTACGAAAAATCAAGGTACGTTCAAAATCTCCCCAAAACAAGTCGCTCAATTCCAACAAACAGAAATGCAACAGTTCAAATTTTACTATTTTTCATTAACTGAATTAGTCAAATTTTCATCATTTTGTTTTCTGTTTGTTCATATTTCGATGTTTGTATATCTGTCAATATGTGATATTGTTTGATTATTTTTTGATACTTTTTTTTTCATTTTGTTATTGGTACCAAATGATGAACACATTTATCAAAGGCTAACGTGGATTTTGTTTTCACTAGTGAAGACATCGTTTCGCGTGTTTTTTTTTCCTCTTGAGTAATCCATGCTAATTCAACATGAAGGAACATGCTTCTGTTTCATCAACGGAAATTTTGCGTGGACATTTTTTACTATCAATCCACGCTGATTTCGCGTGAAGAACCATATGCTTTTGTTCGTTCTCGGTGATTTATGTGCTTAGGAGGGGTTAAAGCGTCGATTTTTATCAGTAATGGACGCCAGTTTCATTTCTTTCCCTCAGCATATATAATGTTATACCACAGGTTTCATAACTTACACAAAAAAAAAGGATTTGTTGTGTCAATAAATTATTTATGCTTGAATTATTTTTGGACTCAGCAATTTTTTGTTAAATCAACCATCAGATACATGATTATTCCATCATGGCAGTAGCTTATTGTTCAAATCAAGAATGTAGTCCAATTGAATCAACAGTATTATACGAATGGTTTTCTCAAATTACAATATTATGTCGATCCAAATTAATGATGTCGATGTTGATTCAACAATGAATATTCTGATGATTTGATGGAATAATGATGATTTTGATAAGAATATATATATCTTTGATACAACATACAAGTTTTCTTATTCCGATGTAGCAATGAACTCGTTTCGAACGGATCATTTGCTTGAATAGAGTAACGAAATATGAGATATTAATAAAATATTTCGTTAATTCTACACAAGTTGAAGTTTTGCATCTAGATGGCGATCATCTCGCTGGACTGCAGATCTATGCTAGTCGACTAGTTTCCTAGTTCAGTTTATTCTATATCGATGTAGAATTTCAGAAAATTCCCGAATCAATACTGAATTTGGTTCAACAAAACAATTTGTCGAATGGAAATATACAGTTTCTCTTGAATCAACGAAATATTTCATTGAATCAACAACATACAGGGTGTCCCTAAAAGGTGCGGAAAAAAGCTACCACAAGTTCCTGAGGCGTAAATATGACGATCTAACCCAACTTCAATTTGATTTTCATTTTTTATAAATATTTTTTTTAATAATTGGTGTATTGTCACAATATTCGGCATGGGGGGGTTTTGCTGGTTCAGAAATTAGAATTTGCTATCATTTTTATTGTAAAGGCATGAGGGCGCCACTTGCGGAACCTTGCACACATTTAAAACAAAATAACTTTCTTGAGCCACCCCATATTTAATTTTCAAATGAAAATTCGGATTGTCCAACGTCTTTTACATAAAAAATGTATACGTGGTAAGAGTTGATTTGAGCAGCTGTTTTTGAGATATCTGGATTTTAAAAATTCACTTCGTAAATGGCCAGGTCTAAATTATTTCAATAATAAAAATAAAATAAAGTCAAGACAATTGCCTAACAAATAATAAAGTTCTTTTTGTCATAGCCGCAATGTATACCAACGAAGAAATGACCGATATGTTATTGGTTTTTGGATATTGCCAGGGAAATGGTTTAGAATCTTGCAGAGTATACAGTGAAATATTTCCTAATCGTCGCTTACCAAACCATAAAACCTTCGCGGCAGTTGGAAGACGTCTTCGTGAAACGGGTAGGTTTGCGCCTGTTTCTATTAATTATGGCGGTGCACGTATGGCAAGAAATCCAGAGGTTGTGGAAGAAATTTCAAATAGGATTGAAGAAAATCCTAAACTCAGCAGCAGACGATTGGGCTTAGAGCTAGGGGTATGTAAAAATACTGTGAATAGGACGACCAGAGAACATCTACTGCACCCATTTCATGTTCAACGGGTACAAGATCTTTTACCCCATGATTTTGAAGCACGCCTAGCTTTCTGCGGGTTCATCCAAGAACACAGGAATCAGGATAGGAACTTTACACGAAGAATTTTATTCCCCATGCGACTGAAGTAACCCATTATCAGCATGAGTTTAAGGTCAATGTGTGGGCAGGAATCATAGGCACTTGCATACAATTAACGTACGTAATTATTTGAATGAACAGTATTCAAATAGATGGATAGTGGAGACAATGACGCACCTGCAAATTGGCCAGCTCGGTACCCTGATTTGATATCGATGGATTATTATTTATGGGGAGCTTTGAAAACCCTTGTGTATTCTAGGCCAGTAAATACAGAAGATGATTTAAGGAGACGTATTCAAACTGAAATTGACGCTTCAAGAAATGATGACGGAATGCTCCAAAGTGTTCAATTCAACTTTTTAAAACGTATTAGTCTTTGAACACGCGAAAATGAAGGTCATTTTGAACATTTGTTAAAATCTTTTTTTTTTTTATTAAGTTGAATTGAACTTTTGTTGTCGATAAATCTCCTATTCCTAATGACTATTTTTAGTAGAGAATAAAATTACCAACACATTTATGTACCTACTTCTTTTTTTTCTATAAGTTTTTAGTGACGTTATTTCAATTTACCGCCTACGCTTCGAATGTATTCAATTTTATTATTTCAATAATTTAGACCTGGCCATTTACGAAGTGAATTTTTAAAATCCAGATATCTCAAAAACAGCTGCTCAAATCAACTCTTACCTAGTGTACATTTTTCATGTAAAAGACGTTGGACAATCCGAATTTTCATTTGAAAATCAAATATGGGGTTGCTCAAAAAAGTTATTTCGTTTTAAATGCGTGCAAGGTTCCGCAGGTGGCGCCCTCTCAACTTTACAATAAAAATGATAGCAAATTCTAATTTCTCAACCAGCAAAACCCCCCCTAGCCGAATATTGTGACAATACACCAATTATTAAAGAAAATATTCATAAAAAATGAAAATCAAATTGAACTTTTGACACTCTGTATCTCTGAAATCATCCACTTTTGGACTGAGGTAAGTTGAGTTAGATCGTCATATTTACGCCTCAGGAACGTGTGGTAGCTTTTTTTCCGCACCTTTTAGGGACACCCTGTATTTCATTGAATTAACCAAATATATTTCTTTGAATCAACCAAATATTTCATTGAATCAACTTTATATCTGATTGAATCAATATGTTGTTACATATTTTGAATCAAACAAAATGATTGTTTGAGCCAATTCAATTATCTCTTCAAAAACAATTTATGGATGTGCTTGATTGAATAAGATCCAGAGTTCATGCAAGACATATTATATTTACTTAATTCAAACTTCAAATTCGCTCTGAAACAAGATTGAGATTTACTCATTGCGAGATTATATTATTCTGTTGTACATATTATATATGACACTTTTATTTGCTTCATTCAATTAAATTTTGCTTGATTCAACAATTCATTTTTTTCGTGACTATTTTTTCAAAGAATACATTTACTTCTCTGTTATTTTGTTTGAAAAATTGCGATACATTTATTTATCGAGTATTCATTATCAATTAATATGCTGAATTCCAAAATATTCCATTTTTCATATGGTATTGTTTCTTGATACCCGCAGTACATTGCAAGTTCTGTATAATCACAATGTGAATATTCGTTATATAATCTGTCAAACCGTCAATGAATTTTATTATGAGGATCCTACTAATTCATTGATTATTTTTCTCATTCGGGGTGATATACGCACGAAAACAAAGTTCTCCTACTTTTTGTGGAACAAGGAATAATCTACCAATAAGAATATGGAACACTTCTGGTGCTGAAGGTGACGAACCAAATACTTTTTAATACTATTTTGAATTTTTCATGGGACGCAGTAAGCTGTATAGTTTCACATTATAAAATAACATTGTGGTATTACATCCGGAAATTACGATGTATTTTTACCCAGGACTATACACATACAGATAGTGTGAAATATACCAAGGTGAAATTTCTACATTGCATCTTCACTGCACACGTAGTAATTATTCTCTATGTTTTTTCTAATATATGGTTGACGTATGTTCAAAACAAATTCGAAAAATCACGGGTGTACAAACTCAACTGTGGATCTTGTCCTAAGGTATATCGGTCAGACAGATGGTACATTTTAATCAGCGCATTCATGAACATAACATGAATTTTTTTTAAGAGAAAACAAATTCAACATACGCCAACCATATATTGAGAAAAACCAAAATTCTGATGATAATTTCGAAACTCAATCATTTTGAATCATTACAAATCAACAAACTCGCAAAAATTTTAACATTTCACTTACCGATTAATTAGACCTCCAATAGTACACCATGCACTGTTGAATTTGTTTTCTTTGTAGATAATAATAAGTACCTATTTGCTATCAACCCTTTCAAGTTGATCCAGGTACACCGTATATATTTCACTGTAGATATTGAGCCTAATTTCCGGAAATGAAGGTTTATCAAACCTGTCCACAGGTAACTGATCCTTCAGGTTGGTAAAGTAGGATATATAAAAGTTGAACAAGCCAAGTTTAGATTAGTTCATTGTACCAGTATAGGTATCACCTGACGAAGCTACTGTGTTCAGCGAAACATGTCGTGTGTTTGAGAATTTTGGGGAAATCTTATCGTTTGTGAAGTTTTTACATTAACTACCATGATGATGTTAAAGTGAGGAATTGGCTTATAGTAGTTGCATTCTGTACTGGAATTATTATTATACTAATTATTTCTATGTGCCTATTTTCCAAATACAATCACCAGATTATTATTTATTGTTTCTCAATAGATTTATGAACGCTATGAACTCAATCACGCCTTTGTGATTCAATCTCCAATAAATTAGTTTTTTTCTGAATTGACTCCTCATCATGATATTCAAATCAAATCAAATCAAAATGAAATCAAAACTCAGCTTTATTGATGTCCAAGAAACATTCTTTCTATTGACAAAGCGTGAAACTAGCAAGTGGATGGATCCACTATGTCCAATCATTTGTACAAAGATATAAAAGATATGAACATAAAATATAGTTAATAAATAACACAAATACAATGGTATAAAACAACTACAAAAAAGCCCTAGAAGCATAAAATTTATATCACATACAACGCCAACGAGGTACCTAACATAATAGTTCAAAAATCAAGAAATAAATTATACTTGACTTCAAAACTTTTCGTTGTAATATTTCTGCAGGTCATGTATACGCTTTTTGAATAAGGAATTTTTTAACCTCCTTTCTGAATTTTTTTATGCAGCCAGTTCCTTTGGATTGTTTTGGCAAGTGATTGTAGATTTTTTTGCTTTTATATATAATGGAATTTTTTGTTCGAGTCATCTTCGGTGTCCAGTGGTTTTCATATTATGAATGATGCCAAAAATAATATTAGTCTCAGAAAAAAAAAACATAATTGATTCGAAATACCAGTATATAGTGATGTTTGTGATCGCATGATTATATTTATTGACACAAAGATAGGAGTATCGTAAAACATCGCTCCTTCTCATGTGTAAAATGTGTGAAATAAAACTTCAGAAAATGATCATTTAGTTGATTGCTTAACTGAATCGAATGCTTGAAACTGAAATATCTACTTTAATCAGCTCTGTACGTTCGCTAATCGGATTAAAAAATATTATCATATCCATAAATTCATTAATTATAGCAAGTGCAAGTCCCACCTCGAAAACACAATATCTACATTAGATAATGCACGTTATATAGTGAACTCCTAAATGGAGAAAAATTCACTCACGCATATTTCCAGAAGTAAATCATTATCATTACTCAATTTTGCATTCATTATTCGAGTTACATTATATCTGTATTGTGGTGGTGCATTATTGTAGCGGTGAATGTAATGAAATCAGCAATACTCAGGATTTCCCATGCAGTACCATAGTATTTCCTGGTTCTTTATTTGGTGATTTTGAGGCAAACCAAATGAAGACCGATACGTTTCTGACTATAGGATATTCTTATTGCACTCCTTCATCGCACAAGCAAGTGATTACAATGATGTATCACACGATTAGTCGAATCTTCCCTGTTGATCAAAATTGGCAAAAAAACATTTTTGCGAAGAGTTCTTTGGAAGGAACACCAACAGTTTTGTTTTACGAACTGAATTTTGACAGTTCATTTGAATATGAGAACAGAACTGTTGAATCCTCAAGCTACTATGGAAGATTTGATTTTCAGAACTGTACCGATCGATATTGATAAGCTGAGAAGAACCATAATCAGCACATTCAGGACTGAGATAAGAAGACGGGGGTCATCTCGCGAGCAATTCAGAATCTGAGGAAACGCGTAGAATTGTGTTTGGACTTTTGTTTTGTTTTGCGAAGAAAAAACTTCTAGCTCATTACGTCGTTCCTAATTCGAAATAATAGTTTTCAAGTAGATGAGATTGACGAAAATGTGAACGTTCCAGATCCAAATTCGAATAAACTGTCGACATTCAGCTTGTTAGAGAAAACTGTTGGCCAAAGCACTCTTCGCAAAAGTGTTTTTTTCCTAATTTTGGTCAAAAAGAAAGATTCGATCATATCGTGTGATACATCATTGTAATGAAAAACAGCTGTTCAAAAATGTAAAAATCCAAAATGGGCCCATAAGAAGAAACAAAGTTGTGTGTTGTATCTTTGGCGTCAAGAACGTCGTGGAAAATACAATGACAGATTCGGATTCCTTGTGAAAAAGTGCCTCGAGAATGTCCCAGTAAGGAACGTCTAGGTCTTTTGGTTCCCGCTTTTGTTTTCTTTCAATAATTCAAAAACTGAAAATGACACATAGAATTTTCTTGCAGATGAATTTTCAGCATGAAAATGCGCAACTTTGCCCTAATTCAACCGACCTTGTATCTCTTATAATAACTGAGATCCCCATGGTGGAGCTCGAAAAATGGACTCCCTGTATATTTGTATATAAATTCAGAAAACTATGTATATGTAATTTTTTGATTATCACCTATACTCTTTTCTGCAATATCGAGTTACTAAGCAATTGCGCTGAATGTGACAAATCAATCGATTGATTGAATGTCGTGAAATAGTATATAATAGTATAGGGATGCAAACACACGAGTGAGAAAAGTGCTTTTCCCCTCGCTTTTCCCCACATGTTGCACACTATACTTTTTCTACAACTGATGCACTTATTCGAAGAATCCGAGTAATGTAGCTTATTGGTATTCATTTTATAATGTGACACTATATGCCACATTGAATATTGTGACCAAAGAGTAGACGCCTTTCCTAGTTCCTCAAAGTATTTCAAAAAGTACACTTTCCGAAAAAGATTATATTTCTGTATTTTCTATATTCCATAAATTTTGCGTTATTGCCAATTCATACTTTTTTCATGAAATTTCCGTGAACATATAACTTTCGCAGCTTCTTCCATTATCTCTGTCGGTGTATTTATCAAAATTGTCACATCACGGTATATACATCATGTATATGAATTGTTCGAATGAAAAAGCACTATTGGTACTTCCCTAAAGAATTTAAAAAACTTCTTCTGACAGTTATGACAAGTATTCAAAGCTGAACAGCAGCCAAATTTTGGTCGATTTTTGTTGATTCTCCATGGATATGTATGTGGTGCTGGCAAAGTGCCGTGAGAAAAAAATATTTCTCACAGTATGAGCAATACATAATTTTGAAACTAAGTCAGCTATGAGAAAAGCACTACTTTTCATAGCAGTGGTAGAAAAAATTTGATTTTCGAATCGGATTATTCGTATGTATACAGTGTGTCCAGCTTTCAACGCTTTTGCGTTAAATCTCAGTTATCTTTGAAGATAGAACCTTGCGGTTTTTGCGAGGGTTTTTGCGGTCCTGTGTCACTTTCTTGTGGAACTCAAGATGGCCTTATGAGATTTTGCATAACTGCTTCCGTTTATGAGATACAGGGCGATTTTGAATAAAATTTATTCTCTTCGAACACCCTCTATATCTACGAAGTTTCTTAGCGAAAATAAGAAATTGGAATCTCGTTTCATAGATAATTTTACGCAGAATCAAGTGGCGCACTCAATTTTTTTTTTCGGGGTACGGTTTTGCAAATACGACTCAAACTTGATGATTTTTCAAATGGAACACTCTGTATTTTATAACCTCATCAAATCTTCCATTATTTTCCCTTCGGAATAATTTATGATGTATAGATTTGGAAGTTTCAAAAATGCTCAAAAATCACAAACACATTGAATTTTAATAGTGGGATTCGGATTTTCATTTATGAATAGTTCCAATTTGAGGAATATTTCTATCAATTTTACATGAAGAGAACAAAAATAATATCAACACTTATTGATAACAAAACACAAATGTTAGGTAACTGAAAGCAACAAATAAATATAGTAGCAAAAACTTCTTAATATAGAATAATCACCTGATTTATTATTCACTAAAACAATTGAATTTCGGAATTCTTCCGTAACTCATCCATTGAATTATTCAAATCGATATCCATTTTCATTGAGACATATTGAGAAATTGTGTCAATTGTTTCTTAATACAGTAAGAGGCACAACAATCTTGAAGAACTTCCTGCAACAACAGAGGTAGTTTTCCAGAAATTACATGCAAAGACATCCTTCAATGATTTTGAATGTGCATAAGACGTATTGGGAAAGTGTGTTAGGAAAAATGGATATCAATTTGAACAATTCAATGAATAAGTTACTGAATAATTTCTAAATTCAATTTGTTCAGTGAATATTTAATCAGGTGCTTATACTAAATTATGAATTTTTTATTGCTTTTTATTTGTTGCTATCAGGTAACTAATAAGTTCTGTGTTTTGTTAGTTAATCGGTGTTGGTATTGTTTTTGTCCTCTCCATGGAAAAATCAATGGAAATATTTTGTCAAATAAAACTTTCCTACATAAAAAATCCATTCAATCCGTTTAAAATTCTATGGTTTAATGATTTTGGAGCATTTTTGGAATTTTCATACCTATACATAATATATAATTTCGAAGGAAAAGAATAGGTAATTTGATGAGCTGATGAAACACAGGGTGTTCCATTTAAAAAATCATGAGTTCTTCAAAACTATACTTCGAAAAAAAAAATTGAGTGCGCCACTTGATTATGCGTAAAATTCTTTATGGGTTTATATTTCAATTTGACATTTTCGCGAAGAAACTTTGTAGATATAGATAGGGTCCAAATAAAGGTATACATTTACAAAATCGCCCTGTATCTCAAAAACGAAAACAGTTGTGCGATATCTGATTAGGCCATCTTGAGTTCCACAAAGAAGTGGCACAGGACCGCATAAACTGCAAGGTTATATCTCCAAAGATAAGCATCGAAAACTGGACACACTGTACATACATATTCAGTACCACGGCGTATATTTTGTTGTTCAGTTTGATATACTCCAATGGATAGCGTCCCTATAAATAACTACGATTTCTCACTCCGAAATATCATACATTTTTGTTAATAATGTATTTTTCTATCTTTCCAGGATTGGAAGCGCAGGTACAAGACTCCTCCAAGGATCTCTACTGGTTTTGAAAACCGCAGGGCATTGTGAATACCATCGAAAAAGTGAGACGTGATTTTAAGTGTAATATAAAGTACAAACTCTATTATTAAATAATAAGTACTGCAGTACTCAAAAATACTTTAAAACCTTTATTTAATAAGTGAATGTTCCTTACGTATTGATGATTATGTAAATATTATGGACTGTCTGATATTAGGAATTAAAGAAATGAACATATTCAATAACTGAATCGATGTTTTATTCTGTCTATACAGGGTGTTGCGAAATTCGACCGACAACGCTTGAAAGGTGATAGCCCTCGTGATTTCATAATCACTGATGTGATAGGGACATACGGTCTCCAAGTGTTCAGTTCTCGAGATACAGGGCGTTGAAGGTTAGAAATTAAAATAGTTTTTTCGCAATATCAAGAAAAATTTAATATAATGCATTCAAATTCGGCATATGGTTTCATTTTTCAATGGTTCATTTTCTGACCAGAAAGACATTCCGAGAATTTCATCCAGAGGTGCGCTACCGGGGGTTGTGATAACTTTTCCTCCCATATTTTCTACGCCACTGATGAAATTCCGATTATTTCCAATTTCTCGAATTGATTGTTCAATTATATTGAGGACATGCATCACCTCCAAGTGAGCAAAAATGAACAGTTATCGAGAAGATATTCGAACCAAATGGAAGTTGAAATGGAATAGCTATTTTTGTTCAGCTACAGAATGAAATCTCAGTAGTATCTAATTCACTCAACACCAGAAAAATATTTTCGCAATTCTCTACTACTGAAAATGATGAAATATTACTTCGCAATCTTTCATTTTGGGTCGAATATCTCGAAAACTGTTCATTTCAGCTCAGTTGAAGGTGGTGCATTTCTTGAACAAAATTGAACAATGAATTCGAGGTATTGGAAATAATCGAAATTCAATCAGTGGTGTAGAAAATATAGGAAGAAAAGTTACCACAACCCCCTGTAGGGCACCACGGGATGAAATGTCCGGAATGGCTTTCTGGTCAAAAAATGACCCATTCAAAGATGAAACCATATACCAAATTTGAATGCGTTACATTCAATTATTCCCGAGATATTGCGAAACAACTATTTTTATTTCTTAACTTCACGCCCTGTATCTCGAGAACTGAACATTTGAAGGCCGTATGTCCCTATCTCAGTGTTTATGAGATCACGAGGGCTATCACCTGTCAAGCGTTGTCGGTCGAATTGCGCAACACTCTGTATATGAAAGATAACTGACTAAACTGTTATTCGAATGAACTGCAGAAAGCATCACAGTTCTACACTCATTTTTAAAATTGCAATCATTTCAATGATAAAGTTAAATTATTTTGAAGAAAATGGCTCTGGTACGAAACAGCGCTGGACGAAACAGCGCTGGAAGAAACAGCGCTCGGTCAAAACAGCGCTGGACGAAACGGCGTTCGTCACGTCAATAACAAATATCATTCTGTCATTGATTATTGCAACCATTGTCATTACGGATGAGAAATGGAATTCCTGAAATCTCAAAAAGGAAAAGATTTGGTTGTTTTCGAAGGATATTCTTATCGAAGAGATAAAATCAATGACACGTCAGAGACATGGCGTTGTGTCAAAGCTTCATGCAAAGGGAGACTGTATGTGAGTAATGGTAAGCCAAAACCAACAACGACACACAATCACGCACCGAGTCCATCCGAATCAGAAAATACCAAAATAAAAGGAGCAATGCGGAGCATGGCGAAAGAAACGAATGAAAGGCCGAGGCATATTTTCCAAGCTGCTACTTGTGGAGTTTCATCAGAGGCTTCAGTCCTTCTGCCATCGTATGATGCCGCTAGAAAAATAGTGAGTCGACAACGAAATAAGGAAAATGCTACATCATCCCATTGTAATAGTGTCCATGATGTGACAATTGCGGATGCCTACAAAGTCACAGAAAAAGGGGAACACTTCCTTCTTTGGGATTCTGGCTCAGAATAATCGAACAGGATCATAATGTTTGGAACACGGGGAAATCTGTCAGTTATGAATGAGCATAAGCATTGGTGTATGGATGGCACTTTCAAGGTTACTCCATTTTTTTTTATCAAGTTTTTACTATTCATGTTCTCATCGATGAAAAGGCCGTTCCCGTCATATATTGTCTTATGTGCAACAAGCAAGAAGAATCTTACCGAAGAATTTTTTCCAAGTTGACAGCCCTTGAACCAAATCTGAAACCGATCACGATCTTGGCTGATTTTGAACTTGCATCGATGAATGCAGCCAAAACAATATTTCAGGATGTGAAAATCATTGGATGTTCATTCCATCTCTCCCAGAATATGTGGAGGAAAATTCAACATTTTCAATTGACTGAATTGTACAAAGCTAATGAATATTTCAGGCTCCAAATAAAAATGATATTAGCTTTGAGTTATGTTCCGGAGAATGATATAGAGAGAGCTTTTGAGATCATAGTTGCCAATGCACCTGTGGAAATGGCTCCGATAATAGAATACTGGGAAAAAAATTATATAGGACGAAAAATTATGAAACAATCATCAAGATTTCCAATTTCGACTTGGAATATGTTTGATAGAGTAAAAAACATTTTACCCAGAACCAACAATTCATTGGAAGCTTGGCATAACTCCTTCCAAAAAACGATCGATTGTCACCATCCTTCCATTGCTAAGTTTATGGATCATTTGAAGAGGGAGCAAAACCAAGCCGAAATTTTTATCAGCAGGTTCAAAAGTGGCTTCAGGCACGTTGTGAATCATAGCAATAAGTATTATCAATTGAATAAAAGGTTGAGAGTACTGGTTATGAATTACACATTTGACAACATTGAGGATTATGTGAAATCTGTTGCATTGAATATGAGTTTGTATTATAGAAATTGTTCTAACTTGGAGAATTGTCAATTAATGAGTATCTTGCTATGAAACGCCGTTTCGTCCAGCGCTGTTTTGACCGAGCGCTGTTTCTTCCAGCGCTGTATCGTCCAGCGCGGTTCTGACCGAGCGCTGTTCTGACCGCGCTGTTTTGACCAGCGCTGTTTCGTCCAGCGCTGTTTCGTACCAGAGCCGAAGAGAATATATCGGATATATCACTTCTAGATCATTAGAGACAAAATTATGTCTGGATATAAACTGTCACAAAATAATGTAAACTACTACTCCCCATAAGAACGTAAATCATTATACCATACTTCATAGAATGATATTTTATCGGAATTGAATTCTGACGGCACAGTGATTCATGAAAACCGTATTATATGAAAAAGACAATTCATCAGAACCGTATTTCGTCGCTTCAGTATTCTGTCAGAATCGTATTTTGTCGCAATGGTAGTAAATCATAACCGTAAATCGCCATGATGATAAATCATCAGAACTGTATTTTTACAGAACTGTTAATCATCAGAACTGTGTTTCATAGGAACTGTAATTCATCGCTACCGTATTTCATCAGCACATCAATGTATCATAATCGTATTCTAAAAGAACGCTATTGCATCAGAAGTGTATTATGTAGCGACGTTATATCATCAAGATCGTAAATCATCGAGAAATAGAAAAATAAAGTGCTTTCTGAGTCCGAATAAGATGAATTGATGACAAATTTCATGCGCATACAGGGTGAGTGAAAAGAATATGAACTGATCACAAATTTCAAAATCATCAGATTTATTTCCTAATTTTGAAGTTGATAGTTCCTATCACCGTATATCCTGAACTTTATCCGTTCTGTTATATAGGGTGACCGAAATTATATTACGATTTGAATTTTTGGTAGGCTATAGTCAGCAGAATCAGTTACCTATATGTAATGACATTTATTTGAATTTTTTCGACCAATGGAGTACTTACGGTCGCATATGACCAAATTATTCTTTATATCACCATTTTTAGACATTTAGACAGAATTAATCAACATTAGTTAGGCTGTTTACATCATGCACACATATTTCATGAACCTGAACTTCCAAGTTACCACGATATATGCGAAGAACTAAATACTTTACATTCCCATTCAGCATAATGAATATATGTCAGTTGTCACTTTTTTTGATTAGGTTCGAATAAAATGTTTTTGTTTCTACCTGATTCTTCGTTCATCGTTCGATGACTCACTTTATATTATACCCACACCTTCCAAATTATTTGTTCTTCAATACTTCAACTGACGCAGTCACAAAAGCCTTTTGAGTTCTCATGAGCTTGGACAACACCACATTGAAAAAAAAAAAATTGGCCATTACTGAAAATATAGTAGCTACGGCATAAAAAATATAGTACGATAGGGGACAGCAAGGAGATGTTGTTGCTGCAACTAATTTTGATTCTTTGGAAACACTTATTCATACCAAATGGAAAGCTTAGTTGTTTTATTCACAAGGTTTTTGCGGTTACTAATTGTCCTTAGTAAGGAATAATACTATATATTCTATTAGTCACAATTAGGATACTAAGTTAGGGTTGCCACTATTATAGTTATTGAAGCAGATCGATGGTATTTGTATCAAACGAATGAATTGAATGTCTCAACAAATAATGTAGTTATCCGTTCAAATAGTTTTTGTTGCAATAAATAGGTAATGAGTTCAAAATATACAGGTTCTCTGATTATATTCGAACCCCTAGAAGAGCCCTTATTCTTAGCCTCTTCGGACCCAGCACCACTAGATGGACATTATAATCTGGATAAAAATCAGTTTTCGTTACTCATGTGTATCCAATGAAGGACCCTGTGTAGCTGTGATTACAAATTTTCCAATACATTTTTCGAAAATTAACGTATCATGATGTGATACCTTGGGTGTGGTACAAGTTATGGAATAATTCGATGCTATTAGGAAATACAACTTTCTGGATTCGTTACACAGGTCGGGTGGGTATCGGTATGGTATGAGAAACAACAGGAATGAAATTAATCTATAAACAGGATGAATAATAATGGCGCAAAATATTATACAAACTCACATGTGCAACAGAAAATCACTATAGGTACATTATTTTACACTGGCTTTGAATGAAATATGAGAGTACCAGGAAATCAGAAAGAGATGGTAGAGTAGCGATCCCTTAGCTGTCTTCTGTATTTATACCTTTCATCGACCTCCGTCCAAGGACAGCTCAAACCTAGATTCTTATTGGTTGGAATCCTCAACTATGCCTGCAGGAACTATCATCCGAAAGCACATGTTCCTAAACTCACAAGGATGCGGAAAAAATGATATTTGACCCTAAATGGACACAGGAACAGAATCTACTACCCTTGCTTATGCTACTGAATGAATTTGACTGGAAAATATCCAATAACAAAGAAGTTATGACCAGGTCAACATCCATCATTTCAACTGATGAATAGTTCATCCAAATTTCATATCATAAGCAAAGGGTTGAAAAATATTGAAGTCATTAGGGTTGTAATCATGTTTATCAGAGTTTACTATTGGGAAAAGCTTTGGAAAGTCAGGAATCAATGAATTACTCAGCTCTCTCAGGAACCTGGTCAAAAACACTTCATTACAACTCGAACCAAGTTCTGAAGAAAATTTGTGAGTAGTTTTGTTCTGAAGATTTTGTTAGCCACAATGTCACGATTTGTTTTTCAGTATAACGTTACTTTCTTGATCACACCTTGATTCATTATACAGGGACATGATTCACTTATTTCCTGAAAATTAAGTTGGTGATAGATTTTCGACGAATACTAGAATATCTACCACCAATTAGAGGTTTTGAGAAGCTACAGTAAAGTGCATCAGGACGATACAAAATTTTCACAGTAAAATCTTCGTAAGTATGTCAGAAAGTCTCCTATCATTTCGACCATATCTTTCTCTCGCTATCTTTGATTAAAAATTGCAGGCAGATACAAAGTGGCGTCAAAAATTCTCTTCAATATCCTGTAATTATTCAATGGTCTTCTGCTGAAGAATTTAATGAATCATGTTGAACGAAAACTCATCGAAAACGTAGATAAAATGCAGAAAACGGAAAATTGTGAAAAATCACCAAATAAACACGAAAGCTGACAGATGACATTCAGTAATGCGCAGACTCGCCAAGAGGCAATCGCCGCCATATTGGTTCCCCTTGCTAGAACAAAATCATAAAACAGTTTTTTCCTTCTCCTCTGTGTTTTAGTTCTGTGTACTGGACATTAAAACAGAACTTGGAAATCAGTACCCCCAATAGAATGAAACTGTGAGTGTGAAACCATTTTTTCATAAAATCAATTGTTTCACAGATATTCGAGAAAAACAAAAGTACAAGATCTCAGTTTTTCACAAATAACTCAAGAATGACTAAAGTTAGCCTGGGTTTCTCGATAGATTCTGATTCAACAATAAATTTGTTACAACTACTGTCAGTCATCCACAGTTACTGCAAGCTCTCGAAGACATTGGGACAAGAGGTAACGCATTGAGTCTGATGAGGAGCTACATATCTAACAGAAAAGAATTCGTAAAAATAAAAAAATAGTGTTAGTGATGCTTTCGAAATTAAGTTTGGAGTGCCACAAGGTACGGTTTTGGGTCCCTAATTGTTCATAATTTATATGAATAATCTACTAAAATTAGACAGCTGTGGACAGCCAATAGTTGGAAAGACCTCAAACATATGGCGGAAAACGATCTGAAAGTTATAAAAAATTGGATGGACTATAACTCATTGACAATAAATTTTGAGAAAACTAAATATGTCACATTCACATGCGTCAATAGAAATTTGCCGGACTACGTTACTCTGACCATTTATAGCTCCCATGATATTAAAAGAACAGAAAACGTCAAATATTTAGGCATCATCGTCGATAATCATTTGAGATGGGATAAGCATATAGAAAATATCACGACAAATCTCAGATGCTTGATGTATAAATTTAAAATTCTTAGAACCATATTACTAATAAACTTAAAATGGTCTACCATGCATTATAGTTGGATCTCGATTGAACTATGGCATCAGAGGATGGGGTGGTGCAATGAATATACACTTGAAAAAATTACAATATACAAAAAAAAATCCTCAAAATAATTTTATGGAAACCATACAATCATCCGTCTGATGAACTTTCCAATGAAGCTCAGGTATTCGATATTAAACAATTATTTTATCGGTCTATTGTGGATTATCAATTCAAAAATAAAACAGAACTTCAAACTATTACACATGACATAACACAAGGAAACATAACTTGCATTATAAAACACCATTTTGCTCAAAAACAGTTGGCCAACGTAGTTTTGCTTGCTTAGCACCTAGAATGTATCAAATCCTACCGAAGGAACTAAGAGAACTTGAAAACATATATCAATTCAAGAAAAAGTTGAACAAATTTGTTGCAATATATCCCAGAAATGAACTCGTCAAAATGTTAGATATGCAATTATATGTATGATTAATGAAGGAAATAAATAATATCATTTTGATTTTCTACAATATATGCACATGCAAATGTATCATTATTGAGTTTGTTGTTGTTATTAGTATCATTGTTATTATTATTTTTAGTACTTGCTCTATATGATTTATGTATATTTTATCATAAGTCATTATTCCATCTATATACATCATCATTTATTTATTATCTATTTGTTAATTAATTATATGTAGCGATATTATAAGCTTATCTTCAACTGTTTCTATAATCAAAACAAATTGGATGAATCATACACCTCACGCACAGGCTATTGCCTTAGTGAGCTATCACGGTTTATTGAATCTTATTGATTTGTGAAAGTGTTTTTTATATACATATATATTACTGTACTGTATCGGTATTGAATATCTAACAATATATCTGTTTAATTTAGTTTTATGATCTCAATAAACTTCTATTATTATTATTATTATTAACTCTGCAAATTTGACCGTTTTTCTATCTCTCATATAGGTAGTTACTGAGATCCCAATGGTGAAGATCGAATTTGGGACACACTGAATGATGCATGAAAAAACAATTACTCTCCTGGCTATATTATTATAATATTATATTATATTATACTTTTACTATTTCCGCCATGCATAGATATTTTATCGCCTTTTCACCATCCATCTTCTGCGCTGTAGGCTGTATATAGTGAGTAGTGACTTATAGGAATATTTTGTTAGGTAGCGTAGTTTTGATTAATGCATTTCAACTACGCCCTCATAGTGATCAAGTGGGTGCCATATGTGGCACAAAGGTAAATCATACGGTGCGAAGATCTAGAAGACAGGATGGACCATCGAGAAAGTTGAGGACCTAATTAACACGCGCCGCCATATGTGGACTAATGGGTTTATGGGAAAAGCAACATCAATTCGTTATATAGATTTGGAGAAAATTATGTAAACACATGATAATAGTTATTTCGGCATCTTACAAAGAAGATAATTATATGAATCTACTCACTGCATCGAAAGTAAGCGTCTGCTCCCGCATTTAATTGCACAAACCTATCGATTTACTCCCACGCGGGAGTAAACAGAATTTTACCTCCCGCGGGAGGTGAAATGAATCGGCCGCAGCTTGCTTTCTTGGTAGAGAGATACGTATAAGATCTGTGCTACCCAAGTACCTAATCAGTGTCTTCTTCATCACTACTATGAAAAAAATAACAATTTCCTTTCGAAACTCCAATACACTCATACACTTCCTCATTTTTCAAACTCACTCAATCGAAAGTCGAAACTTTAAATAAAATGCAATATCACAATAGGTAAACAAATTCAATATGACAGAAGTGTCAAATTGATTCTCGTTCAGATTCAAATTTACTGTCAATAATTTTCCATGACAATACTCTGTGAGCGCATATTACACTTTTGCCCCAAAATGTCACTGCGTTTAAAAAGAATTTTCCTATCAGAGAGCCTGAAAGAAAAATTCACCAGCTTGTCAGTGACAATTTGTATTGAGAAAGGTTGAGAAAAGAGAAATAAAGGTATATGGAAAAAATATCGAATTTTTACTCATCTTTGGACGTTTCGGTAACAGATCTCCTCATTTTCAACATAAAATAGTAATTTACGTAACAAGTCCAGAAAATACTGTTTTTTTATGGACGAGTAGACAAAATTCTAGGTCGAGCCGTAGGCGAGTTCTGCAAGTCTGTGAGTCCAAAAAAACTGTTTCTGGACGAGTTGCGTACACTATTTGTTCGGCAACCATGTAGAATGACAAATCAATGAGACAGATTTCCATATTATATTTCTTTGTAGAATACAATTTCTTCTTTATTAATTCCCATTTGTATCAAATACTGAAATTTGAACAGAATACCTATATAAGTACTTACTGTTACATTGGAAATTTCATATGGACATTTTCAAACTCAATATCGCAGCTGCTTTCGATAGTTTATTGCGATAATAGAAACCAAACTTTCAAAAATCGAAATGTCAACTAATTTCATGTCAAATAGCTGTCACCCGATATTTCGTTGCTATGGTAATTATCATCAGCATTTATCAAAACCATATCTACCAAGATTTTCATGGTCACGTGAGAACAACGATGTGATACTTCCCGGACTAGGCCGGAAAAATGCTACTTTCTCAAAGGAAAAGCGTCCGGGAAGTCAGCACATTCCGGACGGTAGCCGAAAAAATGGATTTTTATATGGCAAATTCATATTTTTCTGGACACTTCTCAGTTCTCAGAGACAATTGGTGACGTTGGCAATCAAATGAATTACATGATGATTTCATTAATTGTCTTGAATTTACCATTTTCATTTTCAGATTTCAATGAATACCGCATGTTCTATCTATATCAACTGAACAGAAAGCAATGCTATTGTCTCGGATCAGGAGAATATCTAATCAACTAATCTGATTTGCAGAACAAACTATCACCGCTACGACACCTGTCGCGCAGCATTAGTAAGAAAAGGTATCGTTAGAACGGTTTATTTAAAATTACCGCCCTTTGATTTTGCTGCTTGTTTTTTCTGCTCACATTCGTTACATATAGTTGGCGCGCCCTTGGCTTCAAGGTGTATGGCGAATATTATCTATTCTTGATGATATTGAAGAATTATTAATAGTGTACTAGTAATACATCAAATACTCACTGCTATAACCAAAGATGCTTATATTATTGCCTGCTTTGCTTTTGCTTTCTGCATGGTACCCTGGGTACACCAGCCTGCATATACCTCCTGTCTAGCATGTCAGTTGTAGTTTTAGAACAGAGAGTAGCCAACAACGTTTCGACCTGTGGATCAGAAGCTGACTTGATCAGGTCAGACTACTTATACAGCACTTACCTGTCTTACTTGCTGTGGGACATTCCTGCTCCAAGCTGCCGTTGTCACCTATAAAAATCCTTCGAAGTGAGCTGTATCTAGTTCTCTGTTTAATTGCACTGATTCAGGATACAATGCATTGGCCTTACCAAGTATTAGCATAGTTGATTGTTTTCAGTGCCCCCTTTTCAGGGACTAAGCAAACAACGTTATCAGATGTCGAAAAATACATTGAATAATCGAACACTGGTGAACTTGGGCAATTTTCAAAAAACAAATATTCACTCACCTCATAGATTTTTGGTCGAAATACATAAATATTGGCTTTCCATTCATAATAATACTGAAGTACCTGGTGATAAGGGAAATGTTTCACAGAAATCTCTGCTATAATAGCACCCTGTTAGGGGGTTGCTCGTTCAAGCCTAAAATATATGTCAAAAGATGTCCCGCATACAAAATCATTCGACGTGTTTCGGGAAATGTTTCCACGAACTATGGGATAATAAATATACGGGGTGGTTCGTCTGAGATGGAACTCCCTGATTATAATCACAGAGCAGCAAAGAACATATTCCATAGAGCAGAGTAGAAGAAATCGTATATGTGCCGAGATCAAGTGAAATCTCTTATGAAATTAACACAGGAAAATAACAGAATACGTACAGGATGATTCATCATAAATGACCTCCCCCTTCGCCATCTAGCTCACATACTTTTGAACCGATTTCAGAATTTCAAAAATCATCTGAAATAATTTTTCTGATTTTTTCCCGCTACATAAGAATATACAGGGAACCAACGATCAACAGGATAGTAGTTGACTTTTTCAAATGAAACACTCTGTATTTCATTGCATTTTAAAATTTTCCGAAACTATTCATTACTGATCAAAAAGGCTTCCATTTCCCTTTCTCAACCTCTGATTTACTATCTACTGACATTCAATAATTGGAACAGATACCTACCAGGGTGATCAGAATTCTAAATCTTGAACCACCCTGTATTGTTTCAGTTGAATGTCAGTAGATAGTAAATCAGAAGGTGAGATAGGAACATTGAGTCATTTTGACCAATAATGAATAGTTCAGATACAGAAGAATCCTAAAATTGAAAATTTTCGAGTTTGAACACCCTATATCTCTGTAATCATTCCCGCTAGACCCCAATTTTAATGCATTGATAAAATCTGACTTCAAGGGAGAATCGGGAAATGCAATGAAATACAGTGTGCCCCATTTGAAAAAATCGACTAGAACGCTATATAGATAGAGATCGTTTGTTTCGAGCAATCTTCATTTTCTGATATAGTAGAACATAAATTCTGTAAAATCATTTCGGATGATTTTTCAAATTTTGAAATCGGTTAAGAAATAAGAGAGTTAGAGGGGGGGGACATTTATGATGCATCAGCCCCTACATCACCCTCAATCTAAACCTAAACCTAAAGGATATCACAATACCGTTACTTTTATACAAGGCAACGGAAATTCTGTATAAAATAAAAGCCTGAAAATTTCAATGATAACAATGTAATAAGAATAACCAGTAGTTGTAGAAAGGATATAGTATACCTTGTTTATCCCACGAGTACCTAAAGATTCTGTAATCGTAAGAATTGTGAAAAAAGTAATTCTAACTTAACAGGGCTCACCTTCCTCAAATATGTTGGGTTTTGTACTCCTTTGATCTGGCACAATTTCACAAATAGGTATTCTATGCGCCACAGAATCACAAAACACGATAGAGCCCTTTCAACTCTTCATCTACTACTGAAGAAATGAAAATAAAATTGCAAATGAAGAATTCACCGCGAAATGTGTCGCGCGTATTATGAGACTTTTTCGTAGTAATAATGTTTGGCGTGATTGATCCATGGTTAGGCAGCATTAATTTGGCGCCTATTTTGGAAGTTAATTTTTCGTTTCATAAAATCAACGTTTCGTGTTCGTTGGAACAATGGAGACCATTTATTATTTTCTTATATGTTTGTTGTTGATAGATCTATGACGAGAAGATTATTGCTTCAATGCTGAAAAACATTGATCAACATCAACCGTTGATTCAATGAATTTTTTTATTACATGAATGAAAAAAATCATTAACTTTTGATGTTTTTCGTTCATTGTTCAATGTTGGCTCGAAATGATTGTAATAATCATCGATTCGTAATATCAATGTTATAAAAATTGACGACCGCCGTTCATCAATTTTACGTACAACATTATTTTCTGTGCAGCTAATGTGCTAGGTGAAGGAAGGAAACGTCCAAGCTTGGTGCTTGCTTGAATACAGATTCCATAACGATTTTAACAGGTTGTTTTCCTAGTCAAAAGATCAAATTATAGAGATGCTAGATGTACTAAATGATAACTTACCGCTCATTAGGTAGTCAGACAAGAATGGAGAAATGTACCAGAGCAGATAATTGCGAGTAAACAATCCAGTTTTTTGACAATTTATTTGGACATTCTACATTTTTTCTTTGAATCTTAGTACTTATTTTCTGTTTTCGATGATATTTTCATTCAAATATGATTTTTATATCTGGTTGTTCAACCTTATTGCTCAATATACTCCATCAAATGAGTCCAGGTGGTTTGATTTTAGTTTCCTCCAACTTGCAGAAAATAAGGAGGTTTTGAACATTAAAATGCTTTTTTCTCGAAACTTACTTATTGTGACATTTCCCCCTTTCCCTGTGGTCTTCTATTTTGAACAGCTGACAGATGGAACTCATTTTTGATCCTCTATTGCGCTCTGAATGGAGCGCCTATATTATCACATGAATCCAGGGGTAGATAGAATATCAAATGTTTCAAGAAATAAATGGACCCAAGTTGAGGTAGATATACAGAGTGCGCCACTTAAAATGGAACCCCCCCTCAACTCTTTTGTTTTCAGAGATGTGAGAAAATGTTGAATAGAAAAGTTGTTTGAAACGACCCAAACTCTCATTTCAAGAAGTTGCTTTATATAGAGGGTCATTCGTTTTTGCGGAAAGGACATTAACTTTGATTTTTTCATTAGAACACCCTATATATTTTCTAACATGTTGCAGCCCTACTTTTATGGAAAATAGGTGCATTTGCAAACGGCAGCTCTTCGTCAGTAGGTACTATGGGTTCGAATTATCAAAATGAGTTAAAATAGCAAAAAATTTGATATCTAGCAACCATGCATAAGATTAAACAAAAAAGGATGGGGCGCCACTGCAACTTTTGATTCGAATGAAATGTTACCTGGAAAGTTGGGCAACCAGATAATGAATAATATTAAGTATTATGAAACACCATTTCAGAGACATTGTCATACTCACATTTCACAATGCTATTTCCACTTGAAACTTCATTACAGTAAGACGATATGTAATGGATTCTCCAGGAATGCTGAGGCGGATGGTTCCACTAGGAATTGACCATTGTGAATCAATTAATTTCGTTTGGCATTATTTTCGTGATTGATTTATTTGATAAATTCAGGTTGATGTTTTGTTTTTGTTGATCAGTTCTTTCGCTTTACGTCAATTAGCTGTCGATCATGACACATGTCGACGGTGTCAAACTTGTCATGCGCCAAACGCCAATTCGGACTGATGTTTCTTCATCGCCGAACCAACTCAGCCGAGTATTCGTGAAGAAAACGGACCAAAGGTGTGACGTCATTTTAGTAATCAATTCTGATTGGTTCAGATAGACCTCTGGGAAGAATCAAGTCACTGGAGGAAGTAGCGATAACATTTTTTATTTTGTATATTCAAATTTTCCGCCAATTTGAAAAGCGGAAACTATTAATTTGTTCTCGAAGTTTCTGGAATGATGGAGGAGGGATTTCCTTTTCGGTTGTGAGAGAGGAGCTCACTTCAGAAAATTCTTCGTGGTGGTCAAGTGCAATTTTTGTGATGTGAACCAGCTTCTGAAGTCCTGTACCGCCTGGCGTTCTGGATCACATCAGGATATCCTGGATTTGTTGCTGATCTATATAAGGACTGCTGGACTCTACAGTTTTTTTCTAGTTTTGGTTTGAGAGGCAGGATCTTCATGGTTCATCACCCAGGCAGCCACGTGCCTACCTTCATCATCATTACGGCCATTTCAATCCCCAACACTTCATAGAAGGTGAGTCTCGCATTATTTCCACGTTTTTTCTTTCAGAACCTCATTGTCATGAAATATTTAAGGGTTTTACCATGAGTTTTATTGGGAGTTTTATAAACGGGAGTTATCCTACCAGGAGCACTATTCTTCCCAGGAGTCATTGCTCTACCAGGATCTGTTAATTCTACAAGGCCTTTGGTGGCTATGTAGTAGTCTGGAATCTGGACTCTGGATATCGTCCCCTGCTTGTTGCTGATATGATGGATTTTCGAAGTGGAAATATGACAACGATGTCAATGTCATCTGACATCCATGGATGTCACGTCAGCATCCCGCTCTCCGCCAACCTTTCTGTCAGCAGTTTCATCTGGTGGCACTGAAGCCTTCATTAAGTATAACTGGTGTAGGACACACCATACAAGTTATTTTTTGACATGAGAATATATTTTTATTTTTCATTTCCATTCACTCATAATGCCCATTGCTAGTGTGTATAATGGACCATTTTTAAATCATAGCCAGGTCATGAATTGATGAAATCACACATGGAAGGTACATACCTCCCCTCCACATAGTTCACTATGCGCTGGTAGAATTCTTCCATATTCAATATTTTTTAAAATCTGCTATGACTATAAAACGTCCTTACAGGAGCTCTTGAGTTTCCAAGTACAATATAAGGTTGATTCAAATATATTTTTATCCACATAGTAGCAGGCAACAGTTAAGTGTATTTTCTTAACAGGAAATAGGTATCTCATATTTTTTGTTTATGCATAATTGTCAAAACCTGTGATATATGAGTCCTATCATCATTTTCAAATGCCTTGGGTATTTTATATAACTGTTTTATTTTTTTATTGACATGACACTCCAACTCACAACATCTCCAAGGTGAATTCAGGTCTTTTAGTCTAGGATAACAACTAATATTATTCATTATCTGGTTGCTCAAATTTCCAGGTAACTTTTCATTTGAATTCAAAGTTTCAATAACGCCCCATCTTTTTTGTTTAACCTTATGATTGCAAGATAACTGAATTTTTGCTATTCTAACTCATAGCCTTCCGCACGCGTGGGGGCCTGCGTGCGGCGACCTCTTTTCCCCCTTACTCGTGGGAACCTAATGGAACCTAATAAAACAAAAACACCAAAACGGCGCAAAAGCCAAAGCCAAACCCCTACGCTGGTGGGCTCATCAGAAGGGTCCACCCCCACCACCCCCATCCCAACTCCACAGGCGGGCTCTTCAGTAGGGTCCTCCGGTGGAAACTCCCCCCCACCCATGCGGACGGGCTCCACCACGGAGTCCTCCGTAACACCAACTCTACAGGCGGGCTCCCCCATGGGGTCCCCTGCTACCTTACCTACAACAACGGTGGGCTCGACTCCAGGGTCCACCCCTCCCTCCACCCTAGCGGGCTCCTCTGAGGGGTCCGCAACTCCTGTTCCGACGGGCTCCACTTCGGGGAACTCGGAACAATCCAAACCCGGCTTTGCGCCTACACTTAATACAGGCACATCAGTGGGGCGCTCGCGTTCACTAGATGTGTCAGATCTTGCTCGAACCCTTGAAAAGGTGAAGGTTAAAACTAACGTCCGTGGGTCGGACAAAAGGAAGAGGAGAATGGCGAGACGGGCTGCGGCGCCAGCAGCGCCCGTCCAACCATCCACCTCGACTGGCTCCACAAAGAGGGTCGGTGGATCAGGCAATGGGTCAACGGACAGGAGTGGAGTACAGGGCTCCTCCAAGGGGAACGTCGAAGCTCCTCCCCCGTGCCCCGCTGCCAAGTCGAAAGATCCTGGTGACCCGGCCCTGAGAGGAAAGACTCATGAGTCTACCAAGAGGACCAGGACTCCAGGATCTACACCCGATGACGTCACGCGCGTGACTAAGCGACCACGTCCAGGCCCCACACAAATGGGGCAGGGCACGACTGGTCCGAAGAGCTACGCGCGGATAACATCTGAAAACCGAGCTCTGCAGGTGGTTGTCTCCAGGGAAGGCCAAACCAACGTGGCCTTCACGGAGGACCAACTGGCAGAGTTCCTAGACGCTGTGCTGACATTCATCATCAGCACGCCAATGAGCGCAAACTCGCCCCCAATACAATTCGCATCAACGCGACTGTGGAGGGGGCAACTTTTAGTCACCGCAGAGAATGCGGAGACGAGGGAATGGCTTCTCAGGGAACTGCCAAATATCCGACCCTGGGAAGGCATTAACCTCATAGCGGTCGATCCGGATAGATTCAGACTGCAAAGAACGGTCATCCGGATCCCGATAAGACCGCCGAACCAGGACATCTTCAATGCCCTGGAAAGGCAGAATCCAGGTCTCTCAACCCGTCAGTGGAGGGTCTGGAGCAGAAGAGAGGAGAAACGTGGGCTCAGCCTGGTGGTGGGGATGGACCCTGAGTCGGTCGCCACTGCCAGGAGGGCCAACGGAGCCTTGTTTTTCGGTGCCACCAAGGCACTGGTCAGCTGGGACGCCCCTTCGTCTTCTGCGACAGACCTCCCAGCAGAGGGTCCCAAAGACCAGCCGATGGAGACAGTCTCCTTCGCGAAGAGACACCCGCAGACGTCGACAGACAACCCCCTGCGGAGCCGTCTCATGCAGATGAGGAAACCCTCACCAAACTCGACGACGAGACTTTGACAGAGGACAACGTCAACAGTCCTCTGGCAGAGTCCGGTCAGGAAAGGGGCGCCCAGGACGCGAGTCCTGGTAGCCCTGGACAAGAAGAGGGGCAGGAAGACTAGGCTACCAAATGGCGGTCTCTTCTTCATGCTCCTCTGAGCCCCTGAGACTTCTGCAAGCCAATATACAGCACGGGAGGGCCTCTACAGCCCTTCTATGCAGAAGGCTCAGGGAGCTCGATATAAACATATGTCTTATCCAAGAGCCGTGGGCCTACGGGGGTAAGATAAGAGGTATGGGTCAAGCTGGAGGTTCACTCTACTATTGTCCCTCCGAAGCAAGAACCAGAGCATGTATTCATACAAAAGGTGTCGACGCCACTCCGCTGCCGGGCTTTCGTCACAGAGACCTGGTAGCGGTGAAGGTGAAGTTGGTCGACGAAACAGGGGGTAATACACGCGAAGTCATTGTAGGCTCCGCTTACTTCCCATATGAAGAGGAGAATCCTCCACAAAAGGTTATAACACTGATAGAGCACTGCGAGGAGCAAGGATTGCCCCTCCTGTTGGGTTGCGACGTCAACTCCCATCACACACTGTGGGGAAACCGCGACGTGAACCCAAGGGGTAGGGCGCTTCTCGAATTCCTGAGTTCCAGTAAACTGGAAATCCTCAACAGAGGATCAGTGCCCACCTACTTCACGCCTCTGGCACAAACAATTATCGATCTCACACTATGTTCATCAGAACTAACAGGGAGCGTCAGCGGCTGGCATGTGTCAACGGAGGAAACCCTAGCGGACCACCGACACATACTATTTAAAATAGCAGGCAACAGCCATGCAGAGAGCTGTAGGTATAGGAATCCCAGAGCTACCCGATGGAACCTCTACGTGGAGGAACTGAAGGAGAGGCTTGGAATTATGCCTACACGTTACGGATCTGAGGGGGAAATTGAGACGTTTGCCGACTGTCTCAATTCTGCCATCCTTACATCATATGAAGCCAGCTGTCCCTTGAAAAAGGTTGACAAGGCAGGCAAAACCCCATGGTGGAACTCACAAATAGAGGCTCACCGCAAGGAAGTCCGCAAACGTTTGAATAGGGCCACACGGACCAAACAACCAACACATTGGGAGGACTATAAGTCAGCACAAAGGGAATACAAAAAGTGTATCCGAGACGCACGGAGGGACACTTGGAGGAACTACTGCCAAGGTGTAAACACCTTACCAGAGGCAGCAAGACTCAACAAGGCCCTATCCAAAGATCCGGGAGCAAGATTGGAGGTGCTGACACTGCCCGGAGGCGGATTTACTGCCTCGGACGAAGAAACACTCCAATACATGCTCTCAGTCCACTTTCCGGGTAGCGACACTGCGACACCCAAACCACAGCCAACTCCACCTCTCCCCCTCTCTCTCACGAGAAAGGTCGACTACAAAGTGGCTGCTGGCATTGTTACTTACGATAAAGTGAAATGGGCCATTGAGTCCTTTTCACCTTTCAAATCTCCGGGAGAAGACGGGATATTTCCAGCCCTGCTACAAAAGGGCGAAGATATCCTGATCCCCCATTTACTGAAGATTTTTCGAAGCTGCCTCGCCTACGGATACGTTCCCAAAGCATGGAGGACGGCCAAGGTTATCTTCATTCCCAAGCCTGGAAAAAGTGATTACACCCAGGCAAAATCTTTTAGGGCCATCAGTCTTACGTCTTTTCTTCTCAAGACCACAGAAAGACTGGTGGACAGATACATCAGAGAGGATATACTGACCTTATATCCACTCAGCAACCTTCAGCACGCCTACCAAACTGGTAGAAGCACGGAGACAGCTCTCCACCGTCTCGTCCACAGACTCGAGGGCGGGTTGGACCGTGGCAGTGCCACTTTAGGCATATTCATCGACATAGAAGGAGCATTCGACAACACGTCATTTGACTGCATATGTCAGGCAATAAGGGAAAGGGGCGTGGCTCCATCCATAATAGGGTGGATCCACGCCATGCTTTCCCAGAGATTAGCTAAAGCAACTCTCAAAAGTAGCTCTAGCGAGGTCACGCCAAAGAAGGGCTGCCCACAGGGGGGAGTTCTGTCGCCTCTGTCATGGTGTCTAGTGGTGGATGGTCTCCTATCAAAAATGAAATATTTGGGGTACTACACTCAGGCCTACGCGGACGATATAGTCATCCTGGTAGATGACCAGGGGTCGGGCCTCGTGAGAGGTACGATACAAAGGGCACTTGACGGGGTGGATGTATGGTGCCGTTCAGTCGGGCTGAGCGTGAACCCTGAAAAAGCGGAACTAGTTCTCTTTACTAGGAGACGCATAAAAAGGAACCTCCCAAACGTCCAACTTTATGGCAGGTCTCTGCAATACAAAGGTTCAGTCAAGTACCTTGGGGTCATTTTAGACTCCAAGCTGAACTGGAACGAACATATCGAACATAAAGTTCAGAAAAGCATGGCCGCGTTCTGGGCATGCAGAAGAGCGTTTGGAAGCACGTGGGGGCTCAGTCCCAAGATTATCTACTGGATCTACACGACTCTCATACGTCCAATGATTACGTACGGAGCCATCGTATGGTGGCAAGGTACAGCATCCGGCAAATCAAAAACTCAACTAGACAGAGTGCAACGACTTGCCTGCCTTGCCATAACGAGTGCAATGAAGACGGCACCCACAAGGGCACTGGAGACACTTATAGGTCTGCCACCCCTGTACCTCTTCATTGAACACGAGGCATGCAAAGCCATCGCCCGTCTGCGGAGCTCCAACCAATGGAGGAGCGAGGGAACGTATGGACACTCTAGGCTATGGAATCGGACGGTGAAGGAATGCCCCCTTCTAGAGATGCCGGGGGACAGTTTCACTCCTGTCATCAGATTCAGCAAAAGGCCCCAGTCAATTATCCCGAAAAGGGAGGACTGGGAGCAGTTCGGGCACCGCCTGATCCCTACCACTGGAATCATTTGGTACACAGATGGCTCCAGGATGGAGGGATCGGCAGGAGCTGGGGTATATGGGCAATCTCCGAAAGCGGAACTCAGTTACGCCCTGGGGAACTTTGCTACAGTGTTTCAGGCAGAGGTTTTTGCCATTCTCGCCTGTGTTAGAGAAAACATCAACAGAGGCTACCATGGCCAGCTGATCACGATATGCTCCGACAGCCAGGCGGCGATCAAGGCCCTCACATCATACAGGGTCAGTTCGCTGTTGGTGTCGGAGTGTATTGATGAGCTTCAAAGGCTATCCGCAGCCAATAAGGTGAAACTCCTTTGGGTCCCAGGACACAAGGGAATTCCCGGTAATGAAAGGGCCGACTCCCTGGCTAGACAAGGAGCAAATAGCTCAGCCATTGGACCAGAACCAATCTTAGGAGTTTCCAGATCCTGGAGCGTCTCAACCATGATGAAAAGCTTGGAAACGAAATTCCAGGAGGTATGGAGAGAGACTCCAGGCATGAGACAATCGAAACTCCATATCGGAGGCCCTTCTATCAGAAGAACCAAAACGTTGCTCACATTGAGCAGAAAAGAAATAAGAATAGTGGTAGGGCTCCTCACGGGTCACTGCCATCTAAACAGGCACCTCAACATTATGGGTATCACTGATGATGCTGAATGTAGGTGGTGCCTGGAGGACGAGGAGTCAGCTACTCACATCCTCACGGAATGCCCAGCAGTTGCAGCAATACGGGAAGCACATCTCGGGAACATCGTTTTGGAACCAGAGAGTGTGAGAAGGGTTTCGTTGAGAAGGCTGGTCTCTTTCGCCCGCGAAATTGGCTACCTTCATGACTGAACCAATTCCCAGCAGAGGTGGGTGCATAACGGGCCCGAACTAGGAGGCCTACATGCTGAAGGATCCGTCCGCCCACATAGTGTAATCTATCTATCTATCTATCTAACTCATTTTGGATAACTCGAACCAATAGTGCCTACTGACGAAGAGCTGCCATTTGCAAATGCAAATGCTAAGACTGCTCCTGGTAGAATAACTCCCGTTTGCAGAACTCCCGGTAAAACTCCCGGTAAAACCCTTAAATATTTCATGACAATGAGGTTCTGAATTTCTGGACTGCAGAGAGAAAAAACCACTGAACTATACCCTACAAATGGAATGCTGATGCAGCCACCTGCGCGTGAAAATTTTACGCCTCCCAGGAGATCTTGACCTTAAGGTTCTGCGTCGGCGCAGTAGAACCAAGATATGAAAAGAATGTCCGTGATTATTGAAATTTCTTACAGCCGCAGACGTATGTCGTTGATAAGGTGTGATCCCATCAGGAGAGGCTTGAATATTTTTGTGCCCATCATCTGCCACACCGTTATTATTGTTTGTTTGTTTCGTGAGTTTCGTTTATATTTTTGAGTTGTGATCGTGATTTTGGTGACTTATCAGTTTGAAGACTATTATTAGACAATATGGGCCAGGGATGCATGGTGTTCTTGTGCCGAAATCGGAAAAGAAAACAAGGTTTATCCTATTTCAAGTAAGTTATCAAACAAACTCGAATGTACTAGAATAATAGATGTGAATTCATACCAGTATATAGCTGATAATAAGAACAACAATTTTTCAGAACTACAATTAGGAATTAACAATCAACAATTAATAATCATATACATATCTGAGATAATTTGGGAATTAGATGTGAAATGTCTTTTGATTAAAAATCAAAATGATGTTAACAAGTGATTTTGGTCCCCACAATTCATGAATCCATAAGAAAAAATATCACACCAAACTCCACTTGAACAATAATATGAATCCAATCTTCATGTTATGTCTCCAGAATCTCCTAATTCTCAGTTGTTGAGTTGAAAGTTGGCCAACTTTGTAATTCATATAACTGACCTGAGTTCACAGTTGTTAGTTTAATTCTCAGTTCAGTTGAATCTATAAATCCAGCTTTACCATTGTATATATGAATATAGATAGGTTTTAGAAAAACATTATATTTTTTGTGTTTTCAGCTTGACTCAAGAGATATTCCTCATGGATGCAGGCACTGGGTAGAGATCCTAAAGTTGAGAAACTTAGCCAGGCCAACTGTATATGTGAAGAACATTTCTCCAATGAAGATTTCACATATTCCAATAACTAAAAATGTTTAATGAATAACAGAATGTATTTCATTTTGTCTTTCCTAAAATGTATTTGCGTCTATCTTGCCTTAAAAAAATGTTTTCGGTTGGTAATTATTGAATAAAAATGTAGTTGCCTATTCAATGTTTTATTTAATGTTTTCAATATTATTACTCAATGAAAAACGAGGTGAAAAATATATTAGCATTATTCACCTACCTATATTTATATGTATAATTTAATTTCATTAGGTGAGAATGTGTACTTGCTACCCTTTTTCACCTTTTGAACAAAATTTCAATTTTTTGAGCCTCAAAGTCTGTTGTCTATTTTCTCTGTTCCAGATAAAAATATTAATTCCATCAAAGGAAAAATATATTTTCGAATGATAATTTTTACGAAGCTCGGCAAAATAACGCCGAAGTATTTTGTGTTCAAATGTCAACATTTGATAACAGTCTTCGAAAAATGTAAATTCACAAACTATTATACATTATAATTCAACATACTTCAATGGGCAAGAAATAAACGTTCATTGGCAAGACCGGCCCTGGTTTCAATATGAGTGCGCATGCTCACAACCTTAAATTCGCCATGTTTGCGCGAGGTTCAAATGAGCGTATTATTGATATCATGCATCGGCATTCCATTTGTAGGGTATAGTTCAGTGGAAAAAACGTGGAAATAATGCGAGACTCACCTTCTATGAAGGGTTGGGAATTGAAATAGCCGTGATGACGATGAAGGTAGGTACGTGGCTGCCTGGGTGATGAACCATGAAGATCCTGCCTCTGAAACGAAAATCAGAAAAAATCTGTAGAGTCAAGCAGTCCTTATAGATCAGCAACAAATCCATCAGGATATCCTGATGTGATCCAGAACGCCAGGCGGTACACGACTTTAGAAGTCGGTTCACACCACAAAAATTGCACTTGACCACCACGAAGAATTTTCTGAAGTGAACTCCTCTCTCACGACCGGAAAGGAAATCCCTCCTCCAACATTCCAGAAACTTCGAGAACAAATTAATAGTTTCCGCTTTTCAAATTGGCGGAAAATTTGAATATACAAAATAAAAGATGTTATCGCTACTCCCTCCAGAGACTTGATTCTTCCCAGATGTCTATCTGAACCAATCAGAATTGAGAGAGAACTAAAATGACGTCAGACCTTTGGTCCGTTTTCTTCACGAATACTCGGCTGAGTTGGTTCGGCGATGACGAAACATCAGTCCGAATTGGCGTTTGGCGCATGACAAGTTTGACACCGTCGACATGTGTCATGATCGACAGCTAATTGACGTGAAGCGAAAGAACTGATCAACAAAAACAAAACATCAACCTGAATTTATCAAACACATCAATCACGAAAATAATGCCAAACGAAATTAATTGATTCACAATGGTCAATTCCTAGTGGAACCATCCGCCTCAGCATTCCTGGAGAATCCGATACCTATAGTCTTACTGTGATGGAGTTTCAAGAGGAAATAACAGTGTGAAAAGTGAGTATGACAATGTCTCTGAAATGGTGTTTTATTACTTAATATTATTCATCTCTTTCAGATAAATTTCTGTAAAAACCATCCGAATCATCCTTGTATACTTGGATCACAACAAAGCAGATATAGCAAAAGATATCAACGTATTTATTGAAATAGTATTTTTATTTTATGTACAGTGAGAAATCTCAGGTGTGTATCCACATATCAGGTTGGAGAATAATTGAATAATATTGAGCAGATTGAGTTCAATTCATGTTATTGGAAAATGTTAAACATTACATTGCGACAGATCATCCTGTCAGATGTGCTCATCAGTACAGAATAGTATAGAATCAGACAGAATATACAGTAGTAAAAATTCACATGCTTCAATGTCGATAGAGCTTTTTTTTATTCCAAAAATATATTGGATTTACCAAAATACCGCATCTTCCATTCATATTTTATTGAATTGAGATTGAAAGATTTCAATTTCATAATAAACAATATCATGAAATCTCCAAAGAGCCCAAACAATATATAAACATTATTTTCAAGCCCACTATGTTCAATTGTTCATTTCACATTATTTGGTGATATGAAGTGAAGGTTCATGAAGTGGTATTTTGATAAACTTTGATCATCAATAATTCAACTATTTTTCATCCAAATATGCAACTCATATATATTTTTTAGTTCAGAAAAGAGGCTCTATCGACATGTCGGAAAATATATAGGGTGTTCTATTGAAAAAATCAGAGTTCATGTCCTTACCGGAAAAACTAATGACCCTGTATATTAAACAATTTCATTAAATGAGAGTTTGGGTCGTTTCAAGGAACTTCGTCATTTTTTCATATCTCTGAAAACAAAAAAAGTTAAGGGGTGGTTCCATTTTAAGAGGCGCACCTTGTATATATACAAACACCGTTCTATTTCGTTTTTTCAGTGATGGGGACATTGATGATGTCTCTTATCAGATCGATGACAAATACCCGAAGACCTGAGGAAAAAATAAATACCTACCAATGTCCCGAAGGCGAAGAAACCATAACTATTTGTAAAAGTTTTAATCAGCAACCAACAGCATGCACATCAGTGTGGAATAATTGACAGAAAAGATTAAATAAGGCGGCAACCTAAACGGACTAATAAAGATAAAACAAATACCGACGCCAGCTGAATTTTAAGAGTCCTATTAACCGACTACTTTTTCCTGACGATAATGTCCTCTACGTTGTTACAATTACTAATTGATACCGATTCAATTGATTTTGAAACTCCAAGCAGCGAACAGGAGGTGATTATTAAGAAAAATCGACGTAGCGTCCCAATGTATTCAGAGGTGCGGTAAATTCTCTAAATCTTTGAAGTGTTTGGAAACGACGTCAACATAGGGTTTGTAATTCATGGGACACTACTCAACATAAATAATTGTTAGTGAATCTTCACCTTTTCAACTTAAAATTATTGAGATTGATCATCCTCAAAATGCGAATAATCATCTTGAATTTTCACGAAACGATTTAGTATGAATTTAGCACATTCGAAATGAAAATAATCGAATTCATATTGAGACCAATCACATTCAAAATGATAACAAACAAATTCGAATTGGGACAAAATGATCAGGAACAGATTTAACAAATGAGACTTCAAACTGAACAAATTGAATTTGAACCAATCAACTTCAGATCCGAAATCATAGTTGTTCAAGTAGTGGTACTTTTTTTCACGAGTAGAAAAAATACTTTTATTTACAACAATATATGTGATGTTGTCATTACTAACGTCATTGAAGGTTGGGAAGTGTTACATTACCCACCTCTACTTCCCGCCCTCACTTCACTCATGTATAAATTCAGGTATGTTCAGAACAAAACATAGATTTATTAATTTTGATCGAAATATGATGGTTGTGAATAAAATAGTATACAAACCTCGGTATAGGAAGTTTCATTCCTGTCTCGAAATTATAGCTAAACTCGACGCTTTGCGTCTCGGTTAACTAACTAATCTCACGACAGGAATGGATCACTTCCCACCTCGGTGTGTATATACTATTTATCTGTGTACGCAAGGATATCATGCAGAGTATCAATTCTTTCACATTACAGTTGAAAATTCGAAAAAAAAAAGTTGTGCGAATGATAGACGACACAATAATGCCATATTTCGACCATCGTGTATATCTACCCCATCTGACAGTCTTTTTCACACAGACAGCTGTTCAAAGGAAAAGTCCTAGACTTTCAGACTGGCGGGCTGCTTCCGTTTGCATGATTTAGTATTGAACACAAGACGGCACATGTGCAATGCAGGAAAACATTTGCATCCCCTGGCCACCGCGTTTCAAGTAGAGACACGCCGATGTCACATATTCCGAAGGGCGGCACGCATATCAAAGGTAACAATTCCAAATTATTGACCCTAAAGTATGTTGGCACATTTGTTTGGAACTGACCGTAACTGCGGTATGTGTACTATGATGATGAACAACTCATATCATATAGACAAGTTCAATTTCAATGGATGAAGGGACGATATAATAATGCATTTTATGGTATATATACCTTCCTAATTTACAGGGTGACTAATTAATCTTTCTCAAAGAACCTAGTATTACTTTTGCAACCGTGTTTATTAGGGAAACCGGCCTATAATTCAGTACAATTTTTTTATCGCCTTTCTCATATAATGGTTACGGAAGCGCAGAGAGGCCGACTGCTTTTTATTTTTATTTTACCTACTATTATGACTCACTATCTCGTAATTACGTCTTATTAATTAATTCGATAGATTTGAATTCCCGAAATCATCCTGATTTCAAACATATTCATATAAAGATCTTCATCTATCAAAATATACAGCGCATTCTTAATAAAAAAGATCAATATATTTCTGTACCCTATAATATATTTGAAGAGATATTGCAACACTCTCCCAATATGATTGAAACCAATATTGAATATCGTATAAAAATCAGTTCTGAATCTTCTTGAATGGATTGAAAACAAAGAAGATGATTGGAGGTTCCCATTAATAAAACTAGTCCTGATGATGTACATCAGACTCAATCAGATTAGTCACGGCACACTTAGATGGAAAATCCGAAACGTAATCAGAATCAATATTGAAGTCCAAAATGTTACATATCGACGGTCATCTCACGTAGTGACGTATCTCAGTTTTCCTAATTTCAAAGCAGAGCAGTTCAAAGATTTTCAACATCTTAATTAGCTCATATTTCAGAGGCTTGTTCATGAAAGATCATTATTTTTTCATTTATCAGTGGATAAACTGAAACTATAGTTGTCATGATATGGTGAGATTTCGAAAAAGCATCCCCAAGAACGAAAAAAAAAAGTTATGAGATACGTCACTACGTGAGATCATGTTTGTCAATGGAGCCTCATAGGTATACACCCCTGGATATCGAGTGAATTCAAATGAATAACAGATCTGAATATTAATTTTTATTGATAAAAACACCGAAATTCATTCCACTTGTACCTTCAATCCTCCTTTCAGAACCTTGATATACGTCACCCAAGATATTTTGATTTCCGCGACAAACCCCATGTGAGATACGTCACTTTCGACATTTTCAACACATAATGAAAATATATCTCACGTACTGACGTAACTCCTATAGTTAGGTCACTTCGTGAGATTCGGTAGTCCAATAATTTGAGATAGGCTGGGTATTAGATTTTCAATTGCACGAAAACCATTGAATATTGAGTTACGCCACTTTGTGAGATCATGAAGTACAAGAATATATATCACTTGACGAAGTATCTCAGATTCTGATTTTTATGAGATACGTCATTACGTGAGATGACCCACGATATGTGGTATCATTAGATTCAGAAAATGATGCAGAATTCGAAAATGCAATGATATACAGGGTGTTCCATTCAAGTGTTCCAAGTCTATGACTACTTACGTAGAAACCCGAAGTGGAAAAAAGAACATATTTATTTCAAAATGTGACGTTTATCAAGTTGATGGGTCATTCCAAATTTCAATTAATTATCTTGAAGACTAGAGAAAGAGGGAGTGTGCCATGATCCTGTTAACAAAATAAAAAGTCCGTGCAAAGCTCGGTCATCCAGGTAGTCATGAGTGAAGGAAGGAATGTAAGCTCACACTTTACATGATATAAAATTATTAAATGACACATGTTTCGAGCTCAGAGAAGTCCATCTTCAGCTCAATTTTGAGGTTCTACAGATACCGTGGTGAAATTAATAGCTTCAGTGACTAAATTATGTCTTTTATCTCGTAATTCTGTCCTAGTAAGTAATTACGTCGTAATTACGAGATAGCAAGTTGTAATTACGAGATTGCAAGTCGTAATTGAAAAATTATGTCCTTCATCTCGTAATTACGTCTTAGTATGTCGTAATTACGAGAAAGCAGGTCGTAATTGAGATATATATGTCTTCTATCTTATAATTACGTCTTAGTAAGACGTAATTACAAGATAGCAAATCATAATAGTATAGGTAAAACTTTCTTCCTTTAATGAAATATCGTTTGAATCATGATTATGGCTTGTTTATATATACTGGACTAAACGATTGCTTGATATAAGAATTTTTTTCTCCGATTGGCAGCAAATATTAATTTTGCTGACACATATCAATCAGCAAAGTATTACTTTTCCTGCCTAGGCAGCAAAGTGGTTACTTTGCTGATTGATATGTATCAGCAAAATTGATAATCCATAAATCGTTTATAATTTCCTTCATATTTCATCCGAGACTCCTCCGGCAACAAATTCAACTCTATATTTTTTGCCACCTCCCTTATTTCTGGAGGTTTAAGGGGTGCGTATCGTTTCAGCCACATTTCTTCATAGCCACATATCGTGTTGGCCACATTTCGTCTCAGCCACATTTCGTTTCAGCCACATTTCGTCTCAGCCACAGTGTCCGAATATACCCGAACGATGCGCTGTTGCCAGATAAAAACCGATTCTCCCAATTTAGCAGAAATACACAATGCAGCTTCATCTCGTTCCAGCCACATTTCGTCTTAGCCACATTTCGTCTCAGCCACATTTCGTCTCAGCCACATTTCGTCTCAGCCACATTTCGTCTCAGCCACATTTCGTGTCCATTTCGTTCCAGCCACATTTCGTTTCAGCCACATTTCGTCTCAGCCACATTTCGTCTTAGCCACTTCTCATCTCAGCCACATCTCATCTCAGCCACATTTCGTTTCAGCCTCATTGCGTGTCCATTTCGTCTGAGCCACATTTCGTCTGAGCCACATTTCGTCTGAGCCACATTTCGTCTCAGCCACATTTCGTCTCAGCCACATTTCGTCTCAGCCACATTTCGTCTCGGCCACATTTCGTGTCAGCCACATTTTGTCTCAGACACATTCCATTATTGAGACGTCAAATAAAAATGTTCAAAAGTGATGGAAATGAATGTCTTACAGAATTTGAAGGAATGAATATTTATATTAGAGATAATTATTTTTTGAACCCGTTTATGTGGAACAAATTCGCTTCTCCAGCCTTCTATGATACATTCTGAACGTAATGCGTGTTGCATAGTTTCGCCGCGTAATGTGGTAATACAACAAGATACTTGCATCTAGCTACACGTAATGTGCATGAATAAGTGCAAGTAGGTACTGATATGTTGTTCTTCATTCCCCATAAATTTTAACCGCAACCAAACTGACAGCGATGAAATCAATTCAATTGAATCATTGAAGAAATCCGAGACCAAGGATACAATGACATACATCAAATGTTAAGATAGGCACATGAAAACCATTTCGGCCAATAATGAATAGTTTCGACACAATAAAATTCATAAGTTGAAAAATCTCGATTTTGAACACCCTATTTATCTGTAATCATGTCCGCTAGATCCCAAGTGTGATGTATCGATGAAATCAGTTCTTCAGTGAGAATCTATAAATGCAATAATGTACAGGGTGTCCCATTGAAAAAACGGAGTTGATGTCACTTTCGGTTCAACCGAAAGTGAAGCTGATTAGAAAAATAGATCTCATCACGCAATGGCTGTAGGTAGGTACCGAAAATTCCAGATTGATGTCTCTTTTAGTTCTCTATGAACATCTCATGAATTTGTTAGTTGAATAACCCTGTATATTTAAATATGTTCAAAATCACATTATCCACCGCCTCCTTCCAGATATACGTCGGTGAACCGAATTGGGAAAAACTGGGAGAACAAAACAATGATCTCAAATGAAAATAAATTATCCGTTTCCTATGCATCACTCTGAAGAGATAGAATCTGCAGGTAAAATACCCACAGACTGAAATTAATGAAGGAGTTATTGAAGAAAAACATTAAATAAAAGATTTTCCAAAAATATATTATGCAACCAACATTCACCCAAGCATACTATGAGCCTCGCTATTAGCATCATAATAACTGGCAACACCCTGTGGGATACCTAGAACAGAACAGTTAACTAGGAGCTTTTGTTTTTATTTGCAGAACAGTTTTGATTTCCTTATATTTTATATTCTCATTTCACAAACATTCTGAGGTTAACTAAAATTTGTCTATGGATTGAAATAAAGTTGACATTATAACTTCTTTTTAGTGAACCGGCATAGTATATTAATTGTGCATTTTGTTATATATCCTCAGTACATTATATGAACATGATTTCAGGATACTGGGGCACTTCATAGTATGCATGCGTGAGATTTGGGAGCGATTGGAACTTTCAGTGCTTATCGTAAAGTACCTACTGAATAAATTCATTTTTATCAAAACTATCAATTTCTGAACAAACTCCTGAAACACTTCGATTTCAATTTTGAATTTGCTACACTTATAAGGAAAGAATAAATATACAGGGTTATCCAAGTTTGAGTAATGACGTCCGTAACAACTGTTTCTAATGAAACACACTATATACATTGAATTTGAAGTGTGATTTATCTTTGAATTCAGCTCCCCATGAAAATTCAAAAACTTGAATAATAGATAGGGTATTTCATTTGAAAATATTGTCTTCAATATTCGAATGAGGAGCACCCTGTATATTCAATTTTGCCTTCTGAATGTGGTAAATTGAGATTAAAAATCAACACGTTTCAGAAAATTTCTCAGAATTGCATCGTTTAGCTGAAAATTAATTCATTCAGCAGTTACGATAGCACTGACGTATTTTCTTGAACAATTTTATACTCGCGCATATTTTTGGGCATTAGAACATCCGTAATATATTCGAAGAACATCGTGCGTACCCAGGGAGGATAGAAAAAAAAGTTTTGAGTATTTGATTTTTTTTTAACTTTCGGAGATTATTAGTTCTTGGGAATATTATCTTTGGCGAATAGAAAAATTTCGAAGCTTCGCCGTTCAACAGTCTCACTTCTAATGGAAACACCCCTGTATCTTTCGTAATTGTTGAGTTAGGATTCTAAAATTTGCAGGAGCGGAAGATATACTTAAAATACACACAATAACCAAGTGGAGTGATCATCAGTGATATACACTGCTCGCCAACAGCCATGGAACCACCCACATTTCCGTAAAATGATATTAGGAGACAAGATATGTTGAAGATCACTTCGGATTCGAAATCAGGACGTCCAATTCACTAATATTCATATTTTTCCAGGAAAAAATTATCCGCGATGGAAAAATTACTTTTGTTTCACTTTACATATTATATGGAAGCACCCCCGCATCTTACGTGATTATTAGGGTATAGGTTTCTGAAATTCGCAGGAGAAAAAGAGGGTCACTCACGTGAGATACGGGGGTACTTCCATAAAAAGTAAGGCAAAATTTGATTTTTCAGAACTGAGAATATTTTCCAGAAAAAGTATGGATATCAGTGAATTGGGCGTCCTTATTTCGAAGTCAAAGTAATCTTCAACGTATCTTGCCTCCTAATATAATTTTACGGAAATGTGGGTGGTTCCATGGCTGTTGGCAAGCAGCGTATATCACTGAAGATGACTTCACTTGGTTATAGTGTGTTTTTTGCAGTATATTTCCCGCTCCTGTAAAATTCAGAATCCTAACTCAACAATAACGATAGATACAGGGGTGTTTCCGTTAGAAGTGAGACATACCGTATATACAAACAAGTTTTGGTGAAGAGTTGTTCGAGATTGACGACGAGGATATGCTGAATGGGCTCGTTATTCAATTGTGAAAATTATCAATTCTTCTATTAATTACTAGAAAAGCCCATCTCTGAATATCTATTAAACTCGGTGTTATTCATGGTAGTAACATGGATCTTCTCCCGGTGTGATTAAATGCAAAATGATGATTCCTGTGGCGTATTTGTGAGTTTTATATTTTTATCAGATTGAACAATTGAAAATACAACTATCTTGTTCCATGTGTTACTTTTGTATCTCGATTTGTTTCTGAGGAAACAATAAAAATTCCTTTTCCCATTATTGAGATTACCCAATAACATCAATAAGTACCTACCTATTATTCTGAAATTTTCAGATTTCGTTAGTCACCAACCAAACAGAATTTTGGCACCATAAGGAGAATATGTCATAAAAACCAATTGATGATTTCAATTTCAGCTTCTTGTACTAATATATCAGAAACGATGCAAGTTAGGACATGTTTGTATGAACTTTATTTCCTAAAATATGATGAGGAATCACCTCCTCATTTTTTTGCACTTATTCATCTACACCAATCACACCCTGTATCATAGTTTCTCCACTACTAAGTAGCACATTTATCCAAATATAATAGTTTTTCTTATAAGAATTAGGTGATGTCAGGACTGTGAATTTTATCATGAATCAGTGGTTCGATCAGTGAAATAAACCTCCTTAGAGATGGAATGTAAAGTATCCCAATATCTCAGAATCAATTTCATATTATGTTAGTACGAGAGTAATGGTGAAAATTGCATGCATGCTTGTATCACAATATGCACAATTATTATTGTTATGATTTTTCCTACTATGCCGCTTCACTATTTGTTTCACTGTTTTCGTGTATTGAATGCCATTTCGAGTGTATTTGAAATTGATACAAATACTGAACTGGTGATACTATATAGTATAAATTGTTCTCAATGTGTTGATTTATAATAATAGTATAAATTGATTGATGATTAGGGATGGTATTGAAGCGATATAGTAGAAAAAAATCATAACAATTATTGTGCATTTTGTGATACAAGCATGCAATTTTCACCATTGTTCTAACATAATATGAACTTCATTTTAAGATACTGGGGCACTTTACATTCCATCTCTAAGGAGGTTTATATCATTAATCTAGCCACTATAATTCATAATAAAATTTACACTCCTGACATCACCTAATCCTTATGAGAAAAACTAAGTATTATATAAAGGGTGTAACTTGAATGATGTCATTAATTTAATTAATTAAGACGGTGATTCCTCGTCATATTTCATGAAAAAAAGTTCATATAAACGTGTGTCCTACCTTGCTTCGTTTCCGAGTAACCAGGTGTCAAATAGTTTTTTTTTTGTAAGAAGCATCGTATTACGAAAATATTAAACACACACGGAGTTGAATCAAAATCGGCGAAAAGAATTTTGAGTAATTCATGAAAAACCGATTTTTCATTAAACTTTGGACACCCCGTTACTCGGAAACGGAGAAAGTTAGGACACACGTTTATATGAACTTTTTTCATGTTTTGGCTGATAGTTGGATGTACAGTTGTGTGCATAAACAAGTCGTACAAGCAGGTTTCTATGGTGTAAAACCTGCCTATGATTTTTCCTGATTTCATTTGAAAGTAGTAGGTACACGTACACATTTGCGCGTTACTGACAAAAATCGTTTGAATTTTTTTGACACTACCTACTTGTCAATAAAGTCGATAAGGAGATTAATCAAGATTGACAAGCCTGACTCACAATAGCCTATAACTGCTGTACGACTTGTTTATGCACACAACTGTACCTATAATATGAATGAAATGCTACGCCACTGTTTTGATTTCAATGAAAAATATGTCTGCACTCTTTCAATGGAACGATAAAAAAAATCATCATTCTATCTCGTAAAGAAGAGTTGAGAGATATACTCGTACCTCATGTTTTTCGCAAACTGTTTTGAGGCATGACAATAAGGCATGTCTTTGTTTAGAGATTCCATCCTACATTTGCGAGATTTGAATAATCAAGGGATGACAAAACACTTATGCAACCAATCGTGAACATTCTCGCAGTCTCGGGTCAAAGAAGCCTACTACACTGTATCCTTGTACTCGGATTACTTCAATGATTCAATTGAACTAATCTCATCGCTGTCAGTTTGGTTACGGTTAAAATTTTTGGGGAATGGAGAACAACATTCGTTAAAGCCTAGAATCAGTACCTACTTGCATTCAAGCACATTACATCTAGCTAGATGCAAAAATCTTGTTGTATTATTTCGACATTAAGCGGCGAAGCTATGCAACACGCCTTACGTTCAGAATGTATCGTAAGGCTCGAAGAATGAATTTGTTCCACATAAACTTGTTCCAATAATTATCATCCCTAATATAACTATTCAATCCTTCAAATTCTGTAAGACATTCATTTCCATCACTTTTGAAAATTTTTATTTGACGTCTCAATAATGGAATGTGGCCGAGACGATATGAGGCTGGAACGAGATGTGGCTGAGACGAAATGTGGCTAAGACGAAATGTGGCTGAGACGAAATGGACACGAAATGTGGCTGAGACGAAATGTGGCTAAGACGAAATGTGGCTGAGACGAAATAAGGCTGAAACAAGATATGTGGCTGAGACGAAATGTGGCCGAGACGAAATGAGGCTGAAACGAGATGTGGCTGAGACGGAATGTGGCTAATACGAAATGTGGCTGAGACGAATTGTGGCTGAGACGAAATGTGGCTGAGACGAAATGTGGCTGAGACGAAATGTGGCTGAGACGAAATGTGGCTAAGACGAAATGGACACGAAATGTGGCTGAGACGAGATGTGGCTGAGAGGAATATGCTCAATTTATTCGATTCTGTCAAACTGAAAATTGGAATGTCATGTGGCAACAGCGCATCATTCGAGTATGTTCGGATTCTGTGGGCTTGACGAAATGTGGCTGAGATGAGATGTGGCTGAAACGAGATGTGGCTGAGACGAAATGTGGCCGAAACGAGTTGTGGCTGAGAAGAGATGCTCCCGGTTTAAGTACTTCCAGGTCGCTATCACTGTCCATTATATAATAATTTGAATATACCGATATTTTTTCGCACAACTATCAGAAATTTCATGAATTGTCAAACTATAATCATTATTGACATTTCCATAGCAACCAACCATTCCAACAACGATTTATATCAAATTTGATTTTGATTGAACACTACAGGAGAAATAAAGAGATATATATCATTATGAACAATCGAATAAAAAATTATATGTTCAACTCGGCAGCAAAGTAGATTGACTGCCTTAGCTGGATTCCTAGCCTCGCTACGCTCGGCTATGAATTCAGCCTCGGCAGTCAATCTACTACTTTGCTGCGTAGTCAAACAAATAACTATTCTTTTCCAATTCAGTAGTCTCCCACCAAGCGTAATAGGTTGCTTGAAATATGAAGAATCAGATATTCTTCATATGAGTACAGTGACTATACATGAGTGTTATTGCATAGATTATTTTCAAGATAATTATTATTCTCTCCATTTTGGAGAGTTTCTCGAATCAATTGCATACATTCGCCAATCAATTCCGTGGGTACGACTTCGAGAATTTTCTTTCTTGGTCGTTTCGCCCAACTTTGAGTATGGACAATGAAGAAAGAATTTCTTATTTCAAAAGGTAGAAGGAAAGCTCAAAGTCATCTCCACTACTTTATTAATGATGTAGTCATTCAAACGGACATGTTTCGGACTTATAAAAGTCAATCTTCAGCCGTATTTCAGAAGTTAATGGACGTGAACATTATATGTATTTAAAATGGATGCCGATGTCTGTCATCATAATATCGTGATTGTTAATAAATATTGTTAGAGAAAAAACGGGTTCTCATTATAAATGAAGGGCCCCGTGCCCCAAGAACGCACACTTATGAACACCAGAAGTGAAGTCCCAGAAGGAAAACTTGACGAGCACTCAAGGTGCTCGTTAAAACCATATTAGGTTGTAAGACAGGAAAACACCAAAGCGTCCCGTACCCTTGAGAGAGCGCACTGAATTCAAAAATCAATTCAGAATTGATGGGGCCAAAAGCCAAAAAACTTGTTAAATCCAACTTGAGGTTAGGAACACGGAACTAAATTGAATCAATTTGATGGTATTGTTCTTGAAATTCTGGTGACTGGTCCTATGATTTTGTCCGCCATTATTTTAACTATAAACTCGAATAATGATTGTTGAAAATATTCACTATTTAGTTTTTGCTTGATATATTTTTTGAATTGTTTTTGTTTGTTTCAATTTGTTGTTTATAATAATTTTCCTTGGTTATTTTAAATAAATTGGTGAGACTATATTCATAACGTTGTAATAAAGATTTTGTTTGACACTCACAGACTTCATCATTCCCATGGTGATCCACGGGTTTCATTTTCTTTCAGTGTACTTCAGCTTTTTAAATTGCCATTTGAATTTGAGTCCAGAATTTTTTCTTTTTTTCAGGAGTTTCTCGGCATTCCAGTTCTTGACAGTATGTTACAATGGTTGGATAGTGATTACCCAAGTTTCAAATGCCTAATAGCTTCGATGAGACTTTGAAGAGGTTATGTGAGCGCAAATGATAGGTCTAATTTGATCTACCGTTTTATGAATGCCCTGGAAAAAGCAAATTGGCCTTAATGTCCATATATAATCCTATTGAAAGGTTTTGAGATACCATGATAGAACTATCGCATTAAACAATTTGGCATTCAGCTTACTTTGGTTTTAAGAGAGCTCTGTGAAAGTCATTGAAATTCTTTATCAAAACTATTTACTCTCATCAACCCTCTTGAAATTTCAGTGTCTTGAATTTGACCAAGAGGTTTTGAACTAATCCAAAGGATTTAAGAGAATGGAGCATTTAACACAATATCAGGCGAACTGCACTGAGTGTAGTTTGTCTGTTTCCTACTCGGTTTCCTACTCAAAACCAATCACAAAATTCACAAACTGAACACTGAGGACTAACCAGGAAATTCTTAAAGCTTTATAGTTTAATGAAGGCATTATCTTATATCATTCTTATTATAACAATTTTATCATTTTCGAAGCTTTGTTGTCATACCCAGGAACAAATAGCCATAAGAATGGATTTAAATATGCAATGAGTACTTCAACAGGAGGAATTCGTCTCATAAAATGCCTTATCATTACCTAAAGGTATAACAACTCTTTTGATGTTTTGGAAAAGAAACAGATTTTTACTTGTTATAGGCACGGCAGCTCGTTTGTTTGGGAGCAGGTCGTGAGTTAGTTCTTTTTTTTAGGTAACTAGTGGGGTTATCCTTTTGTCAGGCGCCACTCAGTTTTCACAGCTGAATTACTGAGAAAAAAATCCAAGATATAAATATAAGCCAAAATAACTGTTAACTGATTTATTCACCTTAACATGCCAACAATAGGTATTCAAAATGGTGGTAAATATGTTCTATGATTATACTCAGTACAAGGGTAGATTTCCCTTCATATAGGCCTATACTTTGGGTTCACAGAGTCTCTAACAGATCCAATAATTCTATTAAATGTAAAATCCGATCTTAGACTGTTATATGTTAGCTACAAGTGTTTAAATATCTCATGACATTAGACAGTGAAAAATAACTATTTAAATGTCCTCAGACAGGGAAAAAAAATGTAGTTTAAATGTCCTCAGACAAGGAAAAAAAATGTAGTTTAAATGTCCTCAGACAGTGAAAAAATATGTATGTTAAATGTCTTCAAGACAGGGAAAAAAGTACATGTTAAATGTCCTCAGACAGGGAAAAAATATGCAAGTGAAATGTCCTCAAGATAGGGAAAAAATATATATATATGGAAAATTCTGACCTTAGCTGCAAGTTCTGGATTTTGAACCATGAGATTCCAACTGTGGTCCACTAGATCTCACTACCTGGATGAACAAAGACACTCCTCCCTCAGTCGGCGTTAGGGGTTAGGTGTGCTAGGAAAACTGGATCCCCACACAGTTGACAGGAGTCACAACCACCTGGAGACCTGGGCACTTGGTGTATCCCAGGGCAACTGGATTCTGCACTGCAACTCTGGCTGACGGGTCCACAGGCTGCCACCAGGGCAAGCTCTTCCTACCATCCAAGCTGGACCAGGACGTCTCACTATCTGACTGGGCTCTGGGAGTTCAGGCTCCAAGGTAACAAAATCCTAGGGATGAAGGATCATCAACCATACCGGGAGTCTGGACTCCCCTGGACTTCTGTCAGAAGTCAGGATCACTGGCTATCTAAACCAGTAGGGCTGCTAGGGTCTTGCACTGTTGGCAGCAAGGATTCTGCCAGAAATTCCAGGCTGTCGGGTCCTATAGATGCCCAGAGACATACACAAGAAATCACCAGGGTCTTGCTTCCACCTTCAAGTGTGTTGGTGACTCAGGCTTCAAAGCACGAAGATCCCTCAGGTGCCTCAACCATTGAAAAAAGTGTCCACGTGATGTCCAAACAGTGAAGTCCAGAAAACAGTTCAAGATTTCTAAATGCCCATAGTTGATGAATGATTCGATTTTTGGTGATCCATCCAGTTAACAGTGTTGATTGATAAAATTCAAGTCCAGAAACATAGCATGTGGTCAAAAGAAAATGGAGTTCATATCATCCACTTCTGTACCCCGTACTCCCCTGTATAAGGCCGTGATATCTGAAATGTAGATACCCCATCGAATATCACTCACACAAAATGAGATTTAATATTTCTTACCTTTCTATCGGAAAGGCCTAACACAAAAGTAGGTGTCCACCACCTGACTTGATTGCACGAGAGCCAAAATCAAAAAGAGCTTCATTTTGGCTTCAGCACATGAAACCTTTTCGCAAGAGAAGGAATCAGCAAGAAGGATGAATAAACGGAAATTGCTCAAATAACAAGTTTCCGTCAATCAGAGCACTTGTGATCTATTTCAAAGAAATAATACAAACCAAATTCCGTCTCTGCGCAGTGTCAATCTAGCCACCCAAATAATATGATTCAAGTCAGATTCAGGGATGCAACTTGAAAGAAATATTAAATATCGATCATGACATCGATAGTCGATACGATAGTCGATACGATAGTCGATACATTAGTCGATTCAATAGTCGATACGTAATTGCAAATATCCCTGCACCATTACAGGCCATTGCCACTAACCGCGACAAACAGTCTTCTACTGGCAAGAGACTATGATGGAAACAACAATATTCATGGGCATCTGACAAATGTGTAAGAATTGTTAAGAAGTGGACTAAAATAACCTAACTGTCATCCAGTCATGGACATTGAAAATGGAAACATTCAACAAGATGGAATAATGTAAAGTACCTCAAAACCTAGAAAAGAAATCATTGAGTTACGCAGTGCATCTCTACAAAGCTTCCCCATTACCTATTTGCAGAATTCACACTATGGAACATGAAAAGGCAAATCTTCATGTTACAAAGGTTTTAATTGAGCATAAGAAGAAGAAAACTGGTTTCAAGTATAATTTGCGCCATATTTAATACAAACAGATGTCGGCCATTGATGGAAATGAAAATTTACTGCGAAAAATAAAGAAGATTCACTGATATACTGCAGTCGAAAATGTTGTTTTTCCACATTTTCCAAACGACTCACCCATATTCAGCAAACATTCATACAGTTTTGTCAACTTTTTTAAGAATTTATTGAAATTCACATTCAATTCTAACTGGTGAAAACATATTAATTTCAGGGCACTGCTTTTTTAAGCATATCTGGTATGGTTTCGTCAAAAAAGTCGTCATCGTTTTCAATTAACAGCCTCAATCTTTACAAAAAAGACTATTTGATACTGTTGGGAGCTATCATATCATACCGCCATATTTACTCTTTTTTATAACTATTGATTTTCTTTACTCCATTTTGACATGCTCGTTTTGTCACGATAAAATAGATGGTTGTCCACCCATATCGATTTAAAAGGGGTTTGCTTGGCTTGATAGTTTACGACAGGTAATATTCAAATAGGCACTAATATTTCAGGGTATGATATTATATTCAAACATAACAATATTTATCAACAACAATGAATATAAAGACCTAATAACAACTAGCATTATAATGACCATACGAGGAGCTCTTGTCAAGTCAAGAGTAGCCCCAGACCAGACTAACTTCGGAACCCTCACATCCAATATTTATATACATCAATTAATCAGATTCGCACGTTTCTCATGAGAGTTCCTTGGTCAGTTTTTATAATTCACGGATGATTTGATAACCTTTATGTTTATAAAACCCTCATGGTTCGAAATTTCTAATATACCGTATGTCCTACTCGTGACATTATCAATATAATTTATTCGGAAAAGACTCTTATATAACACGTTACGGACTATATCATCTTAACAAATGCTTACTGCGACTGATAAGGTTTCAATTTAAGCCAATATGTGTTTTAATGTTGGCATGAGAAATGTCGCTTTAAAGCATATAGGTTTGAACTCGTGCTAAAAGGCTTTAAAGGAAGCGGTCTGGATAGGTTTTTTATTGCTTTGAGGCATACTACAATAAATGCCTTCTAGTCTAATGACAAGCTTTGAGAGAAGCTGAGACAACTTTTATAAAGGTGGGCCCTTTATGTTTGGAGAAGGTCGTCTTATTGCTTTAATAATATTATTAAAGTATAAAAGTTTTGAAAAGGCATTCCAAAATAGGCTGTAATAATCTCCTGTAGCTAACAATAAAACTGATAATGTTATTTGGGAGTATTCTAGGACAGGTCGGATCTGTTCCTTATAGATCATAAGCAGCTGAATGGGAGCGAAATCGCTCCTGGCTCGAAACAGGAAACCAAGATTTTGGGATGCACTTTTAGCAATTGATCCCACCTGATTTACCCAAGAAAGGTTATTGCTGATATAGCAATATCAAGCATCGAAAAGGATGTCTTCAAAGGTATGGTTACACGGAACTAACTGAATTAGCGCAGTTGATCTGCTGCCAACAGAACGGTATAGCAAAAAGTCGGTGTTTTGGTCACGCTGTTTGTCCTCTTGGATGTATAGTTAGTGAGTATGGAAAGCATCAGTGCTAGGTAATCCCAGAAAGTGTTTCCGAGAACTGCAGAGCATTTTTTGAGAGTGCTAAGCACTGAGCCATTTTGTGAAATGCTCGAAGCACTGAGTACTGTTTCAAGACAGTGCTCGAGAGCACGAGTACAAAAAAGTGCTTCAACGAGCACTCAGCAGAATGCTTCAGGACATCTCTGTCTTGCCCAGCTTGGTAATGTGACAATGATATTTCCTCCAAATATACTTAGTTGGCCATTTCTCAGGGTTAATTATTAGGGTTCACATCTGCAAGAGTATTCCTTTGAGTTCTTCACATAATAATCCTGATCCTTATCAGTATAAACTTAACACAATCTCCATAAAATGAGGGTAACATCACAAACTTTATCAAATGCTCAACAAAATGGATTTCAAAAATAGAGGAATCAGAAAATATATACAAGACATGTGTTCAACTATGTTGAACACATGAAGGAAAAAATGGAAACGATTTTTTTTATTTTACGAGGAAACTGGAATCCTTTCCAATGCTTTGCAATGTCAACTGATGAATTCAACTTACGCTCTTCTTGTTGAACGATATATAACGGCAAAAAGATTTAGCAGGTGCTATAGTCTCAATTTTTCCGATCCTGGGGAAAGGTATACTCGTATTTGATCAAATTCTATCGATCTTTGGATATCTTCATAGATCATCAATCACTGTATATGTACAATCGTCTCCAGTGAACATGTCACGGTTGGACGATATGAGCGATTCTACTGCAGCGGTGATTAAGAGAGCTGACACCGTCCATGTGCGACATGTTCTATGAAGACTGCTGTACATAGGTATATCATTCTTTCATGCAACATTTACTCAAATTCCGATACAACAGACCCGAGACCCCGTGACATATCGTATTGTCACATTATCTAAGTAGAGAATTCATCATCTCGATACACATCCATAAAAAGCGACTGTATTAATGAGTTCAATTAAGAAAGTTCACACTGCGTTGACGGTGAATGTGCCGCATAATGAGACATACACTTGATTTGATGTTGGAGGCATCACTAGAAACAAAATGAATTTTATGCACGTGTGGATAATATAATTATCATCATTGAACTGAAACCAAATATGATTATATGAATATATACAGTGTGTCTCACTTCTAATGGAAACACCCCTCTGTATCTTACGTATTCGTTGGTGAGGATCCTGAAATTTGCTGGAGCGAGAGATAGGGATGTCCCTGGGATATCCTTGGGACGTGCTAGGGATATTCCTTCTTTGTACTCGGTACATCCCAGGGACGTACCAGAAGGGACATCCCTAGATGTCCTTTTTGTCTGAAAGCGAATGTCCCTGGGACGTTTCTAGTATGTACTTTGTCCCAAAAAGAAAATCCCTGGCGTGTCCTAGTTTGAAATTAGGGACGTCCCTAGAATGTACTCGTGTTGTTAGGGTATTAGGAGTCGAAATAGGTTGAAAATCACTTCTAATTCGGAGTAAGGACGCCCAATACACTAACTATTCATATTTTCCCTGGGAAATTTTCAGTTCTGAAAATTTAATTTTTGTGTCACTTTTGATGGAAACATCCCCGTATCTTACTTAATCGTTGGGTTAGGATCCTGAAATTTGTTAGAGCAAGACATACACCAAAAATGTACTCTCTGACCTAGTGAGGTCATTTTCAGTGATATACACTGCTCGCCAACTGCCATGGAACCACCCCAATTTCCGGAAAATGATATTTGGAGGCGAAATTGGTTGAAAATAACTTCGGATTCGGAATCAGGACGCCAAATTCACTAACAATTCATATTCAACTTAGTAAAAAATTCAGTTCTGAAAATTTCAATGTTGTCCCACTAATTACCGAGTTAGGATTGTTGAATTTCCAGAAGCAAGAAATATTTCACAGATACAGTCAATGACCAATTGAAAATACCATCAGTGATATAAACTGCTGACTAGTAGCCATGGAATCATCCCAAATAACATTATCAGTTTTATTGTTAGCTACAGGAGGTTGTTACAGGCTATTTTAAAATGCCTTTTCGAAACTATTATACTTTAATAATATCATTAAAACAATTAAACAACCTTCTCAAAACATAAAGGGCCCACCTTTATGAAAGCTGTTATAGCTTCTCTTAAAGCTTGTCATGAAACTGATAGGAATTTATTGTAGTGTGCCTCAAAGCAATAATAAAACCTATCAAAACTACTTCCTTTAAAGTCTTTTAGCACGAGTTCAAACCTATTTGCTTTGAAACGACAGTTCTTATGCCAACATTAAAACTCATTGGCTAGAATTAAAACCTTATCAGTTGCAGTAAGCATTTGTTAAGATAATATAGTCCGTAACGTGTTATATGATGAGTCTGTTTTCAGAACTAATTACCTATGAAACAAACATGTCTAAATGGAGTGGGAACAATAGTTAGTTATGAAAGAGATTAAACATGGCGGTATGATATGATAATTCCCTACTGTATCAAATAGTCCATTTTGTGGAGATTGAGGCGGTAAAGTGAAAACTATGACAACTTCTTTGACGAAAACATACCAGATATGCTTCAAAAAAAGCAGCGCCCTAGAAATAATGTGTTTTCACCAGTTAGAATTGGATGTGAATTTTAACAACTTTCCAAAAAAGTTGACAAAACTGTATGAATGTATGCTGAATATGGGTGAGTCGTTTGAAAAATGTGGAAACACAACATTTTCGACGGCAGTATCAATGCAACTTTCCTATTTTCCGCTTGAAATTTTCATTTCCATCAATGGCCGACATCTGTTTGTAGTAAATATGGCGCAAAATATACTTGAAACCAATTTTCTCTCTCTAATGCTTGATTAAAACCTTTAGGTAATGATAAGGCATTTTATGAGACGATTTCCGCCTGTTGTAGTACTTATTGCATATTCAAATCCATTCTTATGACTATTTGCTCCTGGGTATGACAACAAAGCTTCGAAGATTGATTCAAGAAGGTTATGAGATAATGCCTTCATGAAAATATAAAGCTTTAAGGATATCCTGGCTAGTGCTAATTGGCAGTGTTGCAAAAAGTAGAAGAACGTCATCAATATGATTAACATAACCCTACTTTTGTTATTAACAGTGTTCACTTTGTGAATTTTGTGATTGGTGTTAAGTAGGAAACCGACTAGTAAACATAAACATAGACAAACTACACTCAGTGCAGTTTGCCTAATATTGTGTTGAATGTTCCATTCTCTCAAATTCATGCTGAACTTGCCACCTGACATTTGTGCAAAACTGTTGTCAACTTCCTCGTTTCCTAGTTCTCATTCAGAAGCACGAAGATCAGAAGTATTTTCCATCACGTTCTGACTCGTTGATGGTACTTCATGAACATCAGGTCCTAATGAATTCTCGGCGCTATTTGGTGGTTTCAGGTAGGATGAATTGAAAGACGCAGTGTTTGGAATTGCTTGGGCTTGAGAATTCTGTTGCTCTCACGACTTGATTTTTGATTCTTAAGTAATTTTCTTAATTTTTTCGCTTGAAGTTGCCATTTTTATCAATTTCACTTTATTCAGTTGCTTGTGAGTTCATTTCAACGTGAGTCGTTTGTAGGCAAAAAAATACGATCATTTATATTATCGGATTTGAGTTTCACACGGTTCTGAATAAAACTTCATGAATCCTATAGATTTTATGATTGGCTTCGATGCATTTATTGTGGCTTATAGACTTCAATAATTACTTTCACATAGCTAAAATAATGCCATTAGGTTTCATTATTGCCTCAGTCAAATCCTAATTAGCCTATAGCGTGAATTCGGTTTTCTGATGATTGCTTTATGACGTATTTTCATACGATTAGTTCAGAACCTCTTGGTCAAATTCGAGAAACTAATAAAACTTAGGAGTGTTAAGAGGGTTTTTAAGAGTAAATAGTTTTGATAAAGAATTTCAATGACTCTCACAAAGCTCTCTTAGAACCGAAGTGAGCTGAATGCCAAATTGTTTTATGTGATAGTTCTATCATAGTATCTCAAAGCCTTTTAATAGGATTATACGGACATGAAGACCAATATGCTTGTTCAAGGGCATTCATAAAGCGGTAGAACAAATAAAACCTATCATTTGCGCTCACATAACCTCTTTAAAGTCTCATCAAAGCAATTAAGCATTAAATTAAATTGGAAATCCTTCCGGATTCGAGAACAGAAAACAAAACGTCTAATTCACTAACTAATCATATTCCTTTTGAACAATTCTCAGTTCTGAAATAATATATTTCATCACACTTTTCACGGAAGCACCCCAGTATCGTACGTAATTATTGATGTCGAAGCATGAAATTTCAAGAACCAAGAGAGAGACCATTGACCATGTAAGATCATCTGCAATGACACACTGGTTGCCAGCAGTCACAGAACCACCAACATTCTAGAAGGAAAAAATTCCCTCAATGGTTGTTCTGAAATTGATCATCATGAAGTCAGTTTTTATCAGGGTTAATGAAATAACAATAGAAACTAGTATAATCGAATAGATTATCAGGAGTGATCTATTGGATCAGAAATCATGAAGAGTGTCATTGAAATGAATTAGGAATGAATGAATTCGTTAATAGTATGGAGAACATCGCTGCCAATGAGAATGCGTAAAAATACAGGGCGTTAGTGAATTAGACGTTCTCTTTTCGAATCCGAAGTCATTTTCAATCTTGTTTCTTGATATCATTTTCCGGACATGTATGTAGTTCAGGGAAAATGTTAGTGAATTGGGCGTCCTGATTAAGATCCGAAGTGATTTTCAACTTATTTCGACTCCTTATATCATTTCCCGGAAATTGGGGTGATTCCATGGCTGTTGACGAGCAGTGTATATCACTGAAGATGACTCCACTTGGTCATAGAGTGCATTTTTGGACTATCTCTCGCTCCAGGAAATTCCAATATCCTTACCCAACGAATACGTAAGCCCAGTCAGCACATCCTTTCGTTGTCAACCTCGAAAGATGTCGAACAGCACTTTATCAAGACTCCTTCATCCATAGAACGGCTAGGCTCTGGAACTCATTGCCTGTGGAAGTATTCCCAACAACATATAATCTCCAAAAGTTCAAAAAAAATTCCAATACCTACCTCCTATCCCTATCCTCCCTAGGAACGCACGATGTTCTTCGAACATTATAGGGATTCCCTTTCGTGCGCTCCAAGCGATAAAATAAAATACAGGGGTGTTTCCATTAGAAGTGGGTCACACTGTATATACATATTTGTTCCCATTATTCTCGAGTATGGAACAACAGAATTGAAAAACTATAGCTACATGTGTGTAGTGATTCAGACAAGGATTCAGTGAATCGTGGATTAATTGACAAAATAGTCTATTCTAATGGGCAGAAAATTAGGACAGTAGACGAAGCGCTCAAATAGTAATCAGATAGCGACTTGATTGAATCTTATGATTTGTTCATTCATCTATATTCATCATTTCATACTCCATTGTTTCACCACTAACCAAACCGATTTACTATATGCCACGACACGTGTTTCGCTTATTATGTTAGCATCCTCAGGAGAAGATTATAACTAAATATTCTAATATATTATTCCGTGACACCCTGTATATATAAACGATGTGGAATAATCAGCCTTCAAAACGCCACCAGCGACTTCTACGACTGAAAATAGGAGGAGAAGTATCTATGGACCTGACTTGAATAATGGCTCCTAAGAAAGCTTCGGCCCCCTTAAAGGGGGCTCCTGATGATGGAAACGCCATATGATGAAATCTGGTACAAGAATTGAACTGTTCAATGCACTAAAAAAAAATCGAGAAATTTATTCAGGAGTGTATCATACATATATACAGGATACTGTGTAGCGCACGAAAAACTACTCCATAAATTAAACCCCTATGGTGTGAGGAGAGTACCTCTGAAACCGCTAAAATCCTATCTGGATAACAGAATTCAGTGTGTTACCATCGAAAACAAATTCTCTGATTTCCAGAACATTAACCATGGAGTCCCACAGGGAAGTATGCTGGGACCACTATTATTTATCATTTATCTCAACTACATTATTCACTACTTGTCCCCTTCTGGGTGTATTTGCTTCGCTGATGACATGACATTGATTGAAACACATTTTAACTCTATCACACTCAACAATCTTACCGAGCAAGCAAAAAATTAAGCTTATACCTGGTTCAGCACAAATAATATAAAACTGAATTAAGAAAAAACCCAAAATAATGTTTTCTCTTCCAACAACAATTTAACGGATAACAATACAGTCAACCATTTAGGTATCATATTAGACGACAGGCTGAAATGGTCTGCCCACATTGACCAACTATGCAGTGAACTCTCCACCCAATTATTTCTACTGAGACAATTGAAAAAAATATTGAGCATTCCAATATTATTATCTTCCTACCGTTCTCTCTGTCACTCGCACCTCAACTATGCATTTCCGGACCCACGTACATAAAAAATGAATTTCTTATTTCATCATGTAGAATCACCCCCTTGATTGTTTGCGCATAATTTCCGGACACCCTGTATAGATTTTCTGACCGACCTATTTTCTAGTAGTTGAAACAGTATGTACTCCTGAGGTAAGTAGTTCTTGATCTATCATGTTCTGTCAATAATTTGTAATAACCTCTTTCAGGTGCAGCTAACCATTCTTCAAGTTTCTGATGATTTCAAAGGGCCAACACTAATATTTCAGACCGACTTTGTATTTTGATGATGCGTGAATGAAAGAAATACGGTGTGAATTTGTTGAATAAGTAGGAGTGCAAAAATTCAGGATTAATATTGAATTGATTTAAACTCGCACGAGAAATATTAGTTATGTAAAATTATTGCTGTACGACATAAAATGGACAGCGATATATGTACAGTGTACACCCTACCACTTTTTTCAATGATGTGTTTTTTTCATTGCTCGTGCACGAAGGAGAAACCATATAATGTTCGAAGAACATCATGTGGATGAACTGCATAAACCGTTTGAGCATACATCAATTGAAATGGATGTTGGGGTATTGTCACGTTTGCTTTGTTTTATTTGGGATAGCTGAGTTAAAAATACATTAAACAACGCATTTTCTTCAAACACGTCTATTACGTCTAAAATTATCCAAAATGCATGTAAAAACTGGAGTGAAGGCAATACCATCAATTATAGTGATTTAACACCTTAATTGATACACTTTCACTCCAAGAACTTATTTATTATCTGACAAAATATAAATGAGCTACAAAATACACCAGAGCGGTAAAAACATAAAAGCTTTGATAAATAATATGCACTTTTTATCTAGAAAGATACAATAAATTCTCCTGCACAGCTACTTGGATAGTTAGAGAGATTCCTCGAATAACTGAGGATATTTTGCATAGATACCAGTATGAATTTGCTTAGTAATTGCCACTTCGAAATATTATTCATGAAAAATCACCTTAACAATCATTATGCATTTCAACTAACTGTATTCCATAACAATTTGTTTATTTCCATATTATGTATCAGTAAGGGGAAATCTAACATAAATACAACCAAAGTGTATAATTATTATCTTCAGGGTCGCTTCTTGCATTACTTACAATATGAGCATTCCAAAATATGAAACAGCTATAGGAAAACCCAAGCACATTGGCCAGACTATTATACGCACTTTCATGAGATATCTCAAGATTTAAGGGAATCTACTTTCCAAAAATTCAAGATGGTGCTCCGTTCTGAAAAAGGATATAAGTATAATTTGGATCTGTATTCTACAATGAATTGTTCATCTTGGAAATATTACCGAGGGATGATGATTATAAGATTTGAATCATCATGACCATCATGGAGAGACAAGATATATACTTACCTATGTACAGTTTTCAACTATGAAATAGGTGAAAATGATTAGAGAGGAATGATATGACGATCGAAAACAGAAACTCGAAGTGATCACAAAAAATTATCTAAAAATGAACAACAATGATACATTGAGGCGAAAGCACTCATAACATTTTCTTGTTATGTCGGAGTTGATGACTGTTATTCAGTTTCTACTCATATTCACTCATGTTACGTAAAAAAATAGCGCCAACGGCTAGTTGCCATATTTATAAGGCACAGACTCGACCTGTCCAGAAATACTGTTCCCATATTTGTAGTGCAACACCCAGACATACCCTGAAACTGTTGGATTCTGTCCAAGAAAAAGCAATTCGTCTCGTGGGTGATGCCTCGCTCACAAACTCACTCACTTCTCTGGCACACTGTAGAAAAGTTGACGATCTGGCTCTATATTATAGATATTTTCATGGACGATGCTGTTTTGAAATATCAACAATTGTTCCTCCCTTGGCAGTCCCCGCGAGATGAACCCGCCGAGTTGAGGCTTCGCACCATCGCACCCCGTCGTGGTCACTTTGAAGACCTGCAGAACATCTCTTTCCAAAGACTCGTTGATCCAACAAACAGCGAGGCTCTGGAACACATTGCCAAGGGAGGTGTTGCTCGAGGCATATAACCTCCAGGAATGTAAGGAGAACACCAATTCCTACCTATACCTTCCCTTGGTTCTCACGATGTTCTCTGAACATAACAGGGCACCAGAACATAAAAAAATGTGAATGAATTTCTACTCTATTCTTCTATTCTATACAAACTCGGATTCAAGTATCAGGTAATGCTCATACATGTGACATACAATCAGCTTTCGATTTGTACATTTGAAGTATTCAGAATCGAGGAATAGTGCAGCTCGTTGATACCTCAACATATTCAATGTGAAAACCTATGAAGAAATAAATTCAATATCTCTATAACAACAATATATTTTACTCGACCCATGGCTGATCCACGTAGTAATCAGATGTTAGAATTATTTCTCCAATGAATGTGGGAAGTTGGGTGATCTCGAAAAAATCCTTGAACCAGTAGATTTTCATTTTTAGAAGTCTATTTTTCACATCTTCATTCAAATCTTCAACCACTTATCAAATCAACCTATTCAAAATTTTTGAATTTCTCAAGGGGTCGAGTTGAAGCTTGTTAAAGGGGTATCTTTGATTTCTCAACAACGGTCAATTGTATTTTTTGAATTCGGTTGAGTCGTATCTACAAAAAAGCAGTCGAAAGATTCAAAATCCATGAAAATTTTTGTCTGAATTATCGGTGATGATAGATAACTTCAAGAAAAACAATCTGGGAGTCTCGCATAGCAGTTCGTACTGCAATAAGGTCAATAATTAATATTGTTCAATAACATATTGAATCGATTCAGCATATTCATTACTGAACAGATAGAAGGTGATTATGTACGACAGATTACCATAGCTGCTGTGGCGTATGCCACACTGACAAATTATTTTCATCATATTGGGTGTAGAAAATCGGACGAGTTTTACTAATCTACCCTTATCTCGATGGTTACATTAAATGGCGATCCTGCGAAGAACAAATCAGTAAAGGTTTTGGCAGAGTTTGTTGGCGAAATAAGTGTGAAAATGGAAGGAAAATCATCGAAAGAATGAGTAATCATAGCGCAGACAGCAAGTGGTGATGCTGATGCCAAGTTATCACACACCTCAAGTACATAATGGTTTCTGATTCATTCGGTGGTATTAGGTTTCGTAGTCCTAGCCTCTTCTATGAATAAAAAGAGGCGGACGAATCTCAAGAAAATGGTTATTCATGAGGTCATCAGATGTCAGAGCAGAAACAATCTGAATGCTGCAGTTTAGTGAAGAACTGAATGAAGAACATAAATTAGCTGCCTAGAAGAAAGAAGAGCTCCTGCATGGCTATTCAAGACTTAAACAATGAAGAATCCGAGGTAGTAAGTGAGCGAATTGTATTTGGCGCCATATATTTTATTATGCATTTTTTCTGATTGTTTTTGTTCAATTGTTTGAATAGGGACATTTCCGTTTGGTATCATTATTTCTTTCTGCTCTTGCGGACATTTGTGCACTATATATAGGCTTGCATTGATTAGATAGGGACTAGGGTAATTACGGGAGAGATGAACCACCGCCTGAGATGGACCAGCGTCCTATTTCCTAATATGGTCGTGGAAGGAGAGAAATACAAATATAGTGAAGTAGCCAAACGATCGCAAGTTGAGGTCGAATAGTTGCACTGTGCATGTAAGTCTTTTGAAACTGAGAATATTCGATTCTGTATTTACACGTGGTAGAACATTTTCTAACCCATATTTGTTGATGTGATTCTGACCTAATTTAAGTATCAAAATTCGATATCTTGATACAAACTCAGAGCTGATTATGTCATTTTTCATATTTATACTCTGGAAATGCCTCTCTACTGTTATATAATTCATTTTGGAGTGGTCCATCTATCCCTTAAGTTCGAGATAGATGGACCATATCAAATCGAGGGAGTTGAACAAGTTTTGAGCATTATATTTTCGGAATGCCTACAAAATATCAAAGGAAATTGCGATCGGAAAGGGCTTCCTGGACCGAAGAAGACTTGAAGAATGCCATAGAAGCCATAGATGCTAACACAATGGGGGTGAATACTGCAGACAGACACATCAATCTACCAGAAGCTACTTCACTGAGAAGAAAGAAATCTGGCAAACTGGAAAAAAAGGGTCATTGATGGGCCCGTCTTCCACGCTAGAAGGAAAAAATGAGGCGAAATTAGTCAAAAAGCTACAGGAATTTGGGTTCGCCCCAACACGGAAGGATGTGCGGTATATGGGCATTTGCTCTTGCTGAACAATTGAAGTTGAAGCACCGTTTCAAGAGAATCAACAAAATAACAGAATAAGCCTAGTTAGACCTTTTTTCAAGCCGTCATCAAGATCTGAGCATGAGAATTGCAGAAGGTGTTTCAGTAAATGGTTCCACTGCATTATGTCGAGACACAGTGAATAATTACTTCGAGCTGTTAGAAACGATACTGACTACTAATCAGCTTTATATTTTCAATATTGACGAAACGGGATTGCAACTCAACAACAAGCCAAAACAAGTTATAGCAGCTAAGGATTTGGTTCATCTATCCCTGGTGGTTCAACTATCCCGATTAGATGGTTGAACTAAACCGCACAATCATGGCTCAACAAAGAGTGTCTAGGGGTACCGATCAAGGGACCTCCGGAACCCGGACCAGGCGAGCTGTGCCTGCTGCCTCGGCCCCCCAAACCGGAGGAACCTCACGAGGGATCTCTGAAACGGTGGCCGAGGAGGCGCGTACAAAAACGTTAGTCGTGGGTGAAAGAGGAACTGCTGAGGTCGGGGCTCCTACACCTGAAACTGGAGGATCGTCAGACGATACCTCCAGGAGCGACATGGTAGGAGGAACTCCCTCGAGGATCTCCTACCGGTCAGAGTCGCCTATGAGCGATGAGGTCCAACCAATGGACCTCGGAGTGGTGACTGAGGAACCCGAAGGGGGACCTCAGTCAGACCAATAACAGGAGGCCGAGCCGACGAAGGGGGGCGATGGAGCCAAGCTGCGGAGGAGCCACAACAAGTAAGTTAATTTATGTCTGTAAAAGTCCTACAAATTAATTTGCAACATGGGAAAGCCCCAACGGCCCTGGCATGCCGAAGGATCCGAGAGTGGGACATAGATATCCTACTAATACAGGAGCCTTGGACATACCAGGGCAAGATAAGAGGGCTAGGAATGGGCGGAGGAACGGCCCATTACTGTGCCTCTGTCGATACCAGCCCCCGGGCGTGTATTTATACAAAAGGCATGAAGGTCTTCCCTGTCCCAGGATTCTGTACCAGAGACCTGGTGGCGGTAGAGATCCTCATGCCGTTAAATGATCGCACCCAGGAGGTAGTAGTATGCTCAGCGTATTTTCCGTACGAGACAGCTGCTCCGCCTCGGGAGATCGAATCGTTAGTACGATATTGCGAGGAATCTGGGAAGGGCCTTCTCATCGGCTGTGACTCGAATGCCCACCATATTCTGTGGGGCAGCCGGGACACGAACCCGAGGGGAAGTGCTCTGCTCGAATTCCTCACCACCAGTAATCTGGAAATCATAAATGAGGGCTCAGTACCTACTTTTGTCACGCCTAGGCGGCAATCTGTTATAGATCTTACTCTATGCACTCGAGATATGTTGACCCAGGTTCATTCATGGAAGGTGTCACAAGATGAATCTCTATCAGATCATCGACACATTCTGTTTACGCTGGGGGGTATAAGCGCTCCAGAAAAAGAAAAATATAGGAACCCTCGTGCCACCAAGTGGGACCTCTTTCGGGAGGAACTCAAAGGAAGGCTTGTGGGTCTGCCATCAAAGTACGGGAGTGAGGCCGAAATAGATACAGTGGTGTCGTATCTTAACAAGGCCATCACTTCCTCGTACGAAAACAGCTGTCCACTTAAAGACAGAGCTACCAATGCTAGAACGCCATGGTGGAATTCAGAAATAGAAAACCACCGCAGGCTCACAAGAAAGCTTCTAAACAAAGCGAAACGCACAAACGTACCGCAACACTGGGAAGAATATAAGTCTGCCCAGAGAGCGTACAAAAAAGCCATTCGGCAAGCACAAAGAGACAGTTGGCGTGCCTACTGCGGAGAAATAAACACAATTTCTTCTGCGGCAAGGATATGCAAAGTTCTCTCCAAAGAACCGGGAAGAGGAGTGGGCGTGCTGTCTCTGTCAGATGGTCGAGAAACCACAACGGCAGAGGAAACATTGCAGCACCTCATCTCCACACACTTTCCGGATTCAGAAATATCCAACGAACCACCTTTGAGGACGAGCCCAGTGAGAAGAACTCACATGGACTATCAAACGGCGTCAAAGGTGGTTACATACGAGAAGGTGAGATGGGCTGTAAAGACATTCGCACCATTTAAATCACCAGGGGAAGATGGAATATTTCCGGCCCTCCTACAAGAGGGACTGGACACCATCATTTCCCTGCTTATGAAGATATTTCGGTCCTGTCTGGCTCTGGGCCACATACCAGTGGAATGGAGATCGGTTAGGATCGTATTTATCACGAAACCAGGGAAAACAGATTATTCCGATGCCAAAGCGTATAGACCCATCAGCCTCACGTCTTTCCTCATGAAAACACTGGAGAGGCTGATAGATCGATACATCAGAGATGTGCCACTGCAAATAAACCCGCTGCATGCACAACAATATGCCTATCAGACTGGGAAGTCCACAGATGCGGCTCTCCATCATCTTGTCCATAAGATAGATGGAGTGCTAGCTGGTGGACGCTCAGCCATGGGAGTCTTTCTAGACATAGAAGGAGCATTTGACAATACGTCATTCGAATCGATATGCCATGCCGCGGATAGACATGGGGTCCATCAAACCTTGACCAGGTGGATTAGGGCCATGCTATCGCAGCGAGTGGTAAAAGCAGAACTATGTGGGAGGTCGGTTGCTGCCAAGGTATCAAGAGGATGTCCTCAAGGAGGGGTTTTATCACTACTACTATGGTGTCTGGTAGTAGACGAGCTCCTCATAGATTTGAATAGGCCAGGGCTATATGCGCAAGCATATGCAGATGACTTGGTAATAATGGCCCAAAATCAATCGGCGAACCGGCTAGGGAATCCAATAATGGAAGCCCTCAATAAAGTGGAACAGTGGTGTTCCACCAGTGGATTGAGAGTCAATCCAGAAAAGGCGAACTTGGTATTATTCACTAAGAAACGCAAAATAGGAACACTTCCTGAGATATTTCTCTCGGGAAAGTGTCTCCAATATGAAAGCTCATCAAAGTACCTTGGAGTTATAATAGACTCCAAGCTCACTTGGAATGAGCACATTGCAAACCGCACTAAGAAGGCTGTATGCTGCTTCTGGGCATGCAGACGAGCCTTTGGAAAAACATGGGGTCTCACACCCAAGACCCTTCACTGGATATACACGGCAGTAATACGCCCAACACTTACGTACGGGTCCATTGTATGGTAAACCAGTACCAATAAGGGCAAGACCAACAGAGAACTGGATAAAGTCCAGCGACTGGCCTGCCTGGGAATAACAGGTGCTTTGAGAACGACGCCTACCAGGGCTCTTGAAGTTCTGTTAGGTCTGCCGCCTCTACACCTGTTCATACAATACGAAGCCATGAGAACTGCTTACCGACTCAACGGTGAATTTCAACAAAGCCCCAAACACTGTCATCCCTACGAGGGAAGAATGGAATGCCACAACACCTGGCGTGCCTCCTCCCAATGAGTCAATCTGGTACACGGATGGCTCAAGATTTGGGGGCGGTTCAGGTGCAGGGGTATACAATGAAGAAACAGGTAAAGAAATTTCAGTTCCTTTGGGCGAATATGCCTCAGTGTTCCAGGCAGAAGTGCTTGCAATACTCACCTGCGTCCAAGAAAACCTAATTATGAGAGGTCGTAGACCAATCACTATATGCTCGGACAGCAAAGCTGCAATACTGGCTTTGCAATCCAATAGGATCACATCCAAATTGGTGTCCGAGTGCAGAAAAGCCTTGGAAAACCTGGCAAAATCAAGAAAAGTCAGCCTCATGTGGGTCCCGGGACATTCGGGAATACCCGGAAACGAGGAGGCAGACAGACTGGCAAAGATCGGTTCCGGACGGACCTCGGTCGGACCGGAACCAATCTTGGGAATACCAAATAGCCTGGCAATGTCCTTTATAGAGGAACAGCTGCAAAATCAATTCCTCAAAATATGGCAGGACACACCAGGAATGAGACAATCGAAGCTCCACATAAAGGAATTTTCGAAGAGGCTCGCAAAAGAGGTTTTATTCCTAAACAGGCGGAACCTTAAAATGGTAGTAGGGCTCCTAACGGGGCACAACCACCTCAATAGGCACCTAGAGCTTATTGGGATCAAGGATGACCCCCTTTGCAGATGGTGCCTGGAAGATGACGAAACGTCATCACATGTCCTCACTGAGTGTCCAGCACTGACGCATCAGAGGAGGGCTGTCCTTGGCCACATAATTTTGAGGCCAGAGGACGTAAAAGAGATTCAGCTGAGGAAGCTGCTGAACTTCTCCAAGGCAGTCGGCATACCCAGCTGAATGTCGTAACATGTGGGCGCACAATGGGCCCGAATAAGGAGGCCCACGTGCAGGGGGTTCACCCGCCCACCAGTGCTTCGAAGAAGAAGAAGAAGAAGAAGACAATCAGGGTGAGTAAGACCATTATGTGATTTCAAATTTCAATTTTTGTCGAAAAAACCTGTTTATTTCCTGAGTATTTGAGAACCGTAAGCATTAAAGTAGACTGGAAGGTTTGCAATGAATATTGTTTCATTTCAGTTGAGTTATTTGAGGAACTTTATACTGAGAAAATCAAAGGAAATTTTTATAACTGAATGTAATGGTGGTTTCGAATCAGTTTCATCAAACACAACACATATTCGTGATATCACTTATTTGAGTGATCAATACTCAGACAAACCTATTGCATACCACCTCCGAATATTAATAGTTCAAATTATCATTCACCACTACATCAAATAACATGTTCCATATCCAGTACCCAATAAATATCTCTTATGTAGTGGTAATAGGATTGTGTTGAATGTTACTCCCCTGATATTTCTATTTACCACTACGTATTAGTGCGTATTCGTTGCGTTCGTCGCGTGAATCACGAATGGAATAAATTTCATTGGCCCATGGAGTTTTCATTTGCAGTGCATGTGTATAGTGTGAGTACCTACTTAACTACAAACTGTGGTACTGTGAAGTGTGAACTGTACCTGATAGTGGTAACTTGAAGAGTTGTTACCGGTGTTCGACAGTAAGTAACATACCTATTCGTTTCATCTTGAAACTGAAATGGCAGGTGAATGTTGCACGCTTTATCGAGGAGAACGAGGAAATCTCAATTTTGTTGCACACAAAAATCAAACTTACACAATAATTCGATTTCTCTCTCATTCCCAGCTTCATTCATATACTCAGATAAATATCTCTACTACCTACCCAATTATCATAACATACCTGCAAATTATTAAGATTCTGTGATATTTTCCAGTTCTTTCTCCAAATAAGTATGTCCCTGACGGTGGTAGAAAAATATTGATCCATAGTTTGAACAGACAAAATTGAACAGACGAAAATGAACGAGTCTATAAGTAGAAAACACTAGTTTGTAGTGGTGAATATGAATTAAATAAGTAGAGTATAAATTTATTGTTTGTAGTGGTGAATACGAACCGACGAGCTGAATAGTATTATTCACTCATTTGTAGTTGTGTATAATAACCGTACAGGTAGGGTCCCTAATAACTAGTGCTTCAGTATGTCATATTGCCTCAATCAAACTATTTTGTAGTGGTTATATTTGATGAATGTAGTGACTGGCGCCTATTTAACCACAACGCTTGGTATGGTATAGTGAACTTTAGGTATTTACAACGGATAATTTCACTCAGTGTATGAGTGAAATAAAAAAGGTGGTCCATCTCTCCCATAATTACCTATACTTTTTTTTCCATGAATACCATCCTGGGAAGAGAACAAAACCGAACTTTCGATAAATGAAGGAAATTTTTATAAAGAGTCTAAGCGCGCAATTGAAAAGAATATTTCCAAAAGTGAACATCATGTAAGACAAGAAATTCGAGATATCTCAGTGAGATTTTCATTAATTCTTTGAATGATCAAGAAAAACAGTGAGTTGAAAGGAATTTCCTAATATCAGAGATATAGTGGTTATTGGTCCTTCCGAATACTAGAAACCAGATATTAGGTTCCACTGTCTTTAGTTGAATCAATGGATTCATCTCTTGTAGAAGACGATAGCGAGGATAAAGAAAAAATAATGTCTCTGTCCGCTGTGGAATTTTTTAATTCAGCTCATAAACTAGTGCCAAACGAATTCTCCCGATAAATCACAATCATTTTTAGATGCATTGACTCTGCTTGAAAATAATGTGGAAAATCTGGAAAAAAATGCTGTTGCTCAAAGACGCGATTATCGGGAAATGCACTAGTTCTGATTTCTAATGAAAACACAATTTCAGATGTCTTCAAAAACGAAATAATAATAATAACAAACGAATCTGGAATCATCTTGAAACAATCGATGGAACGATTAGAGAGAGATATTGTTCTAGAAGCTTCTAGAAGAAAAGAATGGTACGGAAGATCATTCGACACCGTTTGACAAGCAAAGCCTGCCAAGGGATCTGATATACAGGGTGTTAGTGAATAAGTGCGACAAACTTCAGGGGGTCAGTCTTCCTAATATTTTGAGAAATGAAGTTTATATAAACATGTGTCCTAACTTGCTTCGTTTTCGAGATACAGAGGGTATCAATATATCTGTGAAAAAATGTTTTTTCATTCATTAATCAAATATCTTCTCATCAATTCCAATGAAACTTGCTGGTTTTGTTAATAGTAACATGGAACTATGTTTGGTGTAATTAGATTCGAAATAATATTTCAAGTCGATATTTTTGGTGAATACCATTGTACGACACTGAGAGTATCTTTATTTGATTGAATAATTGAAATAACAATTTTCCTATCTCGTTTATCTTTTGTATCTCACTTAGATTTCAGGGAAACAATTAAAATTCTATTTGAATTCGAAATTTCAATGTGAGTAGGTGCTTTCAGAGATTACTCAATAACCTCAATGAGAATCAATTCTGAAATTTTGGGACTCTGTCTATCTGTCTCCATATTGAATTTCGGCATCATGTAAGCTCCAACACGGGGGTAATAGATAAAAACAATCAATACTCCCAACTTCAAAAACGAGACAAGTTGGGACATATGTTTACATGAACTTTATTTCCTGAAATATCACAGGAAATCAACATTTGGAGTTTGCCGCAGTTATTTACTAACACCCTGTATCAGGAGGACCAGACAGCTGCTGTCACTCAGACAGGTAGCGAGTGTCAAACAGGCAGTCATATACCGCGTGATATGAATCGTTTCACCTAAAGAATAGTTACCTATAAGTTTACTATGAATTAGTGTTTCTAAAGTGAGAATGAATGTGTTCGGAAATAAATTGCGTCGTATTCGCTTCTGCACACAAATAACGTAACAATTTGTGTCAGAAGTGAGATATTCCAGTGTGAAGTGAACAGACTGTAACAATGAAGAAACTACACGAGTTGGTGAACTTGAAACGCGAGTTGAAGGAGGAAGATCTCGACACAACAGGGATCGAGGCTACACTTCAGCATCTTCTCAAAGAGTATATGGTTAGCGTCGGTCAAGATCCAGAGACGTTCACCTTCGATGAACCAGCTTCAGCGGAAACGATGTTGGCTGCAATCTCTGAACAGATAACGGCTCAGCGTCAGGATATCACAGAATAGATGGCGGCTCAGCAAGAAAATATGTCGTCTCAGCAGCAGATGATTGCGGAACAGATGGTAGCTCATCAAAAGGATATCACGGACCAGATAGCGGCTCAACGACAGGACATTGCGAATCAGATGATGGCTCAGCAAGAGAAGATTGCGAACCAGATGGCGACTCCGCAGGAGAAGATCTCAGCGCAGCAAGATCACATCGCCTGTATTGACGCAGATAACAACTCATCGAGAATAGGTTCTGACTCAGATCGCTGCTCAGCAAGAACAGATCGTTGCTCAGCAAGAACAGATCGCGTCTCAGCAGGACAGATTATAGCACAGGTTTAAATCCAATTCACCACTCGGATAGAAGAAATGGAGAAGAAGCTGCAACTCGAAATAGAAAGAAGAAATGTGCTAGGGAAGTCTGGAAATGGTCAACGACATCCGACATTCGATGGAAAAACATCATGCCAAACTATCTGATGCAGTTCGAAGCAGCTTCCGAAGCCAGTACGTGAACATCAAAGGATAACGTGGTAGCAGCTCTCACAGTAGCTCTACGGGGTGATGCACTGAACATCTTGCAAGCCATTCCGGAGGTAGAAGCCGATAGCTACGATCATCTCGTCAAATGCATCGAAATGCGGTATGGTCACGAATATCTTCAGCAAGTGTTTCAATCACACATAAAGAGCCGTCGACAGAGAGTCAAAGAAAGCCTGCAAGAATTCGAAGTGGACGTTGTACGATTGGTTCATTGTGCATATCCATCAGCTCCCAAGTCTCTAATGGAATGCTTGGCTGTTGAAACGTTCGCAGATGTACTACGAGATATTAAAATGCAGCAAGAAGTTCGCCTAACCTGACCAAGATACCTCACCAATGCTTTGGCAGCTGCGCTTGGTATCGAGGCCGCAGCAGTAGTTTTTCGAGAATATTCGAAGGTACGAGCCATGAATGACAGCAAGTAAATAGCCGAGAGCCACAGGCAAGATTCGAATGGAGCCTTGAATAACTTCAGCGAGTGCCTCTTAGATGAGAAGAGAAGACCAGTTCGCTGTTGGAATTCTGGGGAGTTGGGCTACCTCCAGAGAACTTGTAAACGTGCCAAGCAGGCAACTGAGGAAGGACCATCTTTCACGCAGACACAGAAAAAGTAGAGCGGGGCAACCACGAGGGAACAGCTTCGACCCGTCATTCTCAAGACCCTCCGTGGCGTCCCTATGGCATCTGAAAACTGCTACGGGTGATGCTGCCACAGTTTATGGAAGAATCGATGTGGGTGTATCGATCGGTGCCGTTTGATTTCCACATAAAGCTATCATGGCAGATATTGAAGATGCTTTTCTGGAAATGTACATCATGGGTGTGCAAGGTATTCAACTGGACTTCAGAAGCAGAGAACTCAAGGTGGGTGCCCAAGAGATCTCCTTATATCCACAAGTGGAGGTAGCGGCAGGGGTAATGTAAGAACTAGACGTACTGTTGCCGAAACGAAGCGAGATCATTGTAGCAGCTCGTATTGAGCGTATATTGGAGTATACGAGGAGGTCGGATGAGGAAGCTCAGTTGGCTTAGTGACAATGAACAAAGAAATGAAGATTGAAACTTGTACCCCGGCAGCCTCCATAATCCATCAGGTGACAGCAACCACTGAAGAGGCCGGTAAATATTGAGAACTCTCCTCTGTTGCAAGCGACTCAGTCAACAATCAGCAAAAGAAGAAGTTAACCGAGTTACTGCAAATGTATAATACCATTCCCATACCTGCCAATGGCGAAACAGGTAGTACCAACATCGTGAGTCACAAAATCGATACAGGGGATACCACACCGATTCCTCAACCTGGCTGATAGATTACCACAGGCCAAGAGAAAAACTGCAGACGAAATTATTCAAGATATGGGACAGGACGGGGTAATCGAGCCATCCAATACTCCTTGGGCTTCACCAGTGATCCTTGTTGAGGAGAAAGATGGACACATCCGTTTCTGTGTAGACTATTATCCATTGAACATTTTGACGAAAAGAGACTAAATATAAGCAGGTGGCAATGGATATGGCAGATGAGGAAAAGACTGCATTCACCGTCGGCAATCCAAGGTTTTGCCTTCTGGACTCAGCAATGCTCTGGCCACCTTTGAGCGAATCATGGAGAATGTATTCATTGAGAGGACTCTCCTGGAAGAAATGCCTGGTTTATTCGGATTGGAAACTCTTCAAGAACATCTGCACTACCTAGAGGAAGTTTTCAAGAGACTTGAAACTGCAAACGTCACTTCCACAAGGACAATTTATTCTTGACACAGATGCCAGTAATATTGATTGTCATGGATATTGCTGGGCCATTTCCAGTGACTGATGATGGATATAAATACATTTTTGTCTGCATGAACTACTTTACCAAGAGGGTGGGAATGCAGTTCCTAGCCAGGAGGCCGTAACTGTCGCCAATTTCCTAATAAATACTCATCAGTCGTTTTGGGGTGCCACTGGAACTTCACTCTGATCAGGACCGAAACTTCGAGAATGAAGTGTTCAAGAAGCTGGGCGAGAAGTGAGGAATCAAGAAGACAATTACAACTCCATTGGATCCGAAGTCAGATGGCATGGTGGAGCGGATGAATCGAACCATAGGGAGGTATATCTGCAAAATTGAGGATCAATACCAACAAGAAGATCTGTAAGAAAAACAGATTCGTCTCCAATTTCACAAATTAGGAATTCAAGTATGCTACAAAAACTGTAGTAAATTCATCCGTTTTCATGTCTCCCGAATATTATATCTTGCAATGGAGGAGAATGCTAACTTTGTGATTTATCTGCAAAACGTAAGAGGTATTCGCATAAAGACGCAGGACAATAACGCATGTGATTTTAAAGTTCTTTGCTTCACGGAAGCAAACATTGTGGAGAACATCGCCTGTATTTTGGTTTAATTAAATTTCAGTTTATTCTGATTCAGATAATGGCTTATGGATACCAAGACAGTGTTCTCTTGTTCAACAGCTCTTCCAATGTTGACATACATACATACATTACATACAATCCAGCTGCCATCAGCAAACATCAGGTAAATGAATTCACAATGTACAAGAAGGTTAAGATCATTCGAGTACAAAATGAAAAGTACGGGGCCTAGAACACTGCCTTGTGGAATACCTAAAACATTGACCACATCAGAAAATATTTGGTTTCAAAAACTTCTTACGGTATGTAAGATAATCATTCAGCCACTCTTTCACTGAACCACTAACACCATATTGTTCCAATTTGGATGACAATATTTTTTGTCGATTGTCGCGAATGCTCTCTACAGGCCAAGAAACACCGCAACAACACATTCATCTTCATCTAATTGGGTTTCAATGCAGTATATTGTAAGTTGCAGTGCTGACTCACAAGAAAACTTTTTTCGAAAACCAGATGGTTTATTCATTTTTATTGAATTTTCAGAAATATGATGCAGCAATTGCTCATTATCCGCTTTTTATCTCAATTGGTGGTGAAGTATCATTTGGGCGGAATTCTTCTGCTGAAGTGGTATATTCAATTATTTGAATGGGTATACTGGTACTGATGTTTAGACTGTGTGGAATTCCATCTGTAGTTGCGGACGTATTAATAGAATTCAGAATAAAATGGCCAATGGTTTCGAACACTTCCATCAAAACTTTGCAATTTAATGTATCGTACAGAGAAAACTTATTGTTCAACTATTTTACGTAAATCCTGCATAGAAAGTAACTTGAATTTCATGGATTTCGAGTAACATATTTCATTGTTGGAATTTCCCCAAACTTCAGTATTATCTATGCTATGGACGATTTCTTGAATACTACTAAAATAGTGATCATTAAAACTCTGCGCTATCTCGATACTGTCTCTAAAATTGAATATGTTTTGAACTCTCGATATGTTCTGTCTCAATTTGTTTTCATCATGAACCTCATAATCGAACCGTGGAAGATTTGATTTGAAATGGCAAGTTTCAATCAGTGCGATACTATCTATCAGAAGTTCACATCTCTTCAAAGTTTCCTGATAAATAAGTTCAACTTCAACCGAGTCTAACTTGAAGTTTTGCATCATTCAATATAGCCTTCAAATGTTCAGTGTTGGCATTTTCAATTTTTTTTATATTATCAAATGGTTTCTCAATATTGAGTAGATTCACTGATATGACAGAGTGATCAGTTATATTTGATATCAAATGATTTTGATTACTTAGAACAAAGTCAACTTACGTTGAAATGCTATAAGTGATACGGGTTGGTTTAATTACACACTGATCAATTCTGTATGTTGATAAAATACTTTCAGTTTTCAAAAATACAATGGCGTCCCAACAGGACAATCGTCTGGACACTAAATCTGGAAGAATTATAACAGTTTGAATATCTTGTAAAGGTATGTAGACCCTGAAAATGCTCGCACCTTCCGTCTGAAACGGCCGAAAATATGGGTTTTAAACCCTTTCGGTAGAGAAGAAGGGAATCTAGGATTTTCAAGAGCTTCCTGTGCCCTCAGAAAACAAAACCGTTTATAAAAAACTGTTTCAAATGAGAAATAATTCACTGCGCAAGTACAGTTGAAATCTTGTCCAGCTAAGAAATGTTACCAATAGAAATTATTAAAATACCTAGATTATTTAAGGAAATTGTCCTATTGGGCCATTGGGCCTTTGCCAGTCTCGAAAGGATTGTGAAGTTAGGTCCGACACGAAACCATAGTACTATCGGTCTAATCACAATGTTGCCAGTAGGCCGAAAATACAAGAAGAAGGAAATAAATCCACAGTGCTATGGCCGGAGCGAAATAGCCTAATGCTTCACATTACCAATTGACTGTCAGACTGGAACTGAAATATGGATGTAAACAATTACAACTACCTCAAACATAACTTCCTGTGGATCCATAATCAAATTAAAAACAGCAAGGATATATCAATCTCCAACATATCTGTAAAATTGTGCACTTGAACTATTATCCACTCAATCAGTCAACAGCAACTAGAAATGGAAATCGTTTATCATTACAGCTATGATGAAGGACAGATCAACACCACTGCTATGGACACCTAGAAGATACAATCCTGAAACTAATATCAAGTTACACCAGGAAGACAAAATAATCTTCAAGTTCAGCTTACAAGAGGTTCAACACCAACAGGATATTCAATCCACATGCCATAGCAAAATGTAAAGTGTTGCAGTCACTTTATCTATTAAGCATCTGACATCATCATGATATACTGAGTGTTACTTTTGGTTAACTTAATAACAAACCCATATAATAAAGATAAAAGAGGAACATCACATGTTACACAATAATAATATGTCTCCTTCCTTCGTGTTTTCACACACCTATAACAACTTTCATACATGCCCTTTTGTCAAACGCAGAATGTCTTGCAACCAGAAAATATCTGGTTGTCTTGAAATTTCGTTTGTTTTCGACAATACCTGGCTGTGATGAATGGAAATGTTTCTTCTGAAGCAAGTTCTATAGTTATACGGTTAATGATTCCCATTTGTGGTTCAATATTCAAGTCATTTCAATCACAGTGTCATTCTGGAAGAGAAAATGAGGACAGCAAATCACAAAAATCTAGAAATAGTATATTACATACCGAGGTGGGGAGTGATTGATTACTGTCGTGAGATTAGTTAGCTATAATCTCGAGACAGGAATGAAACTCCCTACCGAGGTTTGTATACTATTTTATTCACAACCATCATATTTCGATCAAGATTAATGAATCTATGTTTCGGTCTGAACATACCTGAATTATTACATGAGTGAGGGCGGGAAGTGAGGGCGGGAAGTAGTGAGGGGCGGGAAGTGAGGGCTGGAAGTAGAGGTGTAATGTGACACTTCCCAACCTTCAATGACGTTAGTAATGATATATGGTTGTGAATAAAATGAATATTCCACCTCCAAGATTAAGCTAACATGTAGTATTTGGTGATTTTACTATATGAATAGTTTTTCATTCATATTATACATGCATGTTTCAATTTTTGTTATGTTATAATAGGATGACCAAGTTTCATTCACCAAAGAAGGGAAGATTTGTATTCCGTGCAAGAAATTTATTCAAAATATTCGTAGCAGAGCGCTTTCGACTGTTAAGTCATCATCAGTGCGTATTCGTCAGGTTAACAGGGAAATTCGTCCATAAAAATATCTTTTGTCCAGTTTAAAACTAACGACATTTAAGTAAAATACGTTACAAACAAATTGAAATGTGTTTTCCAAAAGGGGGTAAAATATGGATTACATCTTATTAAGCAGCCATTGTCGCTGCGACATGTCGTGTTGAAGTTCACTTCAACACGTATTTTACTTTATTGTCGTTAGTTTTGAACTGGACAAAAGATATTTTTATGGAAGAATTTCCCTGTTAACCTGACGAGTACGCACTGATGATGACTTAACAGTCGAAAACGCTCTGCTACGAATATTTTGAATAAATTTCTGGCACGAAATACAAATCTTTCCTTCTTTGGTATATATTCACGTGCACACAGCCCAGCAACCCTCAATCAAGTTTTATTTAGCCTTTTATTCACCAACTGTAAGAATTAATTATATTTACTACTCAATACTCTTATAGTAAGCTATATTTTGATTTCCTCCAGAGATTATTGGTGTGTATAGTCTCTGTTTCCTTCAAAATTATATTCTCTTGACACAAGAAAATGAGGATTTTCTGAAGAAATATTCACTTATTATAATGAGATATTATCTATTTGTAATAAGCTCGAAATTTTTTGATTTGAACGAAATTGTACAAATGATGGGAGAAATAACTTGACATATTTCCAACTAATCAATTCTTCCTTCCACCAACACGTACTGTGATAATAAAGAAATATCCATTCGAATCAAGATTTTATTTCATGAATAAGTCAAGAATGTGCAATGTGCATGTAGAAAAATCAAACAAATATATGGTTGGACCTATTCAACAGCGCCATATGGTTGAATCAATGCTGTCCCACATTGAATCAAGAAATCCATTTCATCTGTGTACATTCGATGAATGAAAGATGAAAAAACATAAATGAGAAAAAATTGAAAATCATATTCTCAGACCATGACTCAATAATATTTCGAAATAAAAAAAAAATCGAATCATTGGATCACCGCAATATAATATACCATTGATTAATATATTCACAAAGAATACAGACGCATGTCACAAGACAGTACAATGGGACAATAGTTATTTATGTATTAAGGAAATTATGAGGGCCTTAATTACCGATGGCAAAGTTTGCGTCCCGAGGGCCTCTGGCCCGAGGGACAGCAATTGCCAGAGGTTATTAAGGCTCTATAATTCCCGTGGTACATAGATAATTTTATTTCTGACCGATTTTCATAACAATATGTCCATATTTAGAACGCAATAAATGTTTTAATTCATAACCTTTCTGGTATATTTGAATAAGGTAGCGTTGATTGTAGCATTGTTGGTTGTTGCTATATAGGTTGTCGCTATGTTACATGTTTATTTTTTTTTTAAGCGGCGGAAGTAATTTTCAGGAAACATTTGAAAATTGTACATTTATTATTTGTAATGACGTGAATAAGGAAAATATGTCTTAGTTTTCATCACATATAAACGTTTATAAGCATTTCTTGTATCATTTTCACCTGTAAAAGGTAAGAGGGATTTTTCGGAACCTTAATATCCCAAGGGAGTTATGACCCTCATTATAGATATCGTAACTATGAAGATATAAGCTCATAATGTCACTGTCAGAAATAAATATATTTATCGCATAGACCATTAATGGATATTTTATGGTCTCACAATTTGGTGAAAGTACAGCTCATCGTAATAAATACGAAATACGACAATGACTTCGAACGAACATCAACAAGCAATTTAAATCTCAGAATGGTTGAATAGTGGTAACGGTTCTGTTATTTCTAGCGGCAGTAGACGACACAAAATATATTATCCCTTGATGGGGTGTGCTATTTTTGTCTTAGACAATTCAATATCATTGTCTTGCGTACGCTGATTAGACAGCGTGATTTATCCATTCATGTCGTGAAAATTACAACTGCTCGTTCTTCAAACGTGAAATATTGATGTCATAAATGATAACATCGGAGAGGTATGCTGAACGTTAATCTCATCTGCTGTCTCAAATGGTTATCTCGAAGTTCATTCTCCCATTTTTTGAGCATACACATTGGAGTTACAGATCGTCGTCGTACAGAACTCTGTTATTTTCCGAAGAACAAGTTAAAACAACTATAAGGAAGAAGAATCGATTCGATCTGATTGAATCGTAGTAAATATGTCCCAATATTGTCAAGATCCTTGTCTTTCTGATGGGATAAGACCACTGGATTATCATTGAGGGTAGCTCAGGCTCAGATAAGGTAGCTTATATCAACTCAGACACTAATAGGTAAGGGGTATGAGAAGTAGGTAGTAAAAACCATATTCAAAACATGAATACATTTATTAGATCATCATCATATAGAAGAGGAATCATTATAAATGAGTACGACATACAATATATAACATGGTTGAATAGTACTTACAATACAGGGTGTCCCGTTGGGAAACGGAAATACTTTAACGGTGAATAGAGGTGACCAAGGTGGTTCTGAATATACCATATATGTTGAGTCTTACATGTTCCATTATCGAGATATATAGGGTGTTTTATCAATTCTGATCATTTCTTTGAAGGCTCATAGCATACGTACCACCTAGTATAGTTTTTTAAGTATTTGGTAGACGTGTTTCTCCACTGCTACTCCAGCGACTTGTATATCCGTCAGAAAAAAAAATCAGGCCCGGACTTACACAAATTGAACATATTATTGGGCCCTCGAAAAAGCACCTTGTATGTTTGAATTTATAAAATCCGCTTACATATCTGAAGAGAGCATAAAATGTTGAACGGATTTGTGTACTTTTAATTTTTCCGCATGATATTCTACTACTGAATTTCTGAAGCTGCAATGGAGGATTTGTGAATTTCAATAGCTAAAAACGGAATATTTTCAGTTTTTCATATCGAATTATGAGAATTTTGCAACTTCACAACTCATTTTATTCCATTCAATAGTCGTCTGCATTTTCATGCCTGTGGAACGGGCCAGTGTATATTCACAGGTCCTTGCTTTATTCATGTACCTATTTATTTGTTTGAGAAATATTTTCATTGTGGATTTACATATTTCTATATTTCTATTTTTTTATATAATGATTTCACTCACCTATTGAAAACTGATGGATCCTATTAACTTGATATAGGTATTAGGAAAAATACAATATGGCATAATTAATTTATATCGCGTATAACGATCTGTATGTCCTGAAAAATTCGCTGCAGAACATACTTGTATTTGTGGACAGAGTTCACCAAAACAATCGACATAATATAGTAACGCTGTTGGAACAACTTTATTTCCCTAAATATCACAACGATGAACCCAAAAATATACAGTCAACTTGAAATATGCAGATCATAACAAATTCTCGAAGAGGCCTCCATGTTGATCTATACATTTCTTTGCTCTTTTCAGAATATTCCTAACCGATTTTCGGATAACTTCCTGGTTGTTTTCAATTTCTTGGCATGTTTCTTCTATTCTCTGGATAAGCTCCTCTCTGGTATTAATTTCAGAGAAATACACTTTTGATTTGAGAATACCCCACAGGTGATAGTCCATGGTATTTGAATCGGCTGATCTCGAGAGCCAGTTATGAGGCCACCTCGTTCAATCCATGTGTAAGGAAAATCTTGATTCAAAAAGTTTCTATTAGCCTATAATGCGGCGAAGCACCCGTCGTGCTGAAAGTTCATTCCTGCAACATCGATATTTCCATCGTCTAGTAAAAGTGGCTACATATTTTCTAAGAAGTCCAAGTATACTTCGCCAGTTAGTCTTGCAGGTAAAATATGAGGGCCAATTAATTTATTATAAAACATTCCGCACCAAATATTAATTGAAGAGTTATTCTGTGAATGGGACTGACGAATAGCAGAAGGATTTTCTTCTGCCCAGACATGACAATTTTTTAAATGGTATACACCGTCTTGTGTGAATTGACCTTCATCGAGAATTTGTTATGATTTGCATGGTTCAAGTTGACTGTGTATATTTTTGGGATCGTCGTTGTAATATTCGAGGAAATGAAGTTGTTTCAACAGTGCTATTATTATGTCGATTGTTTTGTTGAACTCTTTCCACAAATACATAAAGAATGTTCTGCTGCGGATTTTTCAGGACATACAGATCGTTATTCGCGGTATAAATTAATTATGACATATTGTATTTTTCCTAATACCTATACCAAGTTAATAAGATTCCTCAGTTTTCAATAGGTGAGTGAAATCATTACTTCAAAACAATAGACATATTGAAATATGTGAATCCACATATACGGTGCATGGAAATATGTCTCAAACAAATAAATAGGTACTTACATGAAAAAAGTAAAGACCTGTGAACATACACTGACCCGTTCCACAGGCATACAAATGCAGACAGCGACTATTGAATGGAACGGAATGAATTGAAATTTGCAAAATTTTCAAAATTCGATATGAAAAATTGAAAATATTTCGTTTTTAGCTATTGAAATTCACAAATCCTTCATGGCAGCTTCAAATCCATTCAACATTTCGTGCTCTCTTCAGATATGTACGCGGATTTCGTAAATTCAAACATACAGGGTGTTTTTTTTTTGAGGACACAATAATATGTCGAATTTTTGTTAATCCGGGCCTGGAATTTTTTTCTGACGGATATACAAATCGCTGGGGTAGCAGTGGAAAAACAAGTCTACCAAATATCAAAAAAGTATGCTATGAGCCTTCAAAGAAATGACCAGAATTGATTGAATACCTTGAACACCATCTTATATGGTATATTCAGAACCACCTTGGTCACCTCAATCCATCGTTTAAGTATTTCCGTTTCCCAACGGAACGCCCTGACACCCTGTAAAAATAGAGCCATTTAGGAGAGGGTTGTCGGGTAGAACGCACAAAGACCTAACTCAACTGATTAACGCGATAACCCGCTGTACAAATCGACAGTTTCCACCACCGACAGCACCTAAAGAGTTGTCAAATTAGCTAATAAAAGGGAGTAACCTGGAAACAATTAGATATAAGCACATTTTTGCTAGGATGTGAACTACAATATGTCTTGAATAACATACTGAAAGTCCCAAAAAATTCTCTCATGGCAAGTGCGAAAATAATTTCCGCCATTTTGTTTTTTCCACTTTTTCCAGATCATCTCCGAAGCAATGCATTTTTTCGAAAAAAATCAAGAGACCTTTTTGTTTGTATTGAGAAAATACAAAATTTGGAATATAGAAGATTTTTTTTATGACAAAAAATAACGAAGTTATGAATTTATTTATTTTTCTTGCAACGCACTATTATCTCGGTGATTGTGGGGATGACCTCAGTTACATAGAATTCATGAGTGAATAGATCACGTTTCGAGCTTGAAATCTCTAAGAGTATACATCAAACAATGCTGGGTTGCCCTTGGGCAGAAAGTCGGCCTATTTCATTATGTTTATTTCAAATGAAAATTTCATATTCTCCTGAAATTAAGTATTTTCTGAAAACATTCTGAATGCATATTAAATATGTAGGCCTATTGATTTTGACCAATAACGAAAGAGTATTTTTCCAGGAAGGGCCTCTAAAATTATAAATGGCAACAGCATGTATATGGTGGAAATTGCATCATAGTTCTCGATGGATACAATTCCAAATTTATTTTGACCAAAAAAAGCGTGCAAAATATCAGGTCAAGAAATGCCACTGAGATATCTATTGACAGTTATGACAAGCCAATATATCTTTTTGAGGTATGACAATATTGAACGAAACCTTATAGATCTTCTGTAGTAGTCCATACTCATAGTGGAGTGGAATGATCAAGAAAAAGACGACTTTGAGTTTTCTTTCTTGCTTATAGATCTGTTGAAATCATCACTGGAAAGAGAAGGAATACAAGTTATTCAAGCTGAGAGAGATGCAGATTACTTGATCGTTCGAACTGCAGTATAGAACTCTCAAGTAGCGGTAGAACAGTAACAGTTGTTTCTGAGGTTACTGATGTTCTCATATTGTAAATTCATCATTCAGATCATGATAATGTATATATGCTTCGTCCAGAAAAAGCTGCAAAGGCCGACAGAATAACCGACATAATGCAGCTTCAGAAGAATCTAGGTCACTCAAAAGGCTGCATTTTATTTTTACATGCGGGTTGTGAAATTATTGAAGAAATATATCGATCTGTCTTGCTTACTAGACATGTTCCTTGACAAAACGAGTGCTGTAAATGATTTGGAAAGAATTGGGTTGCAGTTCATTCAAAAATTGTATAAGTCTGGGAGAAATACAGAAGATATATAGATGATCTGAGGTATATATTATACAGCAGAATCACTTCCGACAGGGATTATCTTCCACATTTATCTTGGCAACGTTACCACCAACGAAATCCGCAGCAAAACAACATTTACTCAGAGTATATTATCAGGTGAAATTATCAAATATCTGTTGAAATTTCTGATAATAACTAATATTATTCAATGCTTTCCCAGGTGCATGAATGGATTGGAAATAAACTAGATCCATCGGAGTATGGGTGGGAGATAGATTCATATGGGAATCTTACTCGAAAAAAGTTATTTATGATAAAAGAAGTTTGGGACACGACGCCGAAGGCGGAGTGTTCCATATCTTCGAACGAAAGAAAAAACACTGTTAGCACATATTATATCATACACTATTATATCTACAAACACCATTAAAAGTCCAAATCAACGCATACCTATTTTACATTACTTATTAATTGATTAAATAACAGCCTCGACATTATCAGTTTTGAATCCAATTCAATCTAATCTATTCATGAAACAAGTTACCAAGGTAAACAAAAACTGAATTTGTCGATTTATCTTTCTTGACAACTAACGTCAATAAATCACGAATTATTCTTTCTCGTTTCTTCGTTCCTCGATGGAAAGTGCCCATGAAAATGAATTTCTTCCGCCGCAAATTGAAGAAGCTGCCAATAAAGCTGTTTTTTGAATTATTGCCTAGTAAGTCAAAGCGACAGTACGAGTTTTCATACGAACGTTTCTTGAAATGGTGTGATCAGAAAAATGTCAGTGGAAAGGAGGCCAGTGAAAAAGTGCTTCTTGCATACTTTGAAGAAAACTCCAAAATATGGAAATCGTCAACGCTTTGGTCAAATTACTCTATGTTAAAGTCGATGATGAACATAAATGATCATGACATGAGCAGATATCACAAGCTTGTGGCTTTTTTGAAGCGAAAGGGTGGAGGATATCGAAAAAGTCAAATGTATTGACAAGAGAACAAATCGACAAATTCCTTGCAGAAGCCCCAGATGAAATATATCTAATGCAGAAAGTTGCTGCGATTTTTGGTGTTTTTGGAGCCTGTCGTCGAGAAGAACTGTGCGATTTGACATTTAATAATATCGAGGATTCCGGAACTTCACAAGTTGTGCATATACCAGACACAAAAACTAATGTGCAACGCACCTTTGTTGTAAGTGGTACATTGTATATGAACTATACTACAAAAAGTACATAGCCCTTCGTCCAGGGGATATTAATCATTCTAGAGTTTTTATAAAATGCATTAAAAATGAATGTACCAGGACTCCAGTTGGAATCAACACATTTGGTAAGATGCCTGCCAAAATTGCCGAATTTCTCAATTTGCCTGATTCCCATCTATATACTGGACATTGTTTCCGACGTTCCTCAGCTAGTTTGTTGGCGGAGTCTGGTGCTAGTCTTACAACAATTAAAAGACATGGTGGATGGAAGTCCAGTACAGTAGCAGAGGGTTATATGGAAGACTCGCTACAAAGGAAACAGAACATTGCAGTTCAAATTTTGTCGAAAACTTTGGCAGATAATATTGCTCTCTTCCCTGGTACAAGCTTCACGAAAATAAATTCTGTCACATCTACCAATGAGACTGGCCATGGAGTTTCATATCATAATTGAAGTTTCGCTAATTGTACTTTTAATTGAATAAACACTTAATTTTGAATTATGTTTACATATTTTCTCAAAAAAATAAATCACTTTTGGCACTAGTGCTAAAAGTGATTTACTTTTAACACCAGTGTCATGAACTGACATTGTAGATACTGACAGCATGCGTCAAAAATTATACTTTTACTGACGTTTGTAGAAAAACATCATTTCGATGAATTGCCCCCGCTGATAATTATTTCAAAAATAGTTTTTGCAACTGCAGAGCAGGTTCCTGCAAAAATGCCTGCTCCTGAAGTGTTCTCCTAAATGTGGACAATGTTTCGGCATAAATTGTGGCAATCCATGTATCATAACTGATGGTTACGAAGAAGAAGAGGACCTCTTATTTGTCTGAATAAATTAAAAAAAAATTATTATCGATAATAATTATAGAATAAATCACATAAATTCGAGGATTATTTCATCACCCTGTATATGAAATTTTACTCTCAAATGATGTTATGTGCCTTTCTAGGAAATAATTGTCATGCCAATATTTCGTAATATAATATTTAGAGGTTTCATATAACACATTTGGAAAAATGTTCTCATTTCAATCATATATTATTAATTATTTATCAACAAACAGAAATTGATGACTTCACTAATATCAGATGTTCGACATGATGATTATATGTTTTTCATGTATTTTTTCGAGTTCTTCAATTAAGGTCTCTTGACTTCTTTGGAAAAATCAATAGTTTTTGAATTATTCACGAGAAACAAAAAAACAAAATAGCGGCCATTTTTTTTCAACTTGCGATTGGGAGATTCCTTGGGACTTTTAGTATGTTATTAGGGACATACTATACTAGCCATTTCCGCTGGGAAAAACTTGTATCTACATTTTTCCACGTCAACTACTAATTTGACTACTCTACTACCCGAATACCGATAATCTACTGCCTCTGGAATATCCACAAATCTATATTTATCTGAAATATCAAGTACTGTAATTGTTAAGGTAATTCTCGATACGTTGCTGTTAGGGATTACTCAGTCGTACAGGTGTGTTCCAAATGTTTATAAACTTTCGGTGTGATGTGAAGAAGCACGATTTGGAATTTATGAAAATACTGAATCAATGGAATGATTGTTACTTATTTGTGACAATATAAACTACTCACCAGATGAAGTGGGACAGCCAAATAATTTACTAATTTTAATAAGCTATAACTCGAACATTTCCTGGCCGATGTTGGATTTCCAACCAAAGGTAGAAAGGGTCATCCTTGGGCTATTCGTCATTGGCGTCGGGTTTTTATTTTTGCGATTCGTTCACTATGTACAAAGTGTGAATTAAGAGCCGTAAAAATTTCAAATTTTTCACCAATAATTTGGGTAATGTGAGGGACCCTAGAATTCTTTTTCAGATATAGGGTGAATGGTTGGTCGGATACCTCGATTTGAAATTTTTTTGATAAATTGCGCTGATATAAAAAAATCGCCATTTTATGAAATTCCATTTTTATTCTGGAATGTGGCCTCTTTTAGTTAAACAATAACAGCCAGTATCTAAACGGCAACAAGGGATATTTCTACTGAAGATAATCAACACCAGTAGCGCGCAAAAAGAGGTTTATGATATTTAGAAAGGAACAATTCGTTTTTATTGAAAAAATTCAACAGTTTTATTGATCGTTACAGTTGAAGAGGTGTCATACCCTTAATTAGCATGATGTTGACAAATTCAGAGGCGTGCAAAAGGTGATTCTGTAATGTGGACAGATTAAAATTCCAGTCTCATAATCATTGTTTTTCACTTATTCAAGGTGAGCATCCAAGTAATCCATTGACGATAATCTCTGATTGGCGTATTAAAGAGGATCCATCATTCATTCAAGGTGATTGAAAAAGTTTGATATGGAATTTTTTTTTAATAATTTTGTCAAGTGCTGTTCTTTCTTCGCCTAGTGAGAATTTTCTTGTATCATCATTTATTAATGAGAATTCAGGAACGTAACTCTGGCTTCTGATGTTTCTCGAGCCGTATAATTTGATAATTTTGTCAGAAATAATTTCGAAAAATCTAAAATGTTTGCTCCCAACAAAAAATTTGAGTATTTTTTCTTCATTAATTTTCTCGTCCTCTTTCTGATGAAGCATGTTTTTTAGATGGATATTTTTTTTTATTTTTACTACCGGACCCCCTCAAAAATTTCAATAGGCCCATACATGGCCAGAAGTTATTGACGATGACTCGTCTGCGTGCGTCGTCAGATTAAAAAATCAGGCCATATAAATGGGTTGTTGATGGGTTGGGTCGTCGATGAGTTCGGTTGTTGATTAGTTGGGTCGTTGATGAATGGATCGTCGATGAGTTGAAAGGAGTGCGTTGATGAGTTGCGTCGTTTGCTAATTTGGGTGGTTGCAATAATGATCTAGGTCGTTGATGAATTGTGTCGTTGAGGAGTTGAACGCTAATGAATTGTCAGTTGATGAACTGTATCAACTCGGTATTTGACAATTGATCAGAAAAGGAATATATTTCCATCGTGGTTGTCACTTCAATTATGCGTTTTCACTGTCTGTTTCCGATCGAAAGAATTGAAAATGAACCATTTGCGTTGAGAACCAAACGCAAATATAGCATTATTACGACCCCGGCTTCTACCCTGATAGTGAAAGATTCGTTTCAGGGATTGGACTTGGCAGCAAGAGGTGACTACCTCCACTAATTAACCCGAGTGTACCAAGAAAATGTAATTCGAATGTGAAAAATATTCGACCTGATAAAAAAAGTTGTTGAACCAACAGTAAATTTTGATTTTGAAATAAAGCCCTATTCATTTATAATAACGGCCCAATGGCCCTGGAAAAAATGAAGAAAAATTCACTAGTTTGTCAGTGACAATTTGTATTGAAAAAGGATTGGAGAAAAAAAATAAAGGAATATAGAAAACATATCGACTTTTTACTTATCTTTGGACGTTTCGGGAACGAATCTGCTCCTGTTTTCAATATAAAAAATGGATTTTTGTATGGCAAATTCGTATTTTTCTTGACACTCCTCAGTTCTCAGTGACAATTCATGACGGCAATCAAAAGAGTTACAGGATGTTTTCATTAATTGATCTTGAATTTACCATTTCCATTTTGGGATTTTGATAGTGAATACCATGTTCTATCTGAATCAATTGAACAGGTATTCACTATTGGAATCTGAAAATGTTAAATTCAAGATTTAGAAGTGTGAAGAAAAATACGAATTTGCTATACAAAAATACATTTTTCATGTTGAAAATGGAAGCAAATTCGTTCCCGAAACGTCCGAAGATGAGTAAAAGGTCGATATTTTTTCTATATGCCTTTATACCTCTTCTCCAACCCTTTTTCAGTACAAATTGTCACTGACAAGCTATTGAATTTTCCTTTTAGGCTCTCTGATAGAAAAATGTCTCCACTCATAAATACAAAACTAGAGAGATGAATAAAGCCCTACACCAAAGGTTATAGTCTGACAGAAATACAAGAATATGAGTAAATGAAACGAGAATCGTCAAAAACTCCTTTGTATATCAACCAGAATTCAGCGCTCACAAAGAAACTAGCCCACGTGGAAAATTACTTTCCAGATTCGAAATCGTAAGAGTACCCAGATAACCATCAGATACAAGAATTTGAACCTCAGACAACAAAAAAGTACGTAAATCAAATATGAAGCGTTCGTTATTCCAGATCCGTTCTGTCGGAGACGATGAGCCAAGAAGTTCAAATACTCTCCCTGAATAAGAATCCTGGCATATTACCCTCCAAACTAGAAACCACTACAGGTGAAAAAAAAACATACCTTCATTCACTACTCCGACCTGAAACCGATCCACGACGAGGTACAGACTATTTCCAACCAATATGCACAGCTTATTGATGCTCTACATAACGGACTGTCAAATTATCTCCCCATCGAACTATCAACAATAAATCAATCATCTGATGTTCAGTTACAACTATCTATGAAAAAATATAACCCCATCACTTCCGAAAAACGAATAAAAAGGGGATTAATAAACGGTCTTGGCTCATTATTCAAGAACATAACAAGAAATTAAGATTCTACAGACGCAGAAAAATATGAAAGCGCAATTTCTACTTTACAAACCGATCAAGATCATGTTATTCAAGAACTGAACAATCAGATTTCATTACCCAAACACGTCATAGAGAATTTCAATGAAACACACATTTTTTTAAAACGAAATGAACATGCGATGACGGACAGAATCAATAAAGGTTCTTCAATTTTGTCAATATTCGTGTACGATTTCAATTATTACTCAGAGACAAAAGAGGCTTTCGAGCAACTCAGCTTAACACTCCATATTATATATAATCTCTCAAATATTGTCGGACGTAAAAAACGTCATCACATTCTCGAAATTGAATAAAGTTCATACAAGCATTATCAATATTGACGAATTAGAAGTACCTATTGGTCAGAATACTAGAGGTAGGCACCTATCAAGAAGAAAACAAGATAGAATTCGTGATTTAGTTTCCTCTTGTATTACCAGAACATTATACCTAGTATCACTTATACTCAATTCCAACTTCCAATCAAAATACCCTTATTCCACCTGCAGCTAATCTGACCATGAATGAGATTCACTTTGAATATACCTCTATGCTATGTGTGGATCTCCACGAAACGACCTGCTTCTTGAGAACTCAAGAATGAATTGTATATTCCAAATATTAAATATTGGCACCACTCCTTCCGGATGTTCACGAACTCCAATCCAAATCGAGAAGGACATCATAGAGCAAGTCAATGAAGCGAACTACATCGGAATATTCAAGAATTCAACCAGCGTGCTCGACCACAGATATGATAACCTCAACAGGGACATATCTATTTTCGCTTTCCCCAGGTTGTCTGTTCAGAAATCCATCAACAACAACCTACCAGAACGAAGCTACCGAAGCAGCAACTCCTGCTACTGCCAGACTTCACTTTGCCAAAATATGCAAAAACTGAGTTGATGCAGCCCCTGAAACTTCGAAACATCCCTTTTGACAAATTGAACGGACTTCGTGAAGTATCAAAACGAATCACACCTCTACACGAACTTGACAACAATTCTCAAATGGAGATCCAATAACTTGGTAGATTTGAATGCAAAGAAAACACAAGCATGCCTTTTCTTTAGAAAAGCTGATCTCACTGTGCCCAACATGAGCTTGTCAGGAGTAACCATACCTTTGAAGACATCCATTTCGATGCTTGGTATCACTATCAGCAATAACCTTTCTTGGGAAAATCACATGAGATCAATTGCTGAAAGCACATCCCATAAACTTGGTTCTCTGTTTCGGGCCAGGAGCTATTTCACTTCCAGTCAGCTTCTTATGATCTATAAAGCACAGATTCAACCTGTCCTGAAATACTGTTCCCATTTTTGAATTACAGCATCCAGACATATCCTGAAACTGTTGGATTCTGTCCAAAAAAGGGCAATTCGGCTCGTGGGAGATGCCTCGCTCACAAACTCACTCACTTCTCTGGAGCACCGTGGAAAAGTTGGCGATCTGGCTCCATTTTATAGATATTTTCATGGACGATGCACTTCTGGAATATCAACAATTGTTCCTTCCTTGGCAGTCCCCACGATATTAACCCGTCGAGTTGAGGCTTCGCACCCCTTCGTGGTCACTGCAGACCTGCAGTACATCTCGTTCCAAAGACTCATTCATCCAACGAACAGCGAAGCTCTGGAACACATTGCCAAGGCAGGTGTTCCCCGAGGCATATAACCAGAAGAAATTTAAGAACACCAATTCCTACTTCATCTTCTTTGGTTCTCACGATGTTCTCTGAACATTACAGGATATCTCTGTTTATGGATAAGTTTATGCACACAACAACGGTGTATGCTTAGGCAATCCCTCTGTATATTATCATCATAGTCTTCACCTGTGTGTGTGTTACAGTTCAATACAAACACTTGCTGTCGAGAAGGAAGATGGCTTCCAATCTAAAAGACAACCACCCTGGAACATCGGACAACCCCTTTGTAAAGAAAAACCATTCTTCCGAAAAGGAAATAGTTTTCCGTCTTCGAGGGGAGTAATTATGTTTTAAGTAATTGTAAACTTGCTGTTTCTCCCGAGAAGAATACTGACCACGCTTTTATTCACTTTCGCCTAGAAGAACCATAGAAAAATCACTCTGATTGTAGCATCCGTATTGTTGAGTCTGAAAATTATTATTTTTATTTTTAGATTGAATCGATATCGAAATAAATTCTTCTTGAAAAGGGTATTCGAGTATCAAGAAATATAGTTCTCTTCATTCTTCACGATTTTGTGTTGCCGAGCAATACCACGATATAATTATGGCAACGAAGGATTACAAGTAAATCTGAAGTCTGACTGGCGTTTGCCGTGAAAAATGCAATTAAGAATAAACCCCGGTGCTTGTTCGACATCTTGATGTTAAGTTTCGAATGAATCAGCTGAACTCAACTCTCCCCTCGAAAATTTCTTCGAGGGCTGGCTTTTGAACATCTAGATTGCAGAGATTTCTTGAAGATGCATATATTGGGGGGTGTTCGGAATATTCAACCCGAAGTGAATGCATTTTCAGGACTATTCTGAATAAGCCAGGTTTTCGGGTCATGTAGTTCGCCAAGGTTGAAAAGTCCATGTTCCGTTGAGGTGTGAAAACTGATGATTCTTCGTCTAGCTCGAGGAAAACCGTGGGCTGATATTCATTGGTAACATGATGTTCCCTATACACTTTGAATTGGCTAGTGGCAATGTGACAGCCTGCTGGGATTTTGATCAAGTAGGTTCCAACAATTTCGGAGATATCTTCTTGATCTCGGCACATGAGATCGATTGGCGTCTCATATGGAATTATTCCAATCCAACTGGTAGGAGTCCTCTGATTGGTTGATCTTGGGCTTGATGATTTGAACATTGATTGACTGGCATGTTGATGCGGAATTCAAGTGCATCAGCTGAACTCCATAAGGACTGGTTTCGGTAACATCTTGGATGAACGCTTTTTTGCAGACTTAAAATCGTCGTGCGGCTTTGGCAGAAGTGTCGCTTCCAGATGCATAATAATAATAATGATAATAATAATCATTATTTTGAGGAACTATCTATCACAAAACTATCACAGCTAGTAAGGAAATATCTGAACAAAATAATGTCTAGATCTAGGATTTTACATTTCCAAATATTCACTCACATTATATGGTTTTAGGTTCATCAATAGCTCATAAACTTTTGTTTTGGGCTTGTTGACATTATCAGAGATCAATTTGATAGTACTCGGCAATCTGTTACACTTTGATGCAATCATATGTGGCTTCATGTTTTGTGGCTGTTAATGTATGTCGTGGATACACTAGATTTTCATTTCTCAAACCATGGTTTTTTTATGTTCTGGTTTTCACGAAAAGGGATATCCTGTAATGTTCAGAGAACATTGTAAGAACCAAGGGAAATAAGGTAGGAATTGGTGTTCGTCTTGAATTTCTGGAGGTTATATGCACGGGAAAACACCTCCTTTGGAAATGTGTTCCAGAGCCTCGCTGTTCGTTGGATGTACGAGGCATTAAAAAAAATGTTCTGCAGGTCTCCCAAGTGACCACGAAGGGGTGCGAAGCCTCAACTCGACGGATTATTCTCGCGGGGACTGCCAAGGGAAGAACAATTGTTGATATTCCAGAAGAGCACCGTCCTTGAAAATATTTATAAAATAGGGCCAGATCGCCAACTTTTATACGGAGTTTGTGAGCGAGGCATCACCAACGAGACGATTTGCCCTTTTTTGGACGTAATCCAACAGTTTCAGGGTATATGTTTGATAAAAAATTATTGAACAAGTTTATATTTTTCACAAGAAAAATCAGACATTCCTGAATAAAGACTCCTATTACAGTAAGAATAATATTCTCTTTGAATCTTTCCCTGCATGAAACCGCATCTTTCATATCAATCATTGTTCGAAGCATTCTCTTTTGTACTATAAATACCCTTTCAGTACAGCTACTACCCCTATAAAACATTATCCCATATCTATAAATTGATTCAAAATTTGCAAAGTACACCATTCTTAGGACATTTAAATCTGAATAACTTCTCAGGACCCTCATACTATAACAGGCTTAACTTAGTTTTTCAGAAATGAATTCAACATGGGTATCCCAGACTATCCACATGGATTCCCAAGAATTTCGTGCTTACTATTTTTAGGTAACAGGGATGCGAAGTAAATAGGTTATTTTATTATTGAAAATGAAACATTCAATGTCAATCAACTTCTCGAAATTCAAAGTATTTTCAAGTGAAATTTTGAATGGGAATTCCTCGATAAATAAATCAGGAGCTCTTATGAGGCTAGGTTGCATGACGTTTAATTTGTATGTCAGTGAATTTTCATCATCTTGAAGAAAATATATGATTTTTTTTATGTTCTGGTTCCCACGAAAAGGGATATCTTGTAATGTTCAGAGAATATCGTGAGAACCAAGGGAAATAAGGTAGGAATGGACTTATATCACAAAAAAATGTTATTTCATAATTCGATAGAACTCACCCAAACTAGCTCACCACCGCAAACCGTTTCTTGCTGTGAGCTACCTACGTTTTATAAAAAATTATTGAAATCCCCGATTTTTCGGACCTCTGATGAAAACGAGGCGATGATGTGACGTCAGAACCCTAATACTGAAACAAGAGTGAATTAGCGCGAGATAGTGTAGTATAGATATGCGATAAACAATGGTCTTAGGTGGAAATAATTCCCACAAATTTTTTTTTGCCTTTTTTCAGTTCAGAATGCATTGAATAACACATATGAGAAAATATAGAATGATACCTGTGTGCAAAATAAAAATACAGTGTTTCCAATATTCGTTTATTCGTTAATACGTATAAATCATAAACCTAATAAAATGGCATATTTGCCATGTAACAGAAGTTCATTCATTATCTTCAACTTCCTCGATTTGAATAATGGTACCTTCCCGAACAATTATTGCGCAATACTTTGCAAAAATTTCCGTATCGTTGACATTTACATCTGGTTTCACAAGGTTCATCTACTCCAGTTTTGCAAGAACTTCTGTACGTCATCATATGATACAGAAAACCCAAACTTATGAGGTTTATCGACAAGATTCCGAGATCGAAAATCTCTATGATACTGCACACCAAGGCCTTGCAGATCGCATTAGTGCCTGTCCAATTGAAGTTTTCTTCAAACTTCTGGTGAAGGATAAAACTCTATGGATATTCTCATCAACTTGATAAAATTTTGTCGCTGATAATCAAAAATTATCTTGGCAACTGTTTTTTCTGTTACGATCATATCAGCTCTACCTGTTTGTCTCAATATCATAATGTCATCCGAGAAATATTCTTCTAATTTTTTATGCATACGACGAACAGGTTCGATATTTTTCGGCAGCAGCTCTGCCATTTTGTCCAGCAACTCCTGAACTGAAATTGATTCATCATTTTCCTTGAGCCACCTGCATATTTCTCAAAAGGTATCTTCTTTATTTTTATCAGAAGGACGTCCTGCTAACTTTGTCTGTTCATTGGGAATATCATGTTGGTTTTTCTTAGGAATAGAGTCGCCTTTTCCAGAATTCACACTACATTTCTGATTATACAGAGCATCTGCTGCTGGCAAGTATCTATCGATCACTGAAAGAAGACCTGCAAGGACATTTGATGATCAAAAATCGTTACTTGCATCACACACATCAATAATACACTCACCGGCAAAATAAACCGGCCACCAAAAAATCTGCCCAAAATGTTCAGCCTGTAACTTTTTCAATCCTTGTCCGATTTTTGTGAAATTCCGATCAAATTGTAGATTCATGTTCCGGAATGTTAGCCTGAATATCAGTTTTCCTGAAAAGCTGATGACTTGATCATTATACAGGGAAAAACCAAAGTTACTCTTTCACCCTATACTTTTCATCGCCCTGTGGCAAAATTTTGTGATCGAACATAGCTTCATTATGTTTAGGATTGAAGTGTGATCTCTTCTAAACACAAAAGTTTTTGATTCACGTCAATATCTTATTGTTAAAAGAACCATAATGTAGAGAAGAGATCACTCTTCAATCTAAAACATAATGAAGCTAACTTAAACCACTCATCTTTCCCACAGGGCGTTAAGAAGTTAAGGGTGAAGAAGTTAATTTCGTTTTTCCTTGTATAATGATCGAGTCATCAGATTTCCTTAGGAACTAGTATTTGGGCTAACATTTTGAAACATGAATCTACGATTTGGTCGGAATTTCACCAAAATCGGACCAGAATTGAAAAAGTTACAGAGCAACCAATTTGGTTAAATTATTTGGTGGCCGTTTTTTTTTTGCCGGTGAGTGTAGTTTGTCGAAACGCGAAAGTTCGTACTGGTAAAATTGCAGATTTAATTATTTTCTGAGTTTCCTAGATGAATTGGCCACAAAACAAGCAATTATCTTTGAATGAGAATTTCGGCAGCTCAGATCACAAAGCTATGTTGTTGCTGCTGCTGCTGCTACTAGTTGATGCTTCTCTATCAGGATCTGATTTATACGAAGGCCTGGAAGGGACACATAAAATAAAAAAAATAAATTCCGAGTTATAACTCAGAATTTTGAAGAGTTTTTATTTTTTTTATTTTATGTGTCCCTTCCAGGCCTTCGTAGATTTGAACCTGAGATCATTCTCCATTTTGTTCGGATTTACGTACAAAAGACGACATTCGACGTGAACAATTAGAGGATGAATAGGCAGTGGTTCCAAAAGTTCAATTATTTTGTCTTGCTGCTACTTGTTAGCACTTATAGTTCCTTGGAGACCTTCAGCAGTCAATTCAACACAATTCGAACTATCATCAGTACTCGACGAAAATAATAAACATTCGGTATCTTCCATCGCTGCTTTTAATTCACTATATTTAGGCATACCTGGAATAATACATATATCAAATAATGGAACCTTTCATTCACGATCACAGGGAATAATTCCAATCACATACCAATATGATTGTTTCACACCTCGACACGAATTTTGAGATCTGCTAACCATATCATCATTTTTAGGAAGATTATGGAGTTTGTTTGAATCTTATCCTGATGTTTTGAAAATTGGTAAAATCACTCCTATTTTTAAGGCAGGATCAAAAAATAAAGTAGAAAACTATCGTCCCATAACTGTAGTATGTGCATTGTCGAAACTCTTAGAAATTATCATCAAAAAAAGGGTCAATTGTTTTCTCACTAAATATGTTGAGCTAGACAGATTCCAGTATGGCTTCCAAAAGCAATCAAACACACAGAGCGACACAATGGACTTCTTGAACCACGTTGTAACCAATCTAGATAACAAAAAATATGTCATAACGATATTCGTCGACTTACAAAAGGCATTTGATGTAGTTGACCACGAGATGTTAATAAATAAGCTCAACTTACTGGGAATAAGAGGTAAATGTGCAGATCTTCTAGAAACATATTTACGAGACCGAAAACAGTAGGTATGTGTCACTAGATAAAGTCAACAGTGCACTAAAAAATTTCACCTGTGGAGTCCCACAAGGGTCAGTCTTAGGTCCTATGTTGCTTTCTTTACATACACTAAACCTTAAAAAAGCCAAATTGAAAGCTCGCTACTATATATTTGCAGACGACACTGTTCTTGTCTATGAAGGAAATAACCTAACTGAATTGGAACAGTTGGTGAATAATGATTTAAAACTGTATCTCGAGTGGCTTCTAAGTAATAAACTTAAAATAAATATTAATAAAACTATTTTTATGTTGTTCAAAAACAAAAATATGGAAACCCGTGATTTGTCAATAAAAATTGGTTCCCAAGAAATAAATATAGTCGAATACACCAAATATCTAGGACTGGTTATAGATAATAAGCTGAACTGGCAGGAACACTCAAATCATATTTCAAAAAAGGTAGTCCCTATGATTGGTGCTTTGTATAGAAGTGGTAGCTATCTGAATACTCAAAATAGGCTTATGATTTACAATGCATACTTTCTGTCAGTTTTTCGCTATATCATAACAACCTGTGGTATATGTCGACCAACACAATTTAAGAAAATACAGACTCTTCAAAATAAGGTAGTGAAATTTTTATTTGGATATAGCTACAGAACACATACAGAGAAAATATATAAAGAAACAGGAACAGATATTACAAATAGAACAATTCAAATACACTTACAAAATACGAAAAATCAACAAAAATGTAATACTAAATTCAACTTAGTTAACGAAACTCACACATATGAGACTAGAAATCAAAATAATTTTTACCTATCAAATGTAAGAACAAACTTGGCACTAAATAACCCTATATACAAATATCTAGAAACTTCCAACTCTTTGACAAATCCTGTGAAAAATATAGATAGCTATTCTTCATTCAAAATAAACTTGATTCAGCACATAAATCAACAAACTACTGTACTATGATATACTTAAGATTGTAATTGTTGTTGTTTGTGTATAAGTATATTAATGTATACTAATGTATATTATGGTAACTACAGAAATTGTTATTGAATCATATGTCAATTATAATGTTCCGTCACCAGCATGTTGCTGATTAGGAACAAAATGCTAGATGCATTTATTATTATGTATGCTAAAATGGTTCAATAAAAAAAAAGATCCTATTGGTTTGGCACCTGAAATATGAAAAGTTGCATTAAAACATTTTTGCACGAAAGAATGCATCTATATTTTTAATATAGTGTAAGGGGTCGAATGAGGCTTCAGAAAATGAAAACTGCGTTTTTGTGGAAATTATTTCACAGTTGAAAGAATTGATATATCAGTTGCCTCAGTCTCCGTCGGGCGTTTGGTATTTTCTTTTAACTATGACGAGATGAGATTTTTACGTCATAAGAGGGTCCGTTTTCAGAAGGTACTATTAATTATGTCCAAAAATAAAACATTCCAGTTGATTTTTCGATCGAATTATGTCGTCAATCAATATTTATGTATAAAAGGATCATTATAAACATGGTTTGAGTGAAAAGTTCTACTAAGGTGTACATGCTCATTGGTGTTCTCCTTAAATTTCTGGAGGTTATATGCCTCGGGGAACATCTTCCTCCAATTGGTTTCAGAGCCTCGCTGTTCGTTGGATGAACGAGTCTTTGGAAAGAGATGTTCTGCTGGTCTCCTATGTGGTGTACTCTGCAAATTCTGAATCAATTTATAGATATATATGGGATAATGTTTCATGGGGGTAGTAGCTGTTTTGAAAATGGGTCTTTATACTACAAAAGAGAATGCTTCGAACAATGCTTATTGATTTTGGCATATTATCGATTCAAAGAGTTCGAAAAATGTACCCCGAACATAAATAAATGAATGAATCAATAAAATGGATAATTGTTTTTGAAATTCAAGATAAATTGATGTGAATTATGTAGATAACTGAGTATCGTTCTTAAATTCATTTCATTCTTGGTTTCCTTGCCTTTCCTTCATCTCAGCCAATGTGATCTATGTTTCTGCGATTATTAAATTTCAGACCTTCGAAGAACAGATCGCGCAACGAGAGGCGTTTCCCTTGTGCCTCCTCGGTTGGTATTGATTATCATCGCTGCTATAATGCGTCTTAGGAACACTCAATTAATTTAATTAATCCAGGAAATTCTTGATGAAGCAAATATCTTATGCACTGTAGCCAGGACACTTCATATTGGTTGCTTTATATCGGCAAATTCCGAAATTGAACACGATTCTGAAATTTACTTGTTCAGTGAACTTTGTTCTGCAGACTCACTAATGAAGGAACATATTGAGAATAGTTAGTGATAGTTTGAAGGAATACGTTACTATGATGAGATATACGGGTGTACATAGTGATTCAGTGAAAAAAGTATCATAAACTGAGGAGCGTGCAGACAAACCCTTATCATGGACGAGTTGAATAATTCTTTCTCTAAAATGGTTATTCATATGCCTAGGCCACGATATACCTGATTTAACCCAGATATGCCTGAATCTTTCTTGAGAAAATCAGAACTTTGAATGCTCCATATTTCATCTGACTGTAGTCAAAATGAATGGATTTTATATTTTATAATTCTTGTTCATTGAGAGATCAAAAAATCTGGCCGTCCTACATTTACGACATTAGGCACATAGGGATGACAATTGAAACTGGTTATGATTTTTGATAATACTGTCAAGCTTGAGGAAAAATTCATTAATCTGATGGATTTCACGAACCAAATATCAAATCAATTCCTAACATCATTTTATTCAACACGATAGATATTATTTGTCAAATTCATATTTCGCTTCCATTTCCGGTATGCAGTCTCAGCTAGGCGAGTTCATTCCCTGCGGGCATTGTACTTGCTTGCTGATACTGCATTGATCATCAATGATTATATTGAACTTGAGGAGTAGGGAAATCAATCAGAGAGACAGTCGTACTTGCCGAGCCCAAAGATGAGGTCGTGGTTTGACACCTTTCTACCCTGGTGAGTAACCCTTGTGTCAGATGGTATTTCTTTCATATTTTGTTCATATTTTGTGGTCATTTTAGTATCTTCCCTTTGATTCATACAATTCAAATAAACTGTTTTACATTCTATGTAATTGCCTCGTTATTTCCAAGTCATGAATGCATAAAACTACCCCTAAAGCTATATGCCCTAGACCGAGCACTAGTCACAGGTGTGACAATACATGATAAAACATTTTGTGTGAAGTCCAACGTCAGTATTTGAGCACCTCGTAGTAGTTGTTTGATATAGACCAAGGCACATCGAGTTTGGTTGACATGTGGATAAATAAATCATCAAGTCAGTGATATCTCCTACCATTCTCTTATCTTTCTGTCTTTGTAGATTGTCTCCGTTACTAACCCATTTTTTCCATCTCTTTCTCATCTCCAATATATTATTCTTCTGCATGGAATTCGAATATATCAACTGAGATGAGGCTTTTCATCTCAGATATTCAGATATTGTCTTTTCAATTTTTTGCTGAATATACTTGTTATAGTTTCCTGCATTATTAGTTCTAGAATAGGTTCGTCGAAAATTTTTGAGAATAACCCCACTGGGCCAACAGATTTTTTATTTGTTCTTCATTATCAGTAGCATTTTATAGTGGGCAGATCAATTTTTTTCCATTTACTCTCTTGGATTCCTTCTTCTCTTTCTCTATCATTCCTTTTATCTCAAATAATGCCACATCACCCTATGAAGCTGAACATTGAACAACACCAACCTGACCTTCGTTGTGACAAAAATCCAACTCAAGAACTCAATTTGGGCGCGAATTTAAGAACCTGGCATCCTGGCATCTCTTTTATTGAAAAGTGTTCTCGCCCGAATCGTCATCTGTCAACTCATTGATTGCGTTAATCGGAGAATAATTGTTATATCCTGAATTGCATTAATCTTTTCTTCATCAGATTCTTCTGATACAGCGATTGCTTCATAGCATGAAAAACATCTATCAAATGAGAAAAGTTCATATAGCTGCCTAATGTCCTACTTATATGTAGGACAACAACAATAAATTCCGAGATATAAAAATCGAATATCATGTATGCTCAAAATGTTATTTACCTGATCATTAAAACCACGAAGGAACAAAAGGCAGAGTTCAACTCGCCGATAAATCGACAGTTGCTCTTCCATTCAACCATTTCATTCTTCAAAATGTAAAAAGAGTGAAAATCCAATGAAATTATTATTCACATATCTGGATGAAGGTATGAATCTTTGTCCACGACTGTTGTATAAAATACTCATAATACATGTACTTCCTCAAGCAAAACCATAGCCATTTTCCACACCAGTGAATAATAGCGGTGAATAATCATTATTCACTGGTCTAGAGTTCGTAGGGTACGCGATATATTTTTGTATTTAGCAAGCATTTATCAGTACGTTTAGGCTATAGCCAGGCACTTTAATTAGCTAACTCCATTTGGATCATGTTAAAATCATAGAAATTTCTTCATTTACCTACTCAGTATTACATTAATCTGTTTTTATAATGTATGTAAATGTATACTCGAAATGAGATAATGTTAGTATCAAATAGACTATATCGAAGATGATTTAGTACGTAAGCCATTGACATGTATGACTTGACAAGCTCATCATAAATAGTTGTCATTGTTGAAACGTCAAATATCAACGACGCGGTGCTTCAGTTTTAATTCCTAAAAAATGGATATTGATAGTGACGAAGAGATATTGTGTACTCCACCAGAGATAACAGAAGCTGCAAAAGTCACGTCCATGAATTTGTTGCCGGAGAAATCCCGAAATCTGTATGCATCTGTGTACAACACCTTCATGGACTGGAGGGCGACTAAGAAAATTCATTCATTCTCAGTCAGTTTTACTTGTATATTTCATGGAATTAGCTGCAAAATCTCGTGCAAAATATAAGCCATCCACATTATGGACACATTACTCGATGCTTAGGAGTTCGCTTAATATAAATCAAGGAATCAATATAGAAAAATATGTAAAACTGCATTCACTTCTAAAACGGAGGTCTGAAGGCTTTCATCCGAAAAAAGCAAATACATTTTCATGTGAAGAAATAAACAAATTCTTGATTCAGGCATGTGATGAGAAATATCTTGCAATGAAGGTAAGAAATCAGCTACATGGAAAAAACTTGCTTGAATATCATTAATGAAATAAAATTCTTTGTTATCAGGTCACAATGATAATGGGAATAATGGGTGCATGCCGCGCAAATGAAATGTATAACATGAAAATAGAGGATATAAAAGACCTTGGATCAGCCTATTTAGTAAACGTGCCATTTACCAAAACAAAAATCACCAGAAAATTCACCATTACTGATAATTTTTACATGATTTGTAAAAAATACATCGATCTCCGTCCGGCATATTATGTAACTTCTCATGTATTTTTTCTAAATTACCAAAATGGCAAGTGCACTTCACAAAGGATCGGTATTAACAAATTCACAAAAATGGGAAGACAAATAGCTGAGTTTTGAATCTGCCGAATCCTGAGAAATATTCTGGACATAGCTTCCGAAGATCGTCTGCAACCTTACTCGTCCATGCAGGTGGAGACATAACAACACTGAAGAGACACGGATAAAATGGATACAGCTAAAACAATATCAAGCCCGATACAGGAGACTAATATTTGTAACTACCCAACTGATAATCTTAATCATATTAGTTCTATAAGCAAACAAAATATTGATTTAGATATAAACTCCCTACCTTCTTTCAATATTACCCATTGTACGAATATAAATGTTACAATCAATTTGAATAAATAGGTCCAATAGTTCTAGAAATAATCAATATAACAGATATCTTCAATTTTTAGTTTTCCTAATGTCAAATAAGTTATGATAAAACAGTTGTTGAAAATAAATTCATATATAAATGACAATACAGTAGTCGTGGACAAAGTATAGTATTCTACTCGCATATAATGAGCTACTATTCACTCAGGTTAATTATGCCACTCGCTACGCTCGTGACATAAACTTAACCTTCGTGAATAATAGCCCTCATTATATGCTTGTTGAATAATATACTATTTTGTATAAAAAAAATACTGCTGATTGAGAAACTAAAATCGATTTTTCAGAAATGAGAATCACTATGCTCTAGAGTAGGTACATAGTTTCGCCACCATGTAACTTCAATTTCGAACTGGCCTCCCATATTTTATGATTGTAGAAATAGTGTAACGAGATTTCAAGAAAGCATAGTTATAGCCAGCGTAGCCTCGTGGTTAAAGCGTCGATGTTCTATCCACGTTGGATTGCCGGTAGGTGGATTCGATACCCACCACGACCGCAGAAATTTTTCTGATGGCCTTAGAAAGTGTTTGTGGGATCAAACGTTAAAAGGTAAGACTCCGTCATTGCTTGCTCGCACAAGTCTCTCGAAGACTTCTGAGGGTTGCTCGTAAGGGGGCAACCGAATGATGAATAAGAACAAATTTAGAACAACAATATTCACGAGATGCTACAGAATGAATTATATGATACGAAGAAATATGAGATATTGATATTTGAATCTGATTTCTTTCCATAATATTACAGGACACCCAGTAAATAACAATTACTTTGAATTATTTCCTATATATACGAAAAATATAAACTATCACTAGACAAAACACTTCATTTCTGCAGCAAAAAACAATAATTCGAAATAAGAACAGATCATTATGTTTCAAAAACTGAAAACACATAAAATCAAATGATGAAAAAGTGACAGAAAATATACATAAATCATTGATATATTATTATCAATTCAACGAAAATAATAAAAATTCAGGTCATGAGATAGAGTGCGAAAAGCCTTTATCTCTTGTACGACTACATATTGGACAACTCGTTAATAACTTACTCTAGCCTTGCCATCTACCTGTTTTTCCTGAAATTCCATTATCTGGATGTCTTTGCTACATCTCGATCCACGGTTGTTGATACGGCATTCTGGGTATTGAAGATTGACATGGTAATAAATGCAAACGTTATATATTATACTACCAATTAGCCAAATTCTTATTCTGCAAAGATTTTTGCTTTCATGCAATATAACGCTGTATTTTTCACCTGAAAAATACCACCACATTTCCTAAACAAACAATTGAATTGGCTGCAAGTTTCTATTAGAAGATATTGGTGACTATTATATTTTGGTAAAGTAGGAAATGTACATGAATATAAACAACCCTGCCAAAAATACCTTATGAAGTCTCATGAAGAAATATAGATAAAATATGAGTATTAATAAGGATATATAACCGAGTTCTGTAGCGTATGAGTACATTATCTCTGGCACATGAACTTTCTAAAAGGTTTAATGATATTTCATGAGTATATGTGATTTATAAGCGTATACAAATATGGAGTATGAGAGTTTTTATCGGGCACAAGTGGTTTGAGGAGGCTATGACCACCAATAAGATATTCCACTTCCAATTGGAAAAGTATTCTATGCACATTCATGCGCCTAAGTATATATGAGAAATGTGTAGGAATTTACAAATAGAATTCTATTGGGTATCGTCAGAAAAAAAATATATCAGGATTTTAAAGTTTCACTAAGGAATTCCTTATCTAATTTAATGCGATTTCTATTAGCATTCATGTGACTCAGAATAAATGAGAATTTACGAGTTTCAATTAGACAATGAATGCCTAATCTGAAATGTGTCCAATGAGTGTTTATAAGTCAACTAGTTTCTAGGTTTATGAGCTCAAATATGAAAACACGGTTCTCAAATTATAGGCTTCTTATCAGCTTGAATCCGGTAAATAATTATTGAGTAATCCTAAGTTTTTAAAAGACAATATAGATATAATCTTTAACGTATTTCATGGGTTTTTGTGAGGGTGAAAAGTGTTCGATAAATTATGATATTCAATAGGGAACTGCTGCCATGATTCTATCGGTTGCTGATGAGCTTGTATGTGGTATATGTGGTTTCAAGTATTCGAGATTTCTTATAAGCAATTACTGATCTATAATGAAACGTATCTTATTAGTCAAGCTGAGGTAAGATGTGTTCCAGAATTCATGAGTGTTGATAAGGATTCACCGTTTTAACTGTATTCGTATGTTATGATGTTTCATGCGTTATTTCTGTCTAAGAATTCTGGACAATACATGCCTAATCTGAATGGTATCTAATAAGTTTGTATGAGATGTGTTAGTTCTGAGGATTTTTGGGGTTTGAAAAGACATTACTGATTTGAAACGGAATGTATCCTATGGGTCATGCTGAGGCTTGAAGTGTATCAAAACTGATGGGTGTTGATAAGGGTATACCATTATGACTCCAATGGTATTTTGAGAGGTTTCATGCGGGATTGCTGTATAAGGATTCAAGATTTAAGATTAGACAATACATGTCTGATTCGAAATGTATCTGATTATTTTTTATGAGATATGTATCTCATGAGGAAATGTTTGTTTAAGGATTCATGAGAGTTGATAGGGATTCACCGTAATGACTGTATCCATACGTTGAAATGAATGATGCGTTATTGGGACTCACGAGTTTTGATAAGACAATACATGTCTAATCTGTATGGTAACTAATTAGTTTGTATGAGATGTGTATGTTCTGAAGATTTTTGTAGTTTGAAAAGACAATACTGATTTGAAATGAAACGAATCCTATGGGTCAAGCTGGGGCTGTATGTGTTCCAGAATTCATGAGTGTTGATAAGGATATACAGTTATGACTTCAATGGTATGTTGAGAGGTTTCATGCAGAATTTTTGTATAAGGATCCACAAGTTTAAATAGGACAATACATGCCTAATCTAAATGGTATCTAATGAGTTTGAATGAGATGTGTATGTTTTCGAGGTTTGTGAAGACAATGCTGAAGCTAAGGATATAATGTGTTATAGACTTCTTGAGGGTTGATGAGGATATATAGTTATGACTTCTAGTATATCGAGAGGCTTTTTCGCAGAGTTTTTTCATGATGATTCACGAGTTTGGATCAGACAGTTCATGTCCAATATAAAATGTTTTCTATAAGTTTGTGTGAGTTTTCAATAGTACAATATTTTCAAGTTCAAAATATATATTATTAGATCTTATGAGGATTAATGACAATGATTGACAGTTGTTATATGATGATAATAATAAAACAAGAGGTTTTATGCGGAATCTGTTTACTAGTTTCAATCAGACAATGCATGCTCAATCCAAAATGTATCAAATGAGTTTGTATGAGAAAATCAGTTCAAAGATTTGTAATTTCTAATGAGAACACGCACGGTTCTAATATTATGAGGTTACCAGCAGTTTTTATGAGAAATATAATTTTTGATAGCTCATAACTTCTATTCTGCAAGACACCATTGCGTAGGTACAATTTTTGTGTTCATATAATATATCAGAGTCAGTGCTTGAACGCACGTCATTGTTGAAGGTGAATATTATACAGAACTCGGCTATGGACTCCTGGGATGAAAACAAGTTGATTTAGGCCAACTTACCTTTATCCAAAATCGTCTCGTTAAATTGGTACAAGGCGTTGAAGTTTTTTCGGAAAAAATAATTTTGCTCATAAAAAGAGTAGGCTGAGATTGATTTTCATAATTTTTGGCATGGCATGTTCTGTGACTGTGAGTCACGTTTTGAGATGTTTTTGATCATCATCAGTGACCTGCAAGTATTTCGAACAAATATGTTGCCGTTCAAATTTGGTGACAACTTTTCAGAGGTCGGACTGGAAACTTCCAGTTTCTTTTCCAGAAAGATATTCCTTTCAGAAATATTTTTTGTATCTTGTTATTTTTTCAGGATTATTTGCGAATGGATAATTTCTGATCTGAGGCATCTCATGCATTTTTAAGAAAAATAATCTGGTTGGGACATGGCTTGACTGTAGACTCCTGGGATAAAAATAGGTTGATTTTAGCCAACTTAACTATATCCAAAATCGTTTCGTTCGAGTTGGTTGGACAAGGCATTAAAGTGCTCACCTTGGGTCCTGTATATAGTTATCGCTAAATTTGAGACGTGAAAGTTCTTGTAATGCCAAAGAGGACCAGCAACTTATCAGTTTATTTACAATAATAAATCATATTGTAGCCATGATCAATAAACAGTCCAACTAATTAGATTAATTTTCAAAAATGCACAGGATGCATCATATCAGAAATTATTTATTTGCAAATGAACCTCGAGACATATCAAAGATAAACACGATACAAAAAATATTTCTGAAGAAAATATTTTTCTGGAAAAAAACTGGAAGTTTCCAGTCCGACCTCTGGAAATTTATCACAAAATTTGTACGGCAACATGGTTGTTTGAAACACTTGCAGGTCACTGATGATGATCAAGAACATCTCAAAACGTGACTTACAGTTGAGGAACATGCCATGCCAATGGAATTATGGAAATTGATCCCAGCCTCCTCTTTTAATGAGCAAAATTATTTTTTTCCAAAAAAAATTCAACGCCTTGTACCAACTCAACGAGACGATTTTGGATATAGGTAAGTTGGCCTAAATCAACTTGTTTCTATCCCAGGAGTCCACAGCCGAGCCATGTCCGAACTTTTTACAGATACCCTGTATATTTTATTTGAAAATATAACTATATTGATTGTCACTTTCTCGGAAAAAACTTATTGATTTCCTTTTTTTTTATATATTCAACACCTCCTGATTTCGTTACAAATAAGTTTCAGACCATCTTTTATCATCTTTTTTTTTTAATCACACGACCCTTTATATTGCCATATTTTCCGATTTATTGCAAAAACTTCAGCTCATCAAAACAGAATTGTTTTTATATTGGTACTGGTATTTCAACTTGAATACGCACACAATTCGAAGATACGAAGAAGCCTGAGGGTTTTTGCCAAACGAATCCTCATTCGATCACATAAAAATCATTCAATATACTTTATATCCTCATACATTCTCATAATTCCTATCAGCATTGTATCAAGAAACTATTTTATATTTTCATGCCTACTAGAAACTGGTAGATCCACATCAAAACCCGAACAACAACGCCAAATTCATAACATAGGTAACTCATAAATCCACATAGATTCACATTTGAAAATTCACTTGGAGAGTCATTAAGTCTCCACATAGAGGGGAACACAAAATTCAAGTTGGTAACAAAACAGTAACTTTTTTGCGTTGGTACTTCTGAGACTGAGCTAGCCACTAGCCAGCCATATTTGTTTTAGTTTATGTTGCTCGCGAAGGAAGACAGGTATCTCTGTTTTGATTCGAGAGAATACCCATTATTCTGAATTTATTGTTGAGAATTGAGGTGTGAATTGCATATCATATCATGTGTAATGTAGTGGATTCGATAGTGCTCCAATCTGAAATAACTTTTGGATAAATGTGAACATTACTCATGATTACCAACGGGATCTGTTTCTTTGTTCGCACCAAGAGGTTGAACATCCGCCATGATGCATAAACTTGTGAGTATTTTTTATCTCGAATATTGCATCACTTCATCCTCATTGCTAATTTGGATTCATGAGGATTCTTGAGTTTGAAATAGACAATTCATTGCTGATATATATAGGGTTCTATAAGTTCCTGTAAGGTTCATATGTTTCAATGATTGAAGGTTAAAAATGACTGGCACAATTTAACACATAACTTCGTATCTTGTTAGTTGTTTGTATAAGGTTTCCAATCACGATACTCAATTATATTTCATTGCTCATTCACGAGCCTGAGAAGGTATGATATATGTGTAGAAATCAACGAATATAATCGTATATGATATCGTGTGGAAAGACAGGAAACAGTGAGAGCAGCATTTATTAGCTGTAATAAGGAATCCCGCATCTGATTCAATGCGTTTTTTATGAGCATTAATATGATTCAAAACGACTCCAAATTTACAAGTTTCAATGGTGAAATTCAGTGTTGATTACAATCGTATCTTACAGGTTGTTATAAGCAAAATATCTTCCAGGAATTCATACCGTCTAATGAGGAACCACAGATCCGATTACATTGAATCCTCATTGAATGTATGTGGAATGAAATATTTGAAAACCAATGAGATTGTATAAGACATCACTATCCCGATATGCAATGAATTTCATGAGTTTTCATAAGACAATTGATTTTTGAGAATTCACGGAACCAAATGGCATTGGTTTCTTGTTATTTTTTATTTTGAATTATTGAGGAATCAGAACCTGGAAGATGTAATGAATGTTCTTATTTCAGTATATTTCAGGATTTTGATAGGTTCATATAATCGATGAGTCTTTGTATCAGTAATCAAATTAGGAACGCACGATGTTCTTTGAACATAATAGGGATTCCCTTTCGTGCGCTCCAAGCGATAATATATATATATATATATATATATATATATATATATACCTCAAAGATGTCCTTTGAGACCATTTCCCCCTCCATGACAAATAGGCGGGGCTATTAATTTGTTTAAGTATGTAATGAACAGATTGGGACCATACAGTGTTGCCATGATCACAGAATTATTGATGGTCCCAATGCGACACATATATACTATAATGGGAGTTTTTGAGGGCCCCAATGTGACCTAGGTATTTCTCAATAATAATTATCTAATCATTGATGGCACATCTCATAAACATCCGGGATTCCGCGATAATAGTGCATTGGTTCATTAGGATCAAATATGACACTATGACAAGCTGAATTTGCGTTTGCGAGGCGCAGCGACCGTGAAGCATAGCAAGCAAAAGTTGCGAGTCAAACAGAGTCACTTTTGATCCGGATGAAACATGCATGCTTTTTTTTTCAATCGAAATAATATATATCTGATCTATGAAATATAAGTGAAGTTACCACTATTTTGACTAACTTGATCATGTAAGTGTCAAACCAGCTATCCAATTAGCTGTCATCCGACACACCTTCAGTTCCTATTAGCTAAACTTCATCTGCAGCTCCAAGACACTGAAAGTTTCGCATAGCAACATACATACTAGTCATTTTATTGTGTCAGTTAGAGAGACGTCAACTTCAAGAGCTCATCTTGGAATGAAAACGAAAGACTTCTGAGTCGATTGCAGAAAAAACATTTCCTTCTGAATTTTCGAAATGGAGGATATCAGCCGACAGCACCGGAGATGTTGTTCTGATGGGATCTGTTTTGGCCTCACTTGCGGAAGTGGACTCTGAATTTAGGATTCAAAAATAGCTGACCAATATTGACACTAAGAAAATGATCGATTTTTCGAAAAAAAAAAGTTAATATGTGAATATCCTATTGACAGTTGCATCGATTGAGTTGAATTCACCTTCTCCTACTGTCCACGCCATCTGTACCCCTGATTTGAAATTCAAAATACGAAAAAAATGTGATATTGTTAACAAACAAAAATATACCAAATTTATGAAATTGCTGATTTCACCATCGTTTTCCTCATCAAGAAGAAACCCTTGCACTGCATTTTCATGAAAATCTGGGATGACATGTTCTTCTGAATTCCTGAAATGGGGATTATTTGCTGATACCTAAGATGACTGTGACTCTGATGATTACGAATTGACGTCGTCTTGATAAGACCCATTTCGGACTCGAAGTAGTAGATTTCGATTAATTATATATTAGATTCAAAACTAGCTACCCAATAATCACACTGAGAAAGACAGCGTATTTTGAAAAAAAAATAGTATTAATCTGAAAATAGTTCCTTTGATTGAGGATACAAAAATAAGTTAGTTCAAATCACCCAGGCAACCAGATGAGGAATAGTCACGTCACTGTGACGTACCCAATTGGGAATTTTTCTTGACGTTGCAAGAACGTCGTGTCAACGTCATGTTTCTCTATAGTTCGGTATGTGTGTGTATAATATATATATATATATTGAGGGGGTGACCCAAAATCTATGCCCTATTAAACGTTTCTGGAAAACGGGACATAGGACCATTTTGAAAATTTGGTTTCTTGGGTATTCAATTCCGTTTTATGGATCTAGAATATATTCAGCGCTTTGGCGTTGTCGCTTCTATCGAAAAGTATCTCGAATGGAACACTCTGTATTTTATTGTATTTTTGAAATCACTGAAATGTAGTTTGTGAAAAATGTGTCGGAGCTATTAATTATTGGTGGAAACGGCTTCCTTGCCCCTATCTCAACTTCTGATCCACTATCTATACTGACATTTGATTGAAACAAATACAGGGTGCTTTGTAATTCAAAATTCTCACATATTTGTGGCTGTTCCAATCAAATATAAATTGATGGTGAATGAAAAGTTAAGATAGAGACATTGAAGCCGTTTGAACCAATAATAAATAGTTTCAACACAAACAATCCCTGATGACGTTGAAAAATGTCAATTTGGGACAGCATGTATACGGGGTAATTCAAATTCGAGGGCTACCATTGAAATCTCGGAAATTATAGGAGATACGAAAATGGTTCAATTATGACCAACTAGAAAAAGAATATATTTTTCCAAATATCCGAGGTTGTGAGGTTGCAAAGTATAACTTGTTGAACATTGTTGAAAACTTATGAAAAATATTGATGTAAATCCAATATAGCGCCAATAAGAAAATATAAAGTTGATGATGGTGGCATCGAGACGAAACGTCGGATAATTAATCTGAAAATGTCATCGTGAAGCAGAAAAAAAGTGACAATGTAAGGTGCTATCAATTTTGATATTCTTCGACGAATGACGCCAGAATAAAATTTATATAGTTTGACAAAATTTTGTTTCAGTAAATAAATTTCTGAAACGGTCGTGCATGAAATATTGTATATATTGCGGGCGTAAGTTGCTTTTATGGACGTTAGCGTGTCAATATCCCTCACTATCGCTCGGGCTCTTACTTACACGCTAGGGTCCATAAAAACCTACTTCACGACCTCGATATATAGATAACTATTATGCACGACCGAGAGTGAAGTGACACTTTATCGCCCGGATATGGGGCGTAAAGAAGCACTTCATAGGGCTTCAGGGCGATAAAGGAGTGTAGCGGGTGTTAAGTAGTTTGGCGGGCGGTAAAGTAGTTTGGCGGGCGGTAAAGTATGTGATCGGGCTGAAAAGTAATTTCATTGTTTTTTCAATAATTTCTAGTAGACTACCATTCGATATTTTCTAGCCAGTGACATACATAATTTGGCCGAATGAATTCATAATCATGAATATTCCATATTAACAGTATATGAATGAAATCATAGAAATCATCCATTTTTCTCAAAGTGGTCCATTTGATTTTAAAGAAAAAGCAATGAAAATCCCAAAGTCTGTCGACCACAAAATAATTTAATAAGCGACGTGTGTTACTAGTTTCGGCCACAGGCCATCATCAGACACAAAATTGATGTAATATATGAGTACCTAAAATATAATAATAGACAATGTTATGGGGTAAAAAGAGTCATACAATCATATACTAACCTTATAACATATTGAGAAAAAATTACATCGAAAAGCTAAGTCAAAAAAATTCAGTCAACAGTCCAGCATATTCAAGTGATTTTTAAATCTGGAGAATGTCCAGTAAAACCAAATTAAAATTGGGTCGTTGGCGAACATAAGGTTAGTATATGATTGTATGACTCTTTTTACCCCATAACATTGTCTATTATTATATTTTAGGTACTCATATATTGCATCAATTTTGTGTCTGATGATGGCCTGTGGCCGAAACTAGTAACACACGTCGCTTATTGATTTATTTTGTGGTCGACAGACTTTGGGATTTTCATTGCTTTTTCTTTAGTATACAGGGTGATTCATTGGGAAATGCGCATAGAGTAAGGGTAGACGGAGGACACCGAGGTGTTTCTAAATAATACATATATCATGGGTCTATCATTCTTCGTAGCTGAGATACAGGGTGATTTATCAATTTTCACATTTTTTTCAATTAATCATAACTTATGAACCACCCTATACATTTTTGTGATATTTGGTGGACATGTTGTTTGTTTACAGATGTGACGATTGACATAATAAGATGAAGTCTTATTCCAGGTCCGGCCTTAAAAAAATTAATAAGTAGGTTTCGAGTCGAAACAACACCATGTATATCAATATTTTGGACTCTCATTCACAAATTTGAAAAGAGCACGAAAAAATAAGTCAGGCTGAATGTATTTTGTGTTTCCGCATACAACTTTTATACCTATCAACTTGATTCAAATCTAGATGTTTCGATAATGAGGTGGCACAAAATTGGAAAACAAATTAATTGTCGTCCCCAAATGGTACTTTTCCGTTTTCAAACCATGAAATCATCAACTATTTCTTACTCTCCTAATTTTTGGATCCCAACCTAATTGGAAAACGAGAGGACAGGATGTGCAAGAAAATTGTAATAACATTCTTTTATTGAATTTGAAACAACAATTATTATTATGAAAATAAGGAACAACGCCCATTCCGAAAAGAGTCATAACTTTGTTTTCAACAGAAATAACGTTGAACATAACAGAAAATCAAAAAACTAGGATTGTTGTAATTTTCAAGTTGGCTGATGTCAGTTGGCTGATGTCAGTTACCTGAAATACGAAATGAAGGTAATGAAAGACGGCATATCGATTTAGAGCAAGATATTCTCAACCTTGTTCAAAATGATCCAAAAATTAGTACAAGAAGAATCAGTTATGCCACTAATGTTCCCCAGTCGACTGTTTGGCGAAGATTGAATAAAAATAGTCTGCATCCTTACCATGTACAGCAAGTTCAGAGGCTACATACAGGAGATGAAATTGAAAGGTTAGCATTCAGTGTATGGATATTACAAAATAATGGCATGATACACAGGTGTTTATTTAGCGATGAAGCTCAATTTACCAGAGACGGCATCAATAATTCAAGAAATTCCCATGTTGGGGCTGAACAAAATCCGTTCGCTATTAGACAAACGAATTCCCAGATCAGGTTCTCCTTTAATGCTTGGTGTGGCGTTATCAACGACCAATTAATTGGACCCCATATCTAACCACATGTACTAACGGGAGAAATGTATTTGGAGTTCCTGCAAAATACTTTGCCCATATTGCTTGATGATGCAGGAGTTGATGTTGGAGGCATGTACTTTCAACATAATGGGGCTCCCCCTCATTTCAGGGTGATAGTAGGAGAGTTCTTAAATAACAACTTCCCGAATCATTGGATAGGCAGAGGAGGACCTCACAACTGGCCTTCGAGGTGCCCAGATTTTAATCAACTCGATTACCATGTTTGAGGTTATTTAAAATCGAAAGTTTATTCAACTGAGGTTAACACTAGAGAGGACCTCCTAAGGAGAATTGAGGACGCATGCGACGTGCTGAGAAATGAGCCAGCTATGATAAGAAAGTCAATTTCAAATCTTACTTTAAGAGCACGGAAATGTATTGAACAAAATGGACGCCACTTCGAACAACTGCTATAAGTTATGTTGTTAAATTTTCTTTGTATCTTATTGTATTTGTTTATCTCGATACAATTTGTTGCAACGACATTTTTGTTCGAAATAAATTATTCTGTTTCCGGAATGGGCATTGTTCTTCATTTCCATGATAATTGTTGTTTCAAATGAAGGGCAATAAACAAATGTTATGACGATTTTCCTGTACATACAAGGTGTTTTTGGTAAGTCATTGATAATAATAATTTGTCCCAAATACGGACCTGTCCTCTCGTTTTCCAATTAGGTTGGGATCCAAAAATTAGGAGAGTAAGAAATAGTTGATGATTTCATGGTTTGAAAATGGAAGAATACCATTTGGGGACGACAATTAATTTTTCCTCATTATCGAAACATCTGGATTTGACTCAAGTTAATAGGTATGAAAGTTGTATGCGGAAACACAAAATACATTCAGCCTGACTTATTTTTTCCTGTTCTTTTCAAATTTGTGAATGAAAGTCCAAAATATTGATATACAGGGTGTTGTTTCGAGTCGAAACTTACTTATTAATTGTTTTAAGGCCGGACCTGGAATGAGACTTCATCTTATTATGTCAATCGTCACATCTGTGGACAAACAACATGTCCACCAAATATGACAAAAATGTATAGGGTGGTTCATAAGTTATGATTAATTGAAAAAAATTTGAAAATTGATAAATCACCCTGTATCTCAGCTACGAAGAATGATAGACCCATGACATATGTATCATTTAGAAACACCTCGGTGTCCTCCGTCTACCCTTACTCTATGCGCATTTCCCAATGAATCACCCTGTATGAATGTTTAGAATGGTCGTGCATAATAGTTATTTATGTATCAAGGGCGTAAAGTAGGCGTTTATGGCCTGTGGCGTGAATAATGGCCCGATGGCGCTAGCCGAGGGCCATTACACGCTGAAGGCCATAAACGCATTTCACGCACGAGATACATACAAAATTTTATGCACTAGTGGTTTATTTTCTGACTCATAAGTAATGACTATAGATTTCGACAAACTAATATTCCCCAGAATTTAATTTGTCACGTATTAATTCAGTAATCAAGAGAAGCGTGATGTTCATGGATGATTTACATATGAAAATTATCGTACGAATATTTCAATTATCGTAATAGTAAAACTCTTCCAGTTTTAGAAGAGATTCATTCTTCAGAGTTTTAAAATATGCATACCCAGTATATAAACCTAACTTATTTAATTTTGACGTTGTCAATCAATCTGATGGTTGTTGTCAATAGCAAAACATCCAATAAACGAGCTGAATTGTCATTCTTTGACTGAAAAGTAAAATAAGTGATAATTATAATAGCGAGACTATGGAATCGGATAAAGAAGAAGTTTATGATATACCGCTGGATATATTAGAATCTAGGAATATGATCATAGGTTTCTCATGAATTGATATGTGGATATAAGGTGACCGAAAACAGCGGGCGGTAAAGTGCACTTTACGGCCCGTGGGCCATAATGAGCCCGCGGGCGGTAAAGTGCGACTTAACGCCCGCAAAACCGGGCGGTAAAGTGCACTTTACGGCCCGCTAGTGCATAAAATATTTTATGTATTTTGGGCGTAACTTGCTTTTATGAACCTAAGCGTGTTATAAGCCTTCGCTATCGATCAGGCTCTTACTTACACCCTGCGGTCCATGAAACCCTACTTCACACTCTTGATACATAAATAACTAATAATCAAGAAAGTGAAGCTATAGATGTGCCAACATCACTTACATTGCCATCAAACTATTCTTGGTTTAGTTACATCAGGGCCGACACAAACTACATCATTTTTTATACAAAAACGAGTAATCAACTGATCTCATCCTGATGGAGATGCGTACTGAATGGTAGCGCTGCACTACAGATTTGAGAACAAAAATACAGGAAAATATTTTCTCTTGTAAATGAACCAAAACTACGTCAGATTAATGATATTTTGCATTTCTGATTACACCGTCGTTCTCCCCATTCAGAAAAATATCTTGCACTGAATTTTCATGAAAATCTAGGATAAAATATTTTTTTCTGATGAAGATGATTCTCGATTATGATTTCATGACGTTCTAATTAGACTCATTTTCAACTCACTCGAGGTCGTAGATTCCGAATATAAGATTCAAGAATAGCTGAGTACGAATTTTCGTTGTTGAATAAGTGGGTATGTGAAAAACTTGGAGACAGTTTTCTTCAATTAATACTCGGAAGTGCTCGCCAAAGGTTGGACCTATAATTCTGTGGTGGAACTGCGAGCACTAAGGGGGGACAAATAACGGTGGATCCTTCTTTTGAAGAGGGACAGATTGTAGTTTTCAGGAAATACATGGTGGGCAAAGAATTCCAGAGTAAAGGTGTCTTACGAAGGAAGGAGATCTCGAAACCTGATGACACTGGGGGTCTAGCTGGAATGTTAACAGAGATATAGGGTGTTCAAAATTGAGAATTTTCGACTTTAAGATCATCTTGTGTCGAAACTATTCATCATCGGCCAAATCGGCTCCACTGCCCTCCATCTCAAGTCTTGATTTACTATCTACTGACATTTAATTGAAACGTATACAGGGTCACAGGAAGGAAGGAATGTTCGAAGTCATCTCCACAAATTTCAATGATATTTTTAACTAAATCATGAGGGACATGTTTCGGTCTTATAAAAGACCATCTTCAGCCTAATTGAAAGGTCTACAATACAAAAACAAATGATATTGAAATGAAAGGATTACCTTTTTTATGCTAGACTAACTTGGAGTTGAAAAAATTATTTTATCAAATGCTACTATTCCTTGAACTGTCAATGCCCATAGTCGAGAGTTCCAAGGTTCTGAATAAACGGGTTCTCAATAAATGAAGGGCCCCGTGCCCTGAGAGCGTATACTATGTTTTATTAATGAACATTTCATATACTAAAATGGTATATGAAGGGTATTGTCAAACAGTTTATTATCTGACAACACCATAAACTAGCGGGTTTTTTAAAAAAGGGGTTCCCGTTCCCTTATGAAGGCGTTATTTAAAGGCTTGGCCTTGACTGCTTGCCCCATCAATAACATTGATGGGGCAAGCAGCCAGCACGTGTTTTGAATCTAAACTAATTTGGTTAGAAAACACTGAAAATTATGTCAATTGAAGACATGGACAAGACGTTGACATAGAGTCAATGTCAGTGTCAAGGGATAAAACATGAAAATCTGACCATGAGCATAGGCATTTAACAATATCTATTACAACTATTCCAATAGTCCCCCATCAATTTTATTGATATTTGCCTATAAATAACGCCTTCATAAGGGAACGGGGAACTTCTTTTTCAAAAAACCCGCTAGTTTATGGTGTTGTCAAATAATAAACTGTTTGACAATACCCTTCATATACCATTTTGGGTATATGAAATGTTCATTAATAAAACATAGTATACGCTCTCAGGGCACGGGGCCCTTCATTTATTGAGAACCCGTTTATTCAGAACCTTGGAACTCTCGACTATGGACATTGACAGTTCAAGGAATAGTAGCATTTAATAAAATAATTTTTTCGACTCCAAGTAAGTCTAGCATAAAATAGGTGATCCTTTCATTTCAATATCATTTGTTTTTGTATTGTGGACCTTTCAATTAGGCTGAAGATGGTCTTTGATAAGACCGAAACATGTCCCTCATGATTTAGTTAAAAATGTCATTAAAATTTGTGGAGATGACTTCGAGCATTCCTTCCTTCCTGTGAAATATTTCACTCCACTTTGAGCAATATGGACTTCTACCAAAGGTATACAGGGTGATCAGAATTCTGGATCTGGAACCACCCTGTATTTGTTCCAAATAAATGTCCCTAGATAGTGAATCAGAAGTTGAGAAATGAGGGCCATGTGAGCCATTTTGACTTATAATGAAAAGTTCCGGCACAAGAATATCATAAAGTTGGAAATTCTTGATTTTGAACACTCTAAATCTCTGTAATCATTCCAGCTAGACTCCAACTGTGATATATTGATCGAATCAGGTCTCTAACATCCTGTAAAGATAAAAATAATTTCGATTTGTAGATCTCATGATATAGTTTTATATCCAGAAAGATTTTGTATATCTCTTATTACACTGAAGCTTGATACAGAGCTTTTCCACATTACGTGGACACCCGGTACCTTAGAGATACGTCTCTACTGAATTCTAGCTGATTACAATGCTGAATTTGTGGAATATCGGTCCTCCATGCTGGAAGTAAGGGTTACTTTGCTTGTTCACGTGTAGATATGCATCAGAATGTGTTGAGAAGTTGAAGGATGTCAAGGAAACATTTGAGCTACCTACCTCAATTTCTCTTTCTACAGAAGCATATGATATTCAACCTCCAGCAACTGCTGAGATTTCTTTCAATTCTATTCCCTAAATGGGTTCTTGGCATATTTCCAATTGTGTTAATTCCCCTGCAATAACCATGGCGCTATATAGGTGAACAAGAAGCGTTTAAATTTACATATCGTAGTGGTATAGGTCGCTAGTTTGACTCCATAGTTGGAATTGTGGAGTTCTTTTCTATAAGCTAGACGAGGGCAACAGATCATTTCAAGCCGTTTGGGCAAATTCCTTTAGTTCAGGAGAGGTGCAGCTCAAGTTTGCCTCTTCAGTCATCCTCAGAATAGGAAATTCATAATTTTGATAGACCAACAATTTCAAATTATATCGCTGAAAAAATGATGATAATTAGAATAATTCTTCTACCATCTGTCTAATTTGGAAATGAACATTCAAATGTTTTTTCATTGTTACCAACTACTTCATATATTTCTAATATTCGATGTCATTATTGATGACATTTTTTGAAATGAAAGAGTACAAATTACCTAATGCGAAATATGAAAAGTAGTATATTACACACATTGTGACATATTGTCGCACTAGTTTTTTTGGAGCACTCCTCGCTCTGCTAGTCGTACGCCAAACAACTCGTGCGGCAAAATAGTGTCTTCATTCTATTCTGATTGCAACCTGATAAGCCTGGTTTTCGACTAATATGAGGTAGCCGATTCCTAATATGATGATCGGAAGTATAGCTCACTGCGAAAGGGAGAGGAAGAGCAAATTTTCGAAATAAATGATTGTATTTTCGAACATACCCAGAAACAGTTGATTTTTCACTAAGTACATTTCTACTCTAGGCTCGTCAAAAGAGATATAGAGGAATTTGTACTGTTGGATACTAGACAAAAGTATATGTATTTCAAATTGATGAAATTGTGCACTCCAGTTTGCACTATCGTGTTATTCAATCGGAATAATATCTCACCGAATTTACGTAGAAATTTGAGATGACATAAGTATTCTCAATGGATTTTCGGAACCCAATGACTATGACTTCGTGAATCGAAGATTGTTCAACTACTAACCGAACCGATTTTCAACACTTCGACACGTGTTCCGCTAACAATTTATATTAGCATATTCAGGAGAGGATTTAAATTTCTGAATTTGCTAACATGGTAAGCGAAACATGTGTCGATGCGTTGAAAACATCGGTTTGGATAGTGGCTAAACAGTGTAGAGTGACTCTGACTTCGATTGTGTATTGATGGTGTAGTGCTAAGAGAGCGAAGAGATTATTCTATTGTTGGCAAATTTTTGGTTTATTTTTGTTATTCAACTATTTTTTGATTTCGATGCCTATGTTTATTTTCCAAGATATCTAACACCTCCATCTGAACTTTTGGAGTCAGTAATTTTCATATTTTCAAATCCTGAATTGAGATACATGATGAGTATAATGCTCGGTATAATGAAGATTTTCAAGTTCCGAAATTTCCAAATTTACTTATTCCATTCGTGAACCCTACTTTGGACATGATTATTATTATAGCCGTGAACACACTCTTTTGGCCATAATATGTTCAAATGGTTCATAAATAGGTGATATATGCCCCATTAGGAATTATCAATACACATTTGAGGCCATATTTGGAATAATCAGAACACATTGGGGCCAAAAAATGGTCATGAGAAACTGGGTCAAGTTCATTGTCAAGTCAATGACCGCAACCATCGAAAATAGTGCAGGTTGAAAGAGGGGACCAGTGGATGATAAACTCCTCCTACTTTCATTATTAGACAATAATGTTTTTTTTTCACATTTTGTTATTCTCAGAAGATGTGATTTGTGACATGTGTGTACAGCGGAGCAATCAGATAAACCGGAAAAATATGCCGAATTGATGATATTTTGTAATTCTGATTCCACAATCGTTATCTACATCTTGATGGAAAGATTGTATCAAATTTCCATAATGATCTCGAATGACATGTTTTTTCTGAATTTTCGAAATGGAGATTATTTGTCAACATGTAAGATGACTGTGACTCTGATACCGAACTGATCTCGACTTGATGAAACTTATTCATGACTCAGTTGATATAGTATAGATTCCGAACATGAAATTGAGAATTGACTAACCTGATAATCACAGTCAGGACAAGGGCGAATTTTGAAAAAACATCAAATATGGAAAGAACTCGAAAACGATGACCAAAAATCTGAAATTTCCAGAAAAAATTCTGATATTCTGATGAATTATTAAAAGTGAGATGCTCTTTTTCGTTTATTCTGATTACCAATATCTTGCAAACTACCTATAGGACCTAGCGACCTGTTGGAGATCTTGATCGATTCAGGAAAGTCTGCTCCACTAGGAAAATATATATTCATGAATTCATGCGTTTTGTTTTTGGATTCATTGGCATCCGGAAGTCGTACGAATCCTCCTTCTCTTTTTCAAGTACAAATATTCGATTTCGCTCAATTCCTGCTCTGAAATTCTGGGACAATTCAAGAAGGCTTACTCGAACTTGTATAAAGAGGTACAATTTGTGATCGTGAATCTGAAATTCTTCGAAATAATTTGGTGATATCCTGATGAATTTCAGATTGTCAAGCTCTCTTGTTTGTTCATTTTGTTTTCTCAATATCACAATATCTGTATTGAGTCTATATGATTTTCTTTTTCATTTCTCATTATCATATTTGCATATAAAAGTTACAGAAATTACAGTTCTCAGCACCTCAAACGGTCCACTCATAATTTGACCCTTTTTTGACAACTTGTACCTATTTTCGGAAGGAATCGAACGATTCACTTGCGGTTTCAGGCAACGAATGTTGTGATTCATGAATTTCAAACATACCCATAAAAATATGCGAAACTCTGCATATTCAAACATGAACAGGGTGTTAAGTGGAACCAGTACACTATGGTCTATTTTTGCGATGCTATCTGACGTCGGGAAGTTTTTTTTTTATAAAAAATCAATTACAGTTGGATACATTGAGGCTTCATCTTGAGACAATTTCGAAATTTTCATGGAATTCGCTACAGGAAAAAATATTGATTTCCTTCAAGAGCAATGCATACTGGGTGTTTCCGAAATTGGGGCGATCAATGAAATGGCTGATATTAAACAAAAAAACAAGACAAGATTAAGGAATACATTTTTGTAGAAAACAAAATTTTTTGAAGATATTGAGCTACAAAGTTTGTGCGAAACTTTCGTGAATCATTGATCATAGACCCTAACAACACAGGGATGTCCTATAGGTACGTCCTTTTTTCTGTCTCGCGGTACAAGGACATGATTGGGACATCTAGAGGGGATGTCCCGCAGTGGTTGTCCAGTTGACATCCCGCCCGGTACATCCCAGGATATCTCATTCGTGTCCCTGGAATATCTGATATCCATTCACATCAGAGAGTCATTAAATTTCATAAAAATATTGGGTCGAATTTTTTCGAAAATGTATTTCTTCCGGAAAATAATTGTGATGAAAATAAAGTATAATTATAGTCCCAAAACTTCTCAAGAAATGACCGTTTTTCGCGAACAGAAATCGTAAATCCATAATGCTCCCCATTGTTAAACACCCAAGAATGATAACAATTATACCCGAATCCTAACAAGGTTTTATTTATTCAGGTTTCAGTAGTTCAGTCCTGTTCCTGTTTATGAATCTGTTCAATACATGAATCTTCAGAAGACATATTAGCCAATGGAGTGAAGTGCGTGCGTGATAAGCTGAAGGTCCCTGGTTCAATCACTACTCGACATATATTTTTTTTTTGTCGAAGGGTTGTCCCTGAGATATCTTTGGGACGTCCAAGGAATATTCCTTCTTCGTACTCGGTACATCCCAGGCAAGTACCAGAAGAGACATCCCTTTTGATGACCTTTTTGTCTGAAAGCGGATGTCCCTGGGACGTCCCTAGTATGTACTTTGTCCCGTCAAAGGATATTCCTGGGATGTCCTAGTTTGAAATTAGGGATGTCCCTAGGGAGTCCCTAGGATGTACTAGTGTTAGGGGGTTCATAGCCCAACCCAAGCGTTTGCTTTCGTCGAAATCACAAGCACCGGAAGTATCAATGACTTTTGCAATGTTGCCGGACGTTCAAAAATTGTTGACAGATGTAATATGGTTGGAGCGCACATTTTTCGTAAAATTTTCAAAACCATTTCTTCTTGTGCTCTGTCGTGACATTATGTTTCATAGAACACCTCATTTTATTAAACGCCCCAGTTTCGGAAACACCCTGGATATTCATATTTTTCTTTACAACTCCTTAGACACTGATGATAGAGAAGTATTGTTTTCACGTCACTCGGAGGCCAATAAGATGCAAAAAATGCTATAGTGTAATCACCGCGCGAAGGACAAAATTCGAAGCGTCAACTGTCAATTTCAATGGGACATACGGATCATAGTGTGCCAATGTTGTGTGTAACATAAGAATTTTTTATGCTCTCAAATCTGTTTTGGCATTCTGTGGTGCACTGCCACTCTATCCCCTTCTTCAACAAGTTATATATAAAGGTTGCAAAATCATAGAAGAAGAAGAGGAATGATTTCGATTCATTGACGTTACAGGGCCTAGGGCATTGTTCAATGGCACTGTCCCTCTCGTCAGACTCGTAGACCGGTTTTGTCAATTTCGTGACCCATATATATCACCGAATATTAGAGAAATGCACATTTTATTTTCAACCCTGAGATCACAATCTTTCAACCCCATTGAAACTCTGATAATGCTCTTTATCGAATTGCACACCACCACCGGAGTGGTGAAGCAACTGTCCATCAAATTTTGGAGAATAAATGGAGCACAATGAATTCGATATGGTAGGCGTTTGAAGAAAAACAGTCCCTTAGGAGTGGATTCGTTACTAATTTCCATCTTCCTTTTTTTGGAAATGTTTCGCCACGTTGCAATTGATTGAATAAATATTCAATTCACAGAGCTGCACTGCCCCGTTTTGTTTTAAAATCGGAACAATGGGTGTCGCCCATTCGAAATATTCCACTGGTTCTAAAATATCATTAACAATTGACCTTTCCAATTCAGCCTCTATTTTTGGTTTTAAACTAAATGGAACAGATCGTGCTTTGAAAAATTTTGGGGTTGCTTCAGGTTCCAATTTCAATGAAACTGTGAATTTATTGATTTTTTCTTCAATTTTCATCTAAAAATTGGGAATTTTCAATTTTCAACTCGCGAAAAAAATTCAGAAAGCTCCGGTTGACGATACAACCAGATAACAATAAGTTTTTGAGGAAATATTCGAATATTCGATCACATATTTTTGTACTCGAGAGAGAAAATTCGTCATAATGCATTTTTTCAGAATTTTTACCAAGAATTGAACATTTTCATATTTCAACTCGCGAAAAAATCCCAGAAACCTTTCGAATGACGATACAACCATTTTCAGATTCATAGAATTAAGAAACAATAAAACTTGCGAATATATCATTTTCTAATAAAACAGGACGTGCTGAATCGATTGCGACCTCGACCAGGTCGCTAGGACCCATAATTATGGTTTTTGAGATATTCCTGGTGAAAGTACGCTAAGAAACAGCAATTCTCTATCATCAATTATTCGAAACACCAACAGGTTTTTGCGGAAATATTCGAATATTTGATTACATATTTTTGTCTTCAGATTGAAATCACTCATCTTAGTGAATTGTGAATGATTCAGCAAGGCCTGTTTCACTGATAAATGAAATATACGTGAAATGTCCGCTTTCTCCTATGAATAATCGGCATCTGAAAATGGTTGTATCGTGAATTGAAGCTTCCTGAATTCTTTTCGCAAGTTAATAATTGAAAATTTCTAATTTTTGAATGGAAATTCTGAGGGAATTCAAAAAAACTGATTTCAATATGATGAACAAAAATATGTGATGAAATGTTCGAATATTTCCACAATAACTTGTCGGTGTTTCGAATAATTGAAGAGAGTGATTTGCTGTTTTTTAGCGTACTTCGATCAAAAATATCTTCAATATTATGGGTCCTAGCGACTTGATCGAGATCGCAATCGATTCAACACGGCCTGTTCACTAGAAAATGAAATATTCGCAAGTTGAAAAATGAAAATCAACAATTTTTGGTTTGAAATCCTGAAAAAATTTGGAACGACTGATTTCAATCTCAAGAACATCATGAGATCGAATGTTCGGATTTTCTCACAATAACTTGTTGATGTTTTTTATGCATACTTAGATCCATGATATCTCAGAAACCATATGTCCTACATGCTGAAGGTCTATATCGATTCAAGACGGCCTTTCTCCCTAGAAAATGAGATTCTCGCGAGACTTTTCGCTCTTTTTTAGGAACTATAAGCATCTGAAAATCGTGGTATCGTCTATCGAAGCATTATCGATTCACGGCACGAGTTCAAATAGTATTTTATACACCTAGGGACCAAAATAGTTTTTCAAATACTGGGACAAAAAGTTCATAGCCCGACCAACGAGATGGCTATTATTTGTCAAGGAATTCATGAACACTTTACTCCTGAGGTGTATATACTATTTTATGCACTTTGGGATAGGTAAAATGTAGAAAATTAAAAAAATCAAATTCCTGTAATGTCACCATATCAACGACCTCAGTAACTATGGTGATCCAGATTTCGGGGTGAAAAGTGGTGTCCATTTCACTTGATTTCTTGGGATTTTCTTTACTCGTTTCTATAAAATGAAAATATGCGTATTATTTTAATAAATGTGTAGTGGGCCCAAAGGATCTCTCTCAGTAAGGACTGAAGAATACAAGTACAATATCAAGAAAAAACATATTGATAAATCGAAGCTAACTGAACATATCCTCACTGAAGATGGTCAACATATGGCATAGTGGAATAATATCAAAATCATAGGAAAGAAAGATAACAACCAAAAAAGGAAAATCAAGGAATCCGCTTGCATTCTTCCGAACGGAGACAATAGCATTGCTTCCTGTTCAGTTGATATAGATAGAACATGGTATATTCACTACTGAAAACTGAACATGAAAATGGTAGATTCAGGATCAATTGATGAAAACATCCTGTAACTCATTTGTAGACTAAAATCACTCATTCATATGCCAACATCAGTATGACACTGAAAAGTGTCAAACTACAAGCAGCAACTTCCAAAGAGATATATTTTGCATTTTGATGTTAAGAACGGTAGCAGATTCGGTCCCGAAACGTCCAAGTAAAAATTTGATATTTTTTCAATATATCTATACTTATATTTCTTTCCTTCGAACATTTTTCAAACAAATTGTCACTGACTAGCTACTGGATTTTCCTTTTAGGCTCCCTGATAGAAAAATTTGTTGAACGCAGTGACATTTTGGGGCAAATCATCTGATTTGTCCCACTACATATATATTGAAATAATACGCATATTATTATTTTTTGGAAACGAGGAGAGAGAATCCCAAAAAATCAAGTAAAATGAATGTTCCATTTCCTCGATTAACCTACAGACAGTATTCAAAAAGTGGTACTTCAAATCCCTAGGTATTATAAATGTACTTTGAATCCTTAGGGATTCAAATGAGTATTACTCATTTCCCAGAAAATATAGTTTTTTCTGCAACCGACACAAAAATCGTCCATTTTGATACCAAAATTAGCACTTAAATTGACGTTTCTATTACTGACACAAAAATAGGTATGTTGCTAGGCAACATATTTAGTTCCTAAGAGCTGAAGTTGAATTTTAGTTCCTAGGAGCTAAAGTTGAACTTTAGCTCCTAGGAACCAAAGAGGATGTACTGGACGTCATCAAGAATAAACAACATTGTGACGGTTGGTTATTTGGGTTGAGACGCATACCCGATTTGTGTCCGATTTCAGCAGATTTGGCATTTCATATACCCATGCTGGAGATATAAATACACCAGATTATAGTTCAGTATATTGGAATTATAAAAATCTCAGTTAAGTATTTTTGTTTTGATCAGGGAAGCCTTCAAGATTCAAATACTTGCTTGATCTGTATTTCATTCGTTATTCTCGGGATGGTAAACTTGTTTTTGAATAATCACGGCAAGCAATAGTTTTTTTGTCTCACACAACGATATTGTTTAGCTTCATTTGATTATCAAGTCAAACACAGTGTAGTATGGAGAGGAATAAACAATCACTATTCTCATTGTTGATATGCTCACTAACCTAACATTTTCCACGTCTTGTTCCTATAGCTGGCACTGGCGCGGTATTTGCTATTAGAGCACCTGGTCCATACACAAATATGTCTCTCTGTGGTTGTATTTATATTGAAACTACAATTCGAACATCCTAGAATACCTTACCTGCTGTTAATGCAGGTAGAATATTCTCACCAAATAGATTATTTGTCAATATTTTTGTTGCATTGCATACATATGGCACGGCATTGGTGGTTACTTCACATGTTTATTTGAGTTAATTGTTTCGGTTGCAGAAAAACTAGCATGTTTCATTCGGATCAAAAGTGACTTTGTTCGACTCGCAAATTTTGGTTTCGCTCGGCTTTGCTAAACGCTCCGCCTCGCAAATGAGAAATTCGCTTGTGAAACAAAGTGTCACTTCTGATCCTAATAAAATGATCTACTATTGAAGTACTCTTTAAATTTCTGAAGTGCATAAAATTAATTGTTCAAATTTTTTGTTCAAAATCCAAGAAAAATTCCAGAAGACAGATTTTTCAGAATTGAAAAATTCATCATATGTTTGCGAGGGTAGATTCAGAATGAAAACTCGACGTTGAAATACTTGGTGTTATGGATGTCATCCACCATCACATTCACTATACAGGGTGGGCCACCAGTAACGCCTCGGTCTCTAGAAGGCTAACCACTTATCTTCTCGTAATTCTTTCGTTCTGGGAAGTTGAATCTCAACATAGGCTACCGTTTGAGAATGTTACAAAACATACAGGGTATCCCCAAGAAAGGCAAAACACTTTAGTCATACTTTTTTTAAATGAACACCCTATATATTAATTCATTTTCAGATTCTTCCTGATGAGCTGATTCCAACGACCCATCATACTTGGGGTCTAGCAGTAATAAATACTGAGATATAAGGTGTGAAAAATCGAGATTTTCCGAATTCAAGAATTGTTTTTGTCGAAACTATTCATTATTGGTCAAAATGGTTTACATATCCCTATCTCAATTTTTCATTTACTATCGATTGGTATTTAATTGAAAGAGATATAAGGTGGTCTAAAATCTAATTCTAATACGACTGAACCACCCAGTACTTGTTCCAATCGAATATCTATTGATAGTGGATAGAAAGTTGAGATAGGGATATGTAAACCGTTTTGACCAATTATGAATAGTTTTGACACAAAAAATTCTTGAAATTGAAAAATCTCGATTCTTCACATTCCATATCTCAGTAATTATTACTGCTAGACTACTTTGATGGGTTGTTGGAATCAGCTCATCAGGGAGAATCTCAAGTTTTTTCATAAGTTTGAGGAATGTATTCAGGGTGAGAACTCTATCGGAATAATACTGAGTATCATAGAGATCATTTAATATATCATTCACTTCATATTCATGAGGAGATATCAATTTCATATTGAAGGTTTTCTAGTGAGAAAATTCTCTAGTACTATTTCATAAAGAATCTACTCTTCTTCGATTCTGATATAACTTACGGTACTGTCCATAATGATGTTGGTTTCTGGAAAACTGATTGTATTGATTGATATTTGGTAAGCATCGGACAATCAATAGCTGAGATATCGAGGATGTGCGTTGAAAAAGAGACACGCTGTATAATTTTTCGCAGATATAGGGACATAATCCCGTTTGGCAACGTTGTATTTTCTGGACTGAATGTGTTTTATACATGATATAATTTTCAAATTTGGCCACGCCCCTATACCCGCCCTGTGGCCCTGATGTTCTTACTTCATATCCAAATATTGGTGAGACCATTCGGTCCCAGGACTCATTGTGTCGAATTGGCCTCAATGAACATATTCTATGCCAAATCTGGGCCCCAAAGTGTACGGAAAAGGTATATATATATATATATATATATATATATATATATAGTAGAAGGCATGAATTTGAAAAATGTCTAGTTTTTCAGCAGATTTTCCATCGATGGGCCTTGTGAATATGTGGCACCATGCATTATCCATATCACAAATTTTCATATTGACCTTACTGCCGACACAATGTTTTCTCATACACTAGTTTCAATTCCACCAACATTAAAGATCTACCAATATTCAGCAATATTTATTGTCTCTAAAAGATGTGGACCTCATTAGTAGCTGGCTATGAAAACAGAGCGAGTGTAGAATGTTTTTAAATCCTTGCCACCTCTATGTCGAATTCACAAATTTTTCATACGATAGCGAATACTAATCCAGGATACGAAAATTAGAAATGGTTGTGATATAAAATGAGTTGGTTTCAAATTTTTGTGGTTCTGATATCCTGGATTATTATTCGCCGCTGTATGAAAAAATTGTAAATTCTACAGAGGTATGTGACAAATATTATAAAACATTCTGCACTCGCTTTTTTTCATAGCCACCTACTCGTTAGGTCCACAGCTTTTATATTCAATAAATACTGCTGAATATTGGTGAATGTTTATTGTTGGTAAAAATTGAATCTAGTGTGTGACGAAACACTGTATCAGCAACAAGGCAAATATGAAAATTTATGATATGGACAATATTGCCAGATATTTACAAGTTCAATCGATGAAAAGTCTACTGAGAAACTAGAATTTATCAGAATGTTGGGCTAAGACTAGAAATATCTCATAAGTTGTATATTTTTGAAAAGCGAAAAGCATCAATGTTTAAAATGAGGAAAAATATGCGTGATGTTCCATTTGAAAAAACATAACTTTGGATTGATTATATCTGGATAATAGCAGCTTATTCTGAAATTCTGATTACGCCACTGGATTCTACGTGAAAAAATGTATGACAAACACTTTCGACTTTTTCGATGAATTGGGAGATGGTTGAGATACAAGAAGGGTTCCGAAATGCAGCATTTTCAATTTCGCCCTGTATCTCAAAAAGGCAGCGGGCTACAAAAACTTGGTTAAGGGTATCGTGAGTTTCACTAAAAAGAAGCCCACGTTTGCGAAAATGGAAAATCTCTATTTTAGAAAATAATAATCATGAATATACCTGCAGAACGCATTTCAAACCCATAAATGCCACTGTAGTACAATGAGAAACTCTGATCAGGAACTGATTATGAATGTATGTGCAGAACACAGTTCATACTCATAGAGTTAATATGGAATTTCTATGAGGAACTGATTATGAAAGTATCTGCAATAAACATTTCAAACTCATAAATGCCACTGCATTCCGATAAGGAGTTCTGATCAGGAACTGATTATAAATCTATCTGCAAATCAGAGTTCATATGGAATTGCTATGATGAACCCATTATGAATGCATGTATCTACAATACACATTTTGAACTCATAAATACCACGGTATTTTAGTGATAAATTCCGATTAGTGACTGATTATGACTATGACTGTGCTATAATAAGCTATCTATGAATGTATCTGCAATACACACTTTGAACTCATAAATGCCAAGGTATTTGAATGAAATCCCGAATAGGGACTAATTATAATTAATGTATCTGCAAAACAGCGTTTATTGTCATACACTTCGAAAGGAATTGCTATTAGGAACTGATTATAAATGTATCTGTGAAACACAGATTATACTCATAGAGTACGTGAAAAACTGCCAATAGGAACTCATTATGATCGTTCCTGTGAAACACATTTCAAACTGATAAATGCCACGGTAATTCAATGAGGAATTCCAATTAGGAACTGATGATAAGTGTATCTGCAAAACAGAGTTATACTCTAAATGTTCCTGAGGAATTGCTATTAGGTATTGATTATGAATGTACCAACAGGATACTTTTCAAACTCATAAATGCCACTGTGCTCCAATAAGGAATTCCGATTAGGAATTGATCATGGATGTTTCTGCAAGACAGAGTTTATACTAATAGAGTTCATACGGAATTGATATAAGAAACTCATTCTGAATGTATCTGCAACACACATTTCAAACTTATAAATGCCACGGTATTTCAATAAGAAATTATAATGAGGAACTGATTGTGAATGTATCTGCAAAACAGTTTATACTCAAAAATTCCCATTATAAATGTATCTGCAATACACATTTTCAACTCATGAATGCCACGGTATTTCAATGAGAAATTTCAATCAGGAACTGATTATACATGTATCAGCAGAACAGAGTGCATACTCAAAGACTTCGAAAAGAATTGCTATTAAGAACTGATTATGAATGTATCTGTGAAACACAGCTGATACTCATTGAGTACATGAAGAACTGTCAATAGAAACCCATCATGAATGTACCTGTCAAACACATTTCGAACTGATAAATGCTACGGTGTTCCAATGGGGAATTCCAATTAGGAACTGATGATGATTGCTATAAGGGACTCATTATGAATGTATCTGCAATACACATTTCAAACTCATAAATGCCACGTTAATTCAATAAAAAATTGCAATTAGGGACTGATTTCAAATGTATCTGCAAAACAGAGTTCATACTCATAGAGTTGCTATTAGAAACTCATCATGAATGTATATGCAGAACACATTTCATTCTCATGAATGTCACAGTGTTTCAATGAGAAATTGCCATCAAAATCTGATTATAAATGTATCTGTAAAACATAGTTCATACTCAAAGACTTCGTTGGAAATTGCTATTAGGAACCGGTCATGAATGTACATGCAGAACACATTTCAAAATCATGAATTACGATGTTTTAATAAGGAATTGCCATTTAGAACCGATTATGAATGTATCTGTGAATTACAGTTCAAACTCATCGACTCCATTGAGGATTGCCATTAGGAACTGATTATAAATGTAACTGCAGAATACATTTCGAGCTCATAAATTACTGTTTCACTATCCAACTTGACTCTGATATATTCTCATATGTAAATAACCAGGAATTACTAGTAGGAACTGATTACGAATATATCTGCGAAAAACAGTTCATACTTTTAAGAAGAAGGGAGAGAATCGCCATTAGAAACTGATTATATATGGATCTGCAAAATACATAGGATTATACGGAATTACTGTTTCACTATCCAACTTCATTCTCATTAATTCTCATATATATTTTTTTATAAGTTTCTATGAGACATTTTTGGCAGGGAACGTATGCATGTATATATATTTTTTCGCTTGGAGCACACGAAAGGAAATCCCTATAATGTTCAAAGAACATCGTGCGTTCCTAGGGAGGATAGGGATAGGAGGTAGGTATTGGAATTTTTTTTGAACTTCTGGAGATCATATGTTGTTGGGAATACTTCCTCAGGCAATGAATTCCAGAGCCTAGTCTTTCTATGGATGAAGGAGTTTTGATAAAGTGCTGTTCGACATCTTTCGAGGTTGACAACGAAGTGATGTGCTGACTGGGTTTGTCTAGTTCGTCTGACTGGTATTGCTGGTGAAGGGATGATAGCAGAAATTTCCGAAGCACATTTCCCGTGGAAGTATCGATAGAAAAGTGTTCCAAACATGTCAAAGAGTGAGTGAGTGTAGCATCACCCACCAGGCGGATGGCTCTTCTCTGGATGGAATCTAAGAGCATCAGCGTATGTTTTGGTGCCGAACCCCATATGTGGGAACAGTATTCTAGAACAGGCCGTATCTGCGCTTTGTAGATCATGAGAAGCTGTTGAGGTGTAAAGTAGCTTTTCGCACGGAACAAGAATCCGAGTTTTTGTGAAGCAGCTTTTGCGATGGATCTGACATGATTATCCCATGAAAGAGTGTTGCTGGTGGAGATGGTGGTACCAGACATTACATCAATGTCGGGCATACTGAGTTCCGCCTTTCTAGAGAAAATACAGGCTTGAGTTTTGGTGGCGTTGTACCTAATCACCGGAAAATTTCATAAGGTCCTAACAATGAGACAAATAACAGCAGTGTTTGAAAAAAAGGTGATGCATCATACTTTCAATCCCTGAACAAACCAAATACGACTGAATGCTAGCGACGATCAACGCTGTCTCGTACGTTTAGGATCAAGATGGCAAACCGAGTTACATATTTTACAATGTGAATTTACATGTTTCTTGTAAAATGTATGTAAACAATTTGGGTTTGTCATCAGAATCATGTAAACTTACTAGATTGTATAGTAAAATAATGTATACTTACTAGATTTTTACAAGAACCCAGACAGCACAGGACGTCCTCGGGACGTCCAGTTGATAACCATTTCATGTCAAAATGTCTGAAAGCTATAAACAGGACGTCTTCAGGACGTTCTTGGATTGTCCAGATATCTATGACCTTGTGAGGTCACTTAAAGTATTATGAGATTTGATGTTGCAGAAAAGGTACTCAAAAATTATATCGATATGTATATTAATTGATAATGTTAACAATGAACCATATTTCAGTAACCCTAACAATAATATGATAAAAAACGAGTAGATACGATATAAACTTGAGATGAAATGAACCAATTGAAAGCGCGTTTTTTTTAACCATCGAATTTCGTAATAACAGCATCAATAGATTTCTCTTGTAAGATGACTGTTGGCTATGACTGGCTATGATGGAGACTACAATTGCGACGGCTGTTCCTCTACAATAATCTATCAATTATAATCAATTGTTTTTCGACCAGTTTCATTACAAGACTGGTTTTGATTAATATCTAAGTACCTGAGATTGATTCTAGTTGAATTTCACTTGTTCGAAAGTTGGAAACCTGAAAACCTGAGAGGTGAGTAATCCATCGATTCCTGACTTTTCGAAGCTTTTCTTGATAGTAAACTACGATAAACATAATTACAACCCTGAAGACTTAAATATTTTTCAACCCATTTCTTATGATATGAAATTTGTATCAATTATTCATATGTGAAAATGATGGATATTTACCTGGTCATAATTTTTTTTGTAATAGGATATCTTCGAGTCAAATGCATTCAGTAGCATTAGCAAGGGTAGTGGATTCTATTTCTGTGCCCATTTTGAGTTCAATATCATTTTCCCGCATTTTTGTGAGTTCAAGAATATGTGCTCTGGGATGCTAGTTATTGCAGGCATAGTTGAGGATTCCAACCAATCAAAATCTAGGATTGAACTGTCATTGTACCGAAGTTGATGAAAAGTATAAATACAGAAGACAGCTAAAGAATCGCTTCTCTGATCTACAATTTCTGCGCTCCACACACTCTACTCTTCACCTGTGTTTCTCCTGGTTTTCCTGCTGATCTCCTAGTGCTCTCATATCTCATTCAAAGCCAGTGTAAAGTATCAGTGTATACAGTGTGTCCCACTTACCATGCTCACCATGGGTATCTTTTAAACGGTGAGAGATACGAGGTCGGTTAAATGACACCAAATGTGGAGTTTGTCAAGGCCAACTATAATGTGAAAAAAAAATTTGATAAAATCTATTAGTTTTTGTTTTATACGCAAAACACAGATTTTGATCATTTTCATGTCTCCTCCGTAACTTCTTTATTTATGAAAATATTCAAATAGGAATTTCACATTCTTATGGCAGTTTTTCAAAGTGATTTCGAAAAAAATATGAAATTCATACCAACTCTTCTAGAATTTGAGATATCAGCACCAACTTTAGTTTTTTGAATGTAGGTCATAGCTCACTATGACTTAGTTACAAATAACTTTTTTTTCTCTTTCAAATGATATGTCGCAGTAATAGTTTTGTGTTGATAACAACGGAGTTATCGTCATTTATACAAGAACAAAAAATTATTTGGAAGCCGCCATCCTGAATTCATAAATTTTAACAAGAAAATCATGATCTCCGACCTCAAAAACCCCCACTTACCAATTTTGAATGGAATCGGACCAAATCTTGTCCGCCATCTTGGAGCAGCCATTATTTTCAATTTCAACAAAAATTCCATAACTCCGATTGACTTGAAATTTGGAAGGTGTTCATAATTCCGGTGACAATACATTATGGAATTTTTGTTGAAATCAAAAAAAATGGCTGCTCCAAGATGGCGGTCAAGATTTGGTCCGATTCCATTCAAAATTGGTGAGTGGGGGTTTTTGAGGTCGGAGATCATGATTTTCTTGTTGAAATTTATGAATTCAAGATGGCGGCTTCCAAATAATTTTTTGTTCTTGTATAAATGACGATAACTCCGTTGTTATCAACACAAAACTATTACTGCGACATATCATCTGGAAGAGAAAAAAAGTTATTTGTAACTAAGTCATAGTGAGCTATGACCTACATTTGAGAAACTAAAGTTGGTGCTGATATCTCAAATTCTAGAAAAGTTGGAATGAATTTCATATTTTTTTTCGAAATCACTTTGAAAAACTGCCATGAGAATGTGGAATTCCTTTTTGAATATTTTCATAAATAAAGAAGTTACGGAGGAGACATGAAAATGATCAAAATCTGTTTTTTGCGTATAAAACAAAAACGAATAGATTTTATCAAAATGTTTTTTCACATTATAGTTGGCCCTGACAAACTCCACATTTGGTGTCATTTAACCGACCTCGTATCTCTCACCGTTAAAAAGATACCCATGGTGAGCATGGTAAGTGGGACACACTGTAGTTATTGCCTATTACATATGTAAGTTTGTATAATATTTTTCACCATTATTATTCATACTGTTTAAAGATTCATTTCATTCCTGTTGTTTTTCATACCGATACTCACCCGACCTGTGTAACAAATCCAGAAAGTTGTATCTGCGAATAAATGGTTCTTTGTGATTGTATATTCCATATTTCTTTCTCTGTTGTCATTGTTTTCAGTTCCGAATAGATCAGTAATTATTTCAATGATTTTCAATTATATGATTTGTCGAATTGCTCGTTATTATTATTGACTGACGGCTGACACTGACAAGCCAGTTGTCAATCCTTCTTCTTCTTCATTTTCTTGAGAAATCCTGTCCTGTTCGCCAGTGTCCCTGTGCTTTGTGTCCTGTTAGGCTGTGGTCTGATATAGCAAAAATATAAAAAATTACAGAGAAGGAAAGATGAATACGAATTGAATCTGTGTTATTTGTTTGGCACTGTGTTTCTCATTCTCTAGGTAGACTTTGATGTAATAGTTTGAATACATAATTTTTCAGGCCAAACCCAAAAATACGAGAGGCCCGAATGATATTTGCTTTGATTTCTGTGATTATATCAGACAAAAAATAGCAACCAGTATTCCAGGCTGAACCCAGGGTTTGTAATCAAAGCCTACAGTCTCTTGGCTCCTCTATTGATCCCAGGTCTGATTCAATCGTTACAGATAGAGCCTGAATAAATCATTTTCCAGGCCTAACCTTAAAATACCATAGACCCGTTCTCGACAAAGGTATTTGCTTTGACTTCTGTAATTATCCATAATGAAAGTAGCAACCAGTATTCCAGGCTGAGCCCAGGGTGTGTAATTGAAGCCTACACTCCCTTGGCTCCTAATTGATTTCAGGTCGATTCAATAACATTGACCCATGGTTTATACTGTAGGTACCGAGGTACCTGTTTCCACTGTTGCTTCTTTGGGCCTCTTCACAAAAATAGCTTTGTGGAGAGCAGGTGGAGAGAACCACCTCATAAAAAATCTGGCGCCCGAGAGGCGACAAGTACAAGAGTAGTATGTGTCCGAACAAAGCGCCAAAGTAACGGCCAAAGAAATGAAGGATCGTTACATAATGTCGACGTCACTCTCCTCACGCCTCACATGAAATGAGCTGGTGAATGCAATAAATTCTACTGTAGGAGTTTCAAATTGTTGCAAAGATGTAAGCGAATCTTTTAGCTTGATATCATTGGAGTCCAACGGAACGGCTGTACCTACTTCAAACTTCATAGGATCTTAATTCATAGCGTCTTCTCTAGATGATACTCACATTTTGTCAAACGCAATTCATCCATTAACCTACAGTCATAGATTATTCTTGTTAATCTTTAGATATCCTCGCTGTCTTTGCTTCTTGTGAGCCTCCTCAGATCAACATCATCGAAAAGTGCTGTGCTCCAAGTGTGTTAGTTAGAAGTTCTAGTTGTGAAAAATGATACGTGAAGATTAATGTTCTCTTTTCAGATATTGGTGTTTCATGATGTGGTCTAGTAGAGATTATATTCAACTTGAAGAAGGTTATTAAAAAGAACATAATGAAACATAATCTTCAAAGACACTATGTACGGGCCAAAAGGCGAACGGACTTGGGTTCCTATTTCCGTAAATTCCCGAATCCAGTGAGGTATTTCCCAAGGAATCATCTATTCAAATTGAAGGAATTCATGATCATGACGATACATCAGTAGCAGAGTTTCAGTCTTATGTACCTCATCTTTCAATGTTGACTTTGGTGTATCCAATGAAAGCATTCAGAACTCGATTCAACACGATAGAAATGATGTGCTAAACATTTTTCATATCAATAATCCTGAGAATTCTGGAAACGATATTATAGTAGATGATGCAGATATACGTTCTCAATTGAAAACTTGGTGTATCAAAAATAATTTAACACATGTAGCCTTACGAGTGTTGCCTCAAATTCTGAAAGTATCGCAGCCTGATTTGCCTGCTGACCCTTGAATACTTTTTGGAACATGTACAGCTGTTCAACTGAATACTATTGAACCAGGGCAGTATTATCATTTCAGTTTTAGCAATAGAATAATGATGATTTGATTGGGATTTCCATGGAAGTGAGGAACCAAAGGATGCAAATGTACATATATTATGATGCTGTGCAAGTAATCAATAATGGAATCTTGATGAACAATGTTTTTCATCAAGCCAGAATATCTTCCTTCATTCGTGATGCACCAGCAAAATCTTCTGAATAGAAGGTCCAATCAGGTCTTTTTCGAGGGAAATCAATTAATAAAATGAACGCAAAAAGCTCAAAGTCATTTCCACACAGTGTTCATAAAATGAACAACAATGGTAGATTTCGGGAGAAAAACAACTACTTCCCTGGCTAATGCCACGCAGGATATTGAATTACATCCTCCCGAAATCTATGCATCAACTCGTATAAACGAATACTGATACAAGTGATTCTTTCCTGAACGCCTATTGACTTCAATTAAGCCAGGCCGCTAGACAACCACAGACTGGTTTCGAGCTCATTGACTCTCATCAGTGCAGTGTAGTCTCCAGCCAGCAGTCCTAAGACCGCCGACTCAGCGAAGCCTAGCCAAACAAAAATCAAGTTGGCATTATATCCACCCCAGGGCGTCTTTCATCGACAAAATAAAAGTAACGCCATCTGAGAAAAACCGAGGAAAGAATCACTCCAAAACTGAAATTCCGCCCATACGAGAGTGGCTGGTAGCTCGACTGGCGTAATCTCAACTACGAAATAGCCACAATGCTCACAGTGGAATGAAATGTTAAATAAATGCAGAAAGCTCAAAGTCAATTCCACACAGTGTTTATAAATCTACCATTGTTGTTCATTTTATGAACACTGTGTGGAAATGACTTTGAGCTTTTTGCATTTATTTAACATTTCATTCCACTGTGAGCATTGTGGCTATTTCGTAGTTGGAATTAATAAAATGTTGACATCTACCTTGTGTCAAGATGGAATGATCACACACAAAGTTACATGGTTCATCATCGAGCTGATATTGCCAGGGTTATATTGAAAATGAAGTTAGTAATGAAGTATTGGTATTGTATTCAGTTGTGTTAGTCAATATCTCAGACAGATTACATAATCAGCATACCATACAGGGTCTCTTAGACAGTGGCTCCCAGTCTTCGTTCTTAAACTCAGATCTGATGAATTCCATATAATTGCCTTGTTCGGTGCTCGTTCAACACTCTGTGATATGAATACTTCAATTCATGATTTACGTAAAAAATGCGAAGTTGGGATATCATCAAAATTTGAAAGCTGTCAATTCAGATCGAACAGTTTCATTATTTCAGAGATAACACGTTCAGAACCTTCAATAAATATAAACTCTCGTTCGATATTGAAATCCCAAAGCACGTTTGTCAAAGTGATCCTGGATTTGTGAAGCCACCAACATTTGACATTTTGATTGGTGCCGAGTTATTTCGGATGTTCTTGAATCTTGGACGTATTCTTCTTGGTGAAAATTTTCAAGACAAGACGCAAAATTTGGATGAATGATATCAAGTCGTTCAAGAGATTTGGCACAAAGTTCTGTTCAAAGATGTCATTCAGGCATAGATGATGAATTGCAAAATTGGGGAATGTTGCCTGACATATTTCAGAATGTATTGCCAGTCATACTTCTTATCTAGAATATTTCAGGCTTCATCATGGGGTTTCACGAGAGGAAATTTCAACCACTAATTCACGCTTAGTATTCAATAATTCGGCTGCCAGCAATTCTGGTCTGTCTCTCAATGAAATTTAGCAGGTATATAATGGCCAAGTAGCAATTCCATATTTTATTATAGTTGCGAAAACATTTTGGGCAAGAAAATTATAAAACTATCTTGATCCTTGATCAATTCTTGATATGTTCATATATCGACTATAAATGTAGAATTGGCACCATTTTATAAAATACTTTACTCCATGTTGATATCATATAAAACCTTTCGCGATCATTACAAAACAATTTCAAAAAAATTTCAGCGATTCTAACATAATCTCTGCACTGACATTATAAAATAGTTTTATAAGGGCTTTTTATACTTTGGTGCAATGAAAATATCATTTTGGTCAACTTTTGCGTACGACGAAACATGCAATCACGAAATCAAAACATTGATGAAAAATAAGCTGAGAGATTTGGTTTTAAATTTTTTCCATTCACGTATATCCCACATATGTACAAACTTCACAAACAATGGAATTTCCACAAAATTCTTTGGCACAAGACATGTTCCGCCAACATAGTAGCTTCTTCAGTTGAAATACTGATTGAACCACACGGAGAAAATACATGAAAATTTGTATAACTAAATGTAATGGTGGTTTCGAATGTGTTTCATCAAACACAACACATATTCGTGATATCACTTATTTGAATGATCAATATTTTGACAAACCTATTGCATACCACCTCCGAATATTAATAGCTTAGATGATCTAAGATTAATAGTTCAAATTATTTTTCACCACTACATCGAATAACATGTTCCATATCCAGTAATTTATAAATATCTCTTATGTAGTGGTACCTATTGGGATTGTGTTGAATGTTACTCCCCTGATATTTCTATTCACCACTACGTATGAGTGAGTACGGTAATAATAATAGGTTTACTTTTTGTGATGTTCAAATCTACCACACCAGAGAGTAATATTCCGAAATCACGAAGCCGATCGTCGACGTTCGTTTTTTTCAATACAGGTGGTTTGGCGTTGGCGTGGTCGTTTCATCAGCTCATAGTTCATCTTTCGTTGCGTTTGTCTCGTGAATTATGAATGAAATAAATTTTATTGGTCCATAGAGTTTTCATTTGCAGTGCATGTGTATAGTGTAAGTACCTACTTACCTACAAACTGTGGTACTGTGAAGTGTGAACTGTACCTGATAGTGGTAACTCGAAGAGTTCTTACCGGTGTTCAACAGTTAGTGAAATACCTATTCGTTTCATCTCGAAACTGAAATGACAGGTGAACGTTGCACGCGTTATTGAGGAGAACGAAAAAATCTCAATTTTGTTGCAAACAAAAATTAAATTTACACAATAATTCGATTTTTCTCTCATTTTCAACTTCATTCATATACTCAGATAACTTTCTCTTCTACCTACCTAATTATCATAGCATACGTGCAAATTATTGAGATTCTGTGATATTTTCCAGTTTTTTCTCCAAATAAGTTTGAACAGACAAAATTGAACAGACAAAAATTAGCGAATCTATAAGTAGAAATCTAGTTTGTAGTGGTAAAAATGAAATAGATAAGTATATTATAAATGTATTGTTTGTAGTGGTAAATACTAACCGACGAGCTGTATAGTATTATTCACTCATTTGTAGTGGTGAATATTAACCGTACAGGTAGGGTGCCTCTAATAACTGGTGCTTCAGTATGTCATAATATTGCCTCAATCTCAGTATTTTGTAGTGGTTATATCTGATGAAAGTAGTGACTGGCTTGGTTTGGTATATATAGTGATCTTTATAGGTATTTACAGCGGATAATTTCTCTCGCAGTATTTCAATCATATTGTGATTTTTGTATATTTTCTCACTTTGAGAATGATAACGACCATTATTATGATTATTATTATTATTATCATTATTATCATTATCATTATTATATAAACGATGCATCAATCGAAATAGCCAGCCTATAATTTTCAGAGTTCAATGATTCATGAATGATTACGTATATCAATATGGATGTCAAGACAAGAGATATTCGTGTTTCAATTCGGTATCACATGCATGACTCAGAAATATATTGGATGTTCAATTTGAAGAACTCAAGTAGAGAAAACTTTGAAAAGTTCTGAATCGAAAAATCATTTTCAGCCATACTGTATATACTATTTTTACCGAATGATATTATGATAATTCTGTCTTGAATCTCATAACTGTGACAACAGTGATTTCTTTGGATACATCTGCATTATTCCGACAAAAAAATCATAACCTCGATATGATCTAGTAATAGTAATAGTAAAAATAGTAATAGACTCCGACTCTTCAGATTTTTTTCGGTGCACCCTGTATATGCGGCAATGATTTCTTGTTATGCACCTTATCGTTTCATTAACATTCGTTTTTCGACAATCTCCCTAGCGATCATAGAACCCCTCATACCGACCCACTATTGCTCCACCCTGTATTCTAATTTTTCAAATACCTATATGGAAAATTATATTCAACCGAAGCACTCAACATGCTTTAAAAAATGGAATCCATTTTGCAGTATCACGAAGAATACCACTCACTTCTGAGAATAATGTATATTACAAGTTTTTATGAAATATTTGCATAATCGAATGAATTATTTGTCCTTTGGCAAACTAACAGCCGAACGATAATACGTTAACGCATAGTGCTGACCAGACAGAGATAAGGGCTACTTGAAATATTAGTTTGATAAAATAGCGAATCGCTTTGGCGGAATATCTTCGCAACCATATAGGTTGAACAGGGATTGTGCGTAATTGTTCGGTAAATACGATAAACATAATATACAAGAATAAAATGAAGAAATGAAGTTGAGTTCAAAAACAGCCACCCTTTCACCAAAGCAGTTTTTTAGCGTAGAACTGTATTCAATGATGGTTTGAAAACATATTCGATATAACGTCATGATTCAGATGATCGTCAAAATGTTATATTTTTGAAATAAATTTCGTCATTCGTTAGCTGTCAGGTGTATTTCGAGTCAGAGTTGCAAAACTATTTATTATTGAAAAGAGATGCATATGGAAGTGAGGAGAAATCTGTAGTTCCAACATTACTTTTATCCAGAAACATACAAATGTACGAGATTATTATGAAGAAAGGCTACAGCAGTATATCACCAGATTACAAACATTACAAAACAAAATCGCGAGAATGGTGACAGGATCTCCTTGGTATGTTCGAAATAACCAGATCGCCAGGGATCTGAAACTCCCTTCAATCGTGTCAGTCATCAGAGAACGAAACAGCAAGACTTTCGAAAAAGCTGAGGTTCATGAGAGCTTCTGCGAAATGCAGTTGATTATGACCCAGGTGATCGATCAAAGTTCAAAAGACTGAGATTGTCCATGAACTAGAGGAAATATCGACATTTTTCAATTCTCAGAATGTATTTCTGAAACTTATTTGTGGCAGAAGGGCTGTTCGCATCAAACTTCAATACCGTTTTCATTTTGTTTCCTAATAGATATTATAGGATAAGAGGAACTCTTCCCTGGTCTGAATCAAATAAAAGAAAGATCCAATAATAATATACAGCCACTATCTTGACGAAGATTTTTTCAGTAATTTTCGTATGGTTAGAACCTCTTCTGAAAATCTGTTGATAGATATCAATTAACCTGAAAGACAATTCATGGGCAGACGGCAACCAGTTTCTGCTGAGAAATGTTTGTTTATTTGGTGGGTGGGAAAAGGGAATACGCCGATATCTGTGTCTGACAGATTCAATGTACCCATATCCACAGTGAACAACTCAATTGAATTGAGTCTATTAAGAATCCTAGCACCGCAAACAAAATATATTTCATGGCCCAATCAGCAAATAGCAGTTGATATTGAGAAAGCATTCAGAGGCAAAAGCGTTTATGCAGGTGATAATTAGAAAAGTTTCAAAATTGTATGATATCTGAATGGAATTTAATATTTTTCAGAGGTTATTGCAGCCATTGATGGTTGCACCATCGAGGTCAAGTGCCCAAACCATCAGAAAGACAGCTATATAGATGAAAATAGAAACTATCCAATCAAGCTGCAGAGAATTGTCACCAGCAATGAGGTATTCAACAACATTTTAGTTGGATTTCCTGGATGTGCACATGATATAGTCGGGTACTGAAATTTGTTTGGTTCTTCATGCTAGATACAAATTATTTTTAATCCAGCTATTTATATATCCATTCTATAAGTTCTCGAATGCAGATACTTAGAAATTCCAAAATCTATGATGATGTTGAATACAATGGAATGTTCCAAAATTATTTTTTCCATGTCCATCATCTTATTGGGGATCAAGCTTATTCACTGAGAAATAACTATTATGTATCAAGGGCGTAAAGTAGGCGTTTATGGCCTGTGGCGTGAATAATGGCCCGATGGCGCTAGCCGAGGGCCATTACACGCTGAAGGCCATAAACGCATTTCACGCACGTGATACATACAAAATTTTATGCACTAGTGGTTCATTTTCGTACTCAAAAGTAATGGCTATGGATTTAGATAAACTAATATTCCCCCGAATTTAAATGGTTTCTTATAAATTCAGTAATGAGGAGAAGCGTAATGTTCATGGATGATTTACTCATAAAAATCATCGTACAAATATTGCAATTATCGTAATAGTCAAACTCTTTGATCTCTAAAAGAGATTCATTTTTCAGAATTTTACAATATGCATACCCAGTATATATACCTAATTTGACGTTGTCAAGCAAGCTGATGGTTGTTGTCAATAGCAGTGATAGCAATACATCCAATAAACAAGCTGAATTGTCATTCTTTGACTGAAAAGTAAAAATTGGTGATGATGGTAATAGCGAGACTATGGAATCGGATAAAGAAGAAGTTTATGATATACCGCTGGATATATTAGAATCTAGGAATATGATCATAGGTTTTTTATGAATTGATACGTGGATATAAGGAAACTGAGAAAATTAGCAGGCGGTAAAGTGCACTTTACGGCCCGTGGGCCATAATGAGCCCGCGGGCGGTAAAGTTCAACTTAACGCCCGCAAAACCGGGTGGTAACATGCACTTTACGGCCCGCTAGTGCCTAAAAATAATTTCAGCTTGTCGCATTTGACATGATTTTTGCTATGTAAACTCTGATATTTGGAATGAGTTTGAAATAATTTCAATTGAATTTATCCAAAGAGATGAATTTGCTGAAGTCAACATGGAGATTGAAGGAATACTCAAAAGGAAGGATATCTAATTCTTGATCAACATGAGTTCTTGATTTTCTTTCCGTGTACTATGTGAAATATAAAAAAAAATTCAAGAAAGTTTATTGAACACAATGGGAAACAACAAAACAACATACTTCCTAATATATTTGCAGAAAAAGTAACAATATATTCAGCCCCTTTCAGTGTTGAACTTGAAGTTACTGAAAACAGAACATGAACACTTACAAGAAAAACAAATTGTTCTGGCTACTACTGAAATTGTTAGTCACTCTCAGACTCATACTGATATCACATATAAAAACATAACATGACTCAAATAGGAACTCGAAATGTCTTCCTTATAAATATCCTTTATTAGTTGTATTCATCATTGCTGGATGACCTCTTTCTTCAGGCACATTATTTGCTTATTCCTCTGTTCATGTTGTTCTTGGCACATCTTAATGGATGAGGCAAATTCTTTGTTTCTGATTTCTTGGTTTAGTTTTTGTATGAGAACTGATTCTTTCAAAGTTTCAAGTTTCTCTGGTTTAGGCCTTATTGCTTTTTTTATAGAATTGGATCGATTCTGTCCTTCAGAATTATTGGAGCTATACTTGCGAAGGAACTCATGGCACTACTTTCAGTAGAACTAGTGGAAGCACTTCCCCATGAACTGGTGACACTACTTCTGCAAAAACTTTTGGAAGTACTACCATATGATGATGCTAATTTTTGATTTTATTCCTCATTCTCGGTATTTACAAGAGGGCTATTTTCGCTGCTAGCTAGTTTTCTTTCAAACAGGTCTCTACATTTAGTGGTCGACGGAGTTTCATCTGACTCTCTTATCATAAATGCTGGTGTTCCGAAAGAATCAAGTCTAGCACCGACACTATTTCTACTCCATATCAACGATTTGTTGGAAGCAAGTACTTGTCCAGTACACAGCTTTGCGGATGATAGTACTCTCCATACCTCCTTCTCTTCCAGGGCTCTAATATCAGCCAGGCAAATCAGAAACGAACGCGGAAGAAATGTTGACAACATAAATATGGACTTGGCAGCAATTCTCGAATGGGGATCCAATAACTTGGTAGATTTCAATCTAAACAAAACACAAGCATGCCTTTTCTCTAGAACATCCGATCCCACTGTGCCCAACATAAGCTTCTCAGGAGTAACCATACCTTTGAAGACACCCATTTCGATGCTTGGTATTACCATCAGCAATAACCTTCCTTGAGAAAATCACGTGAGATCAATTATTGTTGAAAGTGCATCCCAAAAAGTTGGTTTTCTGTTTCGGGCCAGGAGCTATTTGACTTCCATTCAGCTGCTTTTGATCTATAAGGCATAGATAAAACCTGTCCTGGAATACTGTTCCTATATTTGTTCAAAAAAGAGCAATTCGTCTCGTGGGTAATGCCTCGCTCACTCACTCACTTTTTTGGAACACCGTAGAAAAGTTGGGCGATCTGGCTCTATTTCATAGATATTTCTATGGACGATGCTCTTCTGAAATATCAGAAATTGTTCCTCCCTTGGCAGTCCCCGCGAGAAAAACCCGTCGAGTTGAGGATTAACTCCGTGGTCACTTTGGAGACCTGCAGAATCTCTTTCCAAAGACTCGTTCATCCAACGATAAGCGAGGCTCTGGAACACATTGACACAGAAATTTGAGAACAACACCAATTCCTACATTATTTCCCCTGGTTCTCACGATGTTCTCTAAACATTACATGATATCCCTTTTCGTGGGAACCAGAACATAAAAAAGGGGCCCAACATGAATTACATCATTGAAAGTGTCAATTCGCATAATGAAGAATTTCGAGTTGGAACGGTTAATGCAGTGTCTCTCAGGATTCATCACACACTCACTGAAAGAGTTTTACGAACAAAAATGTATATCTCATATATGCGAATGGTCATGGGTACAAGTTGGATCCTTCGAAAAACTTTGTAATAAGGCTAATCTCTCTGAAGTGACCAAAAAAACAAATACCTACACGTATTATGGTCAGTACATTCCAAGATGACAATCTTGTATATATCGTTTCTGTTGATACACATATAGAATATTTGCGCTGTTTTAAATACTGGGGTAACTTTGTTAACAACGCTGAATTCGTTATTTCAGGATCGGGTTGATCTTGCAATGCTGGCACTTGGTGATGACGTTGATGAAAGTTTCTATATGAACCTTGAAGAAGAACGTCAACCGTCAAACAAAAATTCATCAACAGGCAATGTGTATTAATCCGAAATATCAGTCGGAAATGCAGTTATAGTACCTACAATTGATGAAAAAGGCGGGGTATGAAAAAGAAGTTGATTATCTTGCAGAAAATTTGGAAGAAAGTTCACAGTTTGCTACATCTCATCCGTCCGAACACATGTTTGAAATACAAAATGACATGTTGGTATCCCAGTATGATCTGTGCTTTTTTGAATCTCTCTGTTCGTCTCTAATGGTCCTCATATCATGATTATTCTCTACATTTCATTGAATGTGCGTGCCCCTTGTAAAGTGAAAAGTCGGTTTGTTCACTTTTCTGTGATCTATCGAAAGCGTTCGATTGTGTCTCTCACTCCAAGCTCCTACAAAAGCTGAAATGTTACAGTTTCGTTGATAATAGTTTGACTTCAATAAAATCATATATGTCAGACAGGAAGCAAAGAGTCAAACTTGGAGATAAAATCTCAGCGGAGCGGCAGTTGAGTGTCGGGGTCCCACAAGGATCTATTCTGGGACCACTGTTGTTCTTGATTCACATTAATAACTTGCCGAGTTCTGCAAATCTAGAGAAATTCGTTCTGTTTGCTGATGATACAACTATTTCATTCCGTGGTAAACTTTCTGCAGATGTGGAAGCCAGGAGTGATGAGGCGCTACAAAATGCCAAATCTTGGTTCGCTGCAAATCACCATTTTTTAAATAAAAACAAACAAATTGTTATCAACTCTGTATAGGAATAATGAAAATGAGTACCTGGAAAGTGTCAAGTTTCCAGGTATTCATTTAGGTTCAAGACTGAGCTGGCAAAATCATATAGAAATAATGTCCAAGAAACTCAATAGCTTGATTTCTGTTTTTAGAAATTTAGCAATTATTGTATCTTTCACCTAACTCAAGACTGCCTAACACGCTACTTTTCATGTACACCTTAGCTATGCTTACATTATCTGGGGTCATGCAGACATCAATAGATTATTTGCTTCACAACGAAAAGATATAAGAATAGTAGTTGGGCTTCAATATAGAGATGAATGTCGCCATGTCTTTAGTTCAATGGAAATCTTGACACTTCCCTGTATATATAATTTACAAAACTAACTGCATATTAGAACAAATTTATCTTTATATACTAGAAATTGTGATATTCATCATTACTCAACAAGAAATGGAGCTGATTCTATTTATTTTCTATTCTATTCTATCCGTCATTCGGTTGCCCCCTTACGAGCAACCCTCAAAAGTCTTCGAAAGTCTTGTGCGAGCAAGGAATGACGGGGGCCTTACCTTTTAACGTGTGATCCCAAACACTTTCTTGGGCCATCACAAAAATTTCTGCAGTCGACGGGGATCGAACCCACGACCGGCAAGCGAATGCGAATTAGAATATAGACACTCTGTCCGCACGGCTACCTGGCCTCCATCTGGATCTTTCAATTCCTTATCATAGACTCACAAAATGCCAAAATGGCACAAATTACTGAGCTGTTAAGTTTTTCAATCACCTTCCTAGTGAGGTTAGAGATTTACCGACAAAAACATTCAAATCGAATGTGAAGAAAATCCTGATTGATCATGCTTTCTATAGTTATCAAGAATTCCTGAATTTTGACTGGGCTCAAAGCGAAAGCATTTGGTAGGACTGGTTAGTGGAAAATTTGGTTAACATGATGTTGGAGGGTTCTCCTCTATCAACATTCTTGAATTTAAATTTTCTATTTTATTGACATATATGTTGAAACATTTGAATGTACTGTACTCTTATTGACTTGTATGAATACTATGTATGTATTTCAATACCAATAAATTGATTGATTGATATATTGATAATTGTTCAAACAGTGTATGATGTATGTGCTTTTTCTCTGGAAATCGACCATATTCCTTTGTATATACTTACCTATTTTTACCCATGTTTATATTTCGCTTTCCAACATATATGTTTATACTTTGCTTCTTGATTGTTAATTGTGTAATTGTATATTATGTTAGTATATACTGATTGATATTTTATTTGTATTATTGTCTATTTATATATGTATTTATGAATACATGTATGAATATATTATACGCAACTGTTGACATGTTTTATGCTATATATTTGGTCACGGATTGATAAATCTTATCTCAAAAATGTTATCTTATCTTAGGGCTTTGGAATTTTGCTATTCATTGAAGAAGATCATGGATAAGTCCGAAACGGGTGATCTCAGACCCTTGTTATCATATATCATTGAACTCGTCTTTATGAACTCTATCTCAGGATGAAATGAAATACAAGGTGTTTTATTCGAGAATTTCGAGATAATGATCGATTTGCAAATCACGTCATCACTTTCGACAAATCCGAAATTTTTGAATATTCACGAAATATCAAGATATCATGATAGACTTTGTTATTTCATGAATAAAACTGCGCATCGAATACTTGATTATCGACGTTGATATAGGGTTATGAAATTTGACTAATAATTGAAAAAAATCATGGATAACTCCGAAACGGCTGATCCATATTATCATACATCATTGAATACAGTATCAGATTCGAGAGCCATTCAACAGTGAAGATTAAAGAATAAAAATAACATCTGTGAAACTGGAAGCCGACAATATAAATGTTCGAATATTTCGAGGCAGGGTATTGTCTTTGTCTGTTGATTCTTATCTCCGGCAGGAGATCTGAAGCACTTTAGGTACACAAGTATAAATTTCATCAGATAATCGCTATAACGATTCAATTCTTCACAGAAAATAAAATTCAATGGAAGTGCATCGTGCAGGAATATTTCAGAGGAAACAAAAACAAAATTGATTCATTTTCACCATTGTTAAAACATTGTTACTCACGCCTTTTGATAAATCGATTGAATCGATGCCATAGAAATGATATACAGATCTCAGTAGATCATCGAACATTTCGATACATACTGTTCTGTTTTATCCCTAATAACACAACTCGATCCAATGGACGTCCTATGGACATCCTTCTCTGGACATCTCGGACATCCATAAGACATCCAGTTTGTGTACACTGGATGAATTATGGACATCCATTGGATATCGCATCTCCAACTTTTTAACTATCCATATGGTATCCGTCAAGGACATCCATATGGTACCTGTCTTGGACTGGATATGGTTAATTTAATGAGATATCTTGAATGTATGCATTCATATTATATTATATAGATATGAGATCTAAATCATTTTCATTGTTTTTCTCCTGATATGAGATCTGGTCAATAAACAGAATCTATGTTTCTGGTTGTTATACAGGGTGGCATTGAAATAAGTGCAAATATTTCAAGCCTTGAGGAAGCTCGACGTATACTATCGAGTGGTACCAATAGAAATATAGGGATTAAAATGAAATTCGAGGTTGGACCACTTTTTCCACCCAAAGATCCATACTGTAGCAAGGGTGATCAAGATTCTGAATTCTGCACCACCCTGTATCTGTTTCAATTAAATGTCAGTAGATAGTTGATCAAAAGTTGAGATAGGGACATGTCAGCCGTTTTGACCAATTATGAATAGTTTCGACACAAAAAATTGGAAAATCTCGATTTCTCACACCCTATATCTCAGTAATTATAACTGCTAGACCCCAAGTATGATGGATTGTTGAAATCAGCTCACCAGGGAGAATCTCAAAATGAAATAATATATAGGGTGTTCGATTGAAAGAAGTTCAATTTCAGTGTTTTGTGATTTTTGGGGACATCCTGTACGTTTCAAAATAATTTCAAATGGTAGCCTATGTTGACATGCAACTTCCTAGAGAGGAAGAATTCCAAGAAGATAAGTGGTTAGCCTTCTAGAGACCGAGGCGTTACTGGTGGCCCACCCTGTATAACACATATCAGTGTTATTTTTCCAGAAAATAACTAGTTTGTGATTCATGAATAGTATGATTTGAAGTTAGAATTCTAATGATGAATATGATAATAATTCTGTAATCGAATTCAGTTTCGACATATTTCATTACGAATTACACTGTCAGAAGTTACTACATAAAATTTTTATTACTTATGATAAAATAGTACAATTTTGGTGATAAATCGAATAGTCTGGTATTGAAATAGACACAATCATATTTCTCAGAGTGTACTCCATTTCTGTTTTGAATAATACAAAGATTGGAGAATATGATGAACTACTGGGTGTAACATTTTTAATTAGAATGGAATGAAAATCTATATCGGTTGTTTATATTGACGACTTACTCATGATGTTCCATATTTCCATAGCTGCATTCGAATCGAAATATCGAGAACCTTTAACAAGAGGATTACGTGATAATAGGATAATAGGCCTTGTATATAACAGTTCTTCTTGCATACGAAAAAACAAAATTTCATCATGGGAATACAATTTCGATGATGTCAACATTCATTTCCAACAGTCCAAAATTGATTTCTCTCAATGTACATAATATGAATTGAAGAGTGAAATTCGCAGAAGGGCCTCAGTGTCATTTACCAAATTCAGGTCCAGACACAAAAAACTGCTTGCAGGACAAAGGAAAACGCAAATTGATTAAAAACAAAGGTTTTTATCATCTACTGATTATAAAGATAATGCAAAAATAACAAAACTGAATGATGTTTCACAAAAAATATTCATTTTTGGTGTTTCTTATCAAAACGGTCTATATAGTACCTTATTCAGTATTGCAACTATCCTGTGACTCAAGAAACATTGTTTGAAACTGAAGAAAAATCAACACAAACTATTTCAGTTTCCTTCATCTTCTGGGTGAGCTGATCATAAAAAGCTTGATTTTTTGCTTCATCAGGTAGGGGACCATGTTTTGAATTTCTTTTATTTTAGCGTCTGGCCATGGTTTTTTAGGGGTTGAATCAGAAAAATGTACGTCTAAGTTTCTAAAGTAGTCAATATTAGTACCCTCTTTGAAAATTTTTACTCTGCGATGACGAGCTACTTCAGTGTAATTATTTTTTACTTCAACCATTCCCTCTTCTAGTAACTTAGCACTAATCTTAGGCATAACCATTTGCGATATACTGAGATGATCAGTTTTTAAGTTACTTTTAGCTACCGACATTCAGTCAAAGAAACGGTTTGTTTGTTTCTCAGTGTAGCGATTATTTTGCCTGGCGGATTTTATTATTTCAATTAAATCGCAGGGAACTTCAGGCTTCTTCGCACTCTTCTTACTTTTTCAATCAGCCAAAATCTCTGTCACACGATGAAAACGAATGACCCGTCTGTGCACAATATCATAAAAAATTCCTTTTGCAATAAGAGTAATATGGACTGCCAAGATACCGTGATTTTAATTTTGGCCTCCGCAGTTATCAGACCACAATTTTGAAGATTTCTTGAGAGTGTTCAATACGTTTGTCAGATAGTCAAATACAGGAACCTATCTTGTTGCATCCACGCTTTTCCACAGTTCCGTCCGAAAGATAAAAAAATCCAGTTAGGTTAACACAAGCTAGTTGGCGACTGTAATACATTTGGATGTGGGTCAATGATGGTATATGAAACTGTTTTTGTAAATCAAACGATACAACACAGCTAGAATTTTCCAACTCATATAGTTTCCTGACAATCATTACTCATCATTTTCTGGGCAGATTTTGTCTTTCTATGATGTAAGCTCTGCTTCAATTCCACGTCCTCTCTTTGAACAGGATTTGCTGCCTTTTTCAGCTCAATATCATATAAATCGCATTTAGGGCATGTGTCAACTCTTGGAGGACCAAAGGATAGGTTGAAGTGATGTTCAATGATGTTATCAAACCCCTGCCTGGATACAGGTGGCTCATCATTATTTTATGTGGAGTACTTTATAATAAAAGCTGAATGAAGTTTACGAATGTTTAAATCTTCAGATAAATAGTTCTTCGAACTTTTTTCTCGTCCATGGTGACTTTCTCTTGTGGGTATTGATGATATAAATTCGATGATTTTGGATTTCCATGACTGGTCTATTCCCATCCCCTTGATTTACTTGTATTGTAATTTCATCGGAGGCAGCTAGTTTTTGACAGATAAACTTGACTCGTTTCTCCCCAATTAGAAAAGTGCCACGAAATATATCTCTGCAAACTTCCACTTTCGAATTCCCTGGAAGATATAAATAATATCTCTATGTGCGCTGTCTCCTGCTAGAATCTACAGACTGCTTCTATTTATATTGTCACATTCTACTAGTCACAACAAAAAATTCTGCTGTTCAATGTATTTTCCAAACGTCCAAAACCTCTTGAAAAGTAGCATTCTTGCCTGGAGTGTGATGGACATGCAGGCAAATTTGCACTTACAGGATATCTTAAAAAAAATTATCAATGTAGGTCCCTATATAGTTGGCAAACCCAAGTTTTTGACGAAGGTAATCTTGAGATCTAAATGCAAATTGAATGCTAATAAACATAATAAACGAACCTTAGAGAGGCCTTTCCTCCCTGGGATGAAAGAATCTTTCTTTTTGTGAGCATCTCCACTGATTCTCTGAGCTTTAGTGTCTTGTCGTGAAAGTGTCATCAAATGTGATGTTGAAACATTAGATGCAATTTCTTGGCACTTGGGCCTGTTTGATGAAGATTCAAAATATCTCCAAATAGAACAGCGAGATGGAAAAAAAAATTACGTGTGCAATGTTCTCATGGCACTTAGAACCTAAAACCGTAGAACTACCTGATATAGCAAAATTGGCACATATGCACTTTTGCATATCTCACTCTTCAATTATGAAAATTTTCTAATTGACTCATTTATTCTTGTAATAATCTATGAAATTATTATCGTAATGCGACAATACTCAACGGCTTCGCCTATTATGCAGATATTTTGAATACTGAAGTATACGGGTACGGGTGCTTCGCTACATGAATAAGTGCATTCTGTTACGCAAATTTTGCATTTCCTATATGGTAATGCGTCAAGCTCACCATGAATTATCAGAATTTCAATATTAAACAGAAAAGTGACGGTGGCTTGAAATATTGCCAATTGTTATGTTCATCCGTTACTTTGGATTATTTATCGAAGCCTACCATATAGCGATGCAGGTGTTGAAATATACATTTTTATGAATTGAAACAAGTAATTACCTGTTCGTACCTATTCTTGTCACTACTTTCAAGTTCAATGGGTTGAATGTATTCGAGAAACGATGCTTATTATATTATGTTCATTTATAATTTTACCAGGCAGCACAGAATATTCTCTGAATATTCTGACAACGTTCAAATATACTTATTTTAGAATATTCTTATAGAATGGTCTCAGAATGATCATAGAATATTCTCAACCTGCAGCGAATATTCTATGAACATTCAATGCGACATATTCAAAATATTCTTTCTGAATATTATGGGAATATTCAGAACCGTGCCAAAATAAATGATATTGATGTTCTCATTCTTGTATCAATATTTATGAAATTTACCCTGACATAACCAATTATTCTCTAGCCTCAATGCTAATTATCCCACTGATTCAGTGTTGCCATCTTGCTTTCATTTTATTTATCAATAAGGTTCGTGGCGAAGTGGTTAAGGTTTCAGGTTCGTAAAAATGTAATCACAAGATACTATAGGTTCGCATCTCCACCGGAGCAAGCTTTTTTAATTTTCTTCATTCTCCTCCAATATACTAGGAATATTCTCAGAATATTTAAGACAGTCCATTCCCTAGAATATTTGTATCACTCTTTTTTAGAATATTCTGAGAATATTAGGCGGAACTCAGTGTGCCTGATACCAACATTCCCACTAAGTCAACTATATCTATGCTTGGTGTCTCCATCAGCAATACTCTTTCATCGGATGATCATGTCAGATCCATAGCGAAAGCTGCTTTACAAAAACTCGGATTTTTCCGAGCGAAAAGCTTCTCTACACGTCAACAGCTTCTCATGATTTACAAAGCACAGATACGGCCTGTTATAGAATACTGTACCTACATATGGGGTTCAGTTACCAAACATACTCTGATGCTCTTAAATTCCATCCAAAGATGAGTAATTCGCTCACTAACACTTTGACATCATCAAAACACCGTAGGAAGAATGACGACCTTTCACTTTTTCATATAGAAACTTATAAACGTCCTTTTAGTAACGAGTAGTTTAAGCACGAGCGGAGCAGAGCGGAGCGAGTGTTTAAAAAAAGAGTGTCTAGAAGAGTTTAAAAACGCGTTACATGCTATGATTTTTCTACGAACTCCGAAAATCACATTAACATACCTGCAATTCCTGCTGACCTGAAAAATAATTAGAAAGGAATGGGAATTGGGAACATTAATACATGCAAATGCATGCAACCAGCGAGAAACGTATAAATGATATTCGTTGTAGATGTGTCCAGTCCATTGCTCACTAGCCTTTGTGTCACGTTTATCGTCATGCTTAGCGCAGAATAAATAAATTGTTCTCAAAATGGATGCTTCATTTTGACACTTCTTGGAGATATGCAAGTACCAGAACATTCTCTTCGATTTAACTTTCGTCTACTTTTCGCATATATTTTCAATGAAGAATTCTGATACAAACTAATATCGTTTGAATAATTCTGATACATAATCCGAAAATAACAGTTGACAGTTAAAACAATTCACAGGCCTGACATGTCTCAAATTACTGAAGCTGTGTTTAATGAACTGTGTTGCCATGGTAATGTGTTAAAGAAATCGTGTTGCCATGGTAACGTGTTTAATATATTGAATAAATCACAGATCGTCAATCCGTGATTAATCGATCATTTAGCGTGGTACATATCCGTATACGCTAAATGCCATTTTAGTTATGTGAGTAGAAAAAATGAATTAGAAGTAAAAAATATTTTTCAATGAAAGGCTTTTATTTAAAGGCTCTAAGAAGAATAAAATAAGATGGTCCTTTATAATTATTTCAACTATCAACTTATAACCTCATTATACACAATTCATATGATCATAAAAACTTGTTCCGCGATTTAGTTATGTGAATGAACTAGTACTTATTCAATTTTGTAATATTACTGAGTTTAAATTTTTAAAATATTAGTTTTAATAAATATTGATCATCGCGACAAGATTTTATGATCATATAAATTGTATACAATGAGGTTATAAGTTGGTAATAAAAACTATGAAGGAACATTTCATTTTATCTTTTGTAGAGCGTTCAAATAAAAACTTTCATTGGAAATTATTTTTCACTTTTATTTCATTTTTTAATTTTTAGTCATCGCTGGCTAGGATTCTCAGTCTGTTCATTTCATTTAACGCATCATTGTTGTAAGGTCGTTTGCCGGTTAATTTCGAACAGTCCAGCTCTTCAATGAGAGCACATAATGCTTGACCAGCAGCGAAGAGCTTCGAGCCAAAGTAAATAACGGCGTAGTCGACAGTACTACCAAATTTTGTGCACTGTATGTACATTTTGTACAAGCCCAAAATAATACAAATGGGAACATTCTTCGTTCCGCGGTTCCGTGACTATATTTTGCTGGAAATTGCACAGACTCAGTGTGTCATATTGGATTATGAGTGATGTTATAGTTTATCCAAAAACAATTGCAGAATCTTGTGGCGCACCTGCAGTCACTTCAAAGGAGACTTCAAACACACCGACGCCGCACAGTGCGAGATATTCTGCAATTGATATTGGATATACTATACATAATTTCTAATTATTCTCGGCAAGCCCTCTCATTTGATATCTATATTTCAGGAGTGCATGAGTTACAACTTTACTATGTTGTCACCTAGGAAGCTCCGCCATATCTTATTTAGAATAACGTTACATTATTTTCCGAGTTACTCTCAACGAGCCGTTTCATTTGATATCCATATTTTAAAAGTAGATCACATATAGCTATTCCGCCATCTTGGATGGTCTGTCACATAGGATTGAAAAAAATAGGTATGTTGCTAAGCAACACCTTTGGTTCCTTGGAGCTTAAGTTGAATTTTAGTTCCTAGGAGCTAAAGTTGAACTTTACTATTAGAGCATCTGGCTCATACACAAATATGTCACTCTGTGATTGTATTTATATCAAAATAACAATTCGAACATCCTTGAAAATTTAATAAACGTGCTGTTAATGCAGGTAGAATATTTTCACCACACGGATTATTTATTGCATTGCATACATATGGCACGGCATTGGTGGTTACTTCACATATTCATTGGAAGTAATTGTTTCGGTTGCAGAAAAAATAGCATGTTTCACTCGGATCAAAAGTGACTTTGTTTGACTCGCAAATGTTGCTCTCGTTCGGCCTCGCAAATGCAAAATTCACTTGTCAAACAAAGTGTCACTTTTGATCCCAATAATAATACAATCTACTATTAATAAAAAAGAAACCGACACCTAACTCCATTCTCAATCTTCCCTAGGTACAGGGTGATTGACTATGGATTTCTCGAATTTAACAGCTGATATCTCGAAAACGAAAAAAGATATTTGAAATTTGGAGGAAGGTACTTGAATGAGATGTCATTTCCTTCTGGAAAATGTGTTATCTGCTTGATTTTATCATTTCATATACAGGGTTCGTGAAAAACATTTTTTTTTTCAAATGGAACCCCCTGTATATTATCGCATATTTCGAAAGAGCTATCTTTCCTGATTTCAAAGATACATAATTTTCATATATTCTATCGAGGGCTTGACGAAATATCAGCAAAATCAAATATTAATATTTGGTCCAAGTTAGCTATGGTTGAAATAGAATGAGATGATGAATAAGTGAATTGACATTTGGCCAACATTCCAGTGACATAAGTGCGCAAAATTTCGACAATTCTCTCACGATGCCATATCCACTGGAACAAAGAAGAGATATTTTGGAGTGCTATTTTTCAGTTAATAAAAATCTTGCTGAAACACTTACACTTATACTTACTTATATTTAATCTTTCAGATATGACAAGACAAAATTCGATCCGCTTCTCATTATCATCATAATTGAGTTTGTGGCATGGTCTAATTCTGAAATTCCTATATTCATATTTCTTTAAGGTATGTTGAACAGAATAATAGCTGAAACCAAACTCTCTCACTGCATTTCTTATCGACCGTGAAGGATCCTTAACAAAATACTGGATTACAAGAAGTTCCTCGTCTTCGTTGTCTTGCCTTCTCACTATTCTCTTGATATTCGACAAACTGGAAGTTTTGTCAAATTTAGCAGCCAAATACTTTACCTAATTCTTACTTGATAATCTCCTGCCTGTATAACTCCTCATAAACTTATGAAGTGTTTCAGCAATATTTTTATTAACTGAAAAATAACACTCCAAAATATCTCTTCTTTGTTTCAGTGGATATGGCATCGTGAAAAAATTATCGAAATTTTGCGCACTTAGTCACTGGAATGTTGACCAAATGTCAATTCACTTATTCATCATCTCATTCTATTTCAACCATAGCTAACTTGGGGTCCATATACATCATCAGAACGTATCGACACAGACCGTCGATTAGTAGGAATTTATTTGACTAGAATAGTAAGAAATAAGAATAGCAAATCATCAGAACCATATTTCAGCGACTGCAATATGTACAACCCGTAATTTGTCGAACCGTACTTTGACAGACTGCATTATGTCAGAATGCATAAATCACAATAGTATATCGAAAGACTGCCATATATTCAGAAGTGTACTTTGCCAAACCAGTAAATAAAATACTCTTCATGTCGTCAGAATCATAAAAATATATAATCGTAAAGTCATAGAACCGTAAAAGCACAGACTGTAATTCAGCGACCCGTACTCTGTAGACCACCATTTCATCAGAATGAACATTCCCGACCAGCAAACTGGCAGAATTGTGATGTACAGAATCTGAAAATGGCAGAATGCGAATAGTTCATACCCGTAAAAAGACAGACTGTCGATTTTTGATACCCGTAAAATGAAAGATCCGTACAATGACAGACTCGTGAAAGCACAGACTGCCAATACTCTAGATCCGTGAAATGCAAGAACCGTACATTGACAGACTCATAATCCATCGGACTACCGGAATTTCCGATCCATAATTCATCAAAACCGTAAAACGACAGACCCGTAAAACAGCAGAATCGTAAAATGACAGACTCGTACAATGGCAGAATCGTGCAGCTACCAAACCCGTAAATTTTCAGAATTTTTTGGATTAAGACCCGTAAAATAGCAGAACCGTAAAATGGCAGAACCGTACATTGACAGACCCGTAAAACATTAGAACCGTACATCGACAGACCGTCAATATACCAGAATGTGTGAGACGCGTGGAGACTCGGAACAAGCGGTAGCGCATTGTTGCCAAGTTGAATCGATAGAAATTCCTTGCTATACCTACTCAAATCTGATTCAAACTGTTTTATGAAGAATTCTAGAGGGCTGAGAAAGGTTCGTACATTGTAGTATTTGTGTTTGATAATCTGTTTGATCCGAATCAGGAAGATATTGACATGATAATTTGATTGTATCTAGATAAAGAAGTATATATCATTCTTTTTGTTGAAAAATCATATAACAAAACATCAGACATGTGAATATAACGATGTTTTCTATGTATAATAGGTGAATCTATTCTCGGAGATTCTATAAGGCAGAAATGGAATCATTGTGTGTCCATTTCTGAACATATAAATATTGGAGAAAAACATCAAACTTTCAAACTTTTCTATAGTCCAATGGTCTGAGATTCGGATCAGAGTGTATACCTTTCAATTTGATTCTCCAATTAAATAGTAGATAATATAAATAAAGAACTTGTAGCATTTGTATATCGCTAATTCGTTTCGGGAAACCTACTCCCCAAGAGTTTTCGAATCTAGTGATTTCTCATTGTCAATTGTGCTTGAATCCGTCACATGACTTCAGTTATAGATTATATACAGGGTGTCCCAAAATTGCTCTACTTGAAGTAGAGGTCAAAATAAGTTGATTGGACCCAATTCGTTTATATACGAAAATGTTCCGTTCGTCAATGGGGTACTTTGTATGTGATCAATGAGGTACTTTGTATGTGATCAATTTCATTTGCGTTTCGGATATCATAATGACTTCATTCATCTTCCATGAAATGTCAAATCTCAAGCAATGACGGCTCGAAATACCGCCTGTTGGTTGATCGAGGAGGTGTTACATACATTTTACTTGATTATTGGGGATTTTCCCTCCTCGCTTCTACAAAATAATAATATGAGCATAATTTCAATATACAGTGTGATCATTTAAGTGTGCAACATATGGGATTCTTCTTAATGAATTGCACAACCAAAATACAGATAGTGCCAAGAGTTGGTGCATGTTCGATCATCATTTCAGGTGCACTCAGAATAGTTGCAAGTCAAACAGCATACAGGGTAGGTAAAAAGATATAAAAAGTGCCCAGGAGTAAAGTACCTGTATTTCGAAAAATTCAGCAGAATGTTATTGAGAAAAGTTGTTCACAATTAAAATTCATACCTAAATACCAAAACATGGCTTCCTAAGACATTCTTCAGTTCTTCAAATCCTTTCGTTAATAAATTCCCATTTTTTTTTTCAAATTCAAGCATATTTTTGCATTCAACTTGGATTTCAATTTTTTTAGGAAATCACAAACTTCATGTTTGTTGCAACGATATTCAGCTCAACTTTGAAATTTTGCGAACCCTATTTTCAACAAGGTAAAACATCATTAATGATAATATGCATATTCAAAAACCTTCATTTAATGTGAACATTTTGTATTTGAAATGTTTATGAAAAAGCTGAACAAATTGATCGACAACCATGATATCTTTTGAAAAATCACGGACACCCAAGGAACAGAACAAATGAGGGTTGACAGTGAATATTGAGGCAGTTTGGTGACATACTCCTTATCTAATGACTTTGTTGAAAATATGGTTTGCGAAATCTCACAATTAAGCTGTATATATATCGTTGCAACAAACATCAAGTTTGTGATTCCCTAAAAAAATAAAATCCAAGTTGATTGCAAAAAAGTGCATTAATTTGAACAAAAGTATGATCAACTGATTTTGTTATGATCAAATTATGAAAGTGTTTAGGGTGAATATAAAAAAAAATACAAAGTTATTAATGGAACAAATCGAAACACTAGAATATGTCTTAGGAGGCCATGTTTTGGTATTCAGGAAAAACTTTTAATTGTAAAGAACTTTTTTCCATAACAGTTTGCTGAATTTTCTGAAATAAGGGTACTTAACTCCTGAGCATTTTTTATATTTTTTGACCTACCCTGTATGCTGTTTGACTTGCAACGATTCTAAGTGCACCTTAAATGATTATCGAACATGCACCAACCTTTGGCACTATCTGTATTTTGGTTGTGCAATTCATCCAAAAAATTTCCATATGTTGCACACTGATGTACAAGTACAGAGGATTTGCCCCAAAATTTTACTGAAATTCAAATGGCACTCTGTATGAATAATTTTACGTAAGTCGATAGAGCGAAAAAATACCTTTCAAATGACATTTGTTTTCAAAATGGCGAATCATGCAGGAACCTTTTTGTCTGCAATCATCATGGACACATTGTGACGTCATCCGTCGAATTTTTGGCAAGCATCCTTATAAAATAAAAAAATTTACGAAGCACTTGGATTAGTAATTGATGGAACAATTTTTTTTAACGCTTGAAGCGCACGAAAGGAAATCCCTATGATAATTTGTTTTTATTGAGTCATCATTTCAAACAATTTTCTTAGTCTTAAATTCCCCCAAGAATGTGAAATAGGAATGTTACTTTATTCAAGGAAAGTTCAGTATAAAGAGGTCATTATATATGTTGTTTTTATAGGAATATCGAGGAATGTTGAATGAAAAAGTTGTTTGAAACCACCCAAACTTGTATTTTGTGTAGTTGTTTCATATACAGTGTCATTCGTTTTTTCGGGTAGGCTATCAGCTTTGTGTTTTTTTTTCAATGGAACACCCTGAATTCAGCTTCCCATGAAGATTTCGAGAATTCAATAGTTGATAGGATGTTCCATTCGAGAAATTGTCTATTATAAATGTGGAAATTGAGAATGAAAATCAACCTGTTTCAGGATATCCCTTGGAAATATTGAGTTTGGCTCGAAATTCTTTTTTATTTAATTTGACATGTGATGTGGAACTTTTCAAAACTACGGAAATATTGAAACTTCTCACTTTTCGTATAACCTGTGGTGTAAAGTGAAATATAACATAACTGGTTCAACTGGTGATGAAATATTATTCACTACAGCACCAGTTACGTTATTGAATATGTGGTTGGACGAAAAGAATAATGCATTTCAAGCTGCTTTCTCAATATCAGTTGGAAAAACTGAACTTGAATCAGCCATTTTCCACTGATGGAAGTATCGAACGAGTCTTTTTCGTGAATTTGGTCACTAATTTGCGACCATATTATTTTATGACGGATACTTCGAAGTGACGGGCGGAGTCGACTTGCCTATGCTCAATTTTTGTACATAATCGGTAGAATTCATGTAGAAATGATGATCATTATATTATCTGTTCGAGCGAAAATTTCTAGCAAAATTAGAAAAAAAATTACACGTAATACGTTCGTTCGTCCCGCATAATCCCGTCGTCAAACAAACTGACGCGTTTCCTAACTACTGGTTACGTAGAAAGGACTGTACTTTTCGAATTCACACTTCTTGGACTACCTCCATATCTACGAAGTTCCTTAGCGATAAATGCGCTAATGCCAAATTGAAACATTATCTCATAGAAAATTTCACTCAGAAACTAGTGGCGCACTAATTTTCTTTTCGGGTATGATTTTGGAGGCATGAACTCTGATAGTGATATAGATTTTTATATTTATATTTTATATGACTAAGGTATGGACATGGATCGTGAAGTGTTCAGTTCTTGGGATACAAGGAGTTGAAGTGTTTTCGCAAAAACTCATCGAGAACGATTGAATATGACGAACGACGTTTAGGATTTCTACTTCAAATACAGTTCATCTCCATTGAATATTCATCACCTGATCAGGAAGTCATTCTACACGTTTCATTCAGTGATGTGTTATACAGCTCTACGACGGGTTGTGTTAGTTTCTTCTTCCATCATATTTGTTACGCCAATTCAAAAATTTTTTAATAATCAATCTCTTGAATTTTTTTTTAAATTTTGTTAAAAAGCGCATAAACTTCATATGAGCTGAATCAAACTGTTCCCTCACTTTGGATAGCAAAGTATCACGAATACATTTTTTCTGCAACCGACACAAAAGTCGTCCATTTTGATACCAAAATTAGCTCTTAAATTGACGTTTCTATACCTGACACAAAAATAGGTATGTTGCTAGGCAACATATTTAGTTCCTAGGAGCTAAAGTTGAATTTTAGTTCCTAGGAGCTAAAGTTGAACTTTAGCTCCTAGGAACTAAAAAGGATCTACTGGACGTCATCAAGAATAAACAACATTGTGGCGGTTGGTTATTTGGGTTGAGACGCATACCTGATTTGTTTCCGATTTCAGCATATTTGGCATTTCATACCCATGCTGGAGATATAAATACACCTTATTATAATAGTTTAGTATTGAAATTATTAACATCTCAGTTAAGTATTTCTGTTTTGATCAGGGAAGCCTTCAAGATTCAAATACTTGCTTGATCTGTATTTCATTCGTCATTCTCGGGATGGATAACTTGTCTTTGAATAATCACGGCAAGCAATTGTTTTTTTTGTCTCAAACAACGATATTGTTTAGCTTCATTTGATCATCAAGTCAAACACAGTGTAGTATGGAGAGGAATAAATAAACTCTATTATCATTGTTGATATGCTCACACCTAACATTTTCCACGTCTTGTTCCTATAGCTGGCACTGGCGCGGTATTAGCCATTAGAGCACCTGGTCCATACACAAATATGTCACTCTGTGGTTGTACTTATATTGAAACTACAATTCGAACATCCTAGAAAACTTAACCTGCTGTTAATGCAGGTAGAATAATATTCTCACTACATGGATTATTTGTCAATATTTGGCACGGCATTGGATTGGTGGTTACTTCGCAAATTTTGCTCTCGCTCGGCTTCGCTAAACGCTCCGCCTCGCAAATGCAAAATTCGCTTGTCAAACAAAGTGTCACTTTTGATCCTAATAAAACAATCTACTATTATGACTATATATAATGCTTTGATGAGTCGTACGTCGTACTTCTCAGTTTCTTTCTAGTAACGTAGCTGAAAAGAAATAGTTATTTCAGGTAGAAATTAAAAAACAACAATTTTTTCCATAATGTAGGCGCATACCTAGAGTTTTGTTTTACATATTTTTGAAGATCAAATAATCAGATAGGTGACGTCCCCCATTTTTTCCATACAAGGAGTGAACCGATTTCTTGCGTTTGTAGTGACTATCCTAATGCCAGAATAGCAGGCGTGAAGTTGGTAATTTCTTCCTGGATGTTTGGTCTTCAAATTTTGGGGTTGTGACTTCCGAAAACGGAAGTCACAACGTTTCTCGTTGCTGATTTCAGATACTGAATGTACGGGGGGTTACCTTCCATATAGCAAAAATTCCTGTGGAAGTCACTTAGACCCCTCTGTATCTGCAACTCCCGATTTAAGTTCCCGCGTATATAGTTGACGCTGTCATCGCACAAAAATATGTACGAGCAATGCACTATAACCTCCGCATTGTTGATACTACGTATAGTCACTTCCAAGTGTTGTTACCATTTCGCGCCAAATAATCAGTTGTGAAGTTGAAGAACAAAAACCCACTAGTTTAATACCTTCATATGTGAGAATGATGGCATCCAGAGGTAAAATCATGCTAGAAAATTCAATTATGAAAATATAGGTACATACACCCATCTAGTTCGCGTGACCAACCTTATAAAACATGATTCGGCATCTTTCGATCCTCCAGCAATGGAAAGAAACTTTCCTCCTGGTAGCCTCTTGAAGGAATCCATCAAATACTGGCTCAAAAATTTTATGAGTGCCATTTTATTTGGTGTTGATTTCAGAAAATTCCTGTAGTTTGGCACTGGTCGTTCCTGTAATACTGAATATTCCTAGATTATGATGTCCACGTCTCTCCATGTCTTTTATGGAATCCTTGATATCATATCTATCGAATACCAGAAAAACTGAATCACAGCGAGAATATTTTTTGAAAATGAAAAGCATTCTTTGAAGTATCTTCTCTGCCAATTCGTTGAGAGTCTTGAAAGATTTCTCATTCACTTCATTCAGAATGACCATTCCATCTATGAAATAGAAACTAGTCGTTGAACAAGTATCCGCCAATATGTTACAATGTAGATATAACTTTTTGGCAATATGTTTTTCTCATAGTCCTATCTTCATGAAAAAGAGAGAGCGGGACTGGTGTGAGTTCGTAGGGTAAAATATTATTGAAATCTGAATCTTGGAACTGAGCTGCACTTGTAATTCTTCTGAACATAAACTCTGGATTTATTTTACTATTCTTTCCTGACTCCTTATAGCCAATTCGATCATCAGTGAAGTTTGACATTTTGAAACGACTGACAGTTTTCGAGAAACTAACAGTGCGTATTTTGGTGAACCTGTCCTCTCGACCATGGGGCGATGTCGTAATTTCTCATTATATATGTGGATGATGATGACAAAAAATGTCCCCGTTCAATAACCCAATCATGGGGTATAACCATACAGTAAAACGCTTATATCGAGAAATCTGTTCAAGATAGATCTTCATATATTCGATACGAAATGATCGTTATGAATTTCCGCAGTTTTTGATGTGAAAAAAAAGTAACGTTCATTGGTCCAATAAGCAATTTATTGGGTGTTGAAGCAAACTGAAATGTGATGAAAAAGTGTTATCCTCTTAATTTAATTTAAATTTTTAACATATTCCCAAATTTCAAAAAATAAATATACCTATATCAAAATGTAGTCGAATGTTTTCTCTATAATATGGAAAAAAACTCATTTCCCTATCTCCTATCATAGTTGTAATATATCAACCTGATTAGAGAAAACAAGAAATTAAATTTTTTTGACATTCATCCCAATATTTTTTCTCTCGACCAATGGAGAGTATCGTAAATCTTCAAAACACATGTAAGAACGATGCATATAATATAATTTCAAGGTTCCATCAAGTTATACTCCATGATTGGGTTACTCGATAAATAGAAGACTTTTCGCAAGAGATCTGCTGTTTTGCTTGTCTTCAGATTGTGAATGTGTGGATGCGTTTCGCCTGGAAACGTTCCACCCCGCGTACCATTCAACGAATTACGGGTTGCCTAAGAGGTCCAAATCCTCAGACCTCAGATACTGGTTGTTAGTGTAACATGAAAATTTGCCTTTTCATGCTCCATGGTGTGAATTCTGAAAATAGGTAATGGGGAAGCTTTGTAGAGATGCACTGCGTAACTCAATGATTTCTTTTCTAGGTTTTGAGGTACTTTACATTATTCCATCTTGTTAAATGTTTTCATTTTCAATGTCCATGACTGGATGACAGTTAGGTTATGTTAGTCCACTTCTTATCCAACCTTACACATTTGTCAGATGCCCATGAACATTGTTGTTTCCATCATAGTCTCTTGCCAGTAGGAGACTGTTTGTCGCGTTTAGTGGCAGTGGCCTGTAATGGTGCAGGGATATTTGCAATTATGTATCGACTATCGTATCGACTATCGTATCGACTATCGATGTCAGGATCGATATTTAATATTTCTTTCAAGTTGCATTCCTGAATCTGACTTGAATCATATTATTTGGGTGGCTAGATTGACACTGCGCAGAGACGGAATTTGGTTTGTATTATTTTTTTGCAATGGATCAAAAGTGCTCTGATTGACGGAAACTTGTTATTTGAGCAATTTCCGTTTATTCATCCTTCTTGCTGATTCCTTCTCTTGCGAAAAGGTTTCATGTGCTGAAGCCAAAATGAGGCCCTTTTTGATTTTGGCTCTCGTGCGAACAGGTCAGGTGGTGGACACCTACTTTTGTGTTAGGCCTTTCCGATAGGAAGGTAAGAAATATTAAATCTCATTTTGTGTGAATGATATTCGATGGGGTATCTACATTTCAGATATCACGGCCTTATACAGGGGAGCAGGGGGTACAGACTGAGTGGATGAGTTGAACTCCATTTTCTTTTGACCACATGCTATGTTTCTGGACTTGAATTGAATTTTACCAATGAACATTGGTAACTGGATGGATCACTAAATATCGAATTTCATCAACTATGGGCATTTAGAAATCTTGAACTGTTTTCTGGACTTCACTGTTTGGACATCACGTGGACACTTTTTTCGATGGTTGAGGCACCTGAGGGATCTTCGTGCTTTGAAGCCTGAGTCACCAACACACTTGAAGGTGGAAGCAAGACCCTGGTGATTCCTTGTAAGTGTCTCTGGGCATCTATAGGACCCGACAGCCTGGAATTTCTGGCAGAATCCTTGCTGCCAACAGTGCAAGTCCCTAGTAGCCTTCTGGTTCAGATAGCCAGTGATCCTGACTTCTGACAGGAAGTCCAGGGGAGTCCAGACTCCCGGTATGGTTGATTGATCCTTAATCCCTAGGATTTTGTTACTTTGGAGCCTGAACTCCCAGAGCCCAGTCAGATAGTGAGACGTCCTGGTCCAGCTTGGATGGTAGGCAGAGCTTGCCCTGGTGGCAGCCTGTGGACCCGTCAGCCAGAGTTGCAGTGCAGAATCCAGTTGCCCTGGGATACACCAAGTGCCCAGGTCTCCAGGTGGTTGTGACTCCTGTCAACTGTGTGGGAATCCAGTTTCCTAGCACACCTAACCCCTACCGCCGACTGAGGGAGGAGTGTCTTTGTTCATCCAGGTAGTGAGATCTATTGGACCACAGTTGGAATCTCATGGTTCAAAATCCAGAACTTGCAGCTAAGGTCAGAATATTCCATATATACTTTTTTCCCTGTCTTGAGGACATTTCACTTGCATATTTTTTCCCTGTCTGAGGACATTTAACATGTACTTTTTTCCCTGTCTTGAAGACATTTAACATACATATTTTTTCACTGTCTGAGGACATTTAATCTACATATTTTTTTTTCTGTGTGAGGACATTTAAATAGTTATTTTTCACTGTCCAATGTCATGAGATATTTGAACACTTGTCAATAACACATAACAGTCTAAGATCGGATTTTACATATTATAATAGAATTATTGGGTCTGTTAGAGACTCTGTGAACCCAAAGTATAGGCCTATATGTAGGGAAATCTACCCTTGTACTGAGTTACAATCAAAGTACATATTTACCACCATTTCAAATACCTATTGTTGACATGTTAAGGTGAATAAATTGGTTAACAGTTATTATGGCTTATATTTATATCTTGGATTTTTTTCTCAGTAATTCAGCTGTGAAAACTGAGTGGCGCCTGACAAAAGGATAACCCCACTAGTGAATAATAAAAAGAACTAACTCACGACCTGCTCCCAAACAAGCGAGCTGCCGTGCCTATAACAAATCAAAATCTTTTTCTTTTCCAAAACATCAAAAGAGTTGTTATAGATAATTGGCGCCCAACGTGGGGCCCGATTTTTAGACTGTTAAATTAGGTCATTATAAAAATTAGATAGTGAAATTTTTGAAACTTTTCAGCACAACATCAGCTGGAAAAAACTAGTGGAAAATTCAACTTTGTGGAAAATTGAACTTGGTGGAAAATTGAACATTTTACCAAGGATTCTATTGGAGTTCACTTGGAGTTTTATTGGAGTTCTATTGGAGTTCTGTACACTGGAGTTCTGGATTTGAGCAGCCCCTTTTTTCGTCCAACTTCATCTACCTGTAGTGAGGTGAGTCATTTTGTGCACAGAGTATTTTTGCATTGCAGCCTTTACCTTTTGAGGAATTTTCATTATGATTATGTGATCAGGTTGTTTTCATGTGCATTTATTCAGGTACTTACCCTGATTAATTTTGAGGTTTATATAAATACCTGGGCTTGTATAACTTTACCTAATTTTTAAAAAAAGGAACAAAAAGTTTTTTAAAATGGAGTGTGAATTAAAAGCTAGACATTTACTTATTGAGGAAGTCAACTATGAATTGAGATTGAGAGGAATAGTAACAAATAGGCCTATGACTGACAAACGTAAAGTTCTATCAGCAGCCATGAAGAGAGAGGAAAAGTCGGGTATATCAGCTACTAGTCTTGTTGATACAGAGTACAATTTTGATAATGAAAAAGTTTCAATTAGTAACACCTTAGACAACATAAGTCAACTAATTCCAGATTTTAATGGCCCAGTAACTGATCCTTTATATTTGAGGTTGAGATCTCGTTTGGCACATGTTATGATGAGAATAAACAGAATTAAAAATGTTGAAGGGAATAATGCACCTACAGAATTTCGCAATGAAGCATATGCTTCCTGTTTAACTTTAGAAGCAGAGTTAGATGAGAGGATCGCAGAAGAACCACCCATGTTTGATCCATCTGTCAATACATCTTCTCCAAGAATCCATCCTAACATGTTGCCAAGCACTTCAAAACCAGCTTCAATTTATAAGTGGGACTTAAAATTTGACGGTTCGAAAAAATCTCTAGGGGTTAAATCATTTCTAGAAAGGGTTTATGAACTAGCTGAAGCTAGGCAGGTTACTCGACAGCAACTGTATGAATCTGCAGTTGACTTATTCTCTGGTAAGGCTCTTTTGTGGCTTCGTCATGTCAAGGAGAACAATATTGTAAGAGATTGGGACTCTTTAGCTAAACGTTTAGAACAGGATTTCTTGAGTAGGGACTATGATGAGGAGCTCTGGGAAACTATTAAACATAGGAAACAATTTGAGGATGAATCCATCGTCATTTTTGTGGCTGTAATGGAGCAACTATTCAGTAGGCTCACGTCTACCCCAGCACTAGTCACAAAGGTGAAGTGGATTCAGAAGAATTTAAGACCAGAATTTGTAGAAAAGCTAGCTCTTAATAGGTATAACTCTGTAGAGGAATTAATCACTGATGTGAAAGTTTTGGAAGAAGTTTTCAGAGATCTTCAGGTTGAATCCAACTCAAGAAAACCTCATGTCAATTCTGTTGCCTGTGATTTAGATTATGAGTTTAATAATTGCAGTTTAGAAGGCAATAATTTTCAGCAAAAAAAGTCTTGGAATTCACGAGTATACAAAAGGTCTAATAATCAGCAAGCTAGCAGTAGCACTGAAAATAAAAGTAGCGAAAATAGAAAACCTATGGTTTGTTTTAATTGCAAATTAGAAAATCATCATTCTAGGCATTGTACTTTAAAAAGAACTAAGTTCTGCTTTAGATGTGGAAATCCAGGAGTAACTCTTAGTGAATGCTCAAAATGTTCGGGAAACGAGTCCCGGAGGTAAAACCATTTAATCCTGGGCACGTTTTGCCTCCGCAACTTGATGCCAAAGTTCGAACATCAGAACAAAATAATTTGATTTCATTTGTTAAAAATTATTCTCAAAATATTAATGCTACTGCTCCTATTTTCGTCAAAAAGGAATTTGACAATAGACCTTATGTAAATGTTACAGTATTTGGACAAAAAAATTATTGCTTTGCTAGATTCAGGTGCAAGTAAGAGCACAATTGGAAATAAAGGTATCGATTTTGTCAAGTCTTTGAATCTAGATATAAAAAATTCTAAACACAATTTTGTTCTTACTGCAGATAATGCAAAACAGACTGTTACAGGTACAGTTGATATTCCTATTTTAGCTGGAAGTAAATGTCAAATTATTTCATTCCTTATAGTTCCTTCATTGAATTACTCCTTCATTTTAGGAAGTGATTTTTGTAATGAGTTTAAGTTGAAAGTAAATTTCAAAGATAATTCTTGGGAGGTCAGTGATTGTACCAATGTCAATATCGCTTCAGTCGGATTAAATAATGACATGTGATTCACAGCTGATCAAGTTAAAAGTCTAGACGATATGTCCCGAGACCAGAAAATTGTGGTTAATGAAGTCATTTCAGAATTTAAAAAATTATCTAAAGACGGTCAACTAGGGAGAACTAATAAACTGACGTACCATATTGAAACTGGAGATGCTCAACCTATCAAGCAACGGCAGTATTTAATGTCACCTTATATGCTAGGTCATTTAAATAAGGAATTAGACAATATGTTAGCTCTAAATGTAGTTGAACCATCCAGTAGTGAATGGTCATCTCCAGTACTGTTGGTAAAAAAGGCTAATGGAGAATTTCGTTTCTGCTTTGATGGACGTAAGTTGAATTTGCTCACTAAGAAAGACAGCTATCCTCTTCCTGTAGTTGATAGAATTTTATCATTGTTAGGCAAGGCAAATTACATTTCATCCATTGACTTGAAAAGTGCATTTTGGCAGATTCCCTTGGATGATGAATCTAAGGAAAAGACTGCATTTTCTGTCCCTGGGAGGGGCCTTTCTCATTTTAATGTCATGCCTTTTGGTCTTTCCAATGCTGCCCAATGCCAACAAAGGCTAATGGACGCCATTTTTGGTCCAGAGATGGAGCCTAACGTATTTGTTTACTTAGATGATGCAATCATTATTAGTTCAACCTTTCAAGAACACATTCAATTGCTCAGAGAAGTGTCAAAGCGTTTAAAAGAAGCTAACCTTACAGTAAATATCAACAAATGCGAATTCTCTAAATCTTCACTCAAGTACCTGGGGTTTGTTGTAGATAAATTTGGGTTGAAAACAGATTCTTCAAAAGTTCTGGCTATGGTGAATTTTCCTAGACCAACAAACACTACAGAAGTAAAAAGATTCACTGGCTTATATAGTTGGTATAGGAGGTTCATCCCACAGTTCTCAACATTAATGTCACCTATAAATGATCTTTTGAAAAATAAGAAAAAAGGACAAAAGATAAAATGGTCTGAGGAAGCAGATAAAGCTTTTCAGAATATAAAAAATGCATTAGTATCTGCACCTGTCTTGGCTAGCGCAGATTTTTCTTTACCATTTGTAATACAATGTGATGCATCAGACACCGGTTTAGGTGGTGTACTCACTCAAAATCAAAATAATGTGGAAAAGGTTTTAGCTTATGCTTCAAGAAGTCTATCAAAAAGTGAAAGAAATCATAGTACCACTGAGAAGGAAACCTTAGCTTGTATTTTTGCCTGCGAGAAATTTCGTCCATATGTGGAAGGAGTTAAATTTACTCTTGTTAGTGACCATGCATCCCTTAAATGGTTTTTTAAAATGAAAAATCCCACAGGCAGACTTGCTCATTGGAGTGTTCGGCTCAGCCAGTTTGATTTTGACATTGCTTATATCAAAGGAGCATTGAATGTAATTCCTGACATTTTATCTCGTAGTCCAGTTGATTCACCTTTGGAAGACTCTGAGAAATTGAGTGTGTCTGAAGACATTTGTGTGATGAATGAAAATTGCATTTCCTTAGATATTGATTTAACTAAATTAGATTCATTTTATGAGAACATTCGCACAAAAATTCTACATAAACCTGATGAGTATCCACAATGGTCTGTAAAAGAAGGTTATGTATACAAGTTAATTCCGTCAAAATTAGATATGGACTCTAACGTTTCTGAGTGGAAGTTGTTGGTTCCAAAGTGTCAAAGAAAACACATAATATCTTCATGTCATGATCCTAGTACTGCTTCACATGCAGGTTACCACAAAACATATACTAGAGTTGCTCTTACGTACTATTGGCCAAAGATGAGGAGAGATATAACACAATACGTGAAATCTTGCAAGATGTGCGCTTCACAAAAAGCACCGAATCGCTCAAAATTTGGACTAATGGGTACTGAGCGTAGTGTACGTTTTCCATGGCAAGTGATAGCCGTAGATTTAATGGGACCTCTTCCCAGAAGCTCAAGTGGTTTTCAATACATTTTGGTAGTATCTGACTGGTTTACTAAATATCCTTTGATTTGTCCTTTAAGAAAGGCTACTTCTAGCAGTATAATAAAATTTTTAGAAAATGATGTTTTCCTAGTTTATGGAGTGCCTCAGCACATAGTATGCGATAATGGCAGACAACTCATTAGTAAATCCATAAAAAAACTTGTTCAGGACTATGAGTCAACGTTTCGATATACGCCATATTACCATCCTCAGGCTAACTATGTAGAACGAGCAAACCGTACCATCTGTACAGCAGTCCGGAGTTATGTAAATGGAAATCATAAGACATGGGATAAAGAGTTGCCTAGAATAGCATATGCTATGAGAACTGCGGTACACGATGTGACAGGTTACAGCCCTGCCTTTTTGAATTTCGGACGTGAGGTTCCCTGTTCAGGAAAATATTATGGAAAAGGAGAGGTACAATTAGATACAACCAGTAGAGAGCGATGGGCTCAGAACTTGGGTAACTTATCTGACATTTTTAAGGATGTTCAAAATAAATTGAATTTATCATATAAAAGGAATGCTAAATATTATAATTTACGGAGGAGGGACATAGAATTTTTCGTAGGAGACAAGGTTTGGAAGAGGAACCGGGTCCTCTCAAACGCTGCTAACAGTTTTGCTCAAAAGTTAGCTCCACGCTACACTCTTTGTACGGTGGCAAAGAAAAAATCAAAACTAGTGTATGTTTTGAAGTACCAAGATGGCTCAGACGCCGGTACTTGGCATGTTCAGGATTTAAAACCATATCATGGATCACTTACTGATGTCTCCACAATCCATAGTGATGAGGAATCTGCATGTGACGATTAGTAGGAATCATGATCATGAAGAGGTTACTGAACACATCACGACAGTGATTTGTACATACCATTGTAGATACAGGTTAAGGTAGATTGTAGGTTGAATTAAGCTTAGCCTCAATTCATAGATGATAGGTAGTAAATAGGTAAATTGAGCTCAATTTAATATTAAGAATTTTTTGTCTGTACATACAGGGTGATTCAAAAGTAAGCGGCATCCTTTCAGAGGCGTATTCCTTGCTTGAAAATAAGGCAAAAAGTTCCTATTGATAAGGATCCGAAAATGCTTCCTAAGGGAGCTACGGCCCTTTGAATAGGACACCTCAAAGACGGTTTTTTCTCTATAACTTTAAAATCCTTCACAACAAATTTTTAAAAATTGGTGTACGGCATAAACATTCGATGGTAAATAGGACTCCGTATTCGAAATTTCAGAATTTCATTCAGGGGCGTCACATGCGGGAGAGGGTAAGTGTAAAAATATCCCTTCTTCTCCGGATATTCAGGTTACTGTGATTTCGTTTGGAAATTATTTCGAATACGGAGTCCTATTAACCATCGAATGTTTATGCCGTACACCAATTTTTAAAAATTTGTTGTGAAGGATTTTAAAGTTATAGAGAAAAAACCGTCTTTGAGGTGTCCTATTCAAAGGGCCGTAGCTCCCTTAGGAAGCATTTTCGGATCCTTATCAATAGGAACTTTTTGCCTTATTCTCATGCAAGGAATACGCCTCTGAAAGGATGCCGCTTACTTTTGAATCACCCTGTATAGATTCCGAGTATAAAAAATGGTCATCTTTCAATGCCTATTTTTTATATCCGAGGAAGGGGGTGAATGTAACATGAAAATTTGCCTTTTCATGCTCCATGGTGTGAATTCTGAAAATAGGTAATGGGGAAGCTTTGTAGAGATGCACTGCGTAACTCAATGATTTCTTTTCTAGGTTTTGAGGTACTTTACATTATTCCATCTTGTTAAATGTTTTCATTTTCAATGTCCATGACTGGATGACAGTTAGGTTATGTTAGTCCACTTCTTATCCAACCTTACACATTTGTCAGATGCCCATGAACATTGTTGTTTCCATCATAGTCTCTTGCCAGTAGGAGACTGTTTGTCGCGTTTAGTGGCAGTGGCCTGTAATGGTGCAGGGATATTTGCAATTATGTATCGACTATCGTATCGACTATCGTATCGACTATCGATGTCAGGATCGATATTTAATATTTCTTTCAAGTTGCATTCCTGAATCTGACTTGAATCATATTATTTGGGTGGCTAGATTGACACTGCGCAGAGACGGAATTTGGTTTGTATTATTTTTTTGCAATGGATCAAAAGTGCTCTGATTGACGGAAACTTGTTACTTGAGCAATTTCCGTTTATTCATCCTTCTTGCTGATTCCTTCTCTTGCGAAAAGGTTTCATGTGCTGAAGCCAAAATGATGCCCTTTTTGATTTTGGCTCTCGTGCGAACAGGTCAGGTGGTGGACACCTACTTTTGTGTTAGGCCTTTCCGATAGGGAGGTAAGAAATATTAAATCTCATTTTGTGTGAATGATATTCGATGGGGTATCTACATTTCAGATATCACGGCCTTATACAGGGGAGCAGGGGGTACAGACTGAGTGGATGAGTTGAACTCCATTTTCTTTTGACCACATGCTATGTTTCTGGACTTGAATTGAATTTTACCAATGAACATTGGTAACTGGATGGATCACTAAATATCGAATTTCATCAACTATGGGCATTTAGAAATCTTGAACTGTTTTCTGGACTTCACTGTTTGGACATCACGTGGACACTTTTTTCGATGGTTGAGGCACCTGAGGGATCTTCGTGCTTTGAAGCCTGAGTCACCAACACACTTGAAGGTGGAAGCAAGACCCTGGTGATTCCTTGTAAGTGTCTCTGGGCATCTATAGGACCCGACAGCCTGGAATTTCTGGCAGAATCCTTGCTGCCAACAGTGCAAGTCCCTAGTAGCCTTCTGGTTCAGATAGCCAGTGATCCTGACTTCTGACAGGAAGTCCAGGGGAGTCCAGACTCCCGGTATGGTTGATTGATCCTTAATCCCTAGGATTTTGTTACTTTGGAGCCTGAACTCCCAGAGCCCAGTCAGATAGTGAGACGTCCTGGTCCAGCTTGGATGGTAGGCAGAGCTTGCCCTGGTGGCAGCCTGTGGACCCGTCAGCCAGAGTTGCAGTGCAGAATCCAGTTGCCCTGGGATACACCAAGTGCCCAGGTCTCCAGGTGGTTGTGACTCCTGTCAACTGTGTGGGAATCCAGTTTCCTAGCACACCTAACCCCTACCGCCGACTGAGGGAGGAGTGTCTTTGTTCATCCAGGTAGTGAGATCTATTGGACCACAGTTGGAATCTCATGGTTCAAAATCCAGAACTTGCAGCTAAGGTCAGAATATTCCATATATACTTTTTTCCCTGTCTTGAGGACATTTCACTCGCATATTTTTTCCCTGTCTGAGGACATTTAACATGTACTTTTTTCCCTGTCTTGAAGACATTTAACATACATATTTTTTCACTGTCTGAGGACATTTAATCTACATTTTTTTTTTCTGTCTGAGGACATTTAAATAGTTATTTTTCACTGTCCAATGTCATGAGATATTTGAACACTTGTCAATAACACATAACAGTCTAAGATCGGATTTTACATATTATAATAGAATAGGCGAGTGGACTATTTTTTTTTTATTTTTTTTTTAGAATATTCACATGAATGTTATCCATTTTTAAATTTTCAAAAATTTTTTGATTCATTATGAGGGCTCAAAAGTACGAAAAAAGTCACAGTCATTTTTAAACGGTCTAAAAGTTACCGCTATTCACAATTGACGTCACGAATTCGTCACGATTCAAGAAGGGGTGAAGGATATAGCGCAGTTGCCATATGTCAAATTACGTCTCTGAATCAAAGAATGCTAGAATGTGAAAATTCAGAAAATCTTGATTATTGGTATACATATATTCTAAAATATTCGAAGAAGTAATTCCACTTTGGTATACTCTATCTCTGATATACTCTGATTGAATTTTTATATAGAATTTGTAGGTGACAAGAGTATTTTTTATAATTGAGGATATTCAGCGATGTGAACGAGGCAACATCGCAATATCAGCATTGTGAAAGGAAGAATTAAGATGGAAGAAGAAATTATAACCTACAATTTGTGTTTTTGTTATTGAAGTTTTATTTGAGGATTTATTTATTGATTGAAAACTTTTGTGCGTTGTGAACTTTTGTGTAAGCATGCCTGTAAAAGAGTGTTTTGTAACGACTTGTGGAAATACAAGTGAGAATAATAAAAATAAACTCTTCATCATTTTGCCTCGCAGACCAGAGTTGAGAATGAAATGGTTAACAGCAGTAAATAGGAAGTACCTGACGAAAACGGAATTATATTGTTGTGAAGACCATTTTGATGTAAGTACAGTCGTATAAATTATTATTTCAGTGATTCCTATTTTTGGAATTGATCAAAATGTAATACCTTATTAATACCTACCCAACACATAATGATATTCATTCATGATATTATTTTCATTCCAGTTAAAAACTGACATGAAGAACTGGATGCAGTACAAATTACTGTCGACCCGAGCGTTCATGAATGAAAATGCGATTCCACGATTTTTCATCAAATCACCTATACCTGATAGCAGGAAATTTGTATCCCAGATATCAGATTCATCTAAAAAGAGGAAGAGGGATTCAGTGGATAGCTTCACAGAACAAGCGAAAAGACTGGCAAGACGTAGGATTGATTTCAAGAATGAAACTTCTGTGACCTCTCCTAACCTAAGTGAAACAAAGGAAGATCCCTCTGATGTTGTTATACCTGCAGCTTATCAAACATCTTTGCCATCAACATCCAAAAGCATTGAAGTTACTAAAACATTTTCTGTATCGAAAACTAACAAAAAATCCCCCTATTTCAACAACAAAATCTCTCCTGTTCCTGAATATATTGAATCTCCCTCTGGATCTTTTCTTTCTACTGGAAGGAAGGCAGTATTACCGAGTGTTGAAAATTGTTATTTTGTTTTGACTGAACCTCTCAGAGGTGTTGATAAACAGTGCCAAATTAATATTAGACCAAAATACAGAAGTATTGCTGTCAATACAAGAATAGGCAAAGCTCAGCTACGTACAGTATCTACAAACACCTCAATACAGTTCAAATCTATAAGCAGTCCACAAATTTCTCCATCCAAATCTAGTTCAATATCTACAATGTCTTCTGATCCTTGGATCAGTTCAAATTCAGGAACATCAAGCTGTAATGAATCTGATTTTGAAAACTATAATGATTTATCAGCCTATATCAACAGAACAAAATTTCTAATGCAAACTAAGAGTAGATTTTATCTAGGAGTACCTGAGGATACATATTTCATTGTTGATTTATTATCCAAACACACATCAGCACCTGTTGATCACATATTGATATGTTTGAAAAAAATCAGATTAAATGATCCTAATTCAAGATTAGCAGATGAATTTGGTATTTCTGATTCATATGTTGCCAAAATATTTCACAAAACTGTTCCAATGCTGGCTCAGTTTCTGAAGAAATTAATTTTCTGGCAGCCTTCAGCTCATGTGAAATCCATGTTACCAATTTCATTTCGATATCGCTATAGTAAGGTGCAATCAATAATCGATTGCTTTGAAATTGAAATTGAGATACCATCAGACCCTGTTAAGCAAGCAATGACATGGTCCCAATATAAAAAATGCAATACCATGAAATATTTGATATCTGCAACACCTCATGGATTCATCAACTTCATTTCTCCAGGGTTTGGTGGTAGAGCAACAGACAAAGTGATAGTAGAGTTTTCTGGATACTTGGACACTGTACCACATGATACTCAGGTTATGGCTGATCGTGGATTTAAACAGGTTGTTTCATTACTAGCCACAAAAAACTGTACATTAGTCAGGCCACCTAGTGTTGCGGCCGATCATAAAAGTTCCAAGTCTGAGGTGAAAGAAAGCAAGAGAATAGCTGCTTTGAGAATTCATATTGAACGTGTAATAAGACGATTACGTGAATTTCATATATTGAAAATGCATTCTTGTGTTAATCATAAAATTTTATATTTACTTGACCACATGATACTGATTGCTTGTGGCATGATAAATCTCCAACATGTCTTGATTAAATAATTTTGTATCAATATGAACCTATACCATGAAATTAAAATGTTTTAAAAAACCATATTGTTTCACTTAAAAAGAAAAAGAAATGCTGTATTCTGATGTCAGTTGTCTGAATAAGATTTTTTAAAATAAATGGTAATTTCAAATATATTTTCACAAATTGTGTTCTTAGAGTTTGACTCATAATACATAGGATTATTTTTTTCTGAAGTAAAGGTTTCTAAGAATGAGAATACTTGTTAATAAATATACAGAATTTACTTTTTTTGTTATTACAAGTGAAATAACTGCTTGTTTGTTTAAAACCTGTGAGCAGTAAAATGTGTACCAATAAACTATGAAAATTTGTTTTAAAAAGCAATAAAGGATTTTAGAATTGGATAGGATTTCAAAAAATATTAATACTTGTATAGAAAGAATTTATTCATTAAATGATGTATTCAATATACTGATATTATAATATACAAAATAATTGAGATCTGTAATGATAAATACTAAGTGCATTAAACGATTTCAATATCCTTACAAAATTTTAGATTTATGATGTATACCTATACTTCAACTAAACTTAAAAGTAGCGAGGATTGAAAAAATACTAAAATTCATATGAATCAATATTTTGAAGTGAAATGTATAAAAAAAGTGAGGTATAATATTATATTGATATTGAAATAGGTATGCAAGAAAACAATTCTTGTTGAAGCTATTTGTAAAAAAACAGTTATCTATATGAATCCATTCAAAACTTAAAATAATTTGGATATACATCAGTCAAACATAAAGCAATAAATACATACATAGAATCAAATTTTCATTAATTTTGTGAAAATACAATTTTTCCAAAATACTAGAGCTTCCTTCAAAAGTTGCATTGTAAATGGTGCATCATAGAAAACTTCGATTTGTTTAAAATTTTTTGTTGATTCGAAATCAGGCATTGCCACACAATAGTATCCCTTTTCACGACCAGTCAAAAGCATCTGTAGTTGCATTTGTGCAAAAGGTTTTTTGGTAATATTACCAGTAGAATTTATGTAATTTAAGATAGTTTTATCTTTAAATGGGCATTTTATCTCCAAAATATGGGTTTTGGTCAGTCCATCTGGAGAGGCACCGAATATGGGATATTCTTCAGTCAGAAAAATGCCACATTTCTCTACTTTTTCTCCATTTCGTTTTGAAAATTCTTCAAACACAGAATCTTCCAGTATTTTTCCTCTAGTGACAGCCTCGGTTTCAATAACTTTGCTGCCACCTAAGATTGATTCCACAAGACTTCCATCTTCAGTTTTGCATTTAGCAGCCTCATACACCTTAGAAGCTGTTATTCTACCATATCTAACTTCATACCACTCAGATGACTTTGACTGGTCCTTTGTGTTACATTCAACTTGCTTATAGGTTGCTTTGGAAACTGCATTCTTCAAATAATCAATAAATTCATCTGCTTTATACTCAGATCTACCCTGCTTGAACTTCAATGTCAATTTGTGAAGTGACACCAATGAAACTGGATCATTTGGAAAATCTTTCAAGAATAGAGTTCCCTTGCAACAGCGATTTTCACCTTCCCTCATGACTTCTTGTAAAAATCTGTCATCTGCATCTGGCATTGAAGATACGGCTTTTCCACAAATGTCAATAAGTTTCATGAATTTCATAGTAGAACCTGCTTTTGACAACTTTGACACTTTCCAGTAAACAGAAGGTTCTTCAGATCTTCTGTGTACCCAAAGGAGAAATGCAATTGAATGTTTACAGCCCCCTAAAATGAAAATATGTGGATGTGGACTGCAGTACATACTAAGAAAGGTAAACTCGGAGCAGCCTTATTCATGGCCCTTGCTATTCACAAGCAATTGATATCAACATACCTTCAGATGCAGCACAATCCAAACATTTGCATAGAATTACTCTTTCTTCAGCCTCATCAATTTCTAAAATCACATTATACCCCTTATTGTGTACTTTGTGCTCAGGAGTCACCTTGGATTTCATGGTACAAATATGATTAACCCTTTTAATCTGAACATATCCAATAGCTTTATCACCATACACTTCTCTGGTAGCCCTGAAATAAACAAAATTCTATGAAAATAAATATATTTCATCATAAGAACATAACAAAGTTCATCTCAGAAATATGGGTTTGATTACTTACCTAGAGGCTTTCACATTCTTTATCTCAGCACTGGAGAAGTCTGGATTAGATTTGTAATAATCAAAAACCATTGTAGCATCAACTGTTGGCAGGTTTTGGTTTGTTGCTTTCTCGAATCCAGCTTCCATGATAATGGTAAATCAATCAACAAATCGAGATATGAAACAATAATCGAATTAAATTTCGGACTTTCTCAACGAACACAACAAAAACAAAACAACGGGAATAAACCAAAAACAGTATGAAATATGAAATGAACACATCAAAACAATACAAATTAAATTACGAATAATCGTGTATTACGCTTCTTCTTCTTTTTCTTTCTCTTCAGTGGCTTCTACTCTATAAGTCAGAAGCAATTGGGCATGTTGCCAAGTTTACAAAATACATTTATAGAATGTTGCAAAAGAGAGTCAACCTTCACTTATTGGTCATCCTATGCTGCTATGTCATGTTATAATTATTATCAAATATGTTTCATTTTTATTGATGAGTGAGTTGAAGCTTTTATTTCGGAGATTTTTTTGCACTGATTGCTAATTTAATAAGACAAATTCCCGAACAACTTGATTAAAATTGGTGATCTGGCAACATTGGGTATACAGTAGAAATGGAACATCAATAGACCAATAAGAGCACAATTTCACAACCTACGTCATCACGAATCCAAAATGGCGTCCTGAAATGGCTCGTTTGTATTTGGTTATGAATTTTCTCAATTTTGAAAGAAGAATAGACTCGTAATTCGAATAAATGAGACTTTTGATGGGAAGCAAAAATCAGTAAGGGTCTATAACAACACGGTGAAGTAGTATAAAGCGCGATATTTAATATCAGTCCAGTCGCCTATTATTGGGTCTGTTAGAGACTCTGTGAACCCAAAGTATAGGCCTATATGTAGGGAAATCTACCCTTGTACTGAGTTACAATCAAAGTACATATTTACCACCATTTCAAATACCTATTGTTGACATGTTAAGGTGAATAAATTGGTTAACAGTTATTATGGCTTATATTTATATCTTGGATTTTTTTCTCAGTAATTCAGCTGTGAAAACTGAGTGGCGCCTGACAAAAGGATAACCCCACTAGTGAACAATAAAAAGAACTAACTCACGACCTGCTCCCAAACAAGCGAGCTGCCGTGCCTATAACAAATCAAAATCTTTTTCTTTTCCAAAACATCAAAAGAGTTGTTATATTAGGTATACGAAGAAGTGATTCGCTATATCAGTGAAACTCATTGTGTGGTCATACATACATACATACATACCTTTATTCCGGTTCTGAATACCATTTACTTGAATTAAAATGTTCTTGGGGTTAAAAACTTCTAACTCTTTCTCGGTCAACGGACGTCTACTCAATTTTTTTGTTCTAATAGAACGAAAATTACAAAACTGTCGGTACCTATCTATAACACAATAAAAACCGAGTGGTACATATGTGTACTATATTGAAATTATTCATATGTGATCAACTATTACATACCTTATAGACCACACGTTTTCGCAAAGTTTATATGACAGAACAATCACAAATATTTTTCAAAATTTCACGAAATATACACAGTCCCATTAATAATTATCGAGAACATAACCTTATAATATCGGATTGGTGTATTTTCTGCTTGCTTGAAACGAATAAAGTGACTCAGAATTTTTGCAGCATCTGTGGTACATATTATGTGTACCGTTCAGACTGAAAGAGGGAATGATTTGGGGCAGAAAGTGCAAATTTTTGTTGGTCTCACGAAAGGCAATATCCCAATTTATTAAAACTTTTGGAAGTTTTTGGGAATACTTCAAAGAAGTTTTGATAGAGTTGTTCGACAAATATCGAGGTAGACTACAAATAGATGTGCTGTACTAAGCTTTTTGTCGAGTTCGTCTGTCTGCATGGTATTGCTAGTGATAGAAGATAGAATGATAACCGAACGTTTGAAGAAGATTTTCCGTAGAAGTTTTCATGAACAAGTGAGAGGTCGCCGTTGTTCCAATGATGTCAAGGAGTAAGTGAGTGTGGCATCACCAACTAGGTGAATTAGTTTGATGTTTATATATATATCGACTATGTGAACTCCGTAATCATCAAAGATACAACATTCTTGGAAACAGCAACTACTCCAACATGATTTTCTTTAATATATCAGGTGACCTTGGACCATAGGCGCCACTAGATAAAAATAGGATATAGGGCGGACAAAATTCGAAGATGAAATCGGGTAACCTACGAATGAAAACTGAGTGTGAATACTCAAAGCTAATATTGATCTGTGTAATTCTCGAAATGTCATCTCCAACCATTCAGAACTTGAAGACTAATTTTCCATGATATTGACCATATCCACTCGTCAGAACTGAACCCATCACTAGTTCCCAAGCAGTTTTTTGAACAGCCTCTGTGAATCTGAGAAAGTCATACTTTTCCGCGCCTGTTTATTCAGATATAAAGAAATACATAGAGAATTCGCATTCGGTATGTGATGAAATTATCAATTCTTTCTCAGTATATTCAACAGAAAACAACTACTTTCCTGGCTGCGATTTTACTAAATATACTGTACGCTAGCACAAACCACGCCGACCGTAATATCTCATCTTCGAAGTACTTAGGCAAAACTTAGAAACTATTTATCCTTAACGAACTAACCTATCCCTGATTGCAATATTTGTGGAAGGAAAACCGAATGGAGTGTAGAAACACATTGATTAATAATATATTTCAAAAGTTGAGTTCTTCAACAATATTGAATAAAATGAGACTGTTCATCCTAAACGCACTAACCTATTTGACTTCAAATATTTTATGAAAAAGGAAAACCAGAATGAAGTGAAAAAACAAAAAAGTTGCTAAAAAAAGTTCAAGTTCACAGCGATTCGAACCATGGACCTTCAGACTGAAAGTCGACAGCGCGAACCAGTAGTCCATTTGGGTGTATGAATTTACTGCGTACAAGAGATTGACAACGAGAGAGCTTCAGTCGAATTCGTGTCAAAATCATAAAAAGTGTATTCTTGCGTTCGAGCACAGTATATTTAGTGCGATGTGCTGACTCCGAGTATATCGGTAATGTTTGGAGATATGACGTATTATGGTGGGCGTGGTTTGTGCTAGCGTGCAGTATATTTAGTAAAATCGCTTCCTGGCTATATGTTACGACGAACATTTAATTATATCTTTTGAACACACACGATAATAATTTGAAGATGAACTCTTCTGAAGTTGAGAATTTGCATTTTCCTTAAAATAAAAATATATATGCACATAATATCATTCTGAATATACAACAGGAAACAACTACTTCTCTGATTATTTGCCACGTCGAATATTGATTTATTTATATCTGTTCAACATCCAGGAGGGAACATGAAAATTAAAATTATCTGAAATTGAGAATTGGCATTCTCTTTCAATGTTTTTTTTTCATATTTTAGTTCCTCTGTTGATATTTCCTTCTGACATAAAGCCTAAAGGTTTGGTTTCTTGAACAATTTTTTATCATCAATAATAACAAAGTCATCGATGGCTGCTGACACTCAACTTGGATTACCCTGAAGAGTATCCCTTGACACGTGGGATTCACAAGAACGTTTATTTAATAGCTTCCATAGTGAGTTTTACAAGAACGTTAATTCGATGGCTTCCATATGTATGTATGTATGTATGTATGTATAAGCATTTTTTCATCAACCCCTATCTACAGCACCGCACTAATTATCGTTAATAAAGAATTCTCGAAACTAAATTCTGTAGCTGAACTTCGATTTCAATCTAGTTTCGTATCACCTTCTACCTTTTTCTAGAAATATGGGTACAAAATGCAAGATGAATGAATTTGGGTATGACATAGATTCATATAAAGAACATCCAATATCTTGTATCTATAATCAAACTTTTAAAACTCCAAAGTTTGTTGTAAAAAAAAAATTGTAAAATTGTTCTATCCGTCATTCGGTTGCCCCCTCACGAGCAACCCTCAGAAGTCTTCGAAAGTCTTGTGCGAGCAAGGAATGACGGGGGCCTTACCTTTTAACGTGTGATCCCAAACACTTGTAACATCCCAAACACCTATTTCTCGAACCCTTCTCTCAACTTACTTCAAGGAATTGTAGTTTTTAAGAAAATACTTCAAATGAACACTTTCTTCTCCATATAGCAAAAAAGTTGGGTGACGTTCATATATTTCATATTGAAATGTGGTCATTCATCACTTCATATCATATGAACGATCTTATTCTCGAGTGTACAAGAGCAATAGGAACATAAAAGCAGGTCGAACTGAAAGTATACGTAGAATCCCCACATGACGTGAGAGCAGGCAACACTGTGACCGGCGTTCGCTCTGCGCGTGGCTGGTAGGCCTCTCTGCAGTCTGTCATTTTACGGTTCTGCTGCATTACATTCTGATGAATTCCGATTCTGCCAATGTACGGTTTTGATTTTTTACGATTCTGCTGACGTACAGTTCCTATATTTCACGATTCTGTCGATGTACGGTTCTGAATTTTTACGATTCTGTTATTTTACGGATATAACATTTTACTATTCTGCTGAATTACGGTTCTGATAGTTTACGATTCTATCACAATACAGTATATGACATCACAGTCTGATGAAGTACATTCTGTCATTGTACGTTCTGATATAATATGATTCTGATGGAATACGGTCTGTTGTATTACGAGTCTGTCGATGTACGGTTTTAGCATTTTACGATTCTTTCAATTTACAGTTCTGATATTTTGAGATTCTGTGAATATGCTGTTCTGATTTTTTGCTATTCTGTCAATGTACGGTTCTGACATTTTACTATTCTGTCGATAAACGGTCTGTTGTATTTCGATTCTGACAAAGTACGGTCTGCTAATGTGCGGTCTGTCATTCTGCGATTCTGACGAATTACGGTCTGTGTTGTTATGATTCTGACGAAATATCATTCCGCTGTGATGTTGGTCTGTTAGTTTTCGATTCTGTTTATTTGCGGATCTGCGATATTGCTATTATAGAAAAATACACATCTGCGCATTTGCAATCTGTTATTGTCTGGTATGCTCATGTACAGTATACAAAATACGGTTTGAGGGATTGCGGTTCTGTGCATCTACAGTAGAGATAAATACGATTCCTATAAAATATTGTTCTGTTAAGTTACTGGTTTGAAAATGTATATTCTGATGGATTACGGATCTGCGATTTTACATTCTGGTGATTTGTGTGTTCCCGCTAACTTGGACCAAATATTAATATTTGATTTTCCTGATATTTCGTCAAGCACTCGACAGAATATATGGAAAGTATATATCTTTGAAATCAGGAAAGATAGCTCTTTCGAAATATGCGATAATATACAGGGGGTTCCATTTGAAAAAAAAATATTGTTTTCACATACCCTGTATATGAAATGATAAAATCAAGCAGAAAACACATTTTCCAGAAGAAAATGACATCTCATTCAAGTAACTTTTTCCAAATTTCAAATATCTTTTTTCGTTTTCGAGATATCAGCTGTTGAAGTCGAGAAATCCATAGTCAATCACCCTGTACGTACGATGTTCTTTGAACATTATAGGGAATCCCTTCCGTACGACCCACGCGATAAAAAAAAACAGAAAGTTGATTAAAAAATTACAACATTTCTTCGTTTATAACATATGAATAATTATCAAAAATACGATAAAATATAGAATGAGCAAGAGAAACCAAGTTAATGACCCTAATACAGGGTGAGTCATGAGGAACTTTACATACTCCTACCTCGAATAGAGGTCCCTGAGGGAAATCCTGAATGTCCATCAGAAAGTGTCTCCTACACTTCTTTTTCAATATATATAGGGTGAATTATGAGATTTGGCAAAAATATCTTCTGTTGATAACTTTTCAACAGTTTCTTCGATTCGTCAGATATTTTCATGAAATATTCCACTACTACTTTCTAATCGATTGACTTATTCATAATCGGGAAAATCCAGGACCGTTCTTGAAAAATTCTGATAGTTCAGTTTGAAGCAAAAAGTGCATCCTGTATATCGTTTTTGTAGACTGAGACAGGGAATTTTCGAGGGTCACAAACAAACATCGAAAATAAAATAGGTCAAATTTTCCTCACATCCCCATTGCAGTTTGAAAATAACTATAAATTTTATGAAAAAACGAAAATTTGGTAAAAACTCTATTCATTTGGAAATCAATACTTCGCAACCCATGAATTTTACGAATAAAAATTAGACTCAAATTTTCAATGCTCCATCTCAATGGAAATCAACATGTTATTTTATTTTCAGGCCTTGATTTAGTGATTAGAAGTATTCCCAATAACATATGATCTCCAGAAGTTCGAAAAAAATTCCAATACATACCTCCTATCCCTATCTTCCCTAGGAACGCACGATGTTCTTTGAACATTATAGGGATTCCCTTTCGTGCGCTCCAAGCGATAAAAAAAATTATTTATTTTTGTGGAGAAAAATAATCACCCTTTAGATCTTCGTCGAATCACTAGATGAGGTTTATGTGAAAATGTTAATGGCCTTCGCTATAATAGTTATTTATGTATTAAGGGAATTATGAGGGCCTTAATTACCGATGGCAAAGTTTGCGTCCCGAGGGCCTCTGGCCCGAGGGACAGCAATTGCCAGAGGTTATTAAGGCTCTATAATTCCCGTGATACATAGATAATTTTATTTCTGACTGATTTCATTCATTAGATACCTTCCCGATTGGAAGTTAGACATGTTTTTCTGTATAGTTTCAATGTCATCAGAACGTCAGATGATGATCTTGACTACCGCGAATAGGAGATTCCTTATTGCTACGTTATTGCGTGGTTGTTGCTATGCATTTCTTATTTAATTTTAGCTAGAGGGAATTATAGCATCTATAACATCCCAAGGGAGTTATGACCCTCATTATAGATATCGTAACTATGACGATATAAGCTTATAATGTCACTGTCAGAAATAAATAATTTTATGATTTCAATTCACAGTTTTTTTCTATTCAATTCATTTTATTCAGTTGATTTGGTCACTTATTCTCAGTACTAGAATTATATTTCGCCTTTGTCAGTATAGTTTTTGAAAAATAATTGTTAGTGAAGCTTTATTTTCTGTTCGACTATCTTGAATTATTTGGATCGATGACCATCAACATCTAAACAGATACCCCATCCACTAATTTGAAAAAGATCCACAGGGTGATTATTACCCTCCACAAAAATTAAATGACGAAATTTAGGCCTGGAAATGGAAGAACATGTTGATTTCCATTGGGCTAAAGCATTGAAAATCTGAGTCTCACTTCTATTTGTGAAATTTATGCGTTGCGAAGTAATCATTTCCGAATGAATAGAATTTGTTGTCATACTTTCGTTTTTACTTATAATGTATCGTTTCTTGAAAAATTCTGTGAAAATTCCCTGTCACAGTTTGCAAAAACCATATACAGGATGAACATTTTGATGAAAACTAAACTATTGAAAGTTTTCAAAAGCCGTCCTGGATTTTCCCGATCCTGAATAGGTCAGTCGATTAGGGTTTAGTAGAAAAAATCCATGAAAAAATCAGACTAATCGAAGGAGCTGTTGGAAAGTTATGACCAAACGATGTTTTTGCCAAATATCATAATTCACCCTATTTATTGGTTGAGAAGAGAGGAAGACACTCCTGATGGTCGTTATAGGTATTCTCCTCAAGGCCTCTATTCGTAGTAGAAGTACACAGTATAAAATCACTTCGAGTTAAATTCGCAGAGTATGTTTTTAGAGTTAAAATACTCTGGCAAACTCACTCTACTGTGCAATCAACTCTATAACTACACTTCTCGCAGATTATCTCTATTGAAGATAATTCTTGATTGAATTTTCACTAATGTCGTATTGAATTCACTCTATATTCCTAAAATTTCAATAGAATAGCAATTCAGGTAACTCAATTCACTAAAAATTGAAATTGAATTCATACTAGTGTTAATTGACACTATAGTGAACTTAAATGTTCCACTCGTGTCGATTAAATTGACACTCTATCATTGTTCAATAATTCAATCTATATACGATGAAGTATGAATCTATACAGTTTCAGATCGTTCAGTCTACTGGATAGTGGAATAAGTAATACTGATTATAGTGTCGAGTAGCTTCTTTACTATACCCACGTCGTGAGAGATTTTTTTGAGTTATCAACGTATCTCCTATCTCAGTTATTTTCCGTTTTTTCCGTTCCGAATTATTATTTCGAACGATTCATGAAGTGGAACGCGAGTCATTTTTCAAATATCAAACGAATAAAATATTATAAAGTGACACTACTTCTCATCCATCAATTCGCGTCACTGCATGCAGGTGGCGCTGCAGAGACTATGCCGAGATTTCGCCGCTGAACGTCTGTCGGAGTCCTATAAATACTGTGACATGTGAAAGAATGGTTAATCCGACTTATATGAAATCTCAACAGTAAGTAGTAACTAGTTTACTCGACCTAGTTTTTTATATCAATCTAAAATGATGATTAAATGATAACTCTTTATTAGTACCTCAACATATGGTCGTGTCAATGTGAAGAATGCAGGAGTCATTCGACATACACGTAGTGTAATTAATACAATCAATTTACGGTGGATCCGACACTGTTCATATAGTGTGAAATCTACTCTGTTATACTATTATATTTCCAACTCTCAACCTTTGTGACTATATAATATTCGGTTATTGAATTTGACTCTGAAGTGAGGATATTGACACTAGCTTGGGTCTTGAGTGGAATGTTTACTTTCGGAATTGTTTCTTCCAACTCTATTTTTATGTTCATTCAATATATTCAGAGAAATAAATAGAGTAAGTTTCAATGTGCACGCATTGAGAATTTATACTAATTGAATTGAAAAAATCACACTATAATATACTAAACTATATAGAGTTAAATCATTTACTCTAGACTCTAGAGCTTAGTGGTCCTCCTGGGAACAGGTAAAGTGTTATATAAATTTCACTCTATTTTTCTTACTGTGTACAGTTCCTCATGACTCACCCTGTATCAATCAAAATCTCTGGCAGGAATGAAGGAAAATCTGAAATATTTCCTTACTATCGAGAACACTGTATATATATGTCAATAAAAATGTATTCTCTTCTGAATATTATGAATTAATTAATGATTCAACTCAATTAGAGCTGATGTCAATAATCCTCAAACAATTTGAACCGATTATCAATTTGTATTCGGAAACAATATTATAATTCTGATCGGTAATCAATAATAATTTCGATCCCATGGCCGAGCACAGCACTGCAGGGGGCACACCCTTGTTAGGCTCTCATGACAGAACAACTGTCACTGGCTGATATCTCGGTTGAGATTCGGAATAGACAGAGATTCACCCCGAGATAAAAGTCATATGTCACCAATACGTCTAGACATGCTGACAGGGTATAACTCGCATCCAATTGAAACATTAAAACATTGCTTGGGTCTTCAGATCGACTCATCAAACCACAATTTAGGATCTTAGCGGAGTGTTGACAACTTTATAGCTTCGTATATAAATCACAGATATCTGAACAATATTTCCAGGAACAAAGCAATTATATTGGAATTGTTTTTGTTTTGATTTTTGTTTTGAAAACGGGAGATGTCCTTGATCCCCAATATCAAACGATCTTTAATTAAACTATCACAAAGATCACCAAATTCGCACGTGGAACTAAGATCTCTGAGTTCAGTCACATAACTTTCTATGGATTCACCTTCCTTCTGATTTCGAAGAAAGAAAATGTGACGCTCATAGGTAGTATTTTTTTGTGGCTCGAAGTAATCGTTGAATTGTTTCATTATTTCAGTGATATCCATTTTCTTCTCTTCAGATTCAAACTTGAAATTATTATACACTCTAAGTGCTCGATCACCCACTGTAGACAGCAATATCGATGCTTCAAATTATGAAGATTCTTTTGTTGATTTAGTAGCCTTAATGTATAATTCATATTTTTGCTTGTAGAATTTCCAATTTTCACTCAAACGGCCTTCCCATGCCATTGCTGCCGGTGGAGCCAAAGCTAAATTCATCGTTGTTTCTCTCGATTGTGTGGTTTCACTTCTGTTGACTATTTCGTTCGGCATTTGCACTTGATGATTTGCTCACAAGTGGACTTATTGCAACTAATTGGAACACGTAGGTTTAAAATTTATGAAGTTACCGAACCGACTGCGCCATGTTCTGTTTTTGATAGGTAGTTGGAATAAAACATGCCATTGCTGGAACAAAACTGAAACTTTATTCTTGCTATCCATTTGCGGTGCCTCCGCGACGGAATAAGAAATTGGTACAAAAACTAAGAAGTAAATGAGCATAAAGCTATCCATACACCACAATGATCAGAAAGCTATCCCTACACTACTATGATCATGACAAACTTCGACATTATTCGGTTCGGCAATGTTACTTTGTGAAAAATTTTCTCTGTCACAATTTGCTCTATAGTTATCGATGACACTACTATACAACAATCATATTGTATTATTTATCTCTATGTTGTTGGTCATTTGCAAATTTGCAGTTCATCTTCGAATATTTAATGATCTCTTATGGAGATAAAATCAGTGACTGAAAGAGCCTCAACCCGAGAACATTATTTTTTACTCGTTTAGTTTAATCTACTGTAGAAGTCCATGTTATCTCAAAGTGAAGTGAAGTAGTTTGAATATAGTAAAAACTGTCCAAGTCGTCTCCACAACGATTGATTTCAAATTCAAGAAGAGGATGACATGTTTCGGACCCCAAAAGGTATCCATCATCAGCCAGAAAGAAATTATTGTGGAGAACATCAGAAAAGCAAGAACATGGTCATAAGGAGTTTTGAATATAACTTCAATTCAAGAGTGAGAGTCAAATTTCGAGGTGTACTCAGATAAACCAAAATGTTCACGTTGAGAAGTTAACTAATTAGCACATGTTATGACAGGTGTGACCAAATTCAGATGACATTGAATCAATAAAGAAATGTTCAATACTAAAAACTCAGACAGATAAGGTTTCTACTCAAAATAAATAAACGTAAAAGTAGTCCACAATCGAAATTCCATAGCAGTCATTCAATCCTGTCAAATAATGTTTAAAAATGCACCCATACATCCGTTTATATCCAGATTTCTCAAAAAAAATCAGTCCTACTACTGACGCTTCAAATATTGCGTTAGGAGCCGTTTTATCACAAGGTACCGTAGGTAATGATAAACCAATAGCATTTGCATCTAGGACTAGAAATGAATCGAAACAAAAATAGAGTACAATCAAGAAAGAATTACTAGCAATTGTACTATATGGGCATGGAAGTTTTTTGTATGAACATATGTCCGCAAGTTATGCATATCTGAGATACAGAGTGTCAAAATTCTATCTTTATTTCTGTTTTTCGGGAATGAATTCCAGAATGATTGTGATATTTGAGTGAAATTTGGTATCTCAATGGAATATCACGATTTTTTCGGAATTTACTAACAAAAAACCGAAATATCAATCAAACTCTGACACTCAGTATCTCAGAAATGAATAACTTGAAGACATTATGTTAATACGAATTTTTGTTCTTATTATTTTGACGTCAGCAACATGCTACTTCACTTATATTTATCTACAGTTAGGTGTGGATTGACTCATGTTAATGTTAATCAACATAGCGAAAGTCATTGATACTTGCAGTGCTTTTTTTATGGTCTGGTTCCCACGAAAAGGGATATCCTGTAATGTTCCGAGAACATAGTGAGAACCAAGGGAAATAAGGTGAGAATTGGTGTTCTCCTTGAATTTTTGGAGGTTATATGCCTCGGGCAATACCTTCCCTGGCAATGTGTTCCATTGCCTCGCTGTTCGTTGGATGAACGAGTCTTTGGAAAGAGATGTTCTGCAGGTCTCCAAAGTGACCACGATGGAATGCGAAGCCTCAAATCGACGGGTCAATCTCGCGGGGACTGCCAAAAGAGATACAACTGTTGATATTTCAGAAGAGCATCGTCCATGAAAATATCTATAGAATAGAGCCAGATCGCCAACTTTTCTACGGTGTTCCAGAGAAGTGAGTGAGTTTGTGAGCGAGGTATCGACAACGAGACGAATTGCCGTTTTTTGGACATAATCCAACAGTTTCAGGGTATGTTTGGGTGCTGCACTCCAAATTTGGGAACAATATTTCAGGACAGGTCGGATCTGTGCGTTATAGATCATGAGCAGCTGACTGGAAGTGAAAAGTGAAATAGCTCCTGGCCCGAAAAAGAAAACCAAGTTTTTGGGATACACTTTTAGCATCATACTACCATATGCATATAGACTGTATATGAGGTGAGGAACACCCACAAAAGTATGCCCAAATCTGAGTGATGTAATGAACTGAAATTTTGTGTTCTTGCCTGTTCTGATGATTACAATCAGGACACGAAAAACTTCGACAATACTTTTTATTAATCATGAATAACAAACGTTATGGTCGGCCAAGAAAATAATGTCAGATACCTAATCTTATTATAACAATAGCTCGATTTATTTATCTACGATAACTGTTGGATATTGGTTGAATTGGTTTATAATTAGAATAATAGCATGAGAAGAAACAGTGGACTGTATTTTGAATAGGTAGTTAATTGAAGACCGCGGAGTTGGAAAATTTCGAGCACTCAGATCTTACCTTGGTGTGATAATCCAGGCTGATCAAAATCTTCGTTCTTCTGGCCGGCCGGCTGAGATCAAAGTGCTGTAATCTTGATGTTCGTATCTATTGTAGGTTCTCCACAGAAACAAAAAAAACTCACGCACTTCGCGAGGTTTATTATAGGTTCGGTAACGAGATGGATAAGTATATAATTATAATTAGTATAGATAGGTAGGTATCCTTATCACTCGGCGTGGTAAAAACACACTCTGTCCAATTTTTTGGTTCTCGTCTTTTGTTCTTCGTTGGAAAGGTCAGTGCCAATTCCGAGAAGTTGCCAGATTGTGTAAAAAGTAAGGTCTGAGGCTATTTCGCGAAAAATAATTTTGAATATTGCAAATTTGTTAATTTGACAAAACATATGACATACACAACATAAAAAAAGCGTAGGGACGCGACATACTCCCCACCAAAATGCGGAGCATTTTAATCCCCAATTGGTAGTGGACACAGCTTGCTCACGGGTCTCTTTAGAAGACCTGTTGCAGTTTTAATGGTGGCTACCCTCACATGCCCATCTGCCCCAGGAAATACCTCCTGAACCCGTCCCAATGGCCATTGTAGTGGAGGTGAATTGTCGACCTTGATAGCGACCAAGGTACCAGTAGAGATTTTGGTACCTGGATCCAACCACTTGCTCCTTTGATGAAGGGAATGCAGGTATTCGCGTGACCAGCGCTGCCAGAAATGTTGGTGCATTTGCTGGATAAGCTGCCAGCGTGATAATCGGTTGGGGTTAGTATCCAGAAGAGGAGGTTCTGGAATGGCTGTTAAGGGTGTCAAAGTCAAGAAGTGTCCTGGAGTTAGCGCACTGACATCATTAGGATCGTTGCTCAGAGGCATAAGAGGCCGTGAATTCATGACCGATTCAATTTGAATGAAAACCGTTGAAAGCTCCTCGTACGTCAGGAGTTGGTCACCAATAATTTTGAGCAAATGCGTCTTGACTGATTGGATATTCCGTTCCCACAAGCCACCAAAGTTTGGACTCGCTGGAGGGTTGAAATGCCAGAGAATGGCTTCTTTAGAGGAAGCCTCTTTCATGAACATGGATAGTTCTCGGTAAGAGCCGATGAAATTCGTACCACAATCCGAGTAAATATCAGAGGGTCTGCCACGTCTGGCAATAAAGCGTCTGAGAGCTGCTAAAAATGCAGCCGAAGACAAATCAGAAACGAGTTCTAAATGAACAGCTTTTATGGCCATACAAATGAACAGACAAAGGTAGGACTTCAAAGTTTTGGCTCCACGGGACTTAGATAAAGTAATTCGAAAAGGTCCGGCGAAATCAATGCCAACATGTTGAAATGGTTTGCATCGTGAAACACGACCAGGAGGAAGATCCCCCATCGGAGGTTGCAGATGTTTTGGTCTGATTTTCCAGCAGCGAATACATTTGGCTAGTACTCGCCGAATGGAGCGTTTGGCCGAAATGATCCAAAACTGTTGGGTTATGAGAAATTGTACAGTCTGATTACCTGCATGTAAATATTTCTCATGGAAATAAACAATGAGTAGATCGGTGAATAGGCTATGATTGGGAAGAAGAATAGGGAACTTGCGATCATAACTAATAGGAGCTTGCGATAAGCGTCCTCCTACCCTGATGATATCGTTGTCATCAAGGAAAGGGGAGAGTTTCCTGAAAGATTTGGGCAAACTTTGGCTCGATTTGAGCAAACCCACAATTTCCACGAAATGTATGGTTTGGGTGTGTTTGGCTAAGCGGATCAGTGAATCATTCAATTCCAAAGTGGTCAAATGTCCATTCAACTTAGGAGCAAGTGGACGAGAATTTTGAATGAATCGACACACATAACAGAGTATGCGGGCGAGAGTGGATAGGTTGGAATATTTATTCAGGAGGGAATCTAGCAATTCAGAAGTGACAACATTGATATTGATTGATGCAATTTTTCTCTCCTCCGCAAGCGCCTCTGGTGCAGGAGATGAATATGGAATATGACAAGGAAAATTGAAATCTGGGTCTCTCAGGAAATTAGGGCCCTTCCACCAGAGAGGAAAGTTGAGAAGTTTGGAAGGTAAGAGTCCTCTAGAACCGCAATCAGCAGGGTTATCACCCGAAGAAACATGGAACCATTCGGCAGAGGGAACCTGCGTTTGTATGTAAGAGACGCGATGAGAAACAAACGTGGTCCATCTAGAAGCGGGAGATTTCAACCAATCTAACACTATTGAGGAGTCAGACCAGCAACAAATTCTACTAAATTGGAGTTCAGTTCCATACACGCGAAGAATTAATGTAACCAGGCGAGTAGCTAAGCCTGCTGCACACAGTTCCAATCTAGGAAGAGTGATACTCTTCAGCGGAGCTACCTTAGACTTGGAAAGTACAAAGAACGTAGAAATTTCTCCAGATGGTGAACGAAACAAGAAGTAAAGAACCGCACAATAGCCCTTTTCGGAAGCATCGCCGAAACAATGGATTTCTAGAGACTTGTAATTTGAGGGAGTCACAAGACGTGGCAATTCAAAATGTTCAAGAGATGGTACATCAAGGAGATATTTGTCCGAGAGACGTAAAATATCTTGAGAAGGGGTCTGATCCCAAGAAAGTTTCAAAATCCAGATTTTCTGGATAAGGTGCTTAATTAAGAAGGTAACGGGTGACAGCAATCCAAGGGGGTCGAAGATGCGAGCAAGGTTTGATAATAAATTACGTTTGGTACATGGTGAGGTAATTGGATTTATCGAAAATTTGAAATTATCAGTAGGTGGGCTCCATTGTAGGCCTAAGATTTTAAGAGATTCTTCAGCATCAGTGTCGAAAGAACGAGAACTAATGCTCAGGTGAGATTCGGGAAGGTGGCTTAGTAATGAGCAATCATTACTCGCCCACTTCCGCAATTCGAAACAACCCTTGGCAAGGAGGCCACTCAACTGATTTTGGAGGTTACGTGCCTCCTCAATTGTCGGAGTGGATATAACTATATCATCCATGTAGGTATGATGAAGTAGGGCATTAGTGGCTAGTGGAAAGTCTGCCCCTTCATCTTTGGCTAACTGATGAAGGGTACGGATTGCTAAGAATGGAGCACTATTAACGCCATACGTAACGGTTCTTAGTTTATATTCTTGAACTGGGTCGGATTGGTTAAATCGCCAGAGAATTCTCTGGTAATCTTGCTGATTTGAATTTATCAAAATTTGACGATACATCATTCTGATATCGGCCGTCAGAACGAAAGGGTATAAACGAAAGTGAAGAAGGATACTAACGATGTCCTGTTGAAGTTTCGGCCCAATTAGAAGGTGATCATTCAAGGAGTCTTGTCCTGGCAGTTTAGCCGAGGCGTTAAAGACGACTCTCAACTTGGTGGTTGAACTGCCAGGCTTCGTGACACAATGATGCGGGATGTAGTAACAAGCCGAAGTAGGAGTCTTTTCCACGATGAGTTTCATATGATTAAGCTCCAAGTATTCTCTCAGAAATTCGGAATATTGGGCATAGAGCTCGGGCTGTTTAAGGAGCCGTCTTTCTAGATTCAAAAATCTATTTAGGGCTAAAGAACGTATATTTGGAAACTTTGGTTGGGTATCTCGGAAAGGTAATGTGACGATGTATCTACCAGTGTTGTCCCTGGCAACAGTATCAGAAAAAATGTTCTCACAGACCTCATCCCCTTGTGTTAAATTTGAAACTGTGGGAACTTGCTCAACTTCCCAAAACTTTCGTAAAGTTTCGTTGAGAAGAGAACACTCATTGGTAGAACAAAGTAGTGATGTGACTGAAGAGTCAATGAAGTTCACTTTACCAATCAGAACGTATCCCAAGGCAGTGTTCATTGCATTAGGGGTCCCCTTTTCACCTCTTATATGACCATCTAAAAGTAGTTGGGAAAATACATCAGCACCAAGCAACAAATCTACGTTACCTGGGGTATCAAAGGTAGGATCTGCAAGATGCAAGTCCCTTATATGTGGCCACTTAGCTCGGGGCATTAGAACAGAAGGAAGGTTATCGCATATCCGTGGAAGAATCACTGCATCAGTCGAAAAAATAGGGCTGGACTTGTTAACTGGTTTGAATGAGATAACTACTCCACCATGGTTTGATAAAGTTTGCATTGAACCAATACCTTTGAGGTTCAGAGTTAAATCCGATTTACGGAGCCCAAGGCGTTTGACACTTTGGTGGGTGATGAAGGAGGTCATACTTCCACTGTCAAGAAGACACCTCAGCTTTTGATATGTTCCTGAGGAATCTAACACATCAAGTTGAGCTGTGGATAATAGGACACTTGAGGAGGCAGACAAAAAGGCAGTATGAACAGACGGTATATCCGAATTCGTAGAGTCGTTCATCGTAGAAGATTGAGCACGATCAGAATCAATCGCTATCGAAGGAGTATCAGATGAGGTCTCGAAATGAAGAGTCGTATGATGCAGCTGACCACAGCGGTGGCAACGAGCAGAAAGTTTACATTGTTTTGTAGAATGAGTCAAACTTAAGCAGTTTAAACACATCTTCCTGGATTTAGCGACTTGATAACGCTCTTGAGGGGTTTTCCTTGTAAAGTCAGGACATCGGAATGTATAGTGGTCTTTGGAACAAACTGAACACTTTATTGCACCTGCTTGAACCAAAAAAGATGTACAAGGACGTATTGAACTTGAACTCGGCAGCTTAGAGATATTTTTTGGTTTCGGCTTGACATTTAGTTTCACATTATCCAATGCTACACATTGCTTAGTGAGAAATTCGGTTAGGGTTTGAAATGTAGGTGTCTCCGAGGAATTGTGATGCAATTCGAATCGGGTAGCAACAGAAAGATCTAAACGTTTGAGTAGCATTTGAACCAGTACAAAATCCCACTGATCTACTGGCAATTTCATTTTTCGAAGAGCTGCGAGGTTATCTTCAAAAATATCTAAAAGATTTCTCAAAGCTGCCGGGTCATCAGAATCAAGCTTAGGCGTATTATCTATCGCGGCCCAATGAGCTGCTGCGATGAGGCGATTATTTTTATAGCGTTTGATCAGTGTATCATAAGCTATTTGAAAGTTATCAGATGTCATTGGTAGTTGCTGAATAAGAGCAAGTGCCTGGCCTTTGAGGGATGATAGCAAGTAATTGAACTTCTCAATGTCGGAAAGTGACTGATTATTCAATATAATGGCATCAAACATGTCGATATAAGAAGGGAAGCTAGAAAAATCCCCACTGAAGGTAGGTAAATTGATTTTTGGAAGCAAAATGTTCGAAGTAACAGATGAGGTGAGTGTTGGTAATGGAGGTTGGTCTGGAAATAGTTTGGCCTTCATACATTTGCAACTGTAATAGAGCCTCTCGAATGATGACCGAACAGCATCCTCAGGTTCAAAGTCCTCGGCTAGACTTATAGCATTATTATGATGTTTGGAGAAACCGTCTTTTACTATTTCGAGGCATTCAAACCTGAACTTGAAAGCATTCAAGTGGTTGGCATCACCTTGAGCTGCTATTCCAGCAGAATAAATCTCATTCATACGTCGAAATTCAATTTCCCGAAGTGTTTTGTATTTTTTCAATTTATCAACTGGTTCAGGAGCCATTCCATTTCTTTGGTTAGGATGAAATGTTTGAAAATGCTTCAAATATAAACTCTTCGTTGATAAACAATGAAGCACAAAGTTACTATAAGTTTATTTTTACTAAAGATTTTCAATAAGCACAATACGGCAACCGCGCTTTTCTCAAATCGCGCGCGATATTTCAGCTATCGTCGACCAGGCTATGTCCATTCAGAATCAATAAGGGACAGAATTGCTTGAAACACAAATTGCCTTCAATGTAAAATTGGTTACGGATGATATGTTGTGATACGGGAATGTTTGCCTTATTAACAAATCAATGATATTTTCGTGAAAGCGAATAGGTATTACTGGTAATATCAAGTATGAAAAAAAAATTCAAGATCCGGCTCGAAGGACCAAATGTTGGATATTGGTTGAATTGGTTTATAATTAGAATAATAGCTTGAGAAGAAACAGTGGACTGTATTTTGAATAGGTAGTTAATTGAAGACCGCGGAGTTGGAAAATTTCGAGCACTCAGATCTTACCTTGGTGTGATAATCCAGGCTGATCAAAATCTTCGTTCTTCTGGCCGGCCGGCTGAGATCAAAGTGCTGTAATCTTGATGTTCGTATCTATGGTAGGTTCTCCACAGAAACAAAAAAAACTCACGCACTTCGCGAGGTTTATTATAGGTTCGGTAACGAGATGGATAAGTATATAATTAGTATAGATAGGTAGGTATCCTTATCACTCGGCGTGGTAAAAACACACTCTGTCCAATTTTTTGGTTCTCGTCTTTTGTTCTTCGTTGGAAAGGTCAGTGCCAATTCCGAGAAGTTGCCAGATTGTGTAAAAAGTAAGGTCTGAGGCTATTTCGCGAAAAATAATTTTGAATATTGCAAATTTGTTAATTTGACAAAACATATGACATACACAACATAAAAAAAGCGTAGGGACGCGACAATAACAATAGGTACTCTCACCCCCTCAACAAATTCGCTAAACATTAACAAGTGTTCAACATGAACTTGGTTCTTATGAAGTTGATCAATTGTGAAAATTATCTCGGAAACATGCAGTTTATCAGCGACTGCTTGTCAGTTTTGACTCTATTCAACTGTCGATACTAATCAAATATAGAAGGCAACGAAATACCACGTTATTCTCTGATGCTTGACTGTTCGATTCCACCTCTGTAGTTCTGGAACGTTAACAGCCATATCTCTCCAACCTCTCCTTTGAACTTTCATAATTTATGATCACCATCATCTCCATCATTAGATAATTCTCCCTCCATCTTCTATCTCTATTGTTTTTCTGTCTTTTTATCCCCTTAGCAACTTGTTTATTCCATTTCTACAAACTATCCGGGATATCTCCAGTCTATATAGAAGACAACATTTTCACTGATTAACCTTACTCTAGTCTATTAGTATACAATTCCAGATTCCACTTATGCGAATAAGGCACGGATATCAGGGGCAGTACAGTAGAATTATTTTTATTCTAGATACAGATCTTTCCAAAAACGTGAACAGTAGATCCCTCGACCGAACAGGTACAACAACTGGATGGAATACTTTTGACTTTAGCCAGTAATGTGATCCACAGAGGCAGATCAATCAGGAAGCAAAAGAAGCGAGCGCTTCGGGCGCCAAGATTTGGGAGGCGCAAAATCATAGATCATAAAATAGTAAAAATCTCAAAAATGGTAGCATTTAAAAAAAATATCTCCGCAAGTCTGAAATGTCGGAATATAAAATATACGTAGCCTTTGAGATGTACGATCGCCCTTAGGATGCACGTGAGCATTGCTGTGACAAAATGCAGTAGTGAAAGATCCATTTCTGTGCTGAGAAGAGTTGAAAATTATTTGCGATCCACAATGTCAGGAAAAATGTTGGATTCAAAGGCATTGCTTGCCATTGAAAACGATATTTTACGGAAATTAGACTGCAGAAATTGTGAATGAATTTGCTAATGCAAAAGCACGTTGATGATGTCATATTGACTGCTTGTTTTCTTTCGATTGCACATTTTTCAGTTATGTTATGATTGTTATGTGATAAAGAAAATATTTCAATTTTTCATTTTTTGACTTGTAATGGAACAAACATCTCTCTGAAAACAATTTATTTTTCGCTCAATTGTTTTGTTTTCTTATTTCATAATTCATGTTCGTGTTGAAAAAGACAAATAAGGCCAAGGGATGGCGCAAATTTTGGTTCAGCTTGGGGCGCAATATACCCTCGATCCGCCTCTGGTGATCCACATCTTGAAAGATTTTGTATTGACATGTGAAATTGAAGTCGGTTCACTTTGGATGTTATTACCTCAGTCTGAACACAACACAAGGCAAACCTGATATGATTTCGCCTCTAGTTGAAAAAAATGAATTTTCATCCAATTCAACTTACAACTCAGTGCGGTGAAATTTCGGCTCGAGGTAATTGAAGTCTATAAATAAATATCAGACAACGATTGCATTAATTGTTCCAGACTGCCATAAATAACGATCTAAGATCACTTTGAATGAAATAAATCAGTGTGTCAACATACATCACTCGTTATAAGACGTGAATCTATCTAGAATGATCGGTATGTCACTGCCAGGGTATATATTGAATCGTACGCAAATAAACAATGCTAACATTTGATTCAGATGTTTCGAATTATTTGGACACCTCTCCCGGAAATCTATCTTTATAATTTCAACCTTCCATTCGTATGTGGAGCGAAAACCGCTTCTCCACTGCGACCACATATCGAGGTTCACCACTAGATGCTGATGCTACCACATCATTGTTACGTTACCATCCCTCTGATCCAATTCTGCAGTGGACTCAACGCAGTCAGGTCCGAAAGGAGAACTGGTTTCTAGCCAATAAGGCTTAGCCTCAATAACAGTAAAACTCAATTCATTAATTTCACATTACAAACTTCTTCACCGAACCTAGAAAGTGATGCATCTGTGAAGTTTCTGGGGGTTCACCTAGATCCTGGACTGTCCTGGGAAACACATATCACTCAGCTCAGCTCCAAACTGTCTAGAATCACCTTCTTGATAAGGAGTCTGTCAAGAAGTATCTCTATGAGCACATTATTGACGACATATCATGCTTACTTTAGCTCCACCATGGCTTATGCAATTTTGAACTGGGTGTTATAATCAGGCAAATATACTTATTTTAATATTTTTATTGATATTTCAATATTCAACTAATGTTCAGTATGATGTTATCTATGTCAACCTGACATGTGTATTCGTGGTCATGATCACCTAAATGAAACATTCATTTTTCAGAGGCAACTATAAATCTATATAACATAACACGTTTTCCTTTTCCTTTTTTTTTTTTAAGTTATATAATCTCTCAAGTACTGTGGACGATTGATCATTCTCTTGGGCTTAGAGATCAAAGGAGATGCCATACTGTCACTGGGCTCATTGAGAATATCAAAGTCGAGTATACTTTCTTCTGCTGCAATGATATCATTAGATAGCGGTTCTTCAATTACCGACTCAGAATTCAGATTATCAGTAATATCACTAAGATTGCAGGACTGTTTGAAAGGAATATTCGTTTCATTAAGGAATTCTCTATTTCTTTTGTATTCACGATTATCCCCATTTTCAACAATATATGCTCTGTCATTTTATTGATTATCAACTTTCCCAGCTACCCATTTATTTTTCCGTCTTATGAAAATATCATCATTGGGTTTCAATTTAGGAAGAACTTTAGCATTTTTGTTGTAATAATATGCTTGCTTCTCTTTATTTTTCTTTAATATTTCTACAATTGATTTTGGATCTATAATTTCACATTTCAAATTTTCAACAGTGATTGGAATTTTGGTTTTGACAATTCTGTTTAGTAACAATTGGGAGGGAGAATACCCAATATCTGGTATTGGTGTATTTCTATAAGCTAAAAGAGACTGGGAGATATCATCACCATAACCATCATTTTTTTTCCTCATCATCTGCTTAACAAGACTAACAGCTTTTTCTGCCAAACCATTAGATTTGTGATGATATGGACTACATGTTTCGATCACAAAACTACACTCATTGGAACATTATTTCAATAATTTTGAATTGAATGGATTATTATCTGCAAATAACACAACTGGATAGCCAAATCTCCCAAAAATTGATTTCAAAATTTTTAAAATTTCTACAGCACTCTTATATTCCAGTTAAGCCACTTCAATCCAATGGGAATACGCATCAATAAGTATCAAGAAACTTCTACCTTCATATTCTAACATATCTGTATGTAGTCTTTCCCAGGCACGTGATGGAATAGGTAGAGGTCTCAAAGGTTCTTTCTGATTAGATCGCCTGTATGTTAGACATTTAATACAATTAGATACTACTTCTTCTACATCATTATTCATATTCGGCCAATGGTAATACTTGTCTAGCTCTCATTTTACATTTTTCTATACCAAAATGACTCTCATGTATAAGTTTCAACATATCCTTCCTCAAAGTTTTAGGCACTACCAGTTTGGAATTGAAGTAAAGCAGATCATCTGATTCAATCAGACTTTCTTTCAATTTGAAATAGTGTTTCAAATCACTTGACAAAGTATTGTTACGTTATTCGGGTGCAGAAGCGAACACGACACTATTTATTTTCCAACTGATTTATTTAAACTAAAGAAACACTAATTTATATCGAACTTATAACTACTATTTATGTAAAACGATTTATAACACGCGGTATATAACTGTCTCTCTGACACTCGCTGTTCGACTGACTGACTCAGTTGTTCGGCCGTTTTATATATGAGAACACAGGCAGGCTTTGGTTCGAGAACCTTCTCGAAATGATCTTCCGTCTCCTTCTTTTTGTTCTAGAAGCTTCTTAGAACAAACCTCTCTCTCTAATTGTTCCATCGATTGTTTCCAGAACATTCCAGAATCTTCTGTGACGTTCTTTGTCACTGCGGCATATATTGAGTGTTCGGAAATATGTTGGTGTATGTAGGAATCATTGAGAGGTTGGAGAGCAATCTGGGATGCGTGATACAGGATGATCGTTGTACTCCTGCCTTCCTGCTGATGTTTCTAAAGCGCCTCCAAGGGAAATATCATTACACTGCCCCCTCCTTAAAACGCATTCCTCCTGGAATGCACTCTGATCGTTATGAAGATAGGGACAACTGGTTTCATTTTTACAACGTGCAGTATGGTAGAAATAGCATGGCACTGTCTTCTCTCTTGGAGTTCCTTTGGAGTTCCAGCAGCACACCAGAATTTCAACTCCGGTGAATCTAAATGAAACCTCTAGCATGTTCCTTACAATTCTCCAATTCAAGCCATCCAGTCCACACCCCAGCTTTGGAACAGCAATCTTCTGTATGTCCTTCTCGAGTATGGTGCTTCGCAAGTCGACTAGCGTCTCCCAGAGGTCCTTGTAAGTGGGTTTCTCAGAAGATCTTTCTTTCGTTATAAGATAAAACAGAGACCTTTTCCCTTCAGCGCTGATATCTTCTATTTCTAGTGCTCGACCGACCGAGGGACCTTTTTGATGAAGCTCCTCTAACTTCCAAACTTCCTCATGAACTTGTTCGCTATTCCTTGAGACATCTGAAGATCCTCGGCGACGCAGTGAGCTAGTGCGTATTCTACAGGAATGGCAAAAAGGTCGCGGTGCTCTTCCTTGGTGACGCCAAACCTTGCTTTTGATGAACCACTGTATGTCCCAATGAATTCATCGAATGTAAGCTCCTTTCCTTCCGGACAAATTTGTTGAACTTGTTGATCTTGTGTTCCTTCGAATGGTGCTAGTCTGTTGAAATGAACGACTCTTGGTTTGCCACTGGGTTCTTTATTGATGCGGTATATGACATCGTTGATCTTCTTCTTGACGGTATAAGGTCCTTCCCAAGATCTCTGTAGTTTTGGACAAATACCTCGTTTCCTTTGTGGATTGTACAACCACACCAGGTCTCCTTCTGCGTATCCTGCACCCCCAGCTCTGATGTCGTACCGGTCTTTCATGCGATCGCTGGCGATTTTCAGATTAGAACGAACCAATTCGTGAATATCGTTCATTTTTTTCATCAGATTCGTGACGTAATCTTCCCCCACTATGTCTTCACCAGGTCTACATCCGAAGACCAAGTCACATGGAAGCCTCATCTCTCGTCCAAATAGAACCTTCGCCGGAGTCTGTCCTGTAGATTCCTGTACAGCAGATCTGTAGGCCATCAAGAAGAAAGGAAGATGTTGATCCCAGTCTTGTTGGTGTTGATCAACGACTTTGCAGAGATACCTCCCTATGGTTCGGTTCATTCGCTCCACCATGCCATCTGACTGTGGATGCAATGGAGTTGTTCTTGTTTTCTTGATTCCCAACTTCTCGGTCATCTTCTTAAACACTTCACTCTCGGAGTTCCGGCCCTGATCAGAGTGAAGTTCCAATGGCACCCCAAAACGACTGATGAGTTGATTCATCAGGACATCGGCGACAGTTACGGCTTCCTGGTTAGGGATCGCATACGCTTCCACCCACTTGGTGAAGTAGTCCATGCAGACAAGGATGTATTTATTTCCATTATCAGTCACTGGAAATGGCCCCGCAATATCCATAGCAATCCTCTCGAAAGGACTTCCAACATTGTACTGTCTCATGGGTGCCCTTGGTTTACGATGAGGCCCATTGCTGGCAAAACACACGGTGCATTTACGGCACCACTCCTTGACGTCGTCACTGCAGTTCACCCAGTAGAACCGCTCTCGCACCCGCTGCAGTGTCTTTCTCACTCCTAGATGTCCCCCTGAAGTTCCATCATGTACATATCCAAGTACTTCCGACACTCGGCTCCTAGGAATGACCAACTGCATTCGATTATTTGACCCATCATCGCTCTCGAGATTCCTCTTGAGCAGGTCATCTTCTAATACCAAGGAGTCCCACTGACTCCAGTACGCCTTCAAAGTCTGTGAAGATGGTGCTACTTCTTGCCAAGAAGGACGGCGATTCGCTTTCTTCCATTCTCGAAGCTTCCGAAGTTCTGGGTCCTTTTCTTGCTCTTGCTTGATTGCTGCAGGTAACCAATCTTCATTGACAACGGTGGTTCTGTAGAGGGCTGCTTCCTTATGCTCCAAACGACTTCAATGTGAGCACTCAGGTGGACATGGTCTTCTGGACAATGCATCCGCATTCTTATGGCTCGTCCCCACTCGGTGTGCTATCTCGAAGTCATATTCCTGGAGCCTCTCGATCCAACGAGCTACTTGGCCTTCGGGGTTCTTGAAATTCAGGAGCCACTTCAATGCAGCGTGGTCCGTCCTGAGAAGGAATTTTCGCCCATAGAGGTACTTATAGAAAGGCTCCACTGATTTCACCATGGCCAATAGTTCCCTCCTGGTAACGCAATAGTTTCGTTCTGCCTTCGATAGCACCTTACTGAAGTAACCGATGACTCGCTCTTGCCCATCTTGATACTGCGAAAGGACACCACCAATGCCGATATCACTGGCATCTGTGTCAAGAATAAATTGTTCTCGTGGAAGTGGATACCCAAGAATCGGTGTCGTGGTCAAGCATTCCTTCAGAGCATCAAAGGCGGCCTGGCATTCTGGATCCCAGTGGAAGGGGCGTGCTTTCTCGGTGAGACGAGTCAGAGGCTTTGCGATATCCGAAAACATTCGAACGTAACGTCGATAATAAGTGCAGAGTCCAAGAAAGCTCCTGAGTTGATGCTTATCTGTTGGTACTGGCCATTGCTTCACTGCTCGTACTTTCTCAGGGTCGACTTCCACACCCTGCCTTCCTACAACGTGTCCCAAGTAGTTAACCCGTTTCTGCAGCAGATGACATTTCTTCAGATTGAGTGTGAGGTTTGCAGCCTGAAGTCTCTTGAAAACTTCCTCTAGGTTAACCAGATGTTCTTCAAAAGTTTTACCGATCACGATGATGTCATCCAAATAAACTAGGCATGTCTTCCAGGAGAGTCCCCTTAACACATTCTCCATGATTCGTTCGAAGGTAGCCGGAGCATTGCAGAGTCCGAAAGGCATGACCTTGAATTGCCATAACCCAGTGCCAATGGTGAAAGCTGTCTTTTCCTTATCTGCCGGATCCATTTCCACCTGCCAATATCCACTTTTCAGGTCCAGAGTGGAGAAAAGATTCGATTCCGCCAACGTGTCGAGTGTGTCGTCAATTCGAGGCAAAGGATAGCTGTCCTTCTTCGTCACGTTGTTCAATCGGCGATAGTCCACACAGAAACGAGTGTTTCCATCTTTCTTCTTTACTAGTACCACTGGTGAAGCCCAAGGACTATGGGATGGCTCGATTACCCCGTCTTGTTCCATTTCCTGGATGATCTTTTCTGCAATTTTTCTCTTGGCCTGTGGTAATCTTCGGGCTGGTTGACGAATCGGTCTGGTATCTCCCGTATCAATTTTGTGACTGACGATGTTGGTTCTACCTGTTTTTCCATTGGCAGGTATGAAAATGGATCTATACCTCTGCAGTAACTCGGTTAACTTCTTCTTCTGTCGGTTGTTGAGTGAGTCGCTTGCAGCAGAGACGAGTTCTTCATACTTGCCAGCCCCATCAGTGGTTGCTGTCACCTGGTGGATTATGGAGGCTGCCGGGACACAGGTTCCAATCTTCGTTCCTTTGCCAATCGTCACAGGGTAATTATTTATGTTGATAAATCGAACAGGTACATGGTCGTCTGCTGACAGTAAAGCCTTGCCGACTAGAATTCCACGTCCGACTTCCTCGTCATGGTTCCTGGGTTCCATGATGATGGGACTGCCATGCTCCAATGTACCCTCAATTCGCGCTGCTACAACGGTCTCGCTCCGTTTCGGTAACAGGACGTCCTCTTCTAACGTTACTCCTGCTGCTACCTCCACCCGTGGATGTAAGAAGATCTCTTCGGCACCCACCTTGAGTGTTCTGCTTCTGAAGTCCAGTTGAATCCCGTGTGCACCCATGATGTCCATTCCCAGAATAACATCTTCTTCAATATCCGCCATGATGGCTCGATGTGGAAATTTGACGGTCCCGATCGATATATCCACATCGATTTCCCCATAAACGGTGGCAGCTTCACCCGTAGCAGTTCTCAGACGCCATCTTGAGTTCACAAGTTGCTTTCTTGAAGACGTCAGAAGTCCACGTCGCAGGATCGTCTTTGATGCACCAGTATCCACCAACAATGCGCATTTCTTTCCGTCGATTTGTCCATCTACGTAAACGCTGCTGTCATCACGCCGTAGGGATGCCACAAAGATGAGAGGGTCTTGAGAATGACGGGTCGAAGCTGCCCCCTCGAAGTCGACCCGCTCTAGTTTTCCTGTGGCTGCGTGGAAGATGGTCCTTCCTCAGCAGCCCGCTTGGCACGTTTACAAGTTCTCTGGAGGTGGCCCAACTCCCCACAATTCCAACAGCGAACTGGTCTCCTCTTCTTATCCAAGAGGCCCTTGATGGTGTTGATCAAGGCTTCATTTGAATCTTGCCTGTGGCTCTCGGCTATGTTCTCGCTGTCATTCATAGCTCGTACCTTCGCGGATCCACGAGAAGCTTCTGCTGCGGCCTCGATCTCAAGCGCAGCTGCCAGAGCACTGGTGAGGTCTTTTGGTCGAGTGAGGCGAACTGCTTTCTGCATTTCAATATCTCGTAGTCCATCTACGAACGTTTGAACAGCCAAGCATTCCATGAGAGATTCGGGAGCTGATGGATATGCACAATGAACCAATCGTGCAACGTCCACTTCGAATTCTTGCAGGCTCTCGTTGACTCTCTGTCGACGGCTCTTCATTTGTGATTGAAATACTTGCTGAAGATGTTCGTGACCATACCGCATTTCGAGGCGTTTGACGAGATGATCGTAGCTATCGGCTTCTACTTCCGGAATGGCTTGCAAGATGTTCAGTGCATCACCCCGTAGAGCTACTGTAAGAGCTACCACCTTGTCCTTGGATGTCCACCCATTGGCTTTGGAAGCTGCTTCGAACTGCTTCAAATAGTTCGGCCACGATGTTTTTCCATCGAATGTAGGTGGTTTTACTCGATTGGTAGTAGTCACTGCATCTGGCCCAACTGTGGTTTCAATCATCAGTCCTTGATCATTTCCAGACTTCTCCAGCACAGCTATTCTTTCTCTTTCGAGCTGCAGCTCCTTCTTCATTTCTTCTATCTGGGTGGTGAATTGGGTTGAAACCTGATCGATCTGAGTCATAACTTCTTCCCGATGTGTTGATATCTGAGTCAATACTTCTTCTCGTTGGGCTGATATCTGGGAGGCGATCTGATCTTGCTGAGCAGAAATACGTGCCAGTACCTCTTCTCGCTGAGTGGTCATCTGAGCTAATACCTCGTCTCGTTGGGCTGAGATTTGGGAGGCTATCTGATCTTGCTGAGCTGAGATCTTCTCTTGCTGAGCCACCATCTGGTCCGCAATCTCCTGTCGCTGAGCCGCTATCTCCTGTCGCTGAGCCGCAATCTCCTGTCGCTGAGCCGCTATCTGTTCCGTAATCTTCTCCTGCTGAGTCACCATCTGGGCCGCAATGTCCTGTCGCTGAGTCGCAATCTCCTGTCGCTGAGCCGCTATCTGTTCCGTAATCTGTTCCGTAATCTTCTCCTGCTGAGCCACCATCTGGGCCGCAATGTCCTGTCGCTGAGCCGCTATCTGTTCCGAGATCCCAGCCAACATCGATTCCGCTGAAGCTGGTTCCTCGAAAGTAGTCTCTGGATCCTGACCTACGCTCGCCATATACTCTATGAGACGATGCTGAAGTGTAGCCTTGATCCCTGTTTTGTCGAGATCTCTCTCCTCCAACTCGCGTTTCAAGTCCACCACTCTCAACTCGTGTAATTTCTTCATAACGACGGTCTGTTCACTTCACACTGGAATATCCCACTTCTGACACCAATTGTTACGTTATTCGGGTGCAGAAGCGAACACGACACTATTTATTTTCCAACTGATTTATTTAAACTAAAGAAACACTAATTTATATCGAACTTATAACTACTATTTATGTAAAACGATTTATAACACGCGGTATATAACTGTCTCTCTGACACTCGCTGTTCGACTGACTGACTCAGTTGTTCGGCAGTTTTATATATGAGAACACAGGCAGGCTTTGATTCGAGAACCTTCTCGAAATGATCTTCCGTCTCCTTCTTTTTGTTCTAGAAGCTTCTTAGAACAAACCTCTCTCTCTAATTGTTCCATCGATTGTTTCCAGAACATTCCAGAATCTTCTGTGACGTTCTTTGTCACTGCGGCATATATTGAGTGTTCGGAAATATGTTGGTGTATGTAGGAATCATTGAGAGGTTGGAGAGCAATCTGGGATGCGTGATACAGGATGATCGTTGTACTCCTGCCTTCCTGCTGATGTTTCTAAAGCGCCTCCAAGGGAAATATCATTACAGTATTATGACGTGGCCAAGACTCTATAAGATATTTTTTAACTTCAGATAAAACTGCATCTTCACTGGTAGCACTTTTGAACATATTTCTTTTTTCTGACGTTATTGGTAAATGCAATGCTAATGTATGAACAAGATAAGTCATTTCAGGATCATCCGGAACGAATGCATCTAAGGAGGATCTTGATAGAGTATCAGCGACATTCATATTCTTTCCTGGTACATAAACAATGTTTGAACTATACTTTAATAATCTTAGCAACATCCGTTGTAATCTTGTTGAAACACTATCAAGATGTTTGTTAAAAATCGATAAAAGTGGTTTATGATCTGAATGAACGATGATGTCTCTTCCATAAATATAATAATTGAATTTTTCACAAGCAAAAACGATTGCTAGAAGTTCTCTCTCAATCTGAGCATATTTTGTTTTGCTTCCGATGGGGAACAAGACGCATAAGTTATTGGATTTCCTTTCAGTAGACAACAACACAAACCTTCACTTGAAGCATCAGTCTGAATTATTATTTCTTTATTACTATCAAATATTCCTAATACAGGTCCTTTTGTCATAATATCTTTGAGATTATTCAATTCTTGCTCATGGTTATCAGTCCATTGCCACCTAACTTCATTTTTGGTTAATTCTCTCAAATTTGTAGTTAGTCGTAATAAATTCGGAATAAATTTGGAGACAAATTTTGTTAATCCTAATATTCTCAACAATTCATTTACAGGGTGATTCAAAAGTAAGCGGCATCCTTTCAGAGGCGTATTCCTTGCATGAAAATAAGGCAAAAAGTTCCTATTGATAAGGATCCGAAAATGCTTCCTAAGGGAGCTACGGCCCTTTGAATAGGACACCTCAAAGACGGTTTTTTCTCTATAACTTTAAAATCCTTCACAACAAATTTTTAAAAATTGGTGTACGGCATAAACATTCGATGGTAAATAGGACTCCGTATTCGAAATAATTTCCAAACGAAATCACAGTAACCTGAATATCCGGAGAAGAAGGGATATTTTTACACTTACCCTCTCCCGCATGTGACGCCCCTGAATGAAATTCTGAAATTTTGAATACGGAGTCCTATTTACCATCGAATGTTTATGCCGTACACCAATTTTTAAAAATTTGTTGTGAAGGATTTTAAAGTTATAGAGAAAAAACCGTCTTTGAGGTGTCCTATTCAAAGGGCCGTAGCTCCCTTAGGAAGCATTTTCGGATCCTTATCAATAGGAACTTTTTGCCTTATTTTCAAGCAAGGAATACGCCTCTGAAAGGATGCCGCTTACTTTTGAATCACCCTATTAGAAGGACTTTTCACACTCGATAAGGCCTCAACATTTTGTTTATCTGGTTTTATACCATTTTCAGATATTATTTGTCCCAGAAATTTAACTTCCTTGAATTTGTATTGTAATTTTTTTAAATTGAATTTAACATTATATTTTAATGCTCTTTCTAACACTGTTTTCAAAATACTATCATGATTTTCATCATCTATTCCTGCAATAATTAAATCATCGAAGTAAATTTCAACACCCTGTATATCTCCAAATATTTCAACATTTTTCTTCTGGAAAATTTCTGGAGCACTCGATATTCCGAACGGCAATCTTTTAAATTTATATCTTCCAAAAGGTGTATTGAAAGTACAAAGATCTGAACTGCTGTCATCTAAACTAATTTGCCAAAAACCATCTTTCATATCAATTACTGAGAATACTTTTTTTCCAACTAATTTACTCACAATATATTCTGATGTTGGAATAATATAATGCTCTCTTTTAATGAATCTATTCAAGGGCTTCGGATCAAGACATAATCTCAATGAACCATCTGGTTTTTCAACAAGTAATAAACTATTTACCCAATCAGTAGGGTAGTCTACTTTGGAAATTATATTCTTCTCCACCATTTCATCTAATTTATCTTTCAATTTATCATGTGATGATAGTGGTACTCTTCTATTCGGCTGTATAACTGGAATAGCATTTTCATCAAGTCTTATTTTATATTGACCCGGTAGTTTTCCCAATCCTTCAAAAACAATTTTATATTTTTCAACAAGTTCTTCTTTATTACTGGACAAATAATCAATGTGATCACATCTCTTGAATAATTTGAGTTTCAAGCAGTCTGGCAACCCAAGAATTGGAATACAATTGAAATCAACAATGGAAAAATCAATAGAAGCATGCTCAGTTTCAGTATGACATTCCATTGAAATATGTCCCAAAGGCTTGATTTTATAGTTCCCAAATGATACAAAAGTAGCATCAGTGTTCATCAACCCTGATGAAGAGTTATTTAAACCATCAAAAATTTGCGAGGGCAAAATACTTACTTCTGAACCACTGTCTAACTTGAATTCAACTATATATAACATTTTGAATATTGATTTTTTTAAACCAAGATCTACCTGCGCTACCTTCTAGGGTATTTTCATAAATAAATAAACAATTGTTATCATGATCTTCTGTTTTGATTTCTTCTTCTGCAATTGCATGTACAATTCTTTCTCTGCTACTTCCAATTTCTAAGTTGCTTTCATATGTCTTCCTGTTTTGATGGCGACTTAATCCTCCTTGCATATCTCTTTGTCTTCTACCATATCCACTACAATATCCTTCAGCATTCCTTCTTTCACATCTATTTTCTTCATCGAATCCATTTTTTTTTCCAACAACAGCTGTAAAAATGTCCAAACCTGTCCTTCGTAACTAACTTTACAATTTTTGCATTCGAAGTTACATAAACTTGCCTGTATCTTGAGCTCTGTCAAGAAACCCTCAATTCTTTGATCATTTTCTTGTTTGATTTTATGAAATTTGAAAGCTTCCATGCACGGGTTTTTCTTTGGTATGAAATAACTATCAAATGCTTTCAATACCTTATCAAGGGTTATCTTGTCTTCATCTCTAAATGTATTATATATATCTACACCATCACTACCCAAACTATATAACAAAATAGACTTCTTGATGTCCTCATTTTGTTCAGCTTCCTCTCCAGTAGCTTTCATGTACGAGGAGAACATCTGTCCCCATTTTTTCCAAGACTGCTTTCCTTCTGCGATGTTCAATGGATGCGAGGGTTTGAATTCCATCTGACACCATGTAATAATCAGGCAAATATACTTATTTTAATATTTTTATTGATATTTCAATATTCAACTGATGTTCAGTATGATGTTATCTATGTCAACATAACATGTGTATTCGTGGTCATGATCACCTAAATGAAACATTCATTTTTCAGAGGCAACTATAAATCTATATAACATAACAGGGGTCACTCTCCAAACTCTGCTCAAATTTTCAAGTTACAACGACGTTGTGTTAGAATTATTGCAGGTATCAAATACCGCGAATGCTGTAGAGATGGCTATGTTAGGCTGAGGCTGCTCACCCTTCCGTGCGTTTTCATTTTCCACTGTCTAGTATAATATGTGCCGGCTACCACAGGCTGCAACGTACTAGAAGGGGAACCGATTATTATGGCATCAAATTTTCCAATGCTCTACCGACAGATGTTAAGCAGCTAAATCTAAATAGCTTCAAATCTAGAGTCAAAAACTATCTCCTAAGAAACGCCTTCTATTCCCTCGAGGAGTACCTTGAGAGTGACTCAAGGACATTTTAGTTATATATGTAAGACCTATTTTAATATATAACACCTATTTTAATATGTAAAACCTATTTTGATATGTAAAATGTGTGTCGTTCAATTCACTTTTTAATTTTCAAGTATTTTTCTTACTATATTATTATTATTATCATTCAAACAAGTTCTATACTTTATATACCCTATTGACCTGTAAAAGCACTATGTGTTATACTTTACCAATAAATGAACTAAACTAAACTAAACTAGAGGTATAATCTATTCCTTCTCACGAAGGCAATGGTTGAATGTGATCTTCCTGAAATCAGTTGGTTCCAATTAGGTGAAACCAAATAATATGGTAAACTTCAGCCACCACAGACAGGAGCATGAACGTGATATGAGTTCAAACTCGCAAGTCATTTCTGCTCTGGATATGCCTAGTAATATTTGCTAATGGTTTGGGCAGAAGCACCTTCGAATAAGTCATTCATGATAATCCAGACCAGTATAATGACAATCATAATAATCGTCTTTATTATTTTCAAATGGATTTGTGTATATATATATATATATATATATATATATACAGTATGATGCAAATGTATGGAATAAATTCATTTCAAAACAAGACGACTTCCGAAAAAAATCCTCCAGTCCAGTCCAGAACTTTTTTTATTGTGTATTTTTTCAACTAGACGACCCTTCGATGTTCAATTCTCATCAGTAGCAGACCTCTGCAAGATTCAGTTAACCAAATGATAATCCATTTTAATTGCAATATTCTTATGCAAAATTTTGACTGTTGGATAGACGATCAGTAGACCATTCAAACGAGGTGTCACATGACCCCTGGTTGTATTTGAAAAAATCGTCCATTACGTCATTACTTCTACACCAGTGAAGTAACATCTCTCATATGAATATCATGAGATGGGGCTTCAAAAATTAAAACTCACGTGTTTTTGGAATTTCTTCGAATGTCGCTCATTTCTGAAATAATGAATTTATTCCATACATTTGCATTATACTGTATATATAATATATGATGGTGAAAAATACGGCTCTGTAATGAAATAGCGCTGTACAAAATAGCTCTGCACAAAACAGAGTGTACATGAAAAAAAAAGTTTCATTGCACCAACAAAATAATTTTGGACATTTTCTTTTTGTTAAATAAAACACAATTTTGCGAAATCAACAAAATATATGTTCATTTCAAATAAGCAACCTAGTCAAAGAGACAAAATAATCTGATTGAGATATTTGCTCACTTGAACAAAAGTTTCATTTCTTTCAACAACATTTATAGTTGACATAAAACAAATTTTGTTGATCCAACTATTATGTCATTGTTCAATCAATCATATGCATTTTGTCTATTCGATAAAATTAAATCAACTTTGACAAAGATTTAACTGAATACAACATCATATTTTTTTGAGTCAACAATCATTTCATTGTGCAACCAATTACAGGTTTTTTTTATTCGACAAAATTGAATTGATTATGACAACATCATATTTTGTTGATTCAACACATCAGTATCAAGAAATATGTTGTTATTTGAAACGTATTACTTTCTTGTACAGAACCCATAAAAACATTATATCAAACAAATATTTCGTTGAATGATTATCTGGTTGCATTTTTGCCACCAGGTGGCGTTTCTTTCAACCTTCCTACGCTTGCATCGATTGGGGTGTACATATACCTACCTAAAACATCCATTTATATAATTATATTTCGCTGACCTAGGATTTCTTATGACGCTTATACAAGCTAATGGTCTTGAATCAACTGAGGAAATTGATCTCTAATTTCTCTTAGTTTTGGAATTCAATTATTGTTTTTTTTTTATATTATTCAGTCAATTCAAAATACAATTTGCTTGATCGAAGAATATATATTGTTATTTTAACATATTCACTCTCTGAAAAACTGAAATTTTTTTCACTTGAATGAAATGATATAATCATTTCAATCAACTGAATCGTTCATAAGAGCTGATATTGTATTATAGGAACAAAATAGTCTTTGTTTATTCAACCAATTCCTGCTGTTAATTTGAATCATTAATGAGTTACATCAAATGAATTTCGAATTGAAAACTGACAAAAAACATTTGTTGTGGTGACAAAATATTTTGTCTTGGATATATGACACTCAGATTTTGTTGAATTTATAGAAATTTCGTAGTTTCAAACAAAAATTTTTTCTGTGTAACAAAAGATCGCTGTTACAAAAGAACGCGTAACAAAAGAGATTATGACTAAAGAGCGTTGTAACAGAACAACGCATGTAACAAAATAGCATGTGATAAGAGAGCGCTATAATGAAAAAGAGCTGTACAAAATCGCGAGTAACAAAAGCGCGGTAATGAAAAAGCGCTGTGTCAAAAGAACATGTAACGATTCAGCGCTGTAATGGAACAGCACATAAAACATAACGACGTTCATAACGTAACGATGCTGTGATGAAAAGCAATACAGTGGTAACAAAATACCATCCTCTTGAAGGATTTCATACTCCAAGCTCACTTTTTATCTCGATCTTGATTTCATGAAATAATTAGAAATTTGGCCAAACAGTGCACATTCAATACTGAACAACAAAACATTTTCATATATTATCATGATAGACAGATTATATGCAATGAAACATAGATAATTTTTAATGGTCGCCAATGAATATTCTTTGGATTGATATAGTAATATTTGCTATTTGCACATCTTGGGTATCAGTATCAGGTCCTGAATCTTGGTATATTCATATCACAACGCTGGCTTATTCCTGCTTAAGTTTCGTTAAAAATCTTGCCTTTGATGGATGGTGACAGCCTACAGTTTGCTGGAAAGCATTATGCCAAAGTTTCCAAGGAATTATTTGTCCTAGGAGGATGGGATTGTAGTTTTTCATACATATTCCCAACAGAAATGGAAAAAACGGGACGAATTCCTTCTATTCTTATTCCATTTCTGCTGGAAAACCATCTTCTTTCAAAATTTCGAACACAAACGGTATAGGTATCTTTACTGGTACGAAGGCGAGAGCCAACAAAAACTTGCAATGCTTTCTTATTTCATCCTGATTCTTATACTGAGCAACAAGACCTGGTGTCTTCTGTATTTTCCTCCATAGACTTCGAGATGAATGGAACAAGCATTCAATAACTTCTGCTCTTGGAATTAATACCTCTCCTATCGCACGGTGGGTTGCTTGCTCAAAATAAGATAATATACTAGAGGGTGTGAGAGGAAAGTTTTTTCCCAGTTCTTTCATATTGGTGAACAATCTTACTTATGTATCTCTAGTATTGTTACACAGTAATGTATATATCATAGAAACTGCCTTACTGTCTACTAAGCAATGAACGGTGAATACTTGGTTTAACAAATTTGGAGCCACTTTGAAGGTGCCGTCTACACACCAATCGCCAAATTCATAAAATAAAGCCAGATTATTGAATGTACCGAATATTATCATCCGGTTTTGATCATCATTTCCAGAGTTGTAGAGGAGGAATGGATCTCTTCTGAATGTTGTTTTTCAATTCTTCTGGAATTACTATACCGTGAGTGTTTGTAGCAGATGTTCCACTGTGTTTCACCACAGTTTATATCATCATTCCCGCAGCGTCAGCTCCTTCAGAGCTGACTTTTTTTGAGTACTGTTGAATAATACTTCTCGGACGCTCGTCACTAGTTTTCGTTATGTCTCTTACATTCTGTTTCATTACTTATGCTTCTCTTTCGTCAACAGATGGCCCATGATTATGTTCTTTGGTCACCTTATGAGAACCGTTCTTCGTTAAGGCTCTGCCTCAACAGGTGCCCTTTGCGCATCTCCATGTCTTTGAAGTGATAATTGTTTTATCTTTTCTATACCTATCTATAACCTTCAAATATCAAAAGTTTTTTCCTTCATGAAATATCACATATTCTGACATTTTTCTGATTCCAAATTCGGTAGTCATTATAAAGCGTCACTGTCATAAATAATTGTTAACATTCCATAATAGGGGTTCAAACTTAAACAATATAAATATTTCAGCTCTGTTTTGATATAATGGTCTATACACGCCCTTTTGTAACGAGTTATTTTGCAACAGCGCTCTTTTGTTACGCGCTTATTTGTACAGCGTTGTTTTGACCAGCGCTCATATATGTATATTAAGGCGCTATTATATTACAGGCGCTATTTCGTTGAACACGCTATTTCATCACAGCACTGAATTGTAACACGCTTTTTTGTTACAGCGCTATTTTGTTCAGCGTTGTTTCGTTACCGCTCTTTTGTTACTCGCGATTCTGTACAGCGCTATTTAGTTACAGAGATGTTCGAAAATGAAGGGCGAAGTTTATTTCTAATCGGGTACTACACGCAACCAAAGATATTCTTTCACTAGTTTCACTCAACCCGAAAATAGAGACTTATTTTAATTTGATATCTACAAAGATGAAATTGAAACTAATTAGGTAGAAATATACAGTATGTGAGTGTATTCTTCTCCGCCGAGTCAAAATTGTTGTTATGGCTTGACTAGCGGTGACTTCAAAGTATGGTTCTGGTCCTATAAATACAGATTTGGTTCCCAGTTCGACGACGATGGCGGCTTTCACCTCCAGTTATTTGGGTTTTCAAAGTCAATATGTTGTTAGCACCTATGAAGGTCAGTGCTTCATGATGCAACTGATAGTTTACTCGAGAGCTATTATTCAACTGTTGAGAATTCATTGCAGTCTAATGGTGATTTGTTTTATTTCTGTATCGTCAGTAGAACCTGAAATTTCTATTTGGTTTGTTCTTTCTTGGAATTTCGAATTTTTCCAAAAATAATGCTCCGTTGGAAGATATTCTCTTCAAACATCTACCTCCGATGTTTTGATTTTTTGATTTGATTATGGTAGCTATAACTCAACAAGGGAAATGCATTATATTCAATATTCACATGCAGTCATGATTTATGGGTTTCACAGCAAGAAAATTAATTCATTATTCCAAGTTTTTTGGGATTTTCTCTCCTCGTTTCTATTAAATAAAAATATGAATATTATTTCAATATACGTGTAGTAACGACAAATCAGATAATTTGCCCCAAAATGTCACTGCGTTCAAAGAATTTTCCTATCAGAGAGACTAAAAGAAAAATTCACTAGTTTGTCAGTGACAATTTGCATTGAAAAAAGTTTGGAGAAGAGAAATAAAAGTATATAGAAAAAATATCTGATTTTCACTTATCTTTGGACGTTTCGGGACCGATTCTGCTCCCGTTTTCAACATGAGAAGAGATTATTTCAATAGCGAAGTCGTATAATATGTCTTGAAGCTTTTCAGTTCTCAATGACAATTGGTGACGTTGGCAATCAAATGAGTTACAGGATGTTTTCATCAATTAATCTTGAATGTACTATTTTCATGTTCAGATTTTAGTACTGAATACCATGTTCTGTCTATATCAACTGAACAAGAAGCAATGCTATTGTCTCCGTTCAGAAGAATGCAAGCAGATTCCCTGATTTTTCTCTTCTGGTTGTTATCTTCTTTCCCAATGATTTTAATATTATTCCACTTTGCCATATGGCAGATTTCAGTAGTGAATACCATAGTGAATACCATGTTCTATCTATATCAACTGAACAGGAAGCAATGCTATTGTCTCCGTTCAGAAGAATGCGAGCAGATTCCTAAATTTTTTTCTTCTGAACGGAGACAACAGCATTGCTTCCTGTTCAGTTGATATGGATAGAAAATGGTAAATTCAAGATTTATAAATGAAAACATCCTGTAACTCATTTGATTGCCAACGTCACCAATTGTCACTAAGAACTGAAAAGTGTCAGGACAAATACGAATTTGCGATACAATAAAATCCATTTTTTATGTTGAAAACAGAAGCAGATTTTTCAATACAAATTGTCACTGACGAGCTATAGTGAATTTTTCTTCTAGGCTCTCTGATAGGAAAATTCTTTGAGCGCAGTGAAATGATTATTCATATTTTTATTTTATAGAAACGAAGAGAGAAAATCCCGAAAAATATGGAATAATGAACGTACCACTTCCTCGATTATCCTACAGATAGTATTTGAGAAATATTTTATATGTTGAATTCAAGTTTGTGAGAAGTTGTTTCCATTTCGATATAAGAATGAATATCTACGAAGTTATAGCTTCGATGAGAGCTCTTTTTATCTTTATACTAGTTATATGAAGTTTATCCTCATTTAATAATGATTCCAAACAAATCTCTACGCATACCTAACTGATACATCGCTGTCGATCATAGTTAAAATTAGGAATTATGTAACTACTACCATTTCGCAAGTAGGATGAGATGGGAAAGAGGGTGAGGAAAAAATGTAGCATCATACTTACTAAATATTCGAATAGCAACAACTACATATTATGACGTCGCAAAGCATTTCCCAATGTTTCCACTGATTATTGCATCATCCTATAATCACCCTGGAAATAGTAGTTGTACATATTTTGTACTTCGTTAGTAGTACCTACCCATAATCCAACTGACCATCGACCTCCTCTGAGGTTCTTTAGCCCAAAGTGGTCTGAAATGATGTGTTCTATACAGGTCTTGTGACTAACTCCATACGTCTCCTGAGTAGCAGCACAAATAATCGGAACGTAACATCGAATCAGTCAATTCATAAATTGAAAATCAGAAAAATTTCTGGCCCTACCAGGAATTTCAATGCGCCAATCCCGTCGACCCCTAGAGATATTTAACATGAAACAATCAAAACAATCTTTCGTTTTTCGGTTGCGATATTGATGATGATCATAAATACTAAGATAGAATTCTTATTTGCTCGAATTAATATCAACTTCAACTATTCAAGTATTTCATGATTAAGATGAAAGAATTTAATAGAATGCATCATCACCCAGATCAGCATTGATATATGAATTGAAAATCAAGAGAGGGAGTAGCTACGAGTAGCTTCGATCGTGTTTACAGAGACACCTGCTTTATTTGATATTTAATTATGTGTGGATAACGACTGTATAGAAAGGGGGATCAACGGAAAAGTATTAATAAATGCTGCGTTGTTCCCCTTCTGTACGCATGGAGAGAAAGCATGCGAAATTAGATTTTTATGTTACGTCATGTGGCCTTTTATTTTCATCCAGATCTAATCTGTTCAGTTCAATTTAGTAACATCGACAGCGAGGTCATAGATCTAGTAAGGTGAACCTGATCGGGTTGATCTGTAGCGCAGGATGTTGACAGGTGGCTGAAAATTGTTTGTACCTCATAAAATAGATTTTCAAAAATGAATCGACCTGTCTACACAGAAAAAAACATTTGTTGCACCGACAAAATTATTTTTGGCAATTTTATTTTGTTTGATTACAAAAATTTTTGCGAAATCAACAGAATATATATTCATATGAAATAAGCGACTCATTCGAAGAGACAAAATATTTCGATTGGAATATTCGTTTACTTGAACAAAGCTGTAGATTTAACAATATTTATAGTTGCCATAAAAAATTTTGTTAATCCAACTATCATCTTATTGTTCAATCAATCGAATGTATCGTATCTATCTGACAAAATAAGATAAGTTTTGACAGAGATTCAACGAAGAACAACATCATATTTTGTTGTTTCAACAATCATTTCATTGTTCAATCAATCATATGCCCTTCTTCTATTCGATAAATTGAATAGATTTGGACAATACTATATTTTGTTGATTCAACATCATTATCAAGAAATATGTTGTTTGTATCAAACAGATTATTTCGTTGAACTAAAACAAATAGAATCATTATTTCAAACAAATATTTTGTTTATTGATTATCTAGTTGCATTTTTGCCACTAGATGGCGTTCCTTTCCACCTTCCTGTAGGGATCTGAACACTTAGTAGATGCTGGAAGACAGGATTTGAAAAATCAAAAGAGAAGGCTATTCACTTTGTTAGTGCATGACGATAGGTTTTCATTTAATCAATAGAGGTGTGATTGTTTTTCTGATAATTGAGAATAGAGATTCGAATTGAAAAATTTTTCAATATATTTGGCTTCTCTGATTCACGAATTCTATAATTTATATGTGGACAACCCCCACATAATTTAGTAGAAGATCCGAACTTGAATCGACCTTCACCGAGCTGATAATAGAACGAAATATATTTTATCATGAATTTAGTATATTAGAAAACATATTAAAAATGGGTTTGCTAAAAAAATCCTGGGCAGACTATTTTTAATTATTTTTCGAAAAATAATTTTTAATAAAATTTTGCAACATCAGGATAATAAAAAATTTTTGTCCTGACTGAAAGTATAAAACGTATAGAATGTGCAGCCGTTGGGTTGTCTACTATTTACCTGGGCGAACTACTGGGTTGTCAGGTAAACACAGGTATATCAATGCCAGGTACTTTCACTGGATTGGATAATTAAATAAAATTTATATCATCATAAGCGCTGTTTAATTGCGAACACGTTGATATAGGATTGTCTGCGAAAATTCCGGTCCTATTAGGGGTTTTCGAATTTTAAAGATTTCAATTTCAACGCGCGTGGAAGTGTGTGACAGAGAGATCCGAGGTAAGTATACTGTGTAATAATAAAGGACCCAACATCGCAGTCGCTTGTGATGGGACCCTGAATAGTAGAAAGTGCGCATGCTCGGTGTGTAAACTATGGAGGGTAGAGGTACCTCTACTACCCTTCATATAGTAAACAGTGCGTGTTATTTTGGAGCAACTGATATTTCAGTAGCAAAAAAAATTAATTAATTACATAATAATTAAATATATTTAATATAATACTAATATATAAAAACAATATAATATCAATATATTGCGTTATAACCATAATAATATATCTATAATCTATAATAGACATGCGCACTTTCTACTATCCAGGGTCCCATCACAAGCGACTGCGATGTTGGGTACTTTATTATTACACAGTATACTTACCTCGGATCTCTCTGTCACACACTTCCACGCGCGTTGGAATTGAAATCTTTGAAATTCGCAAACCCCTAATAGGACCGGAATTTTCGCAGACAACCCTATATCAACGTGTTCGCAATTAAACAGCGCTTATGATGATATAAATTTTATTTAATTATCCAATCCAGTGAAAGTAACTGGCATCGATATACCTGTGTTTACCTGACAACCCAGTAGTTCGCCCAGGTAAATAGTAGACAACCCAACGGCTGCACATTCTATACGTTTTATACTTTCAGTCAGGACAAATTTTTTTTATTATCCTGATGTTGCAACATTTAATTGAAAATCATTTTTCGAAAAATAATTAAAAATAGTCTGCCCAGGATTTTTTTAGCGAACCCATTTTTAATATGTTTTCTAATATACTAAATTCATGATAAAATATATTTCGTTCTATTATCAGCTCGGTGAAGGTCGATTTAGGTTCGGATCTTAGACTAATTGGTGACCCCGACGTGATACGAAAAGAATTTGATAAACAAATGTCGTTCAGTGACAGTGATAGACAGTGACAGCAGCTGAATTCTACCTTTGACAACATTTTATCAGTATGAACGGCTTTGGCGGTGGAGATATCGGTATCAACCATGATACCTTCGACGAGCCAAACCTGATTGAACAGCAGGTTAATCAAGCGCCGAATTCGCATGTCAATCTTCTCGAGGCGCTGCACTCACCACCATTCTGGACAAACAAGGTACAGCTTTGGTTTACATCAGTTGAAGCCCAGTTTCAGAGCCGAAGAATTCAAACTGATTCAACCAAGTATCACGCTGTTATTGCACGCCTTGATGAGGAAACGCTTTCAGTCGTCGTGCACATTGTCACGAATCCACCAACTACAGATGAGTACAAAGCTATTGAAGATGAATCATTACTCTGTATCTCAGCAAACTCAATTCAGAAGATTAGCTTCTGGTTTTGAACTGGGATACAAACGACCTTCAGAATTACTGACAGAAATGATCAAACTAAAATCAGCTAACTGGAAATTTCACGAAAAGGCTCTGGATGGATCGCCTCCCTCAACAAGTGCAAGTTGCGCTAGCTGCATCAGCAGATGGTCTGAACAACAATGCTTTGGCACAGCTAGCTGATAAAGTTTTTGAGATCCAACGGAATTCAATGCCGGGACAGATTATGCCTATCTCACCAACGCAGGGAAACAGCGATCTTGACCATCGCATAGATGATCTCACTAAGCAAGTCCAGGTATTAGCTAAGAGATTAGATAAAATTCTATCCAGAGATTTCTAACGTGGAAGACGTGGTGTATCACGTAGTGCCACTCCACGTCCTCGGAACAGCAGTGTGGATAATTCAGCAGGCAACGACTCACCCTCTTGAATTCGCTATTATCACCTCAAATTCGGTAAGAATGTTAGCAAGTGCACCAAGCCATGCGGATGGATTCCGGAACAGGGAAACGACAGAAACCGTCAATACACACAAAAAAAGAATCTCTTGTATTGAGCATGACTGCATTGGTCCAAGAAAATAATTTGTTTGTATATAACGAAAGAGATGATATTCTTGTTCCGAAACAATGATTTATTCAACATCTCTCTTGTAGGGAAATCAAGATATGCATGGTTGGAGACGTTTGTTATGTTGAAGTGAGAATTGAAATAATTCATATTGACAAAACCATTTACTTATTTCAGGAAAATCATAATTTTGGGATATGGAATCCATCCACCAAATGAAAACAATAATTTTCTCCATTTGCAACTATGGATTACTATTATTGAGAATTGTTCTATTTCATTTCAAAATGAACGATTTACTTAAGTCAAAATTCCGTAAATTTTCAATGAACACATTGATATTTTCGATTCGAATTTATGAGTTTTTTATAATAAATATTGAGCTCATTCTCTCCAATGGGACTATTTTCTTGTATCAAAATATTGACTGCTTGGATAAAAATATAATAATGTTTTTGATTCAAAACTGTGAATAATTCCTAATGAGATAACTAAACTCCACAGAATATTCGTGAAGAAATGTATATTTGTTTCTTTAGTTGACAATAATCCCATGTATAGGTATGTACATCTTGGATCAGTATTGTCCATCAAGACCCCAAATGGTTATAGAATAATCACATGCCTTGATTTCGTCTTCTTGAAGTTTCGCTGGAAATGATAACGGTCACTAATAATGACATGAGTATTATGATTGATCAAAAACTCACCTCTATGATATGTAATATCGTGACTCCAGTAATATCATGATGCCTTCTGGAAGATATCGGGTATATAGATTCGAGATACTCAAGGTTCTTTTAAGTCTTTGCAAGTCATTTGTAGATAATACTTCTTCATTTATCAACCAGTCGTCATTTTGCTACAAAAGAATTTCGTATAAATCAATAAGCATATTTTCATAGCAGGATACTACTAAATTCCTGTTATTGTGATTGAAAAGTTATTGATTCACTCACAATGACTACCGAGATTTGCAGAGGTACCTACTTACCAAGAGAATTCAATGTTATTCCTTTGCCAACTCTCAACAAGTTCAGCATTTGTTAGATATTTATATTCTAAGACATTTCCTCCTATACACACTCGATACAACATTCAGAATTTTCAAACTTCGCAGCTTAATGCCGTTTCGCCGGTGTGGGCCTGTCATAATAATGTGAGCATGGTCAATAATGATTGAAGACTGAGGCCTGAGTTTTGGCAACAGGATTGCTTACCCTTGATTTCCGAAGGCATATTATTTTCTTCCAAAGAAATACCTACTCATAGACTTTAATCAAGTATATAACGTTTTGAATCAAAATGTTGCGTCTTCAATTAGAGACATTATTGATATCATCAAGTGGAAGATATTATATTCCTTTGATTTGAGAAAATTGATATTCATATCTTTGAATCAAGTAAATATGGCATAGAATAAAACTATCAGGAGTCTTCGATTTGATGGAATTATAATATCAATATGATGAAATCAGAATGCTTCATTTGAAGAAATAATTATTTATATAGACGTTCTTTCTCTTACAATGCCGCAATTTGTATCAATAATATTCTCAAACTAGACAGCACTTTTTTGGAATTGTCGCGATCAGCATTTCGTCTCAAATTCAAAAAATACTTATTTGATACCCAGTGAACTCATGCTTGCTCATGCCTTGATTAAAAATAATGCTCTTTCTTTTCTCTTTCCTCTCCTCTCTTCTTTTTCTTTCTTTCTTCTTTTCCTTCTTTTTTTCTTTTTTTTTATCGTTCCTTCGAAATCACTTTAAACGTTGATATAAAGGAGACATTACGCTGTAAAATGATTTTTTTGTATCTCTTCAGGCCGTGATGGAAGAACAGAAGCAGTATCTACTGCTATCTGAATCAATGTGCCTTTTTCTCACTGTGTTACTCTCATACTCTGCCAAAATGTTTGATAATTTTATTTTATTAATTACTATTTTCATTAAATTACATGTATCTTGTTGTAATACGTGGTGGGAAATAAAACTATTATTATTATTATTATTATATTTTTGTTACAAGAAAATGACGTATTGCCTCAACATATTAGGTTTTTGCAATTCAAGAAAACTGAATATGTCATTCGATGAAATGGACATTCTTTGATTTGAAGAAATGTATACTTATATTCTTGGATCAAGCAATAAATTTATTGAAACAAAATAGTACGCTTCTGCGAATTGAAAAATCGTTCTGATCAAGTTGAAGTAATTAATTTAGTAATTCAATAATTACATTCTTGGTTTGAGAATATATTTCAATAATATTATTATGACACTATTTTCTTGAACATACCAGATTTTTCGACTCAAAAGAATATGCTCAATTCAAAGAAGATATACAATTGAATTTTCAAGAGAATGGGTTTTCTCATTCGAAGACATTTTTTTTCTGTGTGTAGAGTTGACAACTGCTGGCGGCTTCGAAAAACCTCGCATTATTCATTTTTAATCACATCACTGGAACAAATTTTTTAGTCGATACTGGTGCGGACATTTCTGTGGTTCCTGCTTCAGTGACAGAAAAGGCGAGACCCCAGGAACGGAAACTTTATGCAGCCAACAACACGCTAGTTCAAACTTATGGAGAGCGCGCGATTACTCTGAATCTCGGACTACGCCGCCCACTCCACTGGGTGTTATGTATTGCCAATGTACCGTATCCTATCAAAGGAGCAGACCTCATTCACAAGTACAGACTCCTAGTAGACCTAAAAAAAGGACTTCTCATTGACTCAGACACCGGATGTCGCAGCATAGGAACGTATGGACCAGCTCCAATGAAGACATTCAGTGCAGTCACCGATATCACGAGATATACAACAATTCTCAAAGTATCTCAGAGTATCCTGAGCTTCTGGGAAATCCATCTAACCGTTTGGGAACCAAGCATTCAGTAAAAAATTACATTCCAACTACAGGGCCTCCTGCAGTTCCAGCGTGCGAGACAACTGTGCCCGGAGCGTCTCAAAATTGCTAAGGACGAATTCAAGTTGATGGTTGAATAAGGTTATGCAAGACCATCCGATAGTCCTTGGGCTAGCCCATTACACTCGACAAAGAAGAAGAATGGTGACTGAATACCGTGCGGAGACTACCGCAAGCTCAACGCTCGAACAGTGCCCGATAGATATCCAATATCCTTTCTCCAAGACTACTCTACGGTACTAGCAGGAATGTAGATAGCATGCCTTTTGGCCTCAGAAGAGCAACCCAATCGTTCCAGAGATTCATAAATGAGGTACTCAATGGACTCGATTTCGTTTATGCCTACGTAGATGACTTGGTAATTGGATCTAGAACACCAGAAGAACATGAACATCATCTCCGTTCAGTGTTTCAACGCCTTAGCAAATTCGGACTCTGATGTATAAATGCAGAGAAGTGTGTCGGACAGGTAAGTGTAGATTTTCTTGGTTACCGTATCACGAAACAAGGATCACTACCACTTCCAGACCGCGTCCAAGCTTTACTGGATTACTCGTGGCATCACGTCGATTCATTGGTGCAGTGAACTTCTACAGAAAACACATGCCAGAAGCAGCCGCAGCTCAAGCACCATTGAACGAGATGCTGAAAGATTAAAAAAAGAACGATAAACAACCTGTTCCGTGGACTACAGATTTAGAAGCAGCTTTTGCCAAAGTAAAACAGTTACTAGCTGATGCCACACTACTCTCACATCCAGTGGTTAGAGCCGAGCTTCGCCTCACTACTGATGCATCGAGTACAGCGCTTGGAGCAGTCCTTGAGCAAAAGGTTGATAATCACTGGGAGCCGTTGGGATTTTTTTTCAAAATGCTGTCACCTGCTCAAAAAAAACTACAGTACGTATGACAGAGAGTTTACAGCTGTCTATGAAGCTATCAGATATTTTCAATCGTGGGTTGGAGGCATAGAATTCGTCATCACAACTGATCATAAACCTCTCACGTTTGCCTTCCAACAGCGAGCAGACAAAGATTCACCACGACAGGTCAGACAACTAAGTTACATTAGTCAATTCACCACCAGTCTTCAATATCTGGCTGGCAATGAAAATAATGTAGCAGATGCTTTCTCAAGAATCGATGCCCTTAGATTTCCATCAGTGATTGACTTCAATGAATTGGCAAGAGCACAAGAAGTTGATGATGAGCTGAAAGAACTCCTTCGTGACAATGAGACATTATTGAAACTACAGTAACTTACCTATAGACCGGATCATCAAGGTATCTACCGTGATGTATCCAGCAATGACATCAGACCTTTCGTGCCGCAGCCTTTGCGTCGCCAAGTTTTCGATGTTTTCCACAACATGGCTCATCCCAGCGGTCGAGTTACAAGCAAAATCATTTCTCAACGCTATATCTGGCCTTCTTCCAATAAGGATATAACACAATGGGCTCGTAATTGCGTACCATGTCAGAGATCTAAGGTAGGACGACATATCCATGCTGAACCAGCTACCTTTCTCAGCCAAGATCTAAGATTCGACCACGTGCACATCGACTTGGTTGGACCAATGCCAGAATCCATGGGTTTTATATACTGCATGACCATGATTGACCGTTTAACCAGATGGCCTGAGGCTATCCCAATCAAGGATTTGACGGCAGACACAGTGGCCAACGTTTTCTTCACACACTGGATTGATCGATTTGGAAGCCCTAAGATCATCACTACAGACCAAGGATCACAATTTGAGAGTGCTCTCTTTGCCGCGCTATCTCGTCTAGTTGGTGGTAATGCGTACTACAGCCTATCATCCAGCAGCAAATGGGATGGTTGAGAGATGGCATCGAACGCTCAAGGCCTCCATCATGTGCCAACAAAATCCTCAGTGAACGCAAATATTGCCTACAGTACTGCTCGGACTGAGGACCTGCTATAAAGAAGACTTGAAGGCATCTCCAGCGGAATTCCTTTATGGAACAACACTACGAATTCCTGGTGAGTCCTTTACTCATGGAGATCCACCAGAGAATCCACAATATTTACTGGAAGACATTCGAATACACATGAGAAACGTGAAGCCAGTTCCTCCAGCTCACCACTGTCGTCAGAAAACTTTCTGTTACAAAGCCCTCTATTCCTGTTCACATGTCTTTTTGAGACAGAACGCAGTGGAACGTCCTTTGGAACAACCATACACTGGACCTCATCAAGTAATCAAAAGGCTGGATGATCGAGTTCTCACAATAAATGTGAATGGTCGAGAAATGAACGTGAACGTTGAGCGACTTGAACCTGCACATCTGAATTTGTAGTAAGATATTGCATTATTGTCTGAGGTGGGCTTTACAATAACCAATTGAAAAATGTCCAATTTGCTCAGAACTCAATTTTAAAAATAATGTTCAATAAAAAGAGACGCTACTCTACTCAAGCTCTATTTCAATAACTTAATCTCTTCAAGATTAGAAATATCTATGCCTACCAATGTTTAATCTGGATGTTCAAAGGAAAAAAATATTTCCCTATTAATCATGAACGTTCCACCAGATTCACATAAAATTCATCAGTTGAAGTATCTTTCATGAGGAAAAGTCATTCTCAAAAAAATATTCACTCATATGGACCCAAACTGTATAATTTGATTCCGACTCAGCTGAAAACTATAAATACCTTCAATTCCTACAAAAGAGCTGTCAAAAATATGATATGTCAAAATAAAAGTATGTATGACTCAGTCTTCAATTGATAATCAACAATTTATAGTTATGTTAAGAGTTTTTCCACCTCCAAACTAAGAAGAACATTATTTAAAGTCAGGAAATATCATGGACGTATAAAAGAGAAGGACACAGCAACTCTATGTATAGTTTCCGCATAAAATGTTTTGAAGTCTTACAGTATGTAGGCAAGCGGGTTGAGGGGAAGAGAAACGGTAACGATAGACTGTGCTATTTACTCAAACGACAGCGGCGTGCGAAAATGAATTATCGTGATACTAAATTTCGGAATGTAAAATGCAAAGAGCGACTGAAAACTGTATGAACGTTTATCAATCCGAGTCGCTATGGGTTATACCAAGTGAACATATAACAAATTCAGTTTTGTGTTCCGACAAAACCTTTCTATTGAAAAATTATAAATTAAGTTGGCGAAAGTAGGTACTCTCTCTAATGCCTATACCTACCTACAGAAACGTTTTTTCCGATTTCAGGTTTCCACATATTGAATAATGGATTTTATTCAAATGTGGTGTGGTGAACTGGTACGCAAAATAGATTATTGAAACAATGAAATTTCGGTACCATATTATAAGGAGTCACTGAAAGTTCTATATCTTTTTCCATATGGTATATGTAATGAGGTCAAAATGAATTTATATACACTATGTTATCTATTATTTTCACTTCTTCTTCAACCACTTTTTTGACCCCCAAAGAACAACTTTTTTTCTGAATAATTGATGATCACTCAATCCAATCAGATCAACCTGTTCGTGGTCACTTTGGAGACCTGCAGAACAGCTCCTTGCAAAGACTCGTTCATCCAACGAACAGCGAGGCTTTGGAACACATTGCCAAGGGACGTGTTCCCCGATGCATATAACCTCCAGAAATTCGAGATGAACACCAATTCCTACCTTATTTCCCTTGGTTCTCACGAGGTTCTCTTATTATCATTTTATTCTCATTTTTGAAACTATAATACATTGTATGTGTTTGTATATAACATGTGATAACTATATAATAACAATCTTTGTACACATAAACACACTCGATGCAAATGGAATGATAAAGTGCTCTAGTCTGAACTACTACCTTTTGATTTTTAAATAGGACAGTTTTAGTCAAAACACTTCGTATTCTTACTGTTGATGAATCTAATTTATTCATTGTTTCATGTTGGATTCTTGTTTTGAAATATTCATGAAGAATTAGCTTTAAAAGTTGCACAGGGTGGCTATCAATAGTATCGCCATCATAAATATGGTCACCGAAATGTTCATATAATCCTTTATGAATATTATGTAATGTTTCATTAACCAAAATATTCATAAGGTTAGAGATGTTTTTGTTGAATATATTTGTTGTTTTATTAAAAAATCTGAAATATTTCTCAGCCTCTCTACATGTGCTGATGACTAGTTGAGATGCTTTTGTAAGATTTTTATACTCTTTCCTTTTTTGTAGTTTGGAAAAAGTTGCCTCGTTCTCGTCTTTCAACAATTGCCTGCATCTGGAGCATGTAACAACAGCATTCAAACTCCTTGATATGAAACCTGCTATATAAGAAACAATGTCATTTATATAATCGGTTAAACACCAAGCAGGAGAGTTAAGAAAATTCAGATTGTTGATATCTTCTTCCAGTTTTTCTTCTAAAGCAATCTGTTCAGCAGTCTGAGATAAAATATCTACATTTCCATTTGCAGTAACTGTACCACTGCTGCAATATAATATTGAGGTTGCATCAAGGTTAATAGCGTTTCCAGTATCCCCAGCTTTTATTTCTGAATGCACTATCAATCTTTTATATGCTGTCTCAAATTGTCTTGCAGTAGGGTTATCGTTGAATCCCCCACGACTTCTAATGGAACCAAAAAATATTTCCAGGTGATCCTGTGAAATTTTATATGTGAGAATATATTTCAGATTTTTATTTTTGGTGACATATGTATCATAAAGACCTTTGAGGCTCTCTATACAAATGATGAAACCTAAAAATCCAGTTTTTCGTCTACATTCTAGAACGTTAATTCCTCCAATAGTTAGATGTAATATATAATTCTCAATTAAATTCATGTACTCAAAAAACTGATTTTTAGTTTGGGGTGACAATGGCTTTTTATAAAAATATTTAGCAAATCTATTTTTCGAATTGAACATAACAAACAAATCATTGAAGTATTGGATGAATAATGCAGTTGCTTCAGCTCCCTTGAATTCTGATAATTGTAAATCGTCACAAAGATATAACAACGAATCTGCTACACTTTTACTGAGTGTTTGAGTAGCAATTTTCACCTTCATTTTCTCCTTTGTCCACATAATGTGACGTTTTCTTAGTTTTGTCGCAGCATGCAAACCTTGTTCATACTGAATATCAACCAACTTATCAATGTAAGACCAATTAATTTGATTTTTATCCTTATCCTCTAAAATTTTTTATGAACCTAAACAGTTTTGAATTAATTCAATTATATGGCATGGATCTAGAAATATATATACATTTTCTTGTGTTATAGGATGATGAAAATAACTTTTCAATGATTTAATATTCAAATCTGCTCCTAGATCTGATGCCATTTTCAGAATGGCTGGAGCTCCATCAAATGTTAAAGAGGAAACAAGCACTCCAGTTTCATGCACCAATTCCAAACATTTTCTGACTGAAGCAGCTTTATCAGAAGCACGAATTCCATCCAAGAGAAAATATCCTACAGGTATCTTCCAAGAACTATTTAGACTCACAAGCATAAATACCAGTACTTCCTTTGCTTGAGGAAGTTCATCACTATCTAGCTCAGTACCAATATCCACGTATCCACAAAACTTTTTTCCAGTCCATTCGATTTGTTTGCGAATGGACATTTCATCGAAAACTAAATTGCAGACAACGGTTTTATTATGTTTCTTAGCTTCGATAGCTTTTGATTTCAATGAATTGAATGCCTCTTGTGTCCATCCAGGAGCGCCATTGATAGATTGGTACCATTTTGATAGTGTAGTAGGGTGAGGTAATGACTTATTGAATGTTTTTCTCACGAAGTTATATGCCCTCATTGAATAAAAACTCAGAGTTAGGGCAAATGATCTAAGTGCTGGTGTATATTTTTGGTTCTTGGGTCCTTTCAGCATTCTCTCAAACAGTAAAGTTACTGATTCTGGTAAAGAAGCCTGGAACAAAAAAATGTGGCTTTGGTATGAGCAAATCGAGAATGAAAGATGCAATTTACAGCTTTCATGGTATCCAGGTGGACATATGGATACATATATCAAATCAAATCGAATTTTATTTATTAAGTGCTTGAGTACAATTATTATGAATTTTATAAATATCAAATTGTTAAAGACGACCCAGAATAAGCATTAAGCCTAGGCAGCATTGCCTGTATTGCTGTGCTGATTCTGAGGCATTTTGTGAAGAGTTGTACATCAAATGATAGAATATTGGTAGGTAAGTGAATGTATTTATATAAACAATCCTATATTTCAAAATGCAGGCAGGATATAGAGATGTGGATTGAAAAAGAAAAAAATTAAAAAAAAAGAAAAAGAAGATGATGACAATAATGATGAAAAGAATGAAAAGAGATTCACAGTTTTCTTGTAGCAATGATTTTTGTTTAAGTAGTTTTAGTAATGACTTTAAAGACGTCACCCTCGATTTCAATCTTCGGAATGATTGCTGTAATGTCTTTATCCTGGATTTTTGACATAAAACTGTTTTTTTCATGACTCTGAAATTCCTTTTTGCTTTTTCAGGAGTCGAAAAATCACTGCTACCCATGTCTAGAACAGACTTATTCATCCTGAAAATGAGCAATGTTGGTATAAGTTTAATGATTTTTAAATAATTATGAATTCTGATTTTTCACTGGATGACATTTGTATTCGAATTTAATATGTACATGGTTATCCATAGAAAAGGTCCACCTCTATATTTTCATGTTATCTTTTATCGAGAAAAAAGACGAACAATATGCAGAATGACAAAGTCACTTCGCCTTCCTCAGCTTTCTAGGTATCATTTTTCTTTCCATCATCTTTTCACAGGAACTATCAATAGTGTCATCAATCAGTGTTTGAAATAACTCAGTTTCTGATGCTGACTTGATACTGAAAGATGATTCTATAATATTCCACCCAAATAACATTATCAGTTTTATTGTTAGCTACAGGAGGTTGTTACAGCCTATTTTAAAATGCCTTTTTAAAACTATTATACTTTAATAATATCATTAAAACGATTAAACAACCTTCTCAAAACATAAAGGGCCCACCTTTATGAATGCTGTCACAGCTTCTTTCAAAGCTTGTCATAAAACTAATAGGAATTTATTGTAGTATGCCTCAAAGCAATAATAAAACCTATCAAAACTACTTCGTTTAAAGCCTTTTAGCACGAGATCAAACCTGTATGTTTTAAAACGACATGTATTATGCCAACATCAAAACTAATTGGCTAGAATTAAGACCTTATCAGTCGCAGTAAGCATTTTTAAGATAATATAGTCCGTAACGTGTTTTATGATAGTCTTTTTTCAGAACTAATTATAATACAAACATGTCAAAATGGAGAGAGAACAATAGATAGTTATAGAAGAGATTAAACATGGTGGTATGATATGATAATTCCCTACTGTATCAAATAGTCCTTTTTGTGAAGATTGAGGCTGTAAAATGAAAACGATGGCGATTTTTTTGACATATCCCCCGGAGCATAGGGCAGCACTGGGGTCTCGTCTATTCCGTACGAGTGCCTCAAGTGATAATAGAGCACTCGCAATGCCGCATTGTGTCTATGAATATAGGCTGAGACTGCATACACCGTGCAAGAAGACAGCAGGTGCATAATTGTCTCGGGCGCCCTGCGGCAGGCCCTGCAATTTGTGTCAGGGACCTCCATACCCATGACACGGCTACGGTAGACGAGAGTGTTGAAAACTCCATCCTGGCATGCCATGTTGAACCCCTCTGTTTCCGACTTAAGCCCGCCTGACTTGAGAAAAGCGAAAGTCAGTTCTTTGGATAAGCCCCGGTCTTCAATGGTCTTGAAGTAGACCGAATGCATGGGCTTATCCATGTGAAGCTGCAGGAGCTTTCTCACTTCTGCAACTTCGATGCGGGCCTTTCTCCGAGCAGGCTCCAGCTCAGTAACTGAGTCCTGAGCCTCACGCTCGGAGTCGAAAATCAGAAACAATTCATCGGCTGCTCGACGTGCTGCCCTGAATAGAAAAGCTCCTACTCCTGCCTCTTCATGGGCTTTAACCATTTGCAGGAGGGGATCCGAACTCCTGATGACTTTGCAGGCACCATCCAGAACCATTCTGTTATGGAGATACTCCAAGCTCAAGAGTCCACGGCCACCCTGGTCTCTAGGTATGTATAACCGTGGAACGGACGAATTTGGATGCAAACTCCTATGCATATGCATCATCTTGCGAGTACCTACGTCAAGTTGTCGCAGCTCGACTTGAGTCCACTTTATTACTCCAAATGAGTAAAGTAGGATCGGAACAGCAAGCATGTTAGTAGCAGCGACTTTGTTCTTTCCCGACAGTTCTGATGACCAGATCTGTCGGAGCCGCTGCCGATACTTGCTGCGGAGAGCGTCTTTCGCACGTTGTGCCTCCTGAATGTGAGTTTCCTCCACACCCAGGTAGGTGTACGTCTCTCCGGCATCCAGGTGGTGTAGGATGCTTCCGTCCACAAGCTGCGCGTCCTAGTCGTAGTTTTCGCATCGTCCTCTCTTGAGATGAACCAGTGCACATTTGTCCATACCGAATTCCATTCCAATTGCCTGAGTGTACTCCTGCACCACCCTGAGGGATTGGTCCATATCACTCCCACCAGAGGCATAAAGTTTGAGGTCATCCACATAGAATAAGTGGGTGACCTTATGCCTCCGGTAACTGGGTGGGCCGCAGTTGTATCCCCTGGTTTTCCTGAGCTCAACGGATAGTGGCAGAAGTGAGATGCAGAATAGGAGAGGGCTAAGGGAGTCCCCTTGAAATACTCCTCTCCTTATGATGACTGGCTCTGTTTGGACTCTCGCTTCACCTGATGTTATGGTAAAGCGGGTCTTCCAGACCAGCATCAGTTGTTCTATGCATCTCACTATAGAATCGGGTACCGAAAGACACTTGAGCAAGTACACGAGTAACTCATGTGACGTTGTGTCAAATGCCTTTCGGTAATCGATCCAGGCCACAGAAAGATTCCGCTTGTACTGCACGGAGTCCTGTGTGATAGATCTATCTATCAACAGGTTCTCCTTGCAGCCAGCGACACCTCTCTTCGACCCACGCTGCTCAAAAATCCGCTGGTAAACCGGGTCAACTACTAGGAGTACTCGCATGTACAAGATACGTGTGAACAACTTGTAACATGCATTCAGGCAGGTAATTGGTCTGTAGTTCTTCGGATTGGACAAATCTCCAGTCTTAGGGAGAAGCACGGTTCGCCCCTCGATAAACCACTCAGGGATTTGCTGCTCCCCATTTAGCCAGCTATTGAATATACTGGCTTAATGGTGGTGGGTAGAGGGAAACTTTTTTTTTATTATTATTATTATTATTTTAGTTCATATAATTCCAGTCACGACCCTGCGGCCTCCGACGTCTCGCAGAGTCGTGCTGGATAAAATCCAGTGACTACTCCTCACAGCCTGTGAGGTGAGTAATCACTGGGACCAAGTACCGTGTGCCCTGAGTAGACGCAATGATCCTAGTATGACGGCCATCTGCATTCCACCAGCCAAGATGTGTGCCTTATCATGGCACGCTGGGATTTTCTGGATCTCCGAGAGCAGCGTGTGTCGTGTGCCTCCTAGGGAGCCGATAATGAGGATGACCAATTCCACAGAATGGTCTGGATAGAGCCGGCGGAGTTCGAAGAGAAGATTATTATTATTATTATTATTATTATTATTATTTTAGTTCATATAATTCCAGTCACGACCCTGCGGCCTATGACGTCTCGCAGAGTCGTGCTGGATAAAATCCAGTGACTACTCCTCACAGCCTGTGAGGTGAGTAATCACTGGGACCAAGTACCGTGTGCCCTGAGTAGACGCAATGATCCTAGTATGACGGCCTTCTGCATTCCACCAGCCAGGATGTGTGCCTTATCATGGCACGCTGGTATTTTCTGGATCTCCGAGAGCAGCGTGTGTCGTGTGCCTCCTAGGGAGCCGATAATCAGGATGATCAATTCCACAGAATGGTCTGGATAGAGCCGGCGGAGTTCGAAGAGAAGATCTCGATATTTAGTCCGTTTCTCCTCCTCCTTCAAAACGATGTTCGGTTCGGCTGGCGCCGAAAACTCGATCACGAACATCGCTTTGGTTTGATGGTCGAGAAGGACTACATCAGGCTTGTTAGCTTGTATTTGCCTGAGGGTGAGGAATGAGAAGTTCCAATAAATTCGGCACCTCTCATTCTCCACAACGGACTCAATATCCCCCAGAGCATAGCATATTATTATTTTGAGTTTATATGATTCCAGTCACGACCCTGCGGCCTCCGACGTCACGCAGATTCGTGCTGGATAAAATCCAGTGACTACTCCTCACAGCCTGTGAGGTGAGTAATCACTGGGACCAAGTACCGTGTGCCCTGAGTAGACGCAATGATCCTAGTATGACGGCCATCTGCATTCCACCAGCCAAGATGTGTGCCTTATCATGGCACGCTGGGATTTTCTGGATCTCCGAGAGCAGCGTGTGTCGTGTGCCTCCTAGGGAGCCGATAATGAGGATAACCAATTCCACAGAATGGTCTGGATAGAGCCGGCGGAGTTCGAAGAGAAGATTATTATTATTATTATTATTATTATTATTATTTTAGTTCATATAATTCCAGTCACGACCCTGCGGCCTATGACGTCTCGCAGAGTCGTGCTGGATAAAATCCAGTGACTACTCCTCACAGCCTGTGAGGTGAGTAATCACTGGGACCAAGTACCGTGTGCCCTGAGTAGACGCAATGATCCTAGTATGACGGCCTTCTGCATTCCACCAGCCAGGATGTGTGCCTTATCATGGCACGCTGGTATTTTCTGGATCTCCGAGAGCAGCGTGTGTCGTGTGCCTCCTAGGGAGCCGATAATCAGGATGATCAATTCCACAGAATGGTCTGGATAGAGCCGGCGGAGTTCGAAGAGAAGATCTCGATATATTTAGTCCGTTTTTCCTCCTCCTTCAAAACGATGTTCGGTTCGGCTGGCGCCGAAAACTCGATCACGAACATCGCTTTGGTTTGATGGTCGAGGAGGACTACATCAGGCTTGTTAGCTTGAATTTGCCTGAGGGTGGGGAATGAGAAGTTCCAATAAATTCGGCACCTCTCATTCTCCACAACGGACTCAATATCCCCCGGAGCATAGGGCAGCACTGGGGTCTCGTCTATTCCGTACGAGTTATTATTATTATTCATTTAAGTCATAATTGTCTCGGGCGCCCTGCGGCAGGCCCTGCAATTTGTGTCAGGGACCTCCACACCCATGACACGGCTACGGTAGACGAGAGTGTTGAAAACCCCATCCTGACATGCCATGATGAACCCCTCTGTTTCCGATTTGAGCCCGCCTGACTTAAGAAAAGCGAAAGTCAGTTCTTTGGATAAGCCCCGGTCTTCAATGGTCTTGAAGTAGACCGAATGCATGGGCTTATTCATGTGAAGCTGCAGAAGCTTTTTCACTTCTGCAGCTTTGATGCGGGCTTTTCTCCGAGCGGGTTCTAGCTCAGTGATTGAGTCCTGAGCCTCGCGCTCGGAGTCGAAAATCAGAGACAATTCATCGGCTGCTCGACGTGCTGCCCTGAAAAGAAAAGCTCCTACTCCTGCCTCTTCATGGGTTTTAACCATTTGCAGAAGGGGATCCGAACTCCTGATGACTTTGCAGGCGCCATTATTATTATTATTATTATTATCATTATTATTATCATTATTATTTTTATTATTATTATTATTATTATTATTATTATTATTATTATTATTATTATTATTATTATTATTATTATTATTATTTTTTTTTTTTTCTTTATTTTTTTTCTTTCGGGTCTTGGCGTCGACTACTAAGGTCATTGGCCATCCATACCTTCTGGTTGCTAACTCATACATTCATTTATCTGTTCTGTTTTTTTTTGTTTTTACTTCACGTGGATAACTGTCAGGTAGATCTTGTTCTTATATTCTTTTCAATAATTCTGTTGTTCTCAGGAATCTCATCAGTTTATCAGTTTCTCTCGTGTTATTGCTGAGACATATCCTCAAGTCAGCAGATAGCGCAAGTTGGTGACGAATTCCATTGTATTGAGGGCATTCCACCAAAAGGTGTTTCACGGTTAGGCGAGCAGTTCTACAGAATTCGCATCTCGGTTGTCGTTCGTTTCTGAGCATGAACATTGATGTCAGGTTTGCATGACCGATTCTGAGCCGGGTAATAACGACCTGTTCTCTCCTTGAAAGGTTCATTGGATAGTGCCATTTAGTTACAAACGGTTTTATTTCCTTGAGTTTAGTTTCAGTATTACTCCACTCATGCTGCCACTTCTTGATTATAATACCTTTCATGTATGTTTTCAAGTCGTCGTGTCTCACTGGGATATTTTCAGGTACGTTCACACTTGCTGCATTTTTCGCTGCTTGATCTGCCAACTCATTTCCATATATTCCTACATGTCCTGGGATCCATATAAGACATATATGTTTGTTCTGTTGACCTAGCCAATCCATCAGTGCCAGTAAAACTTTGATCATCGGATCTTTGTTATATACATCTCTTAGTGCCCGTATCGCACTGAGGGAGTCTGAACATATCAGAGTTGTATCATATGGCTGCGTTTCCGCATATCTCAAAGCTTGCCAAATTGCATATAGTTCAGCAGTATAGATACTCGCAGAAGATGGAAGTGTCCAGGAATAACTCTCTCCAAGGGAAAAAAATGCACTACCCACACCTTCTTCAGTCTTAGAGCCATCAGTATAAATTATTAGACTATTCGCATATGTGTCGATTATAGTATTAAGTGCGTTCAAATACATTATTTTATTAGTTTCGTCTTTCTTAAACGCTGCACATTCTAGATGTATAGTAGGCGAGATTATTCTCCATGGAGGAACTTCACATGGCCCGATGTTATAAAATGAAGGTAGAATTAAATTTGAATTCTGTAAGAGTTCTTGAAAACGAATTCCTGCTGGTCTCATTATCGTTGTTCGTCTCTGATACATATCCATTTCCTCACCAGGACGAAATAAAATTCGATTAGGGTGGTTTGCTTGTGCACAAATACCTACACCGTAGTTCAACAATAAAATATTTCTTCGGTATTCTAAGGGTTGCATACCAGTTTCACAGTGGAGTGACGATAATGGACTTGTACGGAATGCACCAGTGGCCAATCTCAGCCCCATACCATGGATGGAATCCAACAATTTCAGGTGTGATTTTCTAGCAGTCCCATATACTACACATCCATAGTCAATTTTTGATAGAATAAGCGTCCTATAAAGCCTTAGTAATGTATCTCTGTCCATTCCCCATGTTATATTTGATACTGTTTTAATTATATTCATGGTTTTCTTACATCTGAAGGCTAAGTTCTCGATATGGTCTTTGAAGTAAAGTTTCTTGTCAAATGTTATTCCAAGAAACCGTATAGTCGATGTATACTCGATAGGTTGACCACGTAAAGTAAGTCTAGGCTCATTGTGGCAAGATCGAAGTCGACAAAAATGCATACATCTGGTTTTGTTGATAGAAAAGCGGAAACCAATATCATCAGCTTTTTTTATTAGTTTGTTTATATTTCTCTGTAATTCATTCTCCATTTCTTGAATAGATTTGTCTGAACAAAAAATTGACAGATCGTCGACATAGAGACATTTACCAAGTGATGCATCTATCACTGATACCAAACTATTTATTGCTACTGAGAATAGTGTTACGCTCAGAGTGGATCCTTGAGGGATTCCATTTTCCTGTACGTGATGTTCTGAGGTAATATTTCCTATTCGCACTTCGAAGTTACGATTTTTCAAGAAGTTCTGAATGAATATGGGTAGGTTACCTCTCAAGCCCCAGTTATGAAGCGTTCTCAGTATACCATATCTCCAAGTAGTGTCGTAAGCTTTTTCAATATCAAAAAATACTGCTGTCAAGTGACTTCTTTCAGTGAAGCTATTCAAGATGGCATTCTCGAGGTATATTATTTGGTCTACAGTTGATCTATTTTTGCGGAAACCTGATTGACAATCCGACAACAAATTATTGGATTCCATGTACCATGTAAGACGATTGCTGACCATTTTTTCCATTATTTTACTCAAACAGCAAGTGAGTGATATAGGGCGGTAGTTTGTTGGGAATTTAGGGTCTTTTCCATCTTTTGGTATGGGTATAATGGTAGCGTCGCGCCATTTGCTAGGGTAAGTACCATCTTCCCATATTTTGTTCATTATCATGAGTGAATTTTCTTTTTGGTTTTCAGGTAAGTTATATATGAAATCATATGGAATTTCATCAGGACCTGGTGCAGATTTCTTAGAAGTGCTTAGTACTTCGTCTAATTCATGTCGAGAGAAAGGCACATTATATGAAGTAGGTGTAAGAGAGTTGAAGTTCAATGGTATTTCAGAGACACGTTTGATTTCTGTGAACGTAGGCGAGTAATTTCCTGAAGAGCTGGCTTGTTCGAAATATTTGGCAAGATGTTCGGCAATCTCTAACTGATCTGTAATCAATTGATCGTCAACAGATATAACTGGTGAGGGTGATGCAAATTTTCTTCCTCTGATGCATCTGATTTTTTGCCATACTTCTGTTGTGGGAGTGTCAGTGGTAATGGATGAGACGTAATTTTGCCAGGATTGTCTTTTACTGCTTACTATAATATTCCTTGCTCTTGCTCGAAGGCGTTTGAATTGGATCATGTTCTCTTGAGTAGGTGATCTTCTGAAAATATTGAAAGCATGTTTTTTTTCTGAAATCACACGAGCTACTTCTTCATTCCACCAAGGAACGTTTTTATTTCTTCGAGTTCGACCTGTTTGCGGGACTGTTTGCTTTGCCGCAAACAGAATAGTATTGGAAAAGGCTTCTATTGTATTGTCAATGGTTCCATCAGGAGGTCGAAAAGTAGACACGATTTCTCGATATCGAGTCCAATTTGCTCGTTCTAAGCGCCATCGTCTAGGAACTTCCTGATTCATGAGACGGTCTGCACATTCGATGGTGATCGGAAAATGATCTGTACTATTATGATGGTTGAGACAACTCCATAAACGGTCTGCTGCCATTTCAGCTGAACATATCGTCAAGTCAATTGCTGAAATGTTGTTCGATCTAGAATTTAAGTAGGTTCCATCTCCATTGTTTATGATCACCAGATTCATATCATCCACGAACTGTTCTACAACCCTTCCACGGGCATCCAGTCTACTAGATCCCCATAATTGGTTGTGTGCATTAAAGTCCCCTAGAAGTATGTATGGTGTTGGAAGTTGTTCGACAAGTTCCACCAAATTGTTGAGGTTCCAGTTATATTCAGGTAAATATATATTACAGATGGTCATTTTATATGGAAAGTCCAGTTGTACAGCTACAGCTTGGATATCAGTTCGTATTACAACATGATTAACAGGAATGTTTTCTTTGACGAATGTTACTACACCACCGTGAGCACGTAGATTCGGCTCCACGTCCTTTCTATATGAATTATACCCTCGTAAGTTGAAGGGTTCTCCAGGCCTGAAATGAGATTCTTGAAGACATATGCAGAAGGGAGATTTTTCTGCTAAAATCATTTTTAGTTCGCCATAATGTGTCTTACATCCATTACAGTTCCATTGTATTATGTTCTCTAATTTAGCCATTGGTAAAGATTATTAGGATTATCAGGATTATTTAGGATATAAAAAAGATTTATCACAGATTTATCACAGGTTTATCACAGATTTATCACAGATTCATCGTAGATTTATCACAGATTTATCACGAGTTAATCACAAAAATTATCACAGATCTATCACAGGTTCAATCGCAGCTTCTTTTGATTGGCCCTTGGGTTTTTCGCCAATATCTGACTGAGATTGCTGAGATTTCAGTGCAGGCTCTTTAGTATTTTGGGAGAGAGGTTTTCGTTTCCTACCCTTCTCCCAGCCAGGTTTTCTCTTACTTTTGCCTTTGACTGATACATCACTTTGACTTTCGTCAGATTCAATTGAGTCTTCTAGACAATAATTAGGAACAGAGGTCCTTTTTCGCTTCCCAGATAGACTAGGTTGCGTTGAGACGTCTGATAGTATCAGATTTGTCTCCGACGAGAAATCTGTAGGTTTAAGGAAGGTTGGTTCGTTCGAAGTTGTTTGCTTTGTGTTATTTGTGTTATTCGAGTCTATTATAGTCTTGACTAAGTTCGTTATGAGGGGTGTAAGATCAGTGATCACTTTCTTGAGGTCGTTTTGTTTCGAAATTGCCGCTTGTGTTGCCTGTGAGTAGGAAACTCCAGTGGTTGGAGTTAGTGGTATAACTTTTCGTTTGGCTTCAATGTATGATATTTTTTCTGTTATCTTGATTTTCTGAATAGCCATTTCTGTTTTATACTTACTGCATATTTTAGATTTCGCAGAGTGTGATCCATTGCAATTAACACAAACAATAGGTCGTTCACAAGGTGTTCCTTCATGAAGTGATTTACCACATATACATACTTGATCTCCTTTGCATCTTAGCGCCGTGTGTCCAAATTGTTGGCATCTGAAACATCTCATAGGAGCAGGAATATAAGGTCTGATTTTCAAATGGTAAAAAGCTGCTACAACACTTGCAGGAAGGTTGGGAGTGTTGAAAGTGAGGATGAGATTTGGTGTATCAATCAATGTTCCGTTCAATTTAGTCATCATTCTTTTCACTTCCACAACACCTTGGTCTTTGAGTTCATCTAGGATCTCTTCAGTCGTGCAGTTCAGTAAATCTTTGCATGTAACAACACCTTTGGACGAGTTCAGAGTTCCATGAGGAGATACTTCAACATCAAAGTCTGAAAAACGTTTAACTTCCAATAATCTTTTAGCTTGAGAGTTCGAAGATGTTTCCACTAGTAATCCATCTTTGACCTTCCTGATATTTTTCGTACTTCCAATTAAACCATACATGACTTTCGAAATAACAAATGGGTTGACTTTTGAGAAGTCCCCATCAATTTTCTTGATGAGTAGGAACCGGGGAATTCGTTCCACCGTCTCGTTACTCATTATGTTTGGGGTTTTTGAGTGAGATTGAATCATTTGAAGTCCCACGAGTAATGATGAAAACATGGTCGAATATGGCAGAGCATCATACCATATTAAGGCTATATACATCCGGAGGTCGCCTGGTATCCGGAGGACATCGTTAGCAATTCAGTCACGGTGAGCCATTCATCCCCTCGACACGATGGGTTTCCGCCTTGGGATTCCGAGCTCAGGTACCCCGGGGTCGCTATGCCCGTACTTGGAACCAGTGAGGAATCCAAGCCCCTGGGGGCTATTATTATTATTATTATTATTATTATTATTATTATTATTATTATTATTATTATTATTATTATTATTATTATTATTATTTAGTTCATATAATTCCAGTCACGACCCTGCGGCCTCCGACGTCACGCAGAGTCGTGCTGGATAAAATCCAGTGACTACTCCTCACAGCCTGTGAGGTGAGTAATCACTGGGACCAAGTACCGTGTGCCCTAAGTAGACGCAATGATCCCAGTATGACGGCCTTCTGCATTCCACCAGCCAGGATGTGTGCCTTATCACGGCACGCTGGGATTTTCTGGATCTCCGAGAGCAGCGTGTGTCGTGTGCCTCCTAGGGAGCCGATTATCAGGATGACCAATTCCACAGAATGGTCTGGATAGAGCCGGCGGAGTTCGAAGAGGAGATCTCGATATTTAGTCCGTTTTTCCTCCTCCTTCAAAACGATGTTCGGTTCGGCTGGCGCCGAAAACTCGATCACGAACATCGCTTTGGTTTGATGGTCGAGGAGGACTACATCAGGCTTGTTAGCCTGTATCTGCCTGAGGGTGGGGAATGAAAAGTTCCAATAAATTCGGCACCTCTCATTCTCCACAACGGACTCAATATCTCCCGGAGCATAGGGCAGCACTGGGGTCTCGTCTATTCCGTACGAGTGCCTCAAGTGATAATAAAGCACTCGCAATGCCGCATTGTGTCTATGGATATAGGCCGAGACTGCATACACCGTACAAGAAGACAGCAGGTGCATAATTGTCTCGGGCGCCCTGCGGCAGGCCCTGCAATTTGTGTCAGGGACCTCCATACCCATGACACGGCTACGGTAGACGAGAGTGTTGAAAACCCCATCCTGGCATGCCATGATGAACCCCTCTGTTTCCGATTTAAGCCCGCCTGACTTAAGAAAAGCGAAAGTCAGTTCTTTGGATAAGCCCCGGTCTTCAATGGTCTTGAAGTAGACCGAATGCATGGGCTTATCCATGTGAAGCTGCAGAAGCTTTTTCACTTCTGCAGCTTTGATGCGGGCTTTTCTCCGAGCGGGTTCTAGCTCAGTAATTGAGTCCTGAGCCTCGCGCTCGGAGTCGAAAATCAGAGACAATTCATCGGCTGCTCGACGTGCTGCCCTGAAAAGAAAAGCTCCTACTCCTGCCTCTTCATGGGTTTTAACCATTTGCAGAAGGGGATCCGAACTCCTGATGACTTTGCAGGCGCCATCCAGAACCATTCTGTTATGGAGATACTCCAAGCTCAAGAGTCCACGGCCACCCTGGTCTCTAGGTATGTACAACCGTGGAACGGACGAATTTGGATGCAGACTCCTATGGAGATGCATCATCTTGCGAGTACTTACGTCAAGTTGTCGCAGCTCGACTTGAGTCCACTTTATCACTCCAAATGAGTAAAGTAGGATCGGAACAGCAAGCATGTTAGTCGCAGCGACTTTGTTCTTCCCCGACAGTTCTGACGACCAGATCTGTCGGAGCCGCTGCCGATACTTGCTGCGGAGAGCGTCTTTTACCCGTTGTGCCTCCTGGATGTGAGTTTCCTCTACACCCAGGTAGGTGTACGTCTCTCCGGCAACCAGGTGGTGTAGGATGCTTCCGTCCACGAGCTGCGCGTCCTTGTCGTAGTTCTCGCATCGTCCTCTCTTGAGATGAACCAGTGCACATTTGTCCATCCCGAATTCCATTCCAATTGCCTGCGTGTACTCCTGCACCACCCTGAGGGATTGGTCCATATCCCTCTCACCAGAGGCATAAAGTTTGAGGTCATCCACATAGAATAAGTGGGTGACTTTATGCCTCCGGTAACTGGGTGGGCCGCAGTTGTATCCTCTGGTTTTGCGGAGCTCAACGGATAGTGGCAGAAGTGAGATGCAGAATAGGAGAGGGCTAAGGGAGTCCCCTTGAAATACTCCTCTCCTTATGATGACTGGCTCTGTCTGAACTCTCGCATTACCTGATGTTATAGTAAAGCGGGTCTTCCAGACCAGCATCAGTTGTTCTATGCATCTCACTATAGAATCGGGTACCGAAAGACATTTGAGCAAGTACACGAGTAACTCATGTGACGTTGTGTCAAATGCTTTTCGGTAATCGATCCAGGCCACAGAAAGATTCCGCTTGTACTGCACAGAGTCCTGTGTATTACTATTATTATTATTATTCATTCAAGTCCATGAAATTCCAGTCACGACCCTGCGGCCTCCGACGTCACGCAGAGTCGTGCTGGATAAAATCCAGTGACTACTCCTCACAGCCTGTGAGGTGAGTAATCACTGGGACCAAGTACCGTGTGCCCTGAGTAGACGCAATGATCCAAGTATGACGGCCTTCTGCATACCACCAGCCAGGATGTGTGCCTTATCACGGCACGCTGGGATTTTCTGGATCTCCGAGAGTAGCGTGTGTCGTGTGCCTCCAAGGGAGCCGATAATCAGGATGACCAATTCCACAGAATGGTCTGGATAGAGCCGGCGGAGTTCGTAGAGAAGATCTCGATATTTAGTCCGTTTCTCCTCCTCCTTCAAAACGATGTTCGGTTCGGCTGGCGCCGAAAACTCGATCACGAACATCGCTTTGGTTTGATGGTCGAGGAGGACTACATCAGGCTTGTTAGCTTGTATCTGCCTGAGGGTGGGGAATGAGAAGTTCCAATAAATTCGGCACCTCCCATTCTCCACAACGGACTCAATATCCCCCGGAGCATAGGGCAGCACTGGGGTCTCGTCTATTCCGTACGAGTGCCTCAAGTGATAATAGAGCACTCGCAATGCCGCATTGTGTCTATGGATATAGGCCGAGACTGCATACACCGTGCAAGAGGACAGCAGGTGCATAATTGTCTCGGGCGCCCTGCGGCAGGCCCTGCAATTTGTGTCAGGGACCTCTATACCCATGACACGGCTACGGTAGACGAGAGTGTTGAAAACCCCATCCTGGCATGCCATGATGAACCCCTCTGTTTCCGATTTGAGCCCGCCTGACTTAAGAAAAGCGAAAGTCAGTTCTCTGGATAAGCCCCGGTCTTCAATGGTCTTGAAGTAGACCGAATGCATAGGCTTATCCATGTGAAGCTGCAGGAGCTTTCTCACTTCTGCAGCTTTGATGCGGGCTTTTCTCCGAGCAGGCTCCAGCTCAGTAACTGAGTCCTGAGCCCCACGCTCGGAGTCGAAAATCAGAGACAATTCATCGGCTGCTCGACGTGCTGCCCTAAATAGAAAAGCTCCTACCCCTGCCTCTTCATGGGCTTTAACCATTTGCAGGAGGGGATCCGAACTCCTGATGACTTTGCAGGCACCATCCAGAACCATTCTGTTATGGAGATACTCCAAGCTCAAGAGTCCACGGCCACCCTGGTCTCTAGGTATGTATAACCGTGGAACGGACGAATTTGGATGCAAACTCTTATGCATATGCATCATCTTGCGAGTACCTACGTCAAGTTGTCGCAGCTCGACTTGAGTCCACTTTATTACTCCGAATGAGTAAAGTAGGATCGGAACAGCAAGCATGTTAGTAGCAGCGACTTTGTTCTTTCCCGACAGTTCTGATGACCAGATCTGTCGGAGCCGCTGCCGATACTTGCTGCGGAGAGCGTCTTTCACACGTTGTGCCTCCTGAATATGAGTTTCCTCTACACCCAGGTAGGTGTACGTCTCTCCGGCATCCAGGTGGTGTAGGATGCTTCCGTCCACGAGCTGCGCGTCCTTGTCGTAGTTCTCGCATCGTCCTCTCTTGAGATGAACCAGTGCACATTTGTCCATTCCGAATTCCATTCCAATTGCCTGAGTGTACTCCTGCACCACCCTTAGGGATTGGTCCATATCCCTCTCACCAGAGGCATAAAGTTTGAGGTCATCCACATAGAATAAGTGGGTGACCTTATGCCTCCGGTAACTGGGTGGGCCGCAGTTGTATCCCCTGGTTTTCCTGAGCTCAACGGATAGTGGCAGAAGTGAGATGCAGAATAGGAGAGGGCTAAGGGAGTCCCCTTGAAATACTCCTCTCCTTATAATGACTGGCTCTGTTTGGACTCTCGCTTTACCTGATGTTATGGTAAAGCGGGTCTTCCAGACCAGCATCAGTTGTTCTATGCATCTCACTATAGAATCGGGTACCGAAAGACACTTGAGCAAGTACACGAGTAACTCATGTGACGTTGTGTCAAATGCCTTTCGGTAATCGATCCAGGCCACAGAAAGATTCCGCTTGTACTGCACGGAGTCCTGTGTGATAGATCTATCTATCAACAGGTTCTCCTTGCAGCCAGCGACACCTCTCTTCGACCCACGCTGCTCAAAAATCCGCTGGTAAACCGGGTCAACTACTAGGAGTACTCGCATGTACAAGATGCGTGTGAACAACTTGTAACATGCATTCAGGCAGGTAATTGGTCTGTAATTCTTTGGATTGGACAAATCTCCAGTCTTAGGGAGAAGCACGGTTCGCCCCTCGATAAACCACTCAGGGATTTGCTGCTCCCCATTTAGCCAGCTATTAAATATACTGGCTAAATGGTGGTGGGTAGAGGGAAACTTTTTCCACCAGAAGTTATTGATCCCGTCGGGACCAGGAGCAGCAAAGTTCTTGGAGCCTTTGAGGGCTTCTCGAACCTCCTCAGTGGTTATCGGTTGGCGCAGTAATTCGGGCTCAGGCTCTCGGTATCTTTCGCAGAAGATACCGAACTGCGCCAGGGCTGGAGTATCTCTGTTGAATGGATGTCTCACCTCATAAATACCCTTCCAAAAGGTTTCCACCTGATCAGCAGTCGGCGGATTGTCAACCACACTTGGAGGCGGTTGAAATAAGCGAGAGGGCTTTTCGCGGAATTGTTTATTTTCCGCCAGCCCTCTCGCTCGCCTCTTTAGTGACTGTTTTGCAGCCACTAACATCCGTATCCTTTCGAGGCAGTGCTGTTTGATGGTGGATAGCACTGCCTCATTGAGTGTGTGATGGGTGCGACGCAATGTATTGGCCATTCGTCGCACCTTCGACGTGAATGGCCTGTTGGCCTTCACATAATCCATCACACACTGGATACGGGAAGTGTGTTGTCTCGCCGACTGGATCTTGGCTTCCATCTTCTGTACACGCCGATCGGCCCTCTCAGTCGGTGAGACCGTTTGTATGGGTCTCTCCGGTAGAGAGGACCGAACGACGTCATACACGGCACAGTTGTCATACACGGCACAGTTATTATTATTATTATTATTATTATTATTATTATTATTATTATTATTATTATTATTATTATTATTATTATTATTATTATTATTATTATTATTATTATTTTTTTTTTTTTTTTTTTTTTTTTAATTAGGCAGCATTCGATTGCTGAGATCATTTAGCTGCCATTTTCAACTATATTTTATTGGTGATATCCAGCTGTTCAAGGTAGGTAAGTGATTTTTCAATCGTTTCTTTATTTTTCACCATATTTTTTATTTCAGGGTCTACTCCGTAGTTATTCCTCAGCTGGGTGAAATTTGGGCATGAGAATATATGAGATACGGAAAGTCTGGTATCGCAGTGGTCACATCGTGGACGGGGGTTACCAACTAAGAGGTGGGAGTGAGTGAGGTGAGAGTGTCCTATTCTCAGGCGACAGGTGATAACTTGTTCTTTCCTATTCAGGGTTTCGGGGTAAGTCCATTTCTTTATTTCGGGTTTTATGTAGTTCAAATGAGTATCTTGTGTTGACCATCTATCTTGCCATGTTTCGTTGATTTTCTCCCTAATCGCTATTTTTATGTCCACAGATGGAACAGGAATGCCTATGTCTTCTGTGGAAAGGGTTGCACGTTTTGCTGCCACGTCTGCCTTTTCGTTGCCTGCGATATTGCAGTGGCTGGGGACCCATAGGAGGGTGCACTCCTTTCCTTCGGATATTAGGTGAGTAACTAATTCTAGGACTCTGAGGCTATATACATTTTTTGTGAATTTATTGTTTAGTGAGTTGATGGCACTCAATGAGTCGGAACATATTACGCAGTGTTGTTTCCTAGAGAAGGAGAAATATAAGAGGGCTTGCCATATGGCATATATTTCTGCGGTGAATATCGAGCAGTAAGAATTCAAGGACCAGCTATATTCCTCTTCGCCTATCACCATGGCTGCGCCAACTCCGTCACTCGTTTTTGAACCATCTGTAAAAATGATGAGGCTATTTCGGAAAGTTTCCAGTTCCGACAATACCAGGGTCCTGTAGGTCGAAGCGGATGTGTCACCCTTCTTCCATAATGCGATGTCAGTGTTTATATTTGGGTTAGTGAGTTGCCAAGGGGGAAAGAGTGGCACGTTTTCGCATAATGTTGTATATTCATCAATTGAGTATTTCCTACAAGCTTCCAAGTTTCGAATTCGCGTTGGTCTGGTTATCGTCGGTCTATGGGAGTATTCATCATCACCTGAGAAAATAGAGAAGTTGATATGCGATTGTCGAGAAGCGATTAGGGAAGAGTATGAAATAGTTTGGAGATCTCTCCTCAAGTCGAGGGGTAACGTAGATGTATCGCATAGTACTGAGGCTGCGGGGCTAGTACGGAAGGCACCTGTAGCCAATCTTAGGGCTGTCAGTTGGAGAATGTCCAACTGTTTAAGTCTTGAGGGTCTGCAGGAATTGAAAACGATAGCTCCGTAATCTAGTCGACTTTGAATGAGTGACTTGTAGAGGCTCAGAAGGATCTCCCTATCTGCACCCCATCTGATATTTGACATACACCTGATTATGTTCAAAGCTTTCTTGCATTTCGTCATTAAGTGGTTGATTTGTTCTGCCCAATAGAGTTTTTTATCGAAGATGATACCTAGGAACTTGATCGAATCCTTGATCGTCAATTGATGTCCTCGAATGAAGAGTTCTGGATCTGGATGGGCTGATCTCAATCTGCAGAAATGAATACAGTTGGTTTTTTCTCTCGAGAAAAGAAAACCTCGTCTCTTCGCTGACTGGTCCAGGTAGTCTATCTCATTGTTCATGGTTTCATTTATCACGTCCATCAGTTTGTGGCTATAGAGAATAATCAAGTCATCTACATAGAGCACTTTCTTGATGTTATTTTCTCTTTCCTCAAGAAGGAAGTTGATGGCGATTGCGAACAGAGATACACTCAGGACGGATCCTTGAGGAATTCCATTTTCTAGTTCTCTCATACAGGACTCTATGGATCCTAAACGAACAAGAAAGGACCTGTCGTCTAAAAAGCTCTTAATAAAATATGACATTTTACCTTTTAGTCCCCAGGTGTGCAGTTGTTTCATGATAGAATAGCGCCAGGTTCTGTCATAAGCTTTTTCAAGGTCGAAACTAACTGCTACTAGGTGTTCTCTATTGAAAAATGAGTTCTGAATTTCGTTCTCTATGAATACCAGGGCATCTGTTGTAGAATGCTTGCTGCGGCAACCGACCTGGGATTGGGACAGAAAGGAGTTTGATTCCATCCACCAAGAAAGCCTCGAGTTGATAATTTTCTCTAACAATTTCCCCAGGCAACTTGTAAGAGAGATTGGACGGTAATTGTTTGGATCCAAAGGTGATTTTCCAGGTTTCAGTACTGGGATGATTGTGGCAATTTTCCAGTGTTTCGGATATACTCCTGATTCCCATATAGAATTGAACAAGTTGAGGAGTTTTAGTTTCTCATTCACAGGTAAGTTCTTGAGCATACAATACAAGATATTATCATGACCAGCTGCGGCTTCAGCACTATTTTCGAGGGCAAATTCCAGTTCTTCAATTGTGATAGCATCATTATAGCTCAGATTGAGATCTGTATCGAAATTAAGTACATACCCTTCATCATTCATTTTCGTATCTAAAAACTGTGGATCGTAATTGGTTGAACTGCTTGCCTTTGCAAAATGATTAGCGAATGATTCGCATACTTCTGTTGGGTCGGTTATCATTCTATCGTCGCACATAAGATACTCTGGAGTATCAAAAGTATTTTTGCCAGAAATAATTTTGATTTTTCTCCAAATTTCTCCGAGTCCAACATCTGGAGTTATTGAGGATATGTATTCTTGCCATGATGCTTTTTTTGATATTGTGATAAGCTTTCGTGCTTGAGCTCTAGCTTTTTTGAATTCAATAAGGTTGTCAAGAGTTGGGTGTCTGTTGAATTTGTTGTAAGCTTTTTTCCTTCCTGCTATTGCATTCCTGATGTCTTCGTTCCACCAGGGAACTGGGCGGTGAGATTTCGTTGGCTTTGACATAGGAATACTGGCTTTCGCGGCTTCTATCACGGCACTGGAGAAGATCTCTACAGCACTTTCAATATCGTCTGGGAGAACGGGAATGCTGATTCTTTCGGAGTATCTATCCCAGTTGGCTTTGTTTGGCAACCATCTCTCTTTTATCGAGAATGTTCTCTTGGGGCAGTTAGTATGGATTATGATTGGGAAGTGGTCGCTCGAGTGAAGATCGTCTAGAGTATCCCATGTTAGTCTCGTGGCAAGTTGTGGAGAACATAGGCTGAGGTCGATTGCAGAAGTTTGGCCGGATCGTATTTCAAAATGTGTTGCCTTACCGTTGTTCAATAGTAATAAATTATTTCCATCTATTACAGATTCCACGCGCCGGCCTCTAGTGTCCAGGATTCGGCTTCCCCAGGTAGGAGAGTGGGCATTGAAATCTCCCAGAATCATAAATGGGCTAGGAAGTTGGTCTATGATGCTCTGTATGTGATGTTGATGCCAGTTACCATCAGGTAAGTACAGGTTACAAATAGTGACCTTAAATGGGGATTCAATCTGGACAGCAATCGCCTGTAGTTCAGTTACTAGCCTAATTTCTTTTGCAGGAATATTATCACGGACAAGAGTTGCCACACCTCCTCTTGTTCTATGAACAGGTTGAATGTCTCTGCGGAAGCATTGGAAACCTCTCAGATGGAACGGTTTATTAGGCTCCAAGTGAGATTCTTGGATGGCCAATATGAGGGGAGAGAATTCTTGTTTTATCATTTCAATTTCACTTATCTTATGAATAAGACCGTTACTATTCCACTGGATGATTGTATTATCAATTGTTGTAGAAGATATGATAGACTAGATTTGATTAAATGATAAAACAGAATTGATAACATGAAGAGTAAAAATAAAATAAAATAAAATGAAAATAAAATAAAATAATAATCGATTATATAAGATTATGTAAATAAAAATTAGGACCTTATTATTATTATTATTATTATTATTATTATTATTATTATTATTATTATTATTATTATTATTATTATTATTATTATTATTATTATTATTATTATTATTATTATTATTATTATTATTATTATTATTATTATTATTATTATCATTTGAGTTCATGTAATTCCAGTCACGACCCTGCGGCCTCCGACGTCACGCAGTGTCGTGCTGGATAAAATCCAGTGACTACTCCTCACAGCCTGTGAGGTGAGTAATCACTGGGACCAAGTACCGTGTGCCCTGAGTAGACGCAATGATCCAAGTATGACGGCCTTCTGCATACCACCAGCCAGGATGTGTGCCTTATCACGGCACGCTGGGATTTTCTGGATCTCCGAGAGTAGCGTGTGTCGTGTGCCTCCTAGGGAGCCGATAATCAGGATGACCAATTTCACAGAATGGTCTGGATAGAGCCGGCGGAGTTCGAATAGAAGATCTCGATATTTAGTCCGTTTCTCCTCCTCCTTCAAAACGATGTTCGGTTCGGCTGGCGCCGAAAACTCGATCACGAACATCGCTTTGGTTTGATGGTCGAGGAGGACTACATCAGGCTTGTTAGCTTGTATTTGCCTGAGGGTGGGGAATGAGAAGTTCCAATAAATTCGGCACCTCTCATTCTCCACAACGGACTCAATATCCCCCGGAGCATAGGGCAGCACTGGGGTCTCGTCTATTCCGTACGAGTGCCTCAAGTGATAATAGAGCACTCGCAATGCCGCATTGTGTCTATGGATATAGGCCGAGACTGCATACACCGTGCAAGAAGACAGCAGGTGCATAATTGTCTCGGGCGCCCTGCGGCAGGCCCTGCAATTTGTGTCAGGGACCTCCATACCCATGACACGGCTACGGTAGACGAGAGTGTTGAAAACCCCATCCTGGCATGCCATGATGAACCCCTCTGTTTCCGATTTAAGCCCGCCTGACTTGAGAAAAGCGAAAGTCAGTTCTTTGGATAAGCCCCGGTCTTCAATGGTCTTGAAGTAGACCGAATGCATGGGCTTATCCATGTGAAGCTGCAGAAGCTTTTTCACTTCTGCAGCTTTGATGCGGGCTTTTCTCCGAGCGGGTTCTAGCTCAGTAATTGAGTCCTGAGCCTCGCGCTCGGAGTCGAAAATCAGAGACAATTCATCGGCTGCTCGACGTGCTGCCCTGAAAAGAAAAGCTCCTACTCCTGCCTCTTCATGGGTTTTAACCATTTGCAGAAGAGGATCCGAACTCCTGATGACTTTGCAGGCGCCATCCAGAACCATTCTGTTATGGAGATACTCCAAGCTCAAGAGTCCACGGCCACCCTGGTCTCTAGGTATGTACAACCGTGGAACGGACGAATTTGGATGCAGACTCCTATGGAGATGCATCATCTTGCGAGTACTTACGTCAAGTTGTCGCAGCTCGACTTGAGTCCACTTTATCACTCCAAATGAGTAAAGTAGGATCGGAACAGCAAGCATGTTAGTCGCAGCGACTTTGTTCTTCCCCGACAGTTCTGACGACCAGATCTGTCGGAGCCGCTGCCGATACTTGCTGCGGAGAGCGTCTTTTACCCGTTGTGCCTCCTGGATGTGAGTTTCCTCTACACCCAGGTAGGTGTACGTCTCTCCGGCATCCAGGTGGTGTAGGATGCTTCCGTCCACGAGCTGCGCGTCCTTGTCGTAGTTCTCGCATCGTCCTCTCTTGAGATGAACCAGTGCACATTTGTCCATCCCGAATTCCATTCCAATTGCCTGCGTGTACTCCTGCACCACCCTGAGGGATTGGTCCATATCCCTCTCACCAGAGGCATAAAGTTTGAGGTCATCCACATAGAATAAGTGGGTGACTTTATGCCTCCGGTAACTGGGTGGGCCGCAGTTGTATCCTCTGGTTTTGCGGAGCTCAACGGATAGTGGCAGAAGTGAGATGCAGAATAGGAGAGGGCTAAGGGAGTCCCCTTGAAATACTCCTCTCCTTATGATGACTGGCTCTGTCTGAACTCTCGCATTACCTGATGTTATAGTAAAGCGGGTCTTCCAGACCAGCATCAGTTGTTCTATGCATCTCACTATAGAATCGGGTACCGAAAGACATTTGAGCAAGTACACGAGTAACTCATGTGACGTTGTGTCAAATGCTTTTCGGTAATCGATCCAGGCCACAGAAAGATTCCGCTTGTACTGCACAGAGTCCTGTGTAATAGATCTATCTATCAACAGGTTCTCCTTGCAGCCAGCGACACCTCTCTTCGACCCACGCTGCTCAGAAATCCGTTGGTAAACCGGATCAACTACTAGGAGTACTCGCATGTACAAGATGCGTGTAAACAACTTGTAACATGCATTCAGGCAGGTTATTATTATTATTATTATTATTATTTTGAGTTTATGTGATTCCAGTCACGACCCTGCGGCCTCCGACGTCACGCAGATTCGTGCTGGATAAAATCCAGTGACTACTCCTCACAGCCTGTGAGGTGAGTAATCACTGGGACCAAGTACCGTGTGCCCTGAGTAGACGCAATGATCCCAGTATGACGGCCTTCTGCATTCCACCAGCCAGGATGTGTGCCTTATCACGGCACGCTGGGATTTTCTGGATCTCCGAGAGCAGCGTGTGTCGTGTGCCTCCTAGGGAGCCGATTATCAGGATGACCAATTCCACAGAATGGTCTGGATAGAGCCGGCGGAGTTCGAAGAGAAGATCTCGATATTTAGTCCGTTTTTCCTCCTCCTTCAAAACGATGTTCGGTTCGGCTGGCGCCGAAAACTCGATCACGAACATCGCTTTGGTTTGATGGTCGAGGAGGACTACATCAGGCTTGTTAGCTTGTATCTGCCTGAGGGTGGGGAATGAAAAGTTCCAATAAATTCGGCACCTCTCATTCTCCACAACGGACTCAATATCCCCCGGAGCATAGGGCAGCACTGGGGTCTCGTCTATTCCGTACGAGTGCCTCAAGTGATAATAGAGCACTCGCAATGCCGCATTGTGTCGATGGATATAGGCCGAGACTGCATACACCGTGCAAGAAGACAGCAGGTGCATAATTGTCTCGGGCGCCCTGCGGCAGGCCCTGCAATTTGTGTCAGGGACCTCCATACCCATGACACGGCTACGGTAGACGAGAGTGTTGAAAACCCCATCCTGGCATGCCATGATGAACCCCTCTGTTTCCGATTTAAGCCCGCCTGACTTAAGAAAAGCGAAAGTCAGTTCTTTGGATAAGCCCCGGTCTTCAATGGTCTTGAAGTAGACCGAATGCATGGGCTTATCCATGTGAAGCTGCAGGAGCTTTTTCACTTCTGCAGCTTTGATGCGGGCTTTTCTCCGAGCGGGTTCTAGCTCAGTAACTGAGTCCTGAGCCTCGCGCTCGGAGTCAAAAATCAGAGACAATTCATCGGCTGCTCGACGTGCTGCCCTGAAAAGAAAAGCTCCTACTCCTGCCTCTTCATGGGTTTTAACCATTTGCAGAAGGGGGTCCGAACTCCTGATGACTTTGCAGGCGCCATCCAGAACCATTCTGTTATGGAGATACTCCAAGCTCAAGAGTCCACGGCCACCCTGGTCTCTGGGTATGTATAACCGTGGAACGGACGAATTTGGATGCAGACTCCTATGGAGATGCATCATCTTGCGAGTACTTACGTCAAGTTGTCGCAGCTCGACTTGAGTCCACTTTATCACTCCAAATGAGTAAAGTAGGATCGGAACAGCAAGCATGTTAGTCGCAGCGACTTTGTTCTTCCCCGACAGTTCTGACGACCAGATCTGTCGGAGCCGCTGCCGATACTTGCTGCGGAGAGCGTCTTTTACCCGTTGTGCCTCCTGGATGTGAGTTTCCTCTACACCCAGGTAGGTATACGTCTCTCCGGCATCCAGGTGGTGTAGGATGCTTCCGTCCACGAGCTGCGCGTCCTTGTCGTAGTTCTCGCATCGTCCTCTCTTGAGATGAACCAGTGCACATTTGTCCATCCCGAATTCCATTCCAATTGCCTGCGTGTACTCCTGCACCACCCTGAGGGATTGGTCCATATCCCTCTCACCAGAGGCATAAAGTTTGAGGTCATCCACATAGAATAAGTGGGTGACTTTATGCCTCCGGTAACTAGGTGGGCCGCAGTTGTATCCTCTGGTTTTGCGGAGCTCAACGGATAGTGGCAGAAGTGAGATGCAGAATAGAAGAGGGCTTAGGGAGTCCCCTTGAAATACTCCTCTCCTTATGATGACTGGCTCTGTCTGAACTCTCGCATTACCTGATGTTATAGTAAAGCGGGTCTTCCAGACCAGCATCAGTTGTTCTATGCATCTCACTATAGAATCGGGTACCGAAAGACATTTGAGCAAGTACACGAGTAACTCATGTGACGTTGTGTCAAATGCTTTTCGGTAATCGATCCAGGCCACAGAAAGATTCCGCTTGTACTGCACAGAGTCCTGTGTAATAGATCTATCTATCAACAGGTTCTCCTTGCAGCCAGCGACACCTCTCTTCGACCCACGCTGCTCAAAAATCCGTTTTACACAAGCCGATTATTATTATTATTATTATTATTATTATTATTATTATTATTATTATTATTATTATTATTATTATTATCATTATTATTATTATTATTATTATTATCATACGAGGCGTTCGAAGTGTGCGAAATGAAAACGCGAACGCCGAACGCCACCTGGCAAGAAAAGAAACACTCCAAAACAAAATCCCATTTCAGGAGAAATGAGAGTGGCTGGTTGCCCGACTGGCGTATTTTCAACTAGGGAAGAAGCAAAATACTCAAAGTGGAATGCAATGGTCACAAGGAGAGAGAAACTCAAAGTCATTACCACATACTAGTTCATAAAATGAACGACAATGGTAGATAACGAGAGAAAATCAACTACTTTCCTGGCTATATGCCACGCAGAACATTGCATTACATCCTCCCGAAATATATGAGATAGTTCGTATAAGCGAATAAAATCGCAAGTTTAGTGTTTCCTTCCTAAACGCTGAGCTGCGCTTAAGTGGTTTAGGAACGCTGACTACCTGCAGACCGGTTTCGAGCTCTTGGCTCTCATCAGTACAGGGCTGTCCCAGATAGCTTCTTGACCGCTATCTGGTGCGAACCTGACCCAACGTAACCGCATCTCAGCATTTATACCATACGAGGCGTTCGAAGTCTACGAAATGAAAACGCGAACGCCGAACGCCACCTGGCAAGGAAAGAAACACTCCAAAACAAAATCCCATTTCAGGTGAAATGGGAGTGGCTGGTTGCCCGACTGGCGTATTTTCAACTAGGGAAAGAGCCAAATACTCAAAGTGCAATTATTATTCCACAAGCATCGATTTGAAGGACGCATATTTTTCATTCTCACTCGTTGGGATAATAGATGAAGAAAAACAGTGCGTTCTATATACATATAGTTCTAATAAAAACTCGATTCGTTAATACAAATGTTTAATAGTTCCATTTTAGTCCAATCAAACGGTAGTTTAGGGTGGAAAGTTCTGTTGTAATTGTTTTCAATGGCTTATTCCTCTTTTTTTTGTGTGCTCAACACGAATCTGAAGATGTCCACCAAAAATTCCATCGGCAAATATCAGGAAATACCAAAAAGCACAAAAAATATGTTTTTTAATGGTTCTCAGCTCCCAACTCGCAAAAGAAGCCGTTTACACAAAAAATTAACCAGTATACCTTTAGTAAAATCAAGAAGGAAAAATTACTACAATTTATGTCTCATGATACTTTCTGGTGTATCATTTGGTTTCCATGCAAAAGAGTGTTGAATTTTCAGTGGAATCAGTGATTTTTGGAAAAATATAAAAAGTCAACTAATCCATAGTTTCTATTCTATATAGATAAACATCTCACTGTCTAATGAAATTCTTTTCCCTAGACACAGACTCCATGGCTCCTCCAGGGCAGCTTTCAAGTTCTTTCACGCCTCTAATAAATAATCATTGACCTTATTCAATAATTTCAACAATATATCAATTATATATGAAATCATTACCTATTAAGGATTTCTTTGCCATTTTTATACATTCATGTGTCTAGTCGAGACCTCTTATGTACGGGTTCCATACTTATTCCTTCAGGGCCGCCTAGCAGTTCCTGTACACCTGAAACAAATAGAGAATTATTTGCAAATGATTTACTCGACTTATTTATCTTAATTGATTATTGATCGATAACACAAATAGATTGTGGGAGGAAGAATAAGGGTGCAAAAGAATTATTCATGTAGTTACCTTCAAGCGGATCAAAAAACTCCGAATCATCCTCTGCTTCTTTTCCTCTGCAAAGGGCATGTTATTGCAGCTATTTTCACAATTCAGACATATACTGAAACAGATAAGGCCTGCTTTTTTGCACCTACAGTTGGTCTGACAGGTTTTTATACACTTGAAGGATATAAGGTTCAAAACGGCTTCTGGTGCTGGTGACTGTAGCGTTGGTACTGATGGTTGCAGACCCCCCTTGGCTTTTTTCCAACCCCATTGCTCGGGATTTTTTTTGTTTCCGAGCAACTTTTGCACTTGAAAGTATGCTCTCAAGGAATGCTGGTGTACTGCAGCTTCCGTAGGGGGTGAGGTTGCCAAATGGGCGAATTCCATTGGTACAACTGGTGCGCACTGAGTGCATATTTCGTATTCCATTGGAAAAACTAGGGTAGGATTTTGTATTATATTGGGAAACTGGTGCATGTAGATTCGAACTTAGTGCAACAATTTCCTCACGAGCTCTTTGAGGTCGTGCTAAACGAGTGCATGTGTTAAAATTGCGGATTAATCAGAAATTGAGTGAGGCAGAAGATTGTTAGTAGCATTCTGTTAATATCATCTTCAATCAGGTATGCAGACATGCAGAAAGGAATAGAGAATAGAACTCCCTTCCTGAAATTAATAATTTCATTTGAAAAATATTATCCACAAATTGAAGTATGTATGTCAGTACTTATATGCAATCCCAGGTCCCGAGATGATTATACTTTTCTCCTTCTCGAGGTCACATTTGTTTCAGTAAATCCTGAATGAGAATCAACGTACTTAAAACTATCCATAGTGATGTTTGAAAATGTATTCATCATCTGTAGAGAGAAAAGACATTAGAAATAGTATATTACACACCGAGGTTGGAAGTGATTCATTCCTGTCGTGAGATTAGTTAGTTAACCGAGACGCAAAGCGTCGAGGTAAGCAGAGGCCGTTTTGTCCAGTTGATAACGCAGCGTCAGTCTTGATGGAAGTGCTGTGCATAAAAACAATCCTGTGCTTTCCATTTCAGCGAAGTGGATTATAATCGAATAGAAGTACTAACTGCAAGTTCGAGCAGGAACATGCTATTAGCATGATTATCTCTGTGAAGTTTGGGTACTGCGGGTAAGTTCAATTTCGAAAAATACATTATGACTTTCAACAGTTTGGCTGATGATTGTGAATTGTATCAAATAATTCAAATATCAGTTGGATGGTGTGATTCTTAAAAATTGTATTGTATATATAGTGTTGATTTATATCCGATTACCTTGACGTTCAGATAAATCAATATACGTATTCTTCTGTTGAATAGTCCATATCGCCGTTGATGTCTTTCACAGCCATGCACGACCATGTTCGTGTGTTTGCTTTTCACTCAATAGTGACTGAAAATCAATCAAATGAGAGTATTTCAAATCAGAAATTATTTCCAAATCAGGTATATTGAATCTTAATTGAGAAAGTGTTATCAAAACTGATACTGAATAATTCAATTGTGATCATTCATGAGATCGATAAAATATTTGTTTGAAACGTTATTCGTGAATTTGTCTCTAGGTAACATACCCAGAACAAATGTGCTCTGACGAATACATTTTTGAATCAGCTGTTTATATAATATGCATTTTTTTTTCTGCAGATTTTTGTGACTGTCAACGTGTCAACGAGCTTGTTAGTAAGATTCTGCAGCGAGAAGAAGCAATACTTGATTTCGGGAGGCGAGACCGCATGTACTGATGATTTCAAATTGGGTTAGATTTGTAACATTGACTCAATTGTGATTCCTTATATTCACTCATTCAATTACCATCTCACTCAGTCAAGTAGAGTGAATTTTCATCTCAATCGGGCGTGGACCGAAATTGATACATTATTGAGTGAAGTTTGAATGAAAATTCACTCATTTTTTTTTCAGTGTACTGTTTATAAAAAAAATCAAATGGGATGTTTCTAGAACATCCAATGAAAACATCTGATGGATGTCCCAAGAGGAACATCTCTGGGATATCGTACCTAAGTCTGAAACATTGGGACATTTGTAGGACCTTATATAGCGGGATGTACCAGCAAGATCCCGTGTTGATAGGGTAGAGCACATACTCAGATACTTGTTTTGTCATTATATTGAATAAATAGGAGCAGATCCGTTTCCTGATCGTCGAAAGAATAGAGACATTTTATACCCATATTTCAGCTTCAATTATTCTTCTTCCTCAAATACTTTTCAAATAAGGTGTCACTGACTATAGATTGAATTTATCCTTTGGGTTTCTATGAGTTGAAACGAAGATTGAAAATACCGCCTGCAGGTCCATGATAGAACGTAATTGAGTCGCCCAAAATAATATTTATTATATCAAATACGTCATTTTGCGAGGAGTGTTTATTTCCATTTTTGAAACCAAAGTAAAACCTATTGTGGTATCATATCAGATAAATTCATAAAGCACACGCATGCGAGGTGAGGATGATAAATATAAATGAGAGCATTGTAATCAATTTAGGTATAAAGCACTAGACAGATGGCCTTTGTGGATCTCATATTTCCATTCTCGTGCCGTAGGAACCGTAGTGTCTGTAGCGTGCTATGAAATAATGAAACCGCCTATTGGTGGAATTCAGTAACCATGGAAACGCCCCTTCATTCCGCCGACATTGCAGTGACTACCAACTACGATCGTATGTCATTGTGTAACACAGACCGCTCCGTTGGCTCCGGAATCGGTAAAATATTACTATATACAGTGGGTTTTTTGCATGGGGAACATTGATGTCGCAGTCAACTGGTTCTGTATTCCTACATATTTTTGTTTCTTAAAATAATAAATAATAATAAAATTGATATTTTCCATGAACCTGCAATGAGAGAAGAATGTTTTAAATTTTGAACTCATCATCGCGAGAATATCTCAAAACACTTATACACTTAGAGAACTTTTTATATGCAGTTGAAAATAATTCAATAACCACCGCAAAATATCTGCATTGAATAGGCGCCAAAGTAATCCATTTGAACTGAAATAAGAGTGATTTTGCTAAAAGAACCCTGTTGGACCCAAAAAGAATATTGCATTGTATTGTACAAAGCCTGCCTGGGACAAATAAAATTTGGCTGTCAGCAATAGGTTTTACTGATTCGTATCAAATGAGTTCACTGATTTATAATACTGAAATACTTTGTTATACTATATACTAATAGCCGTCGAATAGCTGCTGGAAATGTATATAGTATATAGGTACCATATATACAGTATGATGCAAATGTATGGAATAAATTCATTCCAAAACTAGACGACTTCCGAAAAAAATCCAAAAAGTAGAGTTCAGAACTTTTTTATCGATGTATTTTTTCAACTAGACGACCCTTCGATGTTCAATTCTCTGCAAGATTCAGTTAACCAAATGATAATCCATTTTAATTTCAATCTCCTTTTGCAAAATTTTGACTATTGGATAGACGATCAGTAGACCTTTCAAACGAGGTGTCACATGACCCCTGTTTGTATTTAAAAAAAAACGTCCATTACGTCATTACTCCAACACCGGTGACGTAACATCTCTCATATGAATGTCATGAGATGAGGTTTCAAAAATTAAAACTCACGTGTTTTTGGAATTTCTTCATTCGCCCATTTCTGAAATAATGAATTTATTCCATACATTTGCATCATACTGTATATATTAACCTCCATTGATAGTTGTCATTGTAATCTTGTTTCTCACTTCTGCGAATGAAATTGAAATTACATTGAAACTGGATTATATCATAGATACAACATTTTGTATGACAACTATCAATGGAGGTTAATATACAGTACGTATATACTACATACATACATACATACATACAATGACAGGTTGAACTACAGTACGCATATACTACATATTCGAAGAATATCAAGTTATCGGATGTTATACAAAATCATTATAGAGAACATAAGCCATCATCAGTAGCTTTTGCTTCCAGAACTCTATAATGCCGAAAAGAATTATAAATATAGAAAAAGAGGCAACTGCTGTAGTTTAGATATGCAAAGAATTTTCAAACTATATTTGGAAAATCAATATCTATTGTGACAGACAATGAACAAATGATGTCTATTCATGGTCATGAAGATTTGGATAAATTATCACCAAGACTGCAACGATTAAGAATCCGAATGATGCGCTATGATTATGATATCTCTCGCATACACCTGGAAAACCTATAGTCATAGCTGACACACTTTCTAGATTTCTTGTAAAAACGAATGACAGTTCACCAGAACTACAGGAATAACTCTTAACAAGTGCTCAATTTCTACTTGAGAATTATCCTGCTTCTGATAAACGAGTGGCTGGAATAGTGATCGCACAAAACGAAGATTCAGTTTGTTTTAAGCTGATAAGATACTGGAATAGTTCCTGTCCTCGAACTCGAATATTCCATGAAGCTATTTCTTCCTGAGAACACATATATAATTCGAGTATACAAGAAGGTGTTTTAATAGAAGGTGTTCAAATTATAACTCCGACCTGTCTGAGGAGAGATATAACAACTAAATGCAGAAGAATAGTACGACAATCAGTTTGGTTGCCTGGCATATCTATGCATGCAACTAGGAAATTTCATAAAGAAATGAGAGGTCTGCATTTGGGATGAACCAGATCCCACAGAACCTCTACTCTCCACAGATTTTCCTGATAGACCAAGGAAAATTGTTGGAACCAACTTATTCGAAGTGAATAATGATTGATTAGTAACAGACTAATACTTGGGATATTTTGGAATAGCGAGATTGAAGAATTTTTACAAGACATTGGATCCCATAAATATAAGTGAAATACAGTGAGTCAATTTTCTCAGAAGAACGATTCGAAATATCGAAAATTGGCGAATGATAAATAACATCAGGTCCATGTACATCATGAGCAGAGTAATGAATCAATCGAAAGTCAAGTGAAAGATATTCTTAAATCTGATGATCCATATTGAATGATACTCAATCTAAGATCAACTCCTTCGAGGTGAGATTATTCTCCGGCAGAATTTTTGATGGGACGAAAATTAAGAGAACTTGTTTCCATGTCAACAACACTGAGGAGAGTCCCAGGAGAAAGTTCTTTGCTGATTTTTTTCTACCTGTCGTGGCCAAAACAGTTACAAACGTAGTAATGTGGATTTGCGCTCACAGAAAAATTGGCTTTACTGAAACCATTTCACTGGTACTCCATATGAACTCACTACCCTGGAAATGTTCTCTTCCAGGATGTAAAGATATCTCAGTATTGTATAGAAAAGAAGAATATTTTATAACAGTAACTGTTTTGTTCTCTGCTGTCCCAGCAGAAAAATTTAGCATCATATAAACTGCGTGACAAATGAAGTGGTCCACCTGAATATTTCGCCCAATTTAGAAATCAAATATTATGGAAAATAATAGTCCGATTCTGGAACGATTTGTTCCATGTTGTCTGAGAATCGTTTGAGAATGATATGATTTACTTACGATTCCTATGAAGTTTGTGTATTCAGATCTACAGGGAGAAACATTGACCCATTACAAAAATGAATATTTTCAAAGTTATCCCAATCATATGGAAAAATTTTCGGATTTTTTTCTAGGGCATATTATGAATGCCTGATGTGTTTTGCCGAAATGGTTTCGAAATTTTTTCGCTAGCATGCTTCATCAACAAGCAACATATTTTTTTATGGAAAATTGTCGTTTTTTGAAATGTCCTTAATTTCAGCTGATCTGTTCATGAAATAAGAGAGTTTTTTCATGAAATCGATACTGGGTTGAATTTATCACTACAATTTCTTCGATGTTGGCCGAATATTGATCTACAGGGTAATTCGAGATACCAAAGAAACGTGAAATTCAGTTATGCATTTTGTGATTTGCACTTTGAATGCTCTGTATTGACGTAAAATGATTCATTATCATTCATGTTATCTTCGATTTACTGATGGACATGTTAACAAAACATTTTTCACAATATTGAAAGCAATGAAATCATGCCGTTTATTTCCTTTCTGAATGTCGAATCCGTGACCTATAGTGTAGTAGGTAACCTCAGGTATCGAAATTCTCTTCACGAGCTATTATGAATTGAGATGAGTTTTCGCCACGCCATTCATTGTTTTGTCGGTAATATACAAGGTATTACAAATTATTGCTTTCGCAAGATTTATTCACAAGATTAACTTCTATGCAAACATTCATTTTCAAATTGATGTACTGACACATTGAGAAATTTCAGTATTTAGTAGGGCCTCCACGTACATGAAGGAGAGAACGACATCGTGATGGCATGCTATCTACTAATCTTTGTATAAATGGCCGTGGCATTCTCTCCCACTCTTCCTGAATCATTCTTGAAAGAATCTCGAACGTGATCGGTTCTTCGATACGTCGAGTAATTTCTAATTTCAAGCGGCTCCAAACATGCTCGATTGGGTTCATGTCTGGCGATCGTGCTGGCCAAACCATTCTATTCATATTGTTTTCCTCTGGAAATGTATTCACAATCCTAGCACGATGAGGGCGAGCATTGTCATCAACTAAAATGAACCTATCCCGATGGTTTTGAGCCCATTCAAGAACGACACCACTAAGGATGCGATCTCTATAAAGAGTGGCATCCATAGTTTGTCCACGGTTCAATATGATGAGCTCTGAGCGGCCAGTTCGTGAAATGCCACCCCACACGGTTAAACCTCCTCCACCAAATGCTACTCTTGGCTCCATATTGTCCTCTTGGAACCTACTACCCCTTTCCCTCCAAACTAAAATACGACCATCTGACCTATAACGGTTGAATCTGAATTCATCCGTGAACAAGCCGTTTGACCAATCATCCATTTCCCAGTCGACATGCTGCTCTGTCCGTATGCGTCGACTGGCTCTATGTCGATTATTGAGCATTGGACATGCAGCACGACGTCTTGGTACCAAACCGGTTTCTTTAATTCGTCTTATGATAGTTCTGTTGGATACCAAAACATTCGTTGCAGCACGTAATGCATTATTAATTCTTCGAGCTGTAGCAGTGCGTTGCCGTCTTACCGTCACACTGATATAGTGATCTTGGTGTGCAGTTGTCTTTCTTGATCGTCCACCCCCATGACGAATGCCCGAACTACCAGTTTCATCGAATCTCTGCATAGCTCTATTTATCACGCTATATGTGATACATTGTAGATTCTTCCTACTTCCCTAGCTGAATATCCATCATTTCTTACCTATCAGTCGAATGGCATTTTCCAATTCTCTTGTCGATAGGCGTGTTTGTGGCATTTCAATTATGCTCTAGTAATCTTTTGATCACAAAGTGCAAAATGAGAATATGTTCTGAATTATCACTGACGATTGTTGCTAGTGACAATATCAAACAATGACATAACAATCGACATAGAAGATATAGGGCGATAGATACAGGAGCATCTGAGATCGCAGTATGTTTGGGAATTAACAAATAGCGCGTGGTATAAAGAGTTTTCGCAGAAAAATATAAAACCATGAGTTCATTTCCATGATTTATTTTCAATGATGATTTTCATCCTTATCGCCGAACTTGATATCTTTTTGAAAAAATACGACGTAAACAACCTCTCACTCTCGCAAATGATCCTCATATATAGTGGCAGGGAATATGACTTCAATTATTTATACACAATGGAATAATGATTCCAACAGCTTTATCAATATCAGGAGATCAAAAAATGACACCAGGGATGATATGAAATAATTCTACGTCAATATAGAGCATTCAAAGTGCAAATCACAATATGCAGGACTGAATTTCACGTTTCTTTGGTATCTCGAATTACCCTGTAGATCAATATTCGGCTAACATCGAAGAAATTGTAGTGATAAATTCAACCCAGTATCGATTTCATGAAAAAACTCTCTTATTTCATGAACAGATCAGCTGAAATTAAGGACATTTCAAAAAACGTCAATTTTCCATAAAAAAATATGATGAAGCATGCTAGCGAAAAAATTTCGAAACCATTTCAGCAAAACACATCAGGCATTCATAATATGCCCTAGAAAAAAATCCGAAAATTTTTCCATATGGTTGGAATAACTTTGAAAATATTCATTTTTGTAATGGGTCAATGTTTCTCCTTGTAGATCTGAATACACAAACTCCATAGGAAGCGTAAGCAAATCATATCATTCTCGAACGATTCTCAGACAACATGGAACAAATCGTTCCAGAATCGGACTATTATTTTTCATAATATTTGATTTCAAAATTGGGCGAAATATTCAGGTGGACCACTTCATTTGTCACGCAGTTTATATTCATTCATGATATCAGTGATGAACTTTGCAATACTAGTAGATGAATTTAGCTGAAAGATTTTCGGATACCTGCAAAGAAGAGTCTCGCGGAAATGAGTCAAGGGCAATACGGATATTTCTGGCCTAAAGGGAAATTTCGTAGAGACCAAGAATCATGGCTTGTTCCGTCTATAGGTAGTCGTGAGTGATATCGTTCTCGTTGAATTTCTCAATTCGATTATTTCACAGTTAGAAAGTGGATCCTTGATCACGTTTTGACCATAGTGAAAGGGTTGTTATAACCTTTATATTCAGATGTTATGTCCAGTATAGGCTGCAATGAAACTGAAGGTGTGAAAGAGTCATTATGATTCATTGGCGGCTGTTGCCTTCAGTGTAAACCGACATTATCCTAATTGAGATGATCTACCTTGCGTGTATACACGGAAAGAACAGTTTGGTTACAATAAATAAATATGATTAACTGTTACCAAATCCGTTATTGAAATATGGCTTATTAAACGTTTGTTTAAAAAAAACAAATTATTTGTTCACACCCCCATCAATAAGCCTCGTGCATGGTTAAATTATGATTATTTCATGAAAATATTCATTTGTTAACTGAGAATATATATTTCTTCACCCACACCAAACAATATTTATTATTTCAAAATCTTTGTTTTTAGTAACCAAATATTCATACATAAGTACAGCATGAAAATAAACCTTTTATTGATAATGAATAAATATTCTGTTCGCTATTATAATTCAATGTCTTCATTTCAGAAAATTGCATATTGATTTATTAAATTTCCTGATGTATTACCACCACTCGTGGATCTCTCCGCGATGGGGTGTTTCTGAGCCTTATATCATTTACAAATTTAGTAACAGTTAACGAATATTATTTATATAAGTATATAACCAAACTCATCAGCTCTCAGCTATGATGGCATATACACGTTTCCATGTACATACAGTGTGTCTCACTTGCCATGCTCACCATGGGTATCTTTTTAATGGTGAGATATACTAGGTCGGTTAAATGACACCAAATGTGGAGTTTGTCAAGCCCAACTAATAATGTGAAAAAATATTTTGATAAAATCTATTCGTTTTTGTTTTATGCGCGAAAAACAGATTTTGATCATTTTCATGTCTCCTCCGTAACTTCTTCATTTATGAAAATATTCAAATAGGAATTTCACATTCTCATGGCAGTTTTTCAAAATGATTTCGGAAAAATATGAAATTTATACCAACTCTTCTAGAATTTGAGATGTCAGCACCAACTTTAGTTTTTCAAATCATCAAATGTAGGTCATAGCTGAATATGACTTAGTTACAAATAACTTTTTCTTCTCTTACAGATGATATGTCGCAGTAATAGTTTTGTGTTGATAGGTTAGGTTCCATGTGAGTGGGGCGAACACCTCCCCTCCACTGCGACCCCAGATGGGTCTATTGTGGCTCACCCCTAGAGGTTACAGTTCACCGTACAATCCACATCTTTTTACAAAGTTCATGGTTGAATTGGGTGAGATTTGTCTGAAATCGATAGGTTCTAGGTTGGTAAAGCCAAATGTGTCGAACCTTAGTCTTTCTAAGCTAGAGCATGAGCATAATATGTGTTCAGCCGTTTCGTCTTCCACACAACAGAACCGACAGTCCGTTTGTTGGTTCAGACCCATCCTTCCCAGGTGGTATCTTAGACGACAGTGTCCCGTAAGCAGTCCAGTCAGAATTCGCAGGTTACCCCTGCTCCATTCTAGGATCTGCCTGGTTATTTTTTCCGATGGTTTAGGCAGGAACGCCTTCGAATGGGTTAATCCTGGTAATTCGGACCAGTACGTGAGTGTTTTTCCCTCCGCCCAGCCCGAGATAGTTGTTTTCGCCGCACTTGCGGTGACCCCAAAATATGGTTCTGGTCCTATGAACACAGATTCGGTTCCCTGTTTGGCGAGGATGTCGGCTTCCTCGTTACCCTCCACCCCCTGGTGTCCAGGCACCCACAGCAAAGTGACTCTGTTGTTAGCACCCAGGCTTTCTAGGGATTCAATGCAGCTCCATACAAGCTTGGAATTTATCTTGCTGGAGCTCAGTGCTTTAAGAGCAGCCTGAATGTCTGATACAATACTGATATTTTTGTTTACTAGAGGTTTATTCGACAACTCTCTAGCACACAATTCAATTGCGAATACCTCCGCCTGAAAGATTGTAGCATATTTGCCGAGATTGACGGAAATTTCCGTCTTCGGTTTTCTGCTGAACACACCGGCTCCCACTCCACGAGGGGTTTTCGAACCATCTGTGTACATTACGTGTTCGGTCTCTGGGAATCGGACTGATCCGCTTGCCCATTCGTCTCTCTTCGGGAAGAGGACTTTGAAAGACTTTTTCACGTGTGTCTGAGTGGCCAACATGTCGGAAACCATTCCTAGAGTTTGGTGATTTTTTGTTTCACACAGTATCCCGGAGTGGTCCAGCAGTCGCCCCCCTCTGATTTGATTTTCCAATGACAGGAATCTGTAGGAAACCATCCTGGCTTCCCTCTCCAAGAGGGGAGGGGAGTGAGGTTCAGGAGGATTTCCATCGCTGCCGTTGGAGTAGAGGACATCGCCCCTGTAATGGCCAGGCACGCCAGCCGCTGGAGACCAGCAAGCTTTGCCCTGGCTGTTCCCTGCAGACCTTTGGTCCACCAGACTACCGAGCCATACGTGACCATTGGTTTTACCATTGTTTGGTAAATCCAGTAAATCTGTTTGGGGTTCATTCCCCATGATTTGCCGCATACCCTTCTGAGGTTCCAGAGGGAAAATCTGGCTTTGTTAATAGTTTTTGCCATATGGGCGTTCCAGGTGAGTCTTTTATCTAGGGTGACCCCTAGATATTTCACCTCCGTCGCAAACGGAATGCTCTCTCCATATAGGACAGGCTGACGAAGCTTATCTAGCTTTTGCCTTTTGGTAAAAGGGATAATTACAGTTTTCCGGGGGTTCACAGACATCTGCTCCCTCTCGCACCACCTGTACACAGTATTGAGGGCTTCTTGTAGGCCGTTTGAGATCGTCGCTTCAAATTTCCCTCTTACTATTAGGACGAGATCATCTGCATAGCATTGGAAATGTGTTGATAACAACGGAGTAATTGTCATTCATACAAAAACAAAAAATGATTTGGATGCCGCTATCTTGAATTCATAAATTTTGACAAAAAAATCATAATCCCCGACCTCAAAAACTCCCACTTACCAATTTTGGATGTAATCGGACCAAATCTTGTTCGCCATCTTGGAGCAGCCATTTTTTTAATTTCAGCGAAAATTCCATAACTTCGATCAACTTGAAATTTGGCATAATTTCGGTGACAATTCATTATGGAATTTTTGTAGAAATTAAAAAAAAAATGGCTGCTCCAAGATGGCGGACAAGATTTGGTCCGATTCCATTCAAAATTGGTAAGTGGGGGTTTTTGAGGTCGGAGATCATGATTTTCTTGTTAAAATTCATGAATTCGAGATGACGGCATCCAAATCATTTTTTGTTTTTGTATAAATGACGATAACTCCGTTGTTATCAACACAAAACTATTACTGCGACATATCATCTGTAAGAGAAAAAAAAGTTATTTGTAACTAAGTCATAGTGAGCTATGACCTACATTTGAACTAACTAACAACTAAAGTTGGGTGCTGATATCTCAAATATTAGAAGAGTAAGTATAAATTTCATATTTTTTTCGAAATCATTTCGAAAAACTGCCATGAGAATGTGGAATTCCTATTTGAATATTTTCATAAATAAAGAAGTTACGGAGGAGACATGAAAATGATCAAAATCTGTTTTTTGCGTATAAAACAAAAACGAATAGATTTTATCTAAATATTTTTTCACATTATAGTTGGCCTTGACAAACTCCACATTTGGTGTCATTTAACCGACCCCGTATCTCTCACCGTTTAAAAGATACCCATGGTGAGCATGGTAAGTGGGACACACTGTATATTACTTTCTTTCAAATTCATGCAAAGCAAATGATATTAGAAAATACTCATGCATACTACATAGGTATTCGCACCTACTTACGTTCAAAATGTTCCAATATTGATTGATTAGCACCACATGCACGCACTGTTTTCTTTTAAACTTACTAAATGTTGTAAAATAGATGCACCTCGGGATGCACTGATAGTCGTCTGCCATTTTTTTTCATATGTGATGTCGTACCTATATGAAATTATCCCAAGAAGCTAATTGTAGACGTCATATAAGGAATTGAACTAATATAACCATCACACTTCATAACTTTCGCGTTGGTCGAAATCACAGGTAAATCAGGAACGATTTCACAAAGATGCACACGGTATCTAAGATGGAAGCTAGACTAAAATGATGGCCCATGCGCATGACAGTTTTTTAATTATAACCAAATGTATTGTTATAATTACCAAACGAAGAATAAAATGAAATATCCATTGTTATCCTTCATATTACGAATATTTATGATAAACAAATGTATATCATAATAAATAAACACATAGATTCATGAACAGACACTGTATCATTGTTAATTATCACCAAATCACATTATAATTATAAATTCATCTTATTGATTTTCACTTCATGAATCTGCGTAATAGATGAATTGTTAATTATTAAAAAATGTTGTTCACAATGAACAAATATGACAGTAATATAGTATATTATTCAACGAGCGCATAATGATGGCTATTACCCACGAAGATGAAAGTTGCAGTACGAGCCGAAGGCGAGTGCTGTAATCATCTGAGTGGGTAATAGTAATTATGCGCAAGTAGAATACTATACTTTATCTACAACTATTCAAATATCAAAACAACTCTGAGAGTTCAGAAATATATCTTTGAAAGAAATGAAGGTTATTATATTGCAAAATCACTAAATCTGATTTCAAATACTCATTAATTCCATCAAAAATTTATTGACAAAGATTCCATTCAACAAACAGCTCATAACTTATTTCAATAATTTTGATTGTGAAAATTTGATAAACAATGTTGGATATAACTTTTATTAGCAGGAAAAAAGTCGTGCAATCACATATCAGTCAATCTTACCAGGTATTATATGATATTTCACTTTTCAGTTGTAAAATGAATCATATACTATTGCAGATTATTCATTTTTTGCTTCCGCTGTAGCGTTCCCACACCGCGATGATTGATTGTAGTACCCTGTCTCTAGAAGCTAGTTATCAACAATGAAATTCCATGGTTCTGATTGGTCTGTACTAATCTATTCCAATAGCCTGTAGCCATATTAGTGTTAGTGTGTGCCTTAGATCATACTGGATCTAAGGTGTGAGCAAATCTGCAAGTGTCAGGTCCTATTATATATGGTTATGGTTACTCATGATGGTTACTCATGATGATAGTCACTGTTGAGGATGGAAAACAGTGCATTCTTATTTTTCTGTGTATTTGTAGAATAATTAAGATGTTTAAAACTACGAGAACAATGGTACGGTGGATTTGCGAACTAATAGAACGAATACCTACCAACCTACCTAGTTGAATTTGACAAGACGATGGGATGTCAAATGATTACGCCACCCTACTGTCATTATTACTCTTATTACTCGATTCATCACAATAATGACTGCCATTAAATGTCGAAAATCGAGTAAGCAATGTATGAATGACTCCATAGTTGTAAATAAAATCATTTATTGTTTATAAATGAAGCATAAAAACAGATACTATTTTGATGAATAAGCCTTTTCAATTATGAATATGGCTAATTAATTATAAACAAATTTGACGTTAACAAATATTTGATAATTATTACTGAGATTTTTCTTTCGGTGTAAACCTACTTACCTACTACTACGTCCTGCTTCTGCAAATGAAGAAGTTACGAGTTATTTTGTATCATTGACAATTTTCGGATGGTTCGCGATTTGAACTTGATTTATTTGGTGAACTTTTTATATGATTAACAGCAATACTAGTATTCATGGAAGTATTCATGGAAGGAGGCATTTATATTGTTGATTCATCTGTCTATATACTTTTCTAGGGGCATGAACAATAGGGTTCGCATTTGGATTAATCTCTATTTTATAAGGTTTGCTCAAACAACATTTGTATGCATGGAGTCTGAACCTAGCAATGGAGGAAAAGTCCTTGTCTACTACAGAAAAATACGATTCCCTCGTTTGGTTTCTGAATGTACATCTCAACTTGATTTCGCCTTAAGTTGGACATATTCCTTTTGCTATTGTTCTAAATATGTCAGGGTTTTTTTTTTCATAAAATCTCAAGTAATTCTATTATTTATGAGGGTACTTTCCGATATTATAATGACCATTGCCCCTGTATCTGATTTGAAATTGATATAACAGTCATCATTCACAATGATATTTACCATCCATTCTTGCTCACCTGCTGATTGAACACAACCAACAAAATAATTAGCATCACTTGTTTCATCAGCGTCATCGAACTTTCCTTGGTTTACTGCTGTTAACTATGGGTCACACAATGAACATTGATTTGTTTGTTTGTTTGTTCATTTCTGAGTAATATCCTCGCACATTACACAAATCACACAAGACTGTGAATGCTGGACAATTATTGAATTTCTCATGACTGGCACCACATCTTCGGCAACTTTGTTCGCGAACCTGGAAATTTTGACGTTGGGGTTGGTTATTTGGAACACTGGATCTACCTGCTTGTTGATCAAATCTCTTGTTTATTCTAGTGTACCTCGATTGAACCCGATGCAAAACCGTTGTTGATTCGGTTGAAATTTCTTCTCTTTGTTGCTGAGAATTTTCGATTGTTTTGGCCTCATTTATAGCTTCCTCTAGAGTCTTACAGTCACCTTTCAATAATCGTTGTCCTATCGTATGTTTCTAAACCAATCCACAGATGAAAATGCCTTTCACTTTATCATCCCTCAAGTTACCTAACTCGCAGAACGAAGCTTTATTTCGCAGGTCTGTAATGTAGTTATCGATGGTTCATCCTGCTAGCTGCCTCCTCATGAAGAATTTGTGTTCAAAATCCAGATTTTCAAATAGGATGGTGCTTGATTGTAATTCATTGGTGCTACTTCAAAAGGAAACTTTCAACTTCCCTATTTTGAGGAAAAATCGGGAACTGATATCATTATTGTGAATTTCAATCACATCAATTTCATGCATTATTTGAAAACAGATAACACAAAAACGTCCCAAAAATGTCCTCAAGCCGTACACCTCGGACATTGGAAACGTCCCCGGAACGTCCATTTCAGGTACAGCGTACGTTTTCAGGAGGTTCTGGGGACATACGATGTTACACAACCAGAGGTCTCCAGGAAGAACGATCATGGTCCTATTCAGGTCTGAACGGGAACGTAGATCTTTCTTTTTACTCAAATAGTCAGAAACGAGACCTAGACAGGGTAGATTATATATTGAATGAAAATTGAAAAAAAAATGCTTCTACCGGAGATTGATCCCACGACCTTCAGATTACTCAAATAGTCAAAGAAGAGACCTAGACAGGGTAGATTATATATTGAATAAAAATTGAAAAAAAGTGCTTCTACCGGAGATTGATCCCACGACCTTCAGATTACCGTATCAAAGTCGTCTATTTCTAACATCTGAGGCGATCCATCTTACAGTGGAGTGAAGGCAATAGGACAAGACAAATACTTACAGTCGACTCCACCAAAGCTATACTTCATTGTAAGCAATCTTACAGGGACATGTTTCGAAGCTTTAAAGCTTCATCATCAGCATTATTGTTACATAGGAGTATACTGTTCTGGAGGAATAATTGCGGTCCCCATTTAACTTTTTCATAATTTTTTGAAACATTTTCAATAATATGTAAACATAACTTTTTTCCTCCAGAACAATACTCCTATGTAACAATAATGCTGATGATGAAGCTTTAAAGCTTCGAAACATGTCCCTGTAAGATTGCTTACAATAAAGTATAGCTTTGGTGGAGTCGACTGTAAGAATTTTGTCCTGTCCTATCGTTTATTTCTCTTTATATTGTTAACATCACATAGTACAAACACATATACAGTGTGTCCCTAGACCTCCTGAACCAATAGGAATTTTCAAAATATCATAATTCCACATCATATCGCATCATGAGTGCTAACTTCAGGAATGACTGAATTTTATACGAGGGGCGCAAGAAAGGCTCACAAAATCGAACATCAATTTTTTCATATGGAACACCCCATATATTTCAACATATCTGAGTTCTCATCCCTCTAGGCTAATTATCAATTTTTTATTTTTGAAAATCGGACAAGGCGTTGCCAAGTTATACTAGTGCTTCATGAAATGCAGACATTTTCTTAGACAAACCCATCATTCATACTACTAAGAATTCATGGAATCATTCAAGACTGTTGGTAGTAGGTAGCATATTCTATCATATGAAATACTCATCTTCTTCTAAAGTTATACAAGGTGGTCAGAAATATTATATGATTTTCACGAAATTCAATCTTTCTTCACATCAATTTTTCAAATAGTGCACCCTACAATATGTATAATTTCATATCCCATTGGTGGTTTGATTGCTTATGGTCAATAGTTGTGAAAGAGAGATGTGAATTTCATCATCAGCAAATACAGAAAAAAAAATCATCAAACTACGTATTCTAATGTAATTAACTACGTAAGAGTCCCTACAAGAAACCATCTTCTTTTCGAATATCTAGGCACGATAATATCAAGCACTCCAGGGTGGCTTTGGACAATTGGAGTCATGTCAGTTATATTACATTCGCTGAGTCAATAAAAATACATTAATGCATAAATAATTATTGTGTTCCTCAAGATCATATCCAATAAAGTAGTTTGAATGTTCAAAGCCCCTTAAGACGGGTTTAGTTTGTTTCCCGTTATTTGTGAAAGAATATTGAAATGCCACAGTTATTTTCATCAGATGAATATGTTGACATGTTGCTCATATTTGGCGAAGCGTGAAAAAACTCCCGCAGAGCTTGTGTATTGTACAGTCAACATCACCCAGATCGAAGACAACCAGGAAAAAATCCCTTCATTAGACTCGAGGCTAAACTGCGAAACGATCAGAAATTACCATCGAACAAACAACCAGGACATTCTGAGTCAATCGTTAATGATGATATGTCGGTTAACATTTTAGCGTACATACACCAAAATCCCCATTCATCGGTATACGAGAAGTTGCTGAGGAATCAGGTATCTCGAAGAGTTCCGTACATAGGATTTTGAAGACCCACAGGCAACATCCATTTAAATCAAATTCAGTTCAAGCTTTAAAACCAACTGACTATGATAGGCGGATAGATTTCATTTCTGAGATGATGGTAAGAATCCATGATGATGGTGATTTTGTGTCAAAAATTATGTGGTCTGATGAATCCCGCTTCCACAATAATGGGAAAGTAAATCGTCATAATGTACATTACTATGGGCTGCAGAAAATCCGCACTGGGTTCGAGAAACCAATTTTCAGGAGGTTTGGGGAGTAAATGTCTGGTGTAGAATTTTCAAGAATAATTTGATTGGACCATATTTTTATCAAGGTACTCTGAATAGTGAAAGATACCTTCGTTCCCTTCAAAATGAGTTCAGTTATCATCTTGATGAGGTCCCCCTTGGACACCTCAGAGAAATGTTCTTCCAGCAGGATAGAGCGCCGCCTCATAACGCTGGGATCGTGACAGACCAATTGAACGCTATTTTTCCTCGAAGATGATTCGGAACAAACGGACCAATAAAATGGCCGGCTCATTCGCTAGACTCGACCCCCTTAGACTTTTTCTTGTGGGGGTATCGAAAATCAGAGGTCTATTCTACTCAACCATCGAATCTGGAGGATTTGCAAAACGAATTTTGAGGGTTTGTCAAAGTATAAGACCGAGAATGTTGGCGAACGTTACAAGAAATCATGTAATGAAAAATTTTGTAGGGTGCACTATTTGAAAAATTGATGTGAAGAAAGTTTGAATTTCGTGAAAATCATATAATATTTCTGACCACCCTGTATAACTTTCGAAGAAGATGAGTATTCCATATGATAGAATATGCCACTGACTACCAACAGTCTTGAATGATTCCATAAATTCTTAGTAGTATGAATAATGGGTTTGTCTATAAAACAAATTTCTGCATTTCATGAAATACTGGTATAACTTGGCAACGTCTTGTCGGATTATTAAAAATGAAAAACGGATAATTATCCTAGAGGAATGCAAATTCAGATATGTTGAAATATATGGGGTGTTCAGGAGATATTCAACTGTCCCACTGGTCTAGGGACACACTGTATATAATTAGAATCAAAATACAGAGCTTCTTCTGTATATATATGGTCCTCCGCGTGGTGCAGAGGAGGCTGGTGTTGGCCAAGGAATATGCGTGTATATGTGAGGTGTTAGTCACAGAGGCCTATCTCCTAGGGCAGATGCTCTACCTATTACTCTACAGAAGACTTGATGATATATCAGTATACAACAAGACATTATGTGCGAATGTCGATTGACCCTTCACATCGATACTTGCATACAATGAGATGATCACGGCTGAGAATTTCTAAATAGATACTCTGTGATCAGGTATACGGCCAGTGAAAAATAAATTATGTTCATGTTTGCAAGGTTCCTGAAGGAATAGATATCAAGGAACGATCAATCCTGTTCACTAAAAGTCTCAGTATATCAGAATCGTACGTATCCAGTACGTCCAGAAATGGACGTTTTCAGTACGTCTTGTAATGTTCCCGGACATTCCGACCTGAATCGGGCCTAGACTGGACGTCCTCCTTACAACGAGTGCTGCATGGGTGGTTTTCCTATTATTTCTCTTCTTCCTTCCTTCTTTTTTGAGAGCTACGTTTGGAGAAAACATATACAGTGTGTCCATTTAGTGCGTAATTCTTCGATATCTCGAAAGCCATAACCTATAGAGAAAAACTTTGAATATGAAACTTTTTCAGTTACTGAAGTTGCTCATTTCAAAATTATTTTCAACATTACTGGGTGTTTTATAAAAGCAGGGCAACTCGAAGAAGAGTTTTTTTAAATAGAACACCCAGTATTGTTCATTCGGAATTAATTCCGTCGAGGTTCACCTTCACATCGCTGTGAAAAGAATTGAAATCGGTTGCGGCGTTGCCAAGTTATAATTGATAAATCTATTTTTACCATTATTGAAGAGTCATGTTGAATTGGGCATGGTATATTCATTTATTCAGATTTTGAAAATATTTTTGGCATGCGGTAGGAGCAAGGTCCAACGTTTACCAATTCAGTGTTTTTGCGACATGTTTTTCAACAGGGTGCTCAATTTTGCATTTAGAATTTTGCAAGATTCAGATGACATTCATCAGAATTTTTCAAATGGAACACCCTGTATTTTTATTCAAAAATTCATTTCGACATCTTTCGCCTTTTTATCGCTGGAAAACAAATCGGAATCGGTTGCGGCGTTGTCAAGTTATGGTTGATTTACTTAGTTAGTTAGTTAGTAGTACTTACTAGTTCTTTCATTTATTTGTATTGTGGAAATATTGCGTTGCTACGGTATAATCAAATTTGTTCATTGACCATTCATATATTTTTTTACAAAAGGAACATTTACAGGCTCTCCAAGTTTGAATTTTGTTCGAAATATTTGTGTAATGACCTGTCAAACATATCTTGGATTGATTCGACATTTTGCTGAATTTCCTCCCAAGAGCCGCGTAGTAGAGACATATTGTTTGTATCATTATGTTCACCTTCTTAATAACGACAATAAAAATGGCCCAAATTTCAAAAAAATTTACTAATTTTCGCAATCCGCATCTTCATTGTTTGTATTGTAGAAGTTATTTCAAAGACAGGCGTTGCTTTTGGCATGTTTGTTTGTTTCACATATTATTTGAATCATAAGTAGCAAGATTACGGAATATTTCAAATTTGGACGATGCACATCACAAAAATACCTGAATGATCTATGTAGAACCTCGAATGTCATGTGGCAAGCAATATTCCCACACTCAAATCAAATTAAGGAACCATCAGGACGAACAAATTACCCCGAAATAGTAGTAAAAATAAGGAAATTACTCATAACTTGAAAACGCCGCAACCGATTTTGATTTTTTCTTCTGCGATGAAAAGGCGAATGATGTCGAAATAAATCCGTGATGAAAAATACAGGGTGTTCCATTTGAAAATTTCTCATGATCGTCGTCTGAATCTTACAATATTCAGAATGTAAATTTTAGCACCCTGTAGAGGATTATCTCACAAGATTACTGGATTGGTATACGTGAGACCTTGCTTCTACTGTATACCAAAAATATTTTCGAAATTTCAATAAATAAATATATCATACCCAATTGAACATGACCCTTCAATAGTAGTAAAAATGGGTTTATCAATTATAACTTGGCAACGCCGCAACCAAATTCAATTTTTTTTACAGCGATGTAGAGCTGAACTCGAGCGGAATAAATTTCGAATGAACAATACTGGGTGTTCCATTTGAAAAAACTCGTCTTCGAGTTGCCCCGCTTTTATAGAACACCCAGTATCGTTGGAAATATTTTCTAAATGAGCAACTTTAGTAACTGAAAAAGTTTTTCCTCCAAAGTTTTTCTCTTGTGATAATTGATTTCGAGGGGAACACCCAAAACGTCAGAATATAATGCATCAAAATATAATTTATAAGAATATATTTCATCAGAATGGTAATTCGTAGGTACCGTAATTGATAGTTACTGTATTCTGTAAGCACGTTTTTCATCGCTTTGTGAAACATAGCTCCGTAATTTGTAGGTATGTATTATAACAAAACGTGATTCGTCAAAATGTAATCCATCAAAATGGTATTCGATAAGAACCGTATTTGATCATAACAGTAATTCATCAGAACAGTATTTCATCATCACGGTAATTTATCATAATCTAATTCTATCGTTAGGGTATTCTATCAGAACCGTAATTCGTCGCTTCAGTAAAACATCAGAATCGTAATTCATCAAAATCGTATCGTATAGGAACTGTATTCCATCGTCACATCAATTCATCGGCACTGTATTTTATAGTTTCAGTAATTCATCGGAACCGTATTCCATCGGAACTGTATTCTTTCAGAAACATATTTCATCAAAACTGTATTTCATCAGAACCGTATTCCATCATCACCGTATTTCGTCAGAACCGTATTTCGTCAGAACCGTATTTCGTCAGTTCCGTATTTCGTCAGTTCCGTATTTCGTCAGTTCCGTATTTCGTCAGTTCCGTATTTCGTCAAAACCGTATTTCGTCAACACAGTATTCTATAAGAATCGTATTTCATCAGTACAGCATTCTGTAAATACACTAAATATCCAATTATTACAGATAACTTCTTCACAGTTAGATGCACAGAATATTTGTGTTAGTACCGCCGAATGCATATAGATGCTGTTCAGGGTTTGTTTGGGATGATTTTCGACTGTTTGATGAATCAAACTACTGATTGAAACAAACGCAACAACCACATTTTTTACTAAATGGAACATTGAATGTCTTCGCGATAATTCAACATATTCTGCTGCCGTGTTTCCATTCTGAAAATGTATATTTCACTTTTATAAGTCTAGAAAATTTCGAAGAATTCCCCATGCTTCTCATTTGACGAAAAATGTTTGGGAAGTTTTCCAGTCATATTCCTATAACGCTAAAGAATATACAGGGTGATTCAGGTTTCAAGGCACAAACTGAAATGAGAGATAGATCTCATCATATCAATCACAAAAGTTCATACAAACATTAGTCCGATCTCGTTCAGTAGCGGAGCTACAGGGGGTCAAAGTTTAATTATTTTTTTTATCAATTGAACTATCTCGCTTACTTTTCAAGATATCATTTTGAAATTTGGTGTAGTCAATACTTCCTAGAAGATCATCATTTCAAGCATTTTGAAGATTTTCAAAATCAACAGGGTGATACGTTTTTGGAGGTAGAGGCTTTTTATCCCCTCCAAACTTCTTCGTAGTACGCCTCTGGCATCTTTCAGTGATCAAATTGTGTAGATCGTCCAATTAATAGGCTTTTTTTGATCCTTAATTTTTTCCGATAAACGAACCGTTTTTGAGATAAATATGCATAAACGTTCTAAAACATGTTAGATTTATAAATAAAAAGAAACAGATATTTGTATTGATAGTTTACCTAACTTCAGGATGATACGGTTTGAAAATTTTTCAAAATAGTAGAAATTTTTTCGGTTGGTAATATTCAAAAAATATGGAATCACATTACTCGAAAATTTATACTCTGATATTTCGGTAACGAATCTGATCCCATAAAGAATGAAAAAAGTAATTCTTTCAAATTGTCTTGAGAAGTTTCATACTGAGAAGGCATGTTGCTGATGATTTTTATCTATGGAAATGAAGAGAGTTAGATATAAAAAAATCTGGGAAATGATTTTACCTTCCATAGCTTCAATTTATCGCTTCAGCAAATTGTATCATCCTGATTATCGAATGTACAAGATTGCCTTCATGAGGAGTAAGGCGAGGAATACATTTTTCAGAACTAAAACTCCTTTTGGAAATATCAGTGAATCCATTGCTACTGGTGAGAAGTGTATTCCACTGATAATAATCGCATTCGATCATGGAATGTATCTTTGAAAGCTTTCTATTTCCTTGAAATTTGAGAATTCTACCTCCATATGATTGGAAAAATCAGAATACTTTTAATATGTACAGAGATGTGCACAACAAACGGCCAGTGCTGTTATTTCTGATTCATTCGGGATCAGATCCTGATCAATTGACAAAATATCAGTTCTGTCACTTCCAGTTTTACCGGAAATTATCCCAACAGCTGATTTTTTAATGTTCATTATTCCATGATTTGGCAATAAGGATTATCATAACGAGTTCTAGGATAGCGGGTTTGACAGGGTTATTTCAAACGAATACGAAGATAATGGCGTTCTTAGCTTCCATATGCACAATGAGTGTGACAGATATTGCGAAGCAACACCCATTGAGAATTTATGGAGAAATTTAAATCAAATACCTTCGTGATCATTTGAAATAACCCTATCAAACCTGGTATCACTGAATTCGTCATAATAATACCTAAACTATTATGGAATATAACGCAGTGTGTCCAATTTGAAATTACAAAGTTGGGTTCGTTTCTGCTGAAACAGGAAGTGATCGAACTAAAATTGTCTTGTCAATTGATGAGAAATTCAGTATATTTTCAAATTCCGAAATCGAATGATTCAGAAGTTACAGTTGTGTCCGTTTTTCGTGCACTTCTCTGTATAATTGATAATCATATAAGAAACGTAACCTTAGTCTGGAACAGTTGGCAACAAATACAAAACTTGTTTTTTATCAATTTCAGGAAAACATGTTATTCGTCGTGAAAAGCTTTGCCAGGCTTGAAATCGTTGACCCAAATATTAGATATCAAAGTTTTTCAGTCTTATACGGGGTTTGTCAAAAAATATTAATTTTTGCTCCTGATATTCATTATTCAGATATAACTGAATTTATATTTCTTCAAATACAACACAGTATATTTTTTATATTTATGAATTGATATTTTGTGAAATACTGCCTGAAGGTTAATCGAGGAGGTGATATATTCATTATTCCAAATTTTTTGGGATTTTCTCTCTTCGTTTCTATAAAATAAAAATATGAATATTATCCAATATACGTGTAGTAAGGACAAATTAGATGATTTGCCCCAAGATGTCACTGCGTTTGAAGAATTTTCCTATCAGAGAGAGTAGTGAATTTTTTGTTTTAGGCTCTCTGATAGGAAAATTCTTCAAACACAGTGACATTTTGGGGCAAATCATCTGATTTGTCCTTACTACACGTATATCGAAATAATATTCATATTTTCATTTCATAGAGACGAGGAGAGAAAATCCCAAAATAATTGGAATAATGATATATTTTGTGCTTTTCGAAAATTCAATACAGTTATATAAGTACGACATTTTGAGTATTAGCCTTGTATATAGATAATTTTTAGTTTCAGATAATTTCACACTTTCATATTCACCTTGTTGTTGACACATTGTTTCGTCACACACTAAGCGAGTGCAGAATGTTTTATAATTCTTTCCACCTGACTACCTGTCTTGTTTCATACAATGGCGAATGATAACCAACCATCAATATCATCAACCATTATATACCTACTGATTCTAACGACAGGTAGTCAGTTGACACAAATTTCAAAACATTCTGCACTCACTTTTTTTCATTGCCACATACTTATTAGAATCACAGCTTTTATAGTCGATAGATTGTGGTGAATATTGGTGTATTTGGTATATCAATATAAAATTGAAACTAATATGTGAGAAAATACTGTCAGCAACAACCCAGATAGCACACACTCGCCTAAGGTCATCCTCAATGTGTCGCCAAACGCCTGGAGAGGACGTTCTATTTTTTACAACCTAAGAACATCATCAGGCGTAAATTTAGCGCTGTAATTGTCCTAAATGAGTTCTTTCAGTGACAGCCTGAGGATGTAAAGAATTTCGTGCCTACGGACGTCTTCAGATGACATTCCATGAAATGACGTGTCATCGAAGACAAAAGGAAGAAAAAGAAGAACTAGAATTGAGGTTATGTCTCATGATAGTCATGATTTGTTCAAGATACATCATAATATATTAATGATTATATCAAAATTATTAGAGTATTCATTGAATACCTTCAACAAATTTTTATTTCACAAAATGATTGCGAGAAGAACTTATTGCACAGAATTAAAAGATAACAATAACAAAAGGATGATAATCTCTGTTGACGACATTTCTCTCAGGTAGCAAGAAACAATGGTGAGTAAATACTAAATAGAATCATTGATAGTACCGGACATGAAATATTGATACATTCATATACATTATTTATTGTTTCAGGAGGTTATTGAGAACACAAACTTGATGATATCATCATAGCAAACATGTTTTATTCCAAGATAGCTTTGCTTCTTCGGAATCTATAAAATATTGTATGGAAGCTTGAACTTTCAGTATGAATTCAATAAAGGTAGGTACCTGATGAATCAAATCATTGATATAGTAGGTACTGGACATGAAATGTTAATAGGTTAATTATTTGTTTCAGATGAAGTTATTGAGAACACAAGATTGATGATGTCATCAGAGCAGAGATGTTTCATTCCAAGATATTTTGGCTTTTTCGAAATCTATGTGAGATTGCATATGCATGTTTGCACTTTCAGTATATTCAATAAAGGTAGGTACCTAAATCAAATCATTGATATAGTAGGGACTGGAACATGAAATATTAATAGGTACATTATTTGTTTCAGGAGGTTATTATTGATAACACAAAATGATGATATCGTCAGAGCAGAGATATTTTATTCCAAGATATTTTGGCTTCTTTGGAAATTATGAAAGATTGTACATATGCAGACTTGAACTTTCAGTAGATTCAATAATGGTTGGTACCTATAACTACATAAATCATATCATTGATAGTAAGTACTGGACATGAATTATTAATACATTGTTTGTTTCAGAAGGTTACGCAAAACACAAACCTGATGATATTTTCATTCCAAGATTGTTTTGCTTCTTCAGAATCTATAAAATATTGCATGAAGGCTTCAACTTCCAGTTGATTAGTCTGCATCAAGAATGCCCAGAGTTCAGAAATCAAAAACAACATAGAGAAATATAACTATCAATAGGCAATAACTTCTAGTAGTGCTCAACAAGAAGCTGAAATACATTCTTTGGAAAGGAAATTGAAATTTTTCAGAATAAGTTATGAATAATAGAATGTAAGTTTTTCATTTGGTTTTTCAGTTGAACCTATTATAAATAGATGGGAATTTTGCAAATATCATGAGATCCATATTATTTTGAAGAAATTATCATTTGCATAATACAAGGTGAGTCAATAGTGTGTTATCCTTGTATATTAGCCAAACCATCAGATAAATAGAGAAAATTCAAGTACAACAGTAATAGGGCTTCATGAGAACTTTCACATCAAATTGTTTTCATATATATCTGTAGGGTGTTCGAATTCCAAGATATATTGACTGATGATTGTTTTTTTCCAAATGGGACACCCTGTATACTATTGCATTTTTAGGTTCTCCCTGAAGAGCTGATTCCATCAATGTATCACACTTGGGGTCTAGCGGAAATGATTACAGAGATATAGGGTGTTCAAAAATAAGATTTTTCAATTTTAGGATTTTTTTTTGTGGAAACTATTCAATTATTGGTCAAAACGGCTCACATATCCTTATAAACTTTCGATTAACTATCTACTGACATTCAATAGGAACAAATAGAGGGTGGGTTAACATTCAGAATACTGATCAGCTTATTGTATCTGTTCCAAATAAATATCAGTAGATAGCTAATCAGAAGTTATGACAGGAACATATGTGAGCCGTTTTGACCATTAATGAATAGTTTCGACACCAAAAATCCTACATTTGAAGAATCTCAATTGTCAACACCCTATATCTCTGTAATAATTCCCACTAGACACCAAGTGTGATGCATTGATGGAATCAACTCTTCAGGAAAAACTCAAAAATGCAATAATATACAAGGTGTTCCATTGAAAAAAACCAATCATCAACCGATTTCTTGGAATTCGAACACCCTATATAGATATGAAAACAACTTTAGGTGATTGTTCTTATGAAACCCTATATTACTGTTGTACTTGAATTTTCATTTTATATATCTGACGGTTTGGCTAATATCGGAGGAGAACACACTATAGTGACTCATTCTGTATACGAATAATATTCTCCCACAAATCTTGAACCTCCTTGAAACATCATCAAAAACCGCCTCAAGTTGTTACTATGATGTCCTGAGGTTGTCTCAAAAGATTTTATAGGGATGTTCTGAGACGTTATTAGTATGTAGAGAATGGTAACAGGAGGACGTCTTAAGAATGTCCTCTGGCTCGCTCTCGACGTCCTGAGGACATTATTGTGAACGCCTCAGAAGGGCCTCAAAAGGAATTTGTGCTATCTGGGAAGGTAAATATGAACATTCGTGAAAATGTTGCCAAGGCCCATCAATAAGATATACCTACCTACTGATAAAAACTGGAAATTATCAAAATACAAGGCAAATACTATAAATATTATAAGTTTAATGTTATGTGTTTTGAAAAGCGCAAAGCATCTATCTGAAAAGTTCGTTTCGAAAATCTGACTAAGTATGCCACTGGATCCTCCGTGGAGAATGTAAACAAGAGACAACTTCTACTTTTTCTATACGTTCAGATACAGGTGGTCCTAAGAGGCAACATATTGAATTTTGCACTGTATCTATGAAACGAAGCGAACTATGACAAATTGTGTTTATGGTATCATGAGTTTCACAAGAAAGTAGTCAACATTCACGAAATCCGCAGATCTCTTTCTTTGAAAATGGGTAAGATATACCATTAGGACATCGAAAATGGTAAAGTCAGTACAATTCGATCAATGAAACGGGCTGATGGATTTCCTATGAGAAAGTTCATTCATTACTCTTGTGAGCCACACTTTGATGAAAAACAGAACATCTACCTATAAAACTGATAATATAATCGATAAAATCGATATAATCGATATAATCGATATAATCGGTATAATCGATATAATCGATATAATCGATATAATCGATATAATCGATATAATCGATATAATCGATATAATCGATATAATCGATATAATCGATATAATCGATATAATCGATATAATCGATATAATCGATATAATCGATATAATCGATATAATCGATATAATCGATATAATCGATATAATCGATATGATCGATATAATCGATATAATCGATATAATAGATATAATAGATATGATCAATATAATCGATATACCTAATCGATATAATCGATACAATCGATATAATCGCTATAATCGATATAATCGTTTTTTTTTTCGGTATCATCGATATTATCAGTATTATCGACATTATCGTCGTCTATATAACGACAAAGCATGGGAATTCATCCCCAAAGGAAGTATTCCCAAGAACATATTATCCAGAAGTTGGAAAAAGAATTCAACACCTACCTCCTCTTTCTGTACTTCCTAGGTACGAACGATGTTCTCAAAACATTATGGGAATTTCCTTTCGTGTGGTCCAAGAGATGCAAAAATAAAAAAAAATCAATACAAGATCAACAAAAATAACGTTGGTTCATTCTTTCAATATCATTCTGTATTATACGTCCACAGAATGAATCCCATTATAGTAAGGAGAGCTGGCTGCCCGAAGGATTGAGAAAACATTGTAGTTCATCGAACGGCACCTGTGCCAATCACCATCCTGAGCAGAATGATAGGATGATCAGATGTCATATGATTCTTATTTTGTTATCAAATGGTGGAATCGAGTGCAAATTTCCGCACAGGAAAGTGCAATTTCTCCATCATTCTGCTCAGGATAGTGATTGACACAGGTGCCGTTCGATAAAATACAATAATGTTTCCACATGACTTTGGGACATATATCATTTCATCATCTGATGACAGCGATATTTGCAGCCGGCTCTTGGACATAGTTAATTTATTCTAAACTTACATATTATTGCGATTCATTCATGAACCTACAACAGTATGTGCGAAATCAGCTCGCAACACCCTTTGAATTTGGAACCTGTTCTTCAGAATAAAAATTCCATCATGTAGTATACAACGAGCTCTTTTCGAAAATATGGACATCTGGAAACAGATTGTCAAGGCCTAATAACTACTTCATATTGTTTGTTGAATGTGTCGAAATTTCAAAGTAGACTATCAGGCAACTTCATTCAGAAAAAGTGGAAATAGCTGGAATACCCCCAGCCAGAATTTCAACGACAATATCTCTGTAGTTATTCAATATCAAATTTTGATATTTTTGCTTCATCATTTCACCCTGTATCAAAATCTGAGGAGTTGAAATAACCAGCGATGTAGTAGAGTAGTAGGGGACCACATCGAATACTAAGGTTGATCGTTGAAACTTCTACCATTATCAAACGTTGTGGAGATGATTTTGTATTTTCTAAACCTTCCTACAGGAAGATTCTTGAGTGTTATTCGGTTAGACAATTCAACAATTCAATGATTGCTTATCACATTATTGTCGATGGATTTTTCACAAATAAGATACTTTTTTCTGCAACCGACACAAAAGTCGTCCATTTTGATACCAAAATTAGCTCTTAAATTGACGTTTCTATTACTGACACAAAAATAGGTATGTTGCTAGGCAACATATTTAGTTCCTAGGAGCTGAAGTTGAATTTTAGTTCCTAGGAACTAAAAAGGATCTACTGGACGTCATCAAGAATAAACAACATTGTGACGGTTGGTTATTTGGGTTGAGTGGCATACCTGATTTGTTTCCGATTTCAGCAGATTTGGCATTTCATACCCATGCTGGAGATATAAATACACCTCATTATAGTTTAGTATTGGAATTATAAACATCTCAGTTGAGTATTTTTGTTTTGATCAGGGAAGCCTTCAAGATTCAAATACTTGCTTGATCTGTAGTTCATTCGTTATTCTCGGGATGGATAACTAGTTTTTGGATAATCACGGCAAGCAATAGTTTTTTTTCTCAAACAATGATACTGTTAACCTTCATTTGATTATCAAGCGACAAACATTGTATTACGGAGAGGAAAAAATATAATTGCTATTCTTATTGTTGAGATTGTTGATGTGCTCACTAACCTGACATTTTCCAAGTCTTGTTTCTATAGCTGGCACTGACGCGGTATTTGCCATTAGAGCACCTGGTCCATACACAAATATGTCACTCTGTGATTGTAATTTGTATTTATATTGAAACTACAATTCGAACATCCTTGAAAATTGATTGAACCTGCTGTTGATGCAGGTAGAATGTTCTCACCACACGGATTATTTTTCAATATTTGTTGCATTGCATACATATGGCACGGTATTGGTGGTAGCTTCACATATTTATTTGAGTTATTTGTTTCGGTTGCAGAAAATATAGCATGTTTCATTCGGATCAAAAGTGACTTTGTTCGACTCGCAAGTTTTGCTTCCGCTCGGCTTCGCTAAACGCTCTGCCTCGCAAATGCAAAATTCGCTTGTCAAACAAAGTGTCACTTTTGATCTTAATAAAACAATCTACTATTGTGACAACGCATGATTGAGAAAAATTGACATGAACGCTCTCAAAAAGTATTCGTTTTCAATAATTTTGGTTGTCATGGTTTCAAATGTCAAGTTGAGGTTTGTCACTGGAAAACTCAGAGCAATGTTTTTTTGCTGTCATAATGACAAAATCACAGCGTCTTACGGGATTTTTCATACATATGAATCAAATTGTCAGTACGATAATGAAGAGCATTTTCAAGGTTTATCGTCGAATAATTTTACGTAAAAGTTAGAATCGATTGAAAAAAAAAGGTTGATACTATTTAAAAAGAAATTACTATCGCTGATACTAGTACATTCCAAGGGACATCCGCTGACCGCCTTCTGGTACGTCCCTAGGATGTACCAAGTACGAAGGAAGGATATACCTAGGACGTCCCAGGGATATTCCAGGGACATCCCTTCGACAAAAGGAAAAAATGTAGGTCGAGTAGGGATTGAACCCGGGACCTTCAGCTTATAAATGCACGAACCTCACTCCATTAGCTAATATGCCTTCTGAAGATTCATGTACTGAACAAAATGAACAGGACTAAACTACAGAAACCTGAATGAATACATTTTTGTTTAAAAATGAGGGGCATTATGCATTTACGATTTCTGTTTGCGAAAAATGGTAATTTCTCAAGAAGTTCTGATACATTCAATGACTGTGAATCGATATCAGATATCCCAGGGACACGAATAGTATAACCTATAGGGATGTACCAGGCGGGATGCCAACTCGACAACCACTGCGGGACATCCCCTGGATGCCCCAATCATGTCCTTGTACCGCGAGACAAAGAAGGGACGTACCTAGGACATCCCTGTGTTGTTAGGGGAGTTTGAATTATAAAAATATGTTCCTCCTAGTATCTGATGAGCCATTTCCTCGCATTTCCTACTATTTTTTGTTTATAGAAGTCGAATAATAACTAACGGTGCTTCTTTGGCTTGAAGCATTTTTGTCGGTCAATCTATATTTCGTTTATTTTTTTGATAACTTTTCTTCAATTCCTTGGAATAATTCGACTTTCAATTAAAATTCGCCAGATTCATACAGGAAAATTAAATATAGAGGGAGATTCAAGTTGGAATTATTATGTCCGCGTGAATTTTTTCTATATATTATTCAATTTTTGAAATCTTTATGGAAAACTGAATTCAAACATATATCACATAGAGGGTTGTTATGCAGCAAATACGTCACATCGAGCAGGATTCTCGTATAGTAGTAGTGGATATATTCATGTTGAGCCAAACTATTCATTTTTGAGGAATCTATTGAAGCAGGTCGCATTTGTAGGCAGACATCAAATATACAGGGTGATTCACGTCTGATTCATGACGTCCTCGATGATTTTTTCAAATGGTACATCCTAAATATTATTCAATTGCTGAAATATCCATAGGAAGCTGGATTCAAAGATATATCACACATAGAATTTGTATACAGTGCGTTCGTTGAATTCTGTGTTCTTTCGAAGTAACTAAAAATCCGTCAAAAATTTGAAAAATCATTTTTGAAAAAAATGTTTGGAGACGTACAAAAACCTAAACATTTGCCCGTTTGCTAGATTCCTCTTTCCACCTGATTTCCAATGAGTGGTCACATGCCATAGAGTTGCATTTGAAAACAACATGTCGAGTGTGGTTCCAGCTACCCCTGAAGAAATATATCCTTGATATTGCTTGCAAGATGTGGGTAAATACATTGAATTGTTGACGTATGCAACGAATATGAGCATGGTGTTGTCCAAGCTCATGAGAACTCAAAAGGGTTGTTTGACTGCGACAGTTAAAGTGTTAAAGAACAAATAATTTGGGAAGTGTGGATACAATATGAAAATAGTCATCGAACGATGAACAAAGAATCAGGTAGAAACATAAAACATTTCATCCGAACCTAATCAAAAAAAGTGATTCCATTTTTTATATCTCACTGCGGGCAAAGTGACAACTGACATATAATCATTATTCTGAATGGGGATGTGAAATATTTAGTTTTCCACATTCATCTCGGTAACTTGAGAGTTCAGGTTCATGAAATATGTGTGATGTAAACATCCAAACTAATGTTGAATAATTCTGATGTCTAAAAATGGTGATATGAAGAATAATGTGGTCATATGCGACCGTAAGTACTCCATGGGTCAAAAAAATCTAAATAAATGATTACCTATAACTAATTCAGCAGTCGATAGCCTATTGAAATTTCAAATCGTAATCCAATTCCTGACACCTCATCACAGAACGGATTGAGTTCAGGATATACGGTGATACGAACTTTCAACTTCAAAATTAGGTTATTTATCTGATGATCTTGAAATTCGTCACGGGCTCAAATTATTGTGACTCACCCTGTATACGCATGAAATTTTTCATCGATTCATCTCATTCTGACTCTGAAAGCACCTTGTTTCTCTATATATTCTTGTATAGATATAACATTTCGATAAGATGCATATCTACAGAGTGTAAGGAAATTCTAAATTGAATAAGGTTTTTTTTTTCAATCTAATTTACGTAGGTACAACTGAATTCCTGATAATTGATACCGCACACAGGTAGTTGAAACTAACTGCCTCTTTATACACTCATCAAACACCGACAATAAGAATATAAAAAATATACGATCTCACATTGAGAAGCTACATTGAGAAGCTTACAAAGATTCTTGAGGTGAAATTCTATCGAGATCTCATTCAGAATAACATATTTCATGTAAGAATAGTTATTCTGATCAGATACTTATTTTATCTTACATGCATTCACCAGCGCCATCGCATAGCATACCTGAAAAGCGGACAGAAAATCGATACTCCGTCCCCGATAGGGCACTGTACCGACGATGGATTACCATTCTGACGAAATACTGTGCTGATACAATACGGTTCTGATGGAATACGGTTTTGATGAAATACGGTTATAATGATTTAGCGTTCTGATAGAATACGATCATGATACATTGATATGCTGATGAAATACGGAAGCGATAAATTACGGTTCTTATGAAACACAGTTCTGATGATTTACAGTTCTGTTAAAATACGGTTATGATGTTTTACTGTACCGATACTATACACTGCTGACAAAATAATATTCTGACGGATTACAGTTCTGATAATTTACCATCATGACGATTTACCATTATGATATATTACTGAAGCGACGAAATACGGTTCTGATGAATTGTCTCTTTTATTCAATACGGTTTTGTTGATTCACCGTGCTGTCAGAATACGATTCTGATGAAATACCATTCTGATGGAATACGGTTATGATGAATTACCATTTCTATAAAGTACGGTATGATGTTTTACGTTCTTATGAAGTACATTCCTTCATTTTACAACATGATAGATTACATTATGATGTTTTGCATGCCGATGAATTACTGCTCCGTTAAATTACGGTTCTGTTGAATTACCATTTTGATCGAATATATTTTGATATAATACGGTGTTGATAAAATACGTTCTGGCGAATTATATGCAGCCATTTCGAGATATCGAAGAATTACGCACTAAATGGACACACAAAGTGTTATTGTCGTTCTTAGGTCACCGCGCGACGTGGAAGCGGAGTATTGACCTTTTTCTTCGTGACACCCCTTCCCTCACGAAGTTGCTTCTTTCACCTCTCGTCCCCATGCATAGACTTTACAATGATTCTGTCGGTTTGTAAATTTCCATACTGAACTTTTTTTAATGTTCTGGTTCTCACGAAGAAGGATATCCTGTAATGTTCAGAGAACATCGTATGAGAACCAAAGGAAATAAGGTTCTTTTTGATTTTCTGGAGGTTATATGCCTTGGGGAACACCTCCCTTGGCAATGTGCTCCAGAGCCTCGTTGTTCGTTAGATGAACGAGTCTTTGGAAAGAGATGTTCTGCAGGTCTCGAAAGCGACCCGGAAGGGGTGCGAAGCCTCAACTCGACGGGTTAATCTCGCGGGGACTGCCAAGGGAGGAACAATTATTGTTGATATTCCAGAAGAGCATCGTCCATGAAAATATCTATGAAATAGGGCAAGATCGCCAACTTTTCAACGGTGTTCCAGAGAAGTGAGTGAGGTTGTGCATCACCCACGTGACGAATTTCCCTTTTTCGGGCAGACTCCAACAGTTTCAGGGTATGTCTGGGAGCTACACTCCAACTCTGGGAACAGTATCCCAGGACAGGTCGGATCTGTGCCTTACAGATCATGAGAAGATGCATTTTTCCCAAGAAAGGTTATTGCTGATAGTAATACCAAATATCGAAAAGGATGTCTTCAAATGTATGGTTTCTCCTGAAAAGCTTATATATGTTGGGCACAGTGAGATCGATAATACTGGTTGCCTTCTCTATTTGATTGATAGAATTTTTATACTCGTCACTCAGCCAAAACTGTCAACTGTAGTATATGTCCGATTTTGTATAATATAATAATAATAATAATAATAGTTTATTCATCGAATAGATACAATTTGATATTAATCAAGCAATAACATCAACTTTAAACTAATAAGGTATGTAGGTACATCCGATAAATAAACGCAATACTCACGAAGCTGATCCTCAGAACATAGGTTCTAAGGCCAACTTGTAAACTAAATAGTAAATTGAGTTAATATACATAGTGAATATAATTCAGATTATTGTAAATAGCATTTAACCAGTGGGTATTCGATCTGGGAGTGCAAAGCAAGGTCCTTATTTGGATCTTTATAGAATTAATGTGTATTTGTGTGTATAATTGAGAAAATTTCATATAGTTCACTTGCGGTTGTAGGTTTGTTAATCATTTCTCTATTAATTCATGGATTTCAGTTCTAGGGATAGTTCCAATGTATTCTTTTGCCCATTGTTTGAATGAATTCAAAGAGGAAAGTTTAGCTGCGGTATCAGGTATCATATTGAAAATCTTGAAATATTGGAAAATATCATCAGGTTTCTCTATACGAGCGTGCAGAAAGTAACTTTTTTGCATGATTTTTCGTTTTGGAAGTTGTACCTTCAGATTGAGCGATAAAATCGTACTAGATTGCGGTAAAGTAACTTTCCCGCACGATTTTCTACTGTTAAAAATGAGAATATTCAGGGCTTACTGAATAATCTTTTCAAGTATTCCGTCCTATGTGTTATTTTGTGAGATTATTTTCAAATAATGTTCATTGAAAACTAAATTTTTTTATAAATAATATGGACAAAAATACTTAAAAAAACATTATCCCAACTCTTGCGGAAAATATACCTTTTACCCTTGACGGCTTGCCAGAACTCCGCTCCTTTTGTCGTTCGTGCATCTGCGGTCGTGTGCAGAAAAGTACTACTTTCCGCACCTGTTATGTAAATTACTATTTTCTCTATTCCATTTCCAGATGAGGTTAACACGATGTTTTTCACATTTTTTGTCGCTAATGTAATGATGTCGAAATTTTTGTTTTCACCACTGACTAATCAGAATTCTGAATCTTGAACCACCCTGTATCTGTTTCGAATAAATATCAGTAAATAGTAAATCGAAAGTTGAGATAGGGACATGTGAGCCGTTTTGGTCGATAATGAATAGTTTCGACACGAATAGTGGTGCCCGCGAGAGTCTCGTTTTCGAGAGTCTCGCATGGTCTCGTCTCGTTTTCGAGACAAGACTCGAGACGAGACTCGGACATGACGAGCCGAGACTTTTATTGGTCTCGTCTCGAGTCTCGTGCAAGACTTCTCGTGTCTCGTGCGAGAGTCTCGCAGGTACATATTTCTGCGTGCCGACTGCAGACTTGAGAATTTCATTCATAATACAACATATTTAGAATGAATTCAGACTACTTAGCACAGATATAAGAAACATATTATTTAATTTTTATAACTTTCGAATATATAATGCTATGTTTTTTATCTTGTTTAGATGTATGATGTAAGTCTGTACCTATTAGGTACTCACTTTTCAATAAATAATGTTATTTTTTCTGTGACATGAAAAAAGTTTGGCTTTTCATCTCTGGTTGGCAGGTTATAAAATGTCACTTTTCATAAGTTATACTTTTTTTCCATGGGAAAAAAGTTACTACTTTTTACCCGGATATATATCACATATGTATATACACTGTTGATGGCTTTTGTTGTGCTGTATAGTTCCGAAAAATGAGTCAATAATACCGTCTCCGAAAGAGAACTGATGCGAGTCCTTTTATCTTCCAATCGACGCGGTTACGAATATCACTAGACAACTACTAAATTCGCAATTTTTTAAATTAAATCACAGAATTAGACTGACAGAAGTGACATCAGATATTTAATTACTTCAAAAGAATGATAAAGATGCCTACAACGTAGATGTCCCTACTGTTAAAAACTTGAAATTTCAATTCGATAATTTTCTGATTTCAAAATAATGTAATATCTTCTCAATATTGATTCGTCCTTTAAAATAGTGTATTATACACGGGAAAAATATTAGATTTTAGCTCACGGTTTTTTGTCTCCAACACAACCTGTGGCTCAAATCTACTACTTTTTTCCCTTGTATAATAAATAACTATTTTGTTGTAATTTTTTCTTTCGACCTCTACATTATACCTAAAAAGTAGGTAAAGTTAAATATCCCGTACTAGACTGGAACAAGATTATGCATGACGAAATTGCGATACATTTGCGAGACTCTCGTACGAGACGCGAGACAAGAAGAGACTCGAGGCTGCGAGACGAGACTCGAGACAAGACTTCATATTCCATCGGCGAGACGAGACGAGACTTTACGAAAGTCTCGTCTCGTTGGTCTCGCGTGAATCACTAGACACGAACAAATCCTGAAGTTGAAAAATCTCGATTTTGAACACCCTATATCTCTGTAATCATTTTCGATAGACCCAAAGTATGATACTTCAGGAAAAATCTAAAAATGCGGTAAAATACAAGGTATTTCATGCGAAATATCAATGTAACTACTACTTTCTAGTAGAAACGGCAGCACTGCATTGTCGAAAAAATTTTAAATGAAGAGAGTTCATTCTAAAATATAAGCATACACATTTTCATGGATTTCTCCAGACTGTTATAGGGCTTCGACACATAAATCTTCAGTGTTTCAAATTTTTTTGAGTGTCGCTCATTTTCGCAATATGAAGTGTGCTTCATGCAAATACATACATCAGGAATATATGGGCAACAAGTCGTTTATTGTTTTGACCTGTCGAGATAATTACTTGGCAAAAAGTCCATCAGTACATCAGCTGCAACACTAACAAACGAAAATAATATGTTTGCCGAACGATCCAATAAATCTTTCAGGAAATTTATTGCTGCTCTAGAATGCACTTTGAGCATACTATTTTTATTACCAAGAAAATGACGATAAATTAATTTATCACGGCAATTGATCAGAATGAGCTATTCGAAATAAAGATTGTTTCCTTTTACCCTGAATGGAAATTGATTATGTACAGTACATCTCCGGTTTCCAGTAATTTCAAGCGGGCTCTGTTCTGCTGTTCTGCATATCAACGAATCGTTTCACATCTTACTGAAGTCTGAGATGTTCAAGCGCGGTTTTACTTTCTTGAAAAGTATGTATTAATTAGACGAGAGCGCTAAACATCCTCATTAGCGTTGACAAGAGTTGACGAAGTAGTAATTGACTATTTCCATCGCGTTCTGCTATTATTTGGTGCTAAAAGTCATATCATATCTCATCAAATGGATTTTCGAATTTTTTATCATTTGTGGTTATCAATATACAGGGTGTCCGGAAACTATGCGCAAAAAATCAAATGGGTGATTCTTCATAAGAAAACATGGAATTTATTTCATATATACTTGTGTCCGGAAATGCATAGTTTTCAAGATACAGTGTGTCAAACTTTAAAGAAAACATCGTTTTTTTTTGTGAATGTCTCAAATATCCTTCCACCGATTCTCTTGAAATTTGGCATTGATATTATTTGTCATGAGAGGCTGGTTGAACCCCTCTCAAAATTGTAATTGTGAAATCCAGTGGCGTCCCGAGGGCACCCTACCGAATATTATTGTCAATAAAATGTGCGCCACTGATTTTTCAAATTCTATATCTTCATATCCTGATGATTAACTGAAAATACAACATTTTGGTCTCTTGAATTCTTTCGCTATTCTGCTGAATTTTCGTGGAAAAAAATAAATACCAATTCATTGTATAAATTTGTGCAAAACATTTGCTTCAAAAACAGGGTTGAAATTGAATGTGTGTCAAACATGTATGAAGGAATATTTGAAGAAAATGGATCTTCATACTCATTCTATGTCTTTGGACATTGATCACGCATTTATTTTCTCCCCAGTTTTTGAAGGAATTTCTTGGCACAAATTCATGCAATAAATTGGTAATTATTTTTTCCATGGAAATGAAGCAAATTATCGAATTAATTCAGAAGACCAAAATGTTGAATTTTCAGTTGGTCAATAGGTTATGAAGATACAGAATTTAAAAAAATCTGTGGCGCACATTTTATTGACCATAATATTTGGTAGGTTGCACCCCGGGACGCCACTGGATTTCATAATAAATTCAATTGAATTATGGGTATATCAGCCCCTCATGACAAAAAATATCGTTGCCAAATTTCAAGAAAATAGGTGGAAGGACGTTTGAGATATTTATAGAAAACCGATCTTTTTTAAAAGTTTCAACACATTGTTTGTTGAAAACAATGCATTTTCGGACACACATGAATATAAAATTGATTTTATATTTTATCATGTAGAATCACCCTCTTGATTTTTGCGCATAATATCCGGACACCCTTTATAATGTGTGCAATCTTGAACTTAATGTTCATTTAAATCTTGAATCACAATGGAGAAAGGAGTTTATATATATAAAAATAATAATATATATATATCTGATTCAAAAAATTCCCCTGTCACGATGTTTGTTGCCAAACTCCTTCGAAACGGCTCGACCCATTCGTATGAAAATTTTTGTGCATATTTGGTATAGGTAGGTCGTGAACTCTTTCGTCAAAATTCAAGATGGCAGATCCAATATGGCGGACGATATTTGTGACTATGATCCGATTCGATCCAAAATTGGCATCTAACGCCGCTCGTGGTCAATGATTTTGATTAATTCCTCATAGTTAGAAAATTCAAGATGACGGATTCAATATGGCTGACCAGTTTTGTAATTATGATCAGATTGTATTCGAAATTGGTACAGGAGGTTTTCGTTTTCGGAGATATGACTCTTTCGTCAAAATTCGAGAATTCAAGATGGCGGATCCAATATAGCAGACGAGTTTTGTAATTATGATCCGATTCCATTCAAATTTTGTAATTAGGAATTTTTGGGCTCTGAGATTATGACTCCCTCGTCAAAATATGAAAATTCAAAATGGTCGATCCAATATGGCGGACGAGTTTTGTAATAATGAGCTGATTCTATTTGAAATTAGTGAATGAGAGTTTTAGGGGTCGAAAATTATGATTCTTTCGTCAAAATCTAGAAATTCAAGATGACGACTTTTCTATATGGCGAACGAGCTCTGTAATTATGATCAGATTCTATTCAAAATTGGTATATAGGGGTTTTAGAGCCGGAAGATTACGATTCTATTGCCAAAATTGGGAAATTCAATATAGAGAATTCAATATTGCGAACGAGATTCGTCTAGGTGTTTCTGAAAACCAAGATTATGATTTTTTCGTCAAAATAGGAAAATTCAAGGTGGCGGATCCAATATGGTGAACGAGTTTGTAATTTGGTTCTGATTCTATTTAAAAAAGGTATCTGGAGGTTATCAATAAGTTTAAGCAAATCTGATTATTAGACATTTATTCCACAAATAATCAATTAAGGCACATCTGAAACTCATACGTTCTAATATTCTAGGAGGAGGATGAGTTACTGAAGTAAGAAGTTATAGAGAGAGTAACAACCAAAACCACATATCACGACCCAGAACGAAGCCACAGCCCAAGTCCGAAAAGTAAGGCACTCCTAGAGTTTTTGTAGCTCCGATCTGTAACAATGTCTGTTTGAGTTTCATTGTTATTTTTATCACGAAGATTGACTCACATCATTGCAGTCTCGAAAAGAAAATAAACCATTTTTTTTATCGACACATGTTTTTTCTCACATGTTAGGGGGTTCTTTAGTTTTTTATTATCCATCATAATGCCTATCTGTGATGGTTTTTCATGGTTATTCCTCTAGAAAACAATCAATCATTCAACTTTCAGTTACAGGGTGATCAGGGGAATATGATAATTGCACAAAAATGTGCCCTACGCCAAATTGAAATCGACCTGTCCGAACGATTTTCAATTTTTTTAAGGACATCGGAGATTAGCAGGGTGACAAGTTTAACCTGGGACACACTGTATGTTGAATCCCATTAGTGATTCACACGAGACCATCGAGACGAGACTTACATAAAGTCTCGTCTCGTCTGGCCGATGAAATATGAAGTCTTGCCTCGAGTCTCGTCCCGCAGCCTCCAGTCTCGTCTTGTCTCGCGTCTCCTACGAGAGTCTCGTAGATGTATCGCAATTTCGTCATGCATAATCTTATTGTTCCAGTCTAGCACGGGATATTTATCTTTACCTCCTTTCTAGGTATAATGTAGAAGTAGGAAGACAAAATTACAACAAAAATAACATTATTCATTGAAAAGTAAGTACCTGATAGGTACATACATACTCACATCATACATCTAAACAAGAAAGGTGAAGTAGCCGGTGTGCTTAAGAGATCTCGTGCCATCAAACTTAGAATGGGAAATTCAGAAGCATATTATGCATTCTCCACCATTGCAATATATCTGTGTTTTAATCACACCGAGGGACAGAATAATATTTTTGAAGCTCCTGCATCCATACTCCCGTCAAAACAAATTTATTCTTTATCTTAGACTATTTAGCACAGAATGACTTATTTATAGATTTTCAGGTAGTCATTCAATTTGCGATCTGTCGTTATTGCAGAATTGCCTTCATTTTCCGCCGCCATAAGAGATCAAGGATTGTGTTTTTAAAGTATTTGTGAATGAAATGTTTTGTCTATCTGTGCTAAATAGTCTGAAATCTTTCTAAATATGTTTTATTATGAATGAAATTCTCAAGTCTGCAGTCGACACGCAGAAATATTTACCTGCGAGACTCTCGCACGAGACACGAGAAGTCTTGCACGAGACTTGAGACGAGACCAATAAAAGTCTCGTCTCGTCTTGTCCGAGTCTCGTCTCGAGTTTTGTCTCAAAAACGAGACGAGACCATGCGAGAGTCTCGAAAACGAGACTCTCGCGGGCACCACTAAATCCCATTCATGATAATGTATACTGACTACTACTTCATCGTTGAAATGGCACTTTTATAACTCAACTATCATTCTATCAAGAATATTCAACACATACTATAACTTCCCTCATTCAATTAATCATTCACGTGTGCCTTCGCTACTTGTACGAAATGTAGAGAAAAGTCATTTTCACTACATTGTTGCACGAATTTCCCAATCGTAGGTTCATCATCTCAACAACACTGATTTTCAATAACACTGTGAGTTGAGTACCTGATGTTAATAAAACTCTCGTAAATGGAAGTAAATAAAAGGGTTCAAAGTTCAAGTACTGTTCAGTTCATTAAACTGAAAATTTAATATAGGTGTTCTTGCGCTCAAGTATTCATTAACTTTTAATATAGCTTAAAGATATTAATCTTTCGTTGCGAGATTTTACGTAAATGGAGTACAGGAGTGAAGCAAGAAAAAAGACTTCCTACCGTTTTCACTTTTGCTTCTCTAGGCGTTTATAATTTATCTACCAACTTTATGTTTCATCAACTCCCTCTAGTGTAGTGATTAAATAAAAATATCGTTCTCGAAATGAGTAATTGGGATATTTTCAGAATCATATTTCTATTTGAGATTGAAAACTTTGGAAGTACCTTCATTTCTATTTCTGAATATTATTCAGATGGTTCAAGTTGAGATGTTAAGATTATGTTATTGTATATACAGAGTAAAAAATGAATAAATTCTCGATGTGATAATGAAATATCGCGAAAATTATTTTGGCATGCAATGAAGTATTCTCATTTCACCCTGTATCACAATTCATACGTATTTGGAGTCCTCAATATGCTATACACTCAAAAAGGATAAGAAGTGTTCAAAATAGATTGTTAAGATTCCTAGCCTTTCAACACAAGATTCGCGTCCAGGACCACAATTATCAGCCGATTCGAAATCAATTTAAAATTCTGCCAATTAGTAAAAGACGTACAATCTCACACGGGAAAAAAGTTTTGTTGCACCAACATAATAATTTTGGTCATTTTTTTTTGTTGAATTAAACACAATTTTGCGAAATCAACGAAATATATGTTCATTTTGAATAAGCAACCTATTCAAAAAGACAAAATAATTTGATTGAAATATTTGCCTACTTGAACAAAAGTTTCATTTTATTCAACAACATTTATGGTTGACATGATACACATTTTGTTGATCCAACTATTATCTCATTGTTCAATCAATCATATGCATTTTGTCTATTCGACAAAATTCAATTGATTTTAACAAAGATTTAACTAAATACAACATCATATTCTGTTGAGTCAACAATCATTCATTGTGCAACCAATCAAAAGGTTTTTTTCTATTGGACAAAATTGAGTTGATTATGACAACATCATATTTTGTTGATTCAACACATCACTATCAAGAAATATGTTGTTATTTCAAACAAATTACTTTGTTGAACAGAACTCACGAATTTATTACATCAAACAAATATTTTGTTGAATCATTATCTAGTTGCATTTTTGCCACCAGGTGGCGTTTCTTCCAACCTTTCTACGCTCGCCTCGATTGGGGTGTACATATATATACCCACCTAAAACATTCGATTATATAATTATATTAGACTGTCCTAGAATTCCTTATGACGCTTATACAACCTAATCTTGTCTTGAATCAACTGAGGAAATTGATATCTAATTCCTCTCAGTTTTGAAATTCAGTTGCTGGATTTTTTAAAATATTATTCAGCAAAATATTTTGTCAATTCAATTTGGTTGATCGAAGAATATATATTGTTATTTTAACATATTGACTATCTGAAAAACTGAAAATTTTGTCACTTGAATGAAATTATATAATCATTTCAATCAACAGAATCGTTCATAAGAGCAAATATTGTATTATAGAAACAAAATAGTCCTTGTCTATTCAACCAATTCCTGCTGTTAATTTGAATCATCAATGAGTTATTTCAAATGAATTTCGAATTGAGGACTGACAATAGTTATTTATTATACAAGGGAAAAAAGTAGTAGATTTTAGCTCCAGGTTGTGTTGTCTCCCGACGCGTAGCGGAGGGAGACAAAAAACCGTGAGCTAAAATCTAATATTTTTCCCGTGTATAATACACTATTTTTTTCTGTGACAGAAGGAAGGACGAATCAATATTGGAAAGATATTACATTATTTCGAAATCTGAAAATTATCGACGTGAAATTTCAAGTTTTTAACAGTAGGGACACCTGCGTTTTATAGACATCTTTATCATTCTTTTGAAGTAATCAAATATCTGATGTCACTTCTGTCAGTTCAATTCTGTGATTTGATTTTAAAAAATTGCGAATTCAGTAGTTGTTTAGTAATATACGAAACCGCGAAGTCGAATGGAAGATAAAAGGACTTGCAGTTCTATCTCGGAGACGGTATTATTGACTTATATTTCGGAACTATAGCACAACAAAAGCCATATATGTGATATATATCCGGGAAAGAAGTACTCACTTTTTTCCCACGGGAAAAAAGTAATTTATGAAAAGTGACATTTTATAACCTGCCAACAGAGATGAAATGCCAAACTTTTTTCCCGTCACAGAAAAAAAAACATTTGTTGCGGTGACAAAATATTTTGGCGTGGATATATGACACTCAGATTTTGTTGAATTTACAAAAATTTTGTAATCTCAAACAATTTTTTTTTCTGTGCAGACTTATCTATTCTTTTCAAAATTAATAGATATGGAATCGACTGCCCATACTCACTTGATAAAATGAATTTCAATGTTCCCATGCAGTAGAAACAATCTTCGATATTACACCAAATTAAATATCCCTTATTTTAGAACCAATCTAGGACAAAACTCGCAAAAAGCATTCAACACACACTGTCACGATCCCAATTCATCTCTCGATATTTTCTCGACATTTTTGCCTCCTTTCAAATTTGTTTTTGAGAAGTATATTTCCCAACTCAGATCAATGGTTCCTCCTTCATAATGTTTACTATATTATCAATATAAAAACATTTTCATACCATATTTTCAAATCACATTTGTATAACTGCCTGATAATTTTATACCGATAAGAAATGTTTATGTATAATTGTAGAAATTACTTAGAATAATTCTTACATATTGGATGCTGTTTTCTGGAACTTTGTCCTGTCAGCAAGCTGAAATGGCGAATAAATAAATAAATAAATATCACTACCGAAAGTAAAAGAACTCATATAGAAATACTTCAAACAAAAACTTATAACCCATTTTATCGCTCTGCACCTGCACTGGAGCTGACAGTGATTTGCTGACTAGCTTATTGAAGACAGCGGCTCCTGCGCTAGAAATTTAGACTCCAGTTGCGGCCAGTGCAGTCCCACTATCCATTTATATACAGGGTCCCGCCCATTCAATAGGGACGTATCACTTTTTCCTAAATGCTTAGAGATAGAAAGTTGATTAAATGAAACGAAATAAGACATTTTGCAATCTAAAAAAATGTCAGTCCTGAAATATTCTGAAGGAAACTGAAAATCGCTAATTCTGTTCCTATTCTTTTTCTTGGTTGATAATCGAGGACAAAATTGGAATTTCACGTATACAGAAAATTAATCATGACAAAAAAGTTATTGGATTGTCAGGAATATTTTATTCTCATTATTTCCAGAGGTTAACCATGCAACTTCCGTTTTTATCTTGAGCACCATATATGTTTTTAAAACATCAAATGAAGCTGGAAATTTCCTCCACATGTGTAACATGTAGATAAAACATGTTTCATAATATGATGAAACAGCGTCAAATATCAGTAAAAACATTCTCGAATGTGGTAGGCCATAAAGATTTTTTTTTTGCAATTGCATACCTCGTGGTCCCAGCACTGGGACCAAACGCTCCATAAGTCGAAACTTGTGCGGGGTTAAGTATACATACAAACACAAACATCCATGGCCTAACTAGGATTCGAACCTATGTCTCGGTGGGAGTCCCCATACGAACTCAGCGCCTTCACGCTCTCGACCACCGAGCCGCCTTATCATATTCATCAAAGAGATGTAGAATCTGGTTCCTCCGAAACGATACATCAAAAAAGGAAACCTTTAACATTGTTCTGTAGAGACTTAGAAGTGGCAATGATTAGGTGTGTTCTGTTTCGTATATCTCTTCAAATACCAGCAGAAAAAAAAAAGAACGAAATCTGCAGATTTTGGTTTTTTAGGCATATCTCCGGAACTACTCGGAATTTTCAAAGTTTCTGAACGGCATATTATCAGGCTTGAAAATACGCAACTCTTCTCAGATTTCAGCATCTTCATATCTTATATGATTCTCGAGTATTTTTCAGTGTCCAAGAATTCTAGCCAATAATTCATCAGAAGAAAAAAAAGTTTTCGCTTCTTGATTTATGAACCCTTATTCACTGTCGCCACTGTGTATAGTTTTGGCAACTATTTTTAACTAATGATACAAGGTAGTGAAAAGAAGAACAAATAGTTCAAATTGGAACCATATTCGTCGTAGACAAACTTACATATTATTATTGAAAAAGAATATTCTCAGATATATTTATTAACACAAAAAAATTAATATACCTATATATTAAATACTGTCTGTAGGTTAATCGAGGAGGTGGTATATTCATTATTCCAAATTTTTTGGGATTTTCTCTCCTCGTTTCTATAAAATAAAAATATGAATATTATTTCAATATACGTGTAGTAAGGACAAATCAGATGATTTGCCCCAAAATGTCACTGCGTTTAAAGAATTTTCCTATCAGAGAGCCTAAAAGAAAAATTCACTAGCTTGTCAGTGACAATTTGTATTGAAAAAATTTTTGGAGAAGGGAAATAAAGGTATATAGAAAAAACATCAAATTTTCACTTATCTTTGGACGTTTCGGGACCGGTTCTGCTCCCGTTTTCAACATAAGAAGAGATTATTTCAATAGCGAAGTCGTATAATGTCTTGAAGCTTATCAGTTTTCAATGACAATTGGTGACGTTGGCAATCAAATGAGTTACAGGATGATTTCATTAATTGATCTTGAATTTACCATTTTCATGTTCAGATTTTAGTAGTGAATACCATGTTCTGTCTATATCAACTGAACAAGAAGCAATGTTATTGTCTCCGTTCAGAAGAATGCAAGCAGATTCCTTGATTTTTCTCTTCTGGTTGTTATCTTCTTTTCCAATAATTTTAATATTATTCCACTCTGCCATATGTTGTCCGTCTTCAGTAAGGATATGTTCAGCTAGTTTCGATTTATCGATGTTTCTTTTCTTTATATTGTACTTATGTTCCTTCGTCCTTACTGAAAGAGGTCTCTTGGTTTCACCTGTATAAAACTTTCCAAAAACACAAGAAATATTGTAAATACAAATTTTTGATGATTGGTTCTTTATTCTTCGGCTTTGTTCGAGTTAGAATTGATCTCATTGTATTTTCAGTTTTGAACACAGTTTTCACTTGAAATTTATCACCAACACGTTTTATTTTTTCAGATATGCCGGGAATGTATGGTATTATATATATATACCTTTATTTCCCTTCTCCAAAAATTTTTTCAATACAAATTGTCACTGACAAGCTAGTGAATTTTTCTTTTAGGCTCTCTGATAGGAAAATTCTTTAAACGCAGTGACATTTTGGGGCAAATCATCTGATTTGTCCTTACTACACGTATATTGAAATAATATTCATATTTTTATTTTATAGAAACGAGGAGAGAAAATCCCAAAAAATTTGGAATAATGAATATACCTATATATAACGGAAAACATCGAGAATTCGCATTGCAAAGAGATATTCTCAGATATAATCATGGATACAAAAATTGATATTTACATATATAAAGAAATACATTGAGAATTCGCATTCTCCATGTGATGAAAACATTAATTCTTCCTCGGCGGTTTATTCAACAGAAAACAACTACTTTCATGGCTATATGCCACGATGAAAATTGAATTACATCTATTGATCAGACACGATAAGAATTTCCAAACTAAATCTACTGGAGAAGAGAATTTGCAAAGTGACTATAGTAAAGAGATTATTGGACATAACCCTCACAAAGAGATAACCGTATACACGTGTTTCGGGCTTTCGGCCCTCATCAGTACGGTGAAAGGAAGTGCAAAGGATGGACAGCACTTGGTAGAAAACGAAACAACGAATAAACGGTCAGCAGACCCTGAGTTCTCGGGGAAACAGCTAACGTCACCACGGAGGCAGCAATAGCTACCTGCGTGACATCCGTGTCCAGGAGTGAAAACATCTTATTGTTTTCACTCCTTAGGCCAATAAGCCATATATTGACGCTGAACTCATACTGATGAGACCTAACACGGGTTTCTCTAGGGTTCTATTGAACCGTAACGCGGCCCGTCGAGAACTCAATCAAGGATTATTGTAAAATATTTTTAGTATGGCATTTTCATTATTATTTCTCCTCTCAGGCCGCTTTGGGTCTCGATTATGTTTCAAACCAAATTCTCGAAAATGGCGATGTATATTCACAAAAGCACGAGCATTTGGTTGCCTTCGGTCCGGATACCGTCTTGGGTATTTTCTGTCAGCAGCTGCTTCACTTCTATCACAAAATCCATAAACAAAATGCATATCTGCATATTCAACATTGCGAAACACGGGCATTTTCCTTCAAGAACAGATATACAACCTCTAATAAGAAATATCAAAATGGAAATGATTGAGGGTCATTTGATCGTCTTTTTTTCTATGTTTTACTCCCCACGAAAAGGGATATCCTGTAATGTTCAGAGAACATCGTGAGAATCAAGGAAAATGAGGTAAGAATTGGTGTTCTTCTTGAATTTCTGGAGGTTATATGCCTCGGGAAACAGCTCTCTTGGCAATGTGTTCCAGAGCCTCGCTGTTCGTTGAATAAACGAATCTTTGGAAAGAGATCTTCGGCATGTCTCTAAAGTGACCACGAAGGGGTGCGAAGCCTAAACTCGACGAGTTGATCTCGCGGGGACTACCAAGGGAGGAACAATTGTTGATATTTCAGAAGAGCATCGTCCATGAAAATATCTATTAAATAGAGCCAGATCGCCAACTTTTCTTCGGTGTTCCAGAGAAGTGAGAGAGTTTGTGAGCGAGGCATTTCCCACGAGACGAATTGCCCTTTTTTGGACAGCATCCAACAGTTTCAGGGTATGTTTGGGTGCTGCTCTCTAAATATGGAATTAGTCTTCCAGGACAGGTCGGATCTGTGCCTCATAGATCATAAGCAGCTGACTGGAAGTGGAAAATTAGTCTGATTGGCAAGCCGAGGAATACTCGATTTTTTTTTAATTCGATGCAGCTTTTACACTTGGCTTTAGATGTTTTTGCAATGATCCAAATTCGAATGAATATTTCAAAAACTAAGCCAGTATTTCAATCTAATTTACAAAATATCCTGTGGCGCCAAAGATTGGGAGGAGGAGAGGGGGTGCCAACTCCCATTGTCCACGCCAATAAAGAATTTCTGGAATTGAATTCAATCATTACTTCGGGATGTTATTACATTAGAATGTATGCGGAATTTAATCGAGATCAGTCAAGTGGTTCAGAAACTATGATGAGAAAACCAGTTTTTGTACTAAACTTTGACACTCTGTATCTTCGTAAGGAAATATTTTCCTAGGAAGTACTAATTGGAAAGTCTACTTTATTTTTGTTTTTCTATCAATTGTCAACATTAATGACGTTTAACCTGGACCACCCTGATTATACAGGGTGACCCGAAATTAGCTTGCCTAACTCCACCAGCAGCTTCTACGACCAAAAATAGGAAGAAAAGTTCCAATGAACATGAGTCGAGAAATGCCACCTAAGGCAGCTACGGCCCCCTGAAAGGGGGCTACTGAAGATGATATTTCTTGACTATCTCCGAAACGCCACGTGATAAAATGATGCAATTTGATACAAGAACTAAACTCTCCATGCCCAATGCGGTGAACATAAAATCATTTCAAAGTTTCATCCAAGAGTGTATAGTACAGGGTGAGACTACATTAAATATTGCTCAAACTTTTTCGTATGCATAATTTTTGACAACTCAATCTCGGATTATGAAAATCTACACCGTTTCACAAAAAAATGTGCTCTTGTTCCGCATCGATCAGATGTATCATTTTTGAGTGAAATCGATTTAAAAATATTGATGCACTCACATCTCATGCATAAAGTTGCCAATTTTCAAATCATAGTGGCTATAAAAAAATCAAGTACTCTCTTCTTACCAAACAATCTCATAAAAGTGCGAAAAATAGAAAATCATGATGAAAAAACTACTTAAATTTTTGTGCATTTTTTTCTATTTCCACTGAGCCTCATTGCAATGGTATGCATAATATCAGAGATGTAACAATATTTCTGAATTACTTTTACTCGATAACAATACATCTGATCGTTACGGAACAAGAATTGTTTTCTCTGTGAAGAGGTGCGAAATTCAATAATCCGAGATTTAATTGTCGAAAAATATGCATACAAAATATTTCAAGCAATAATTAATGTAGTTCCATCCTGTATTATACACTCCTGATTGAAATTTCAAAAGGATCCCATTTTCACTGCATTGGGCATGGAAATTTTAGTTCTTGTACCAAATTGCATTTTTTTCTTACATGGAGTTTCGGAAATACTCAAGATATATCATCTTCAGGAGCCAGGGGCCAAAGCTAACTTAGGAGACATTATTTGTCGACTCATGTTCATTGAAAGTTTTCTTTCTATTTTTGGTAGTAGAAGTCGCTGGTGAAGTTTGGCAGGCTAATTTCGGGACACCATGTATAAGCTCAGGTGGGGCCCGAAATGAACATAAGGGCGCACGCCTATGCGCTAACCGAGATCAGTTGATGCCGCGAGGGCTATCATTGCAATTTATATGAGATTAGGGTGAAGCACCAGATAATACAGGAGCCCTCGACACTGTTCACCCATCACCCCGATTCTAATATATTTGACAAATAGATATGTGTTATTAGTTCCGTCTGTAACCCTCCGCACAGATCACGCTTCAGAAATCATCAAGTGAAATGAAATAAACGCAGGAACTCATCCACGAACAAGTGTCCTCATGAATTCGTTATTGGCTGAAGGAGAAGGGATAATGTTTAGTAATAATCTGACTTTGGAGACCCAACTGGAAAGTTTTCAGTGTTTTTCATCAATTCTCATCTAGAATCATCAATTCGAACAGGTATACTAATTGAATATCGTGTAATGAAGTGTTTTTGAACCAGCTTTATTACTAGACTGGTTTTGATTAATATGGAAGTACCTGAGACTGATTCTAGTTGAATTTCACTTGCTCGAAAGTTCGAAACCTGAAAACCTAAGAGAGCTGAGTAATTCATTGATTCCTGACTTTCCAAAGCTTTTTCTGAATAGTAAACTCCGATTAACATCATTACAACCCTAATGACTTCGATATTTTTCAACTCTTAGCTTATGATATGAAATTTGAATGAATTATTTATAAGTTGAAATGATGGATGTTTACCTGGTCATAACTTTTTTGTTATTGGCTATTTTCGAGTTAAATTCATTCAGTAGCATTAGCAAGGGTTGTAGATTTTGTTCCTGTACCCATTTTAGGTTGAATATAATTTTGTCTGCATTTTTTTAGTTCAACCCTTTCTGTGCCGGGCCTTGATTAACATGTTGGTCCCCCAGTCCCAGAGGAATTTTCATGCTAAGGGTCCTATTGCCTTATATATACGTCGCATCAGATAAATAAACAAATAGATGACCAAACAATGTTTATTTTTTGTTATTTCAATGAGAAATATATATTTTTCAACAAACTTTAACGTTTTCTTTTCAGATGTACTCATCAGAGAGCAAAACCAACCTAAAAAAATTTAAATAAAAATAATTCAAAAAATTAACATTGAAAGTTTTCGAAAATGGAGGTTTATCGTACCTGTCCACAGGTAACTAATCCTTCAGGTTGAGAAAGTAAGATATATGAAAGTTAAGCAAGCCAACGTTAGTTTAGTTCATTGTACCAGTATATCACCTGACGAAGCTACTGTGTTAGCGAAACATGTCGTGTGTTTGAGAATTTTGTGGAAATCTTATCGTTTGTGAAGTTTTTACATTTCTTATATTTCATTCAAAGCCAGTTTGAAGTATTTTATTCTTTAGATATTTCCATGGACGATGCTCTTCTGGAATATCGACAGCTTCTATAAATTTAAGAACACCAATTCCTACCTTATTTCCCTTGATTCTCACGATGTTCTCTGAACATTATAGGATATCTCTTTTTGTGGGAACCATAACATAAAAAAATTGATGTGTAGTAATTTCGTGTTGCACATGTGAGTTTGTATAATATTCTTCAACATTATTATTCATCCTCTTCATAGATTCATTTCATTTCTGTTGTTTTTTATACCGATACTCACCCGACCTGTGTAGCGAATCCAGAAATTTGTAATTGTCAATAAACGTTTTGTTTTGTGATTGCATATTCCATAATTCTTCCTTTGTTGTCATTGTTTGCAGTTCCGACTAGTTCCAATAATTTGTTTAATTATTTTCAATATTTTCATTTGTCTTCTTCTTTTCCTTGAGCTTTCCAATCCTGTGCACCAGTGTTCCTGTGCTTTGTGTCCTGTCAGGCGGTGGTCTGTGGTTCATGAAATTTTGACATGAATTGATGAAGATGATCAACCTCACTAAAATTCCGATATGGCAAAAATAAGATGATTCAAAGAAAAGGAAAGATGAACTTGAATTTGATCTGTTCAATTTGTTTGGCACTGTGTTTCCGATTCTACAGGTAGACTTTGATGTAATAGATAAATAAATAATTTTCCAGGCCTAACCTGAAAATACCAGAGACCCGTTTTCGACAAAGACATTTGCTTCGATTCCTATAGTTATTCAGAATGAAAATAGCGATTAGTATTCCAGGCTAATCGCAGTGTTTGTAATTGAAGTCTAATCTCTCTTGGCTCCTTATTGATTCCAGGTCGATTCAATAACGTTGACCACTGGTTTATACTTTATACCGAGGTAGGTTTACCTCCTGTACTTGTCTCCAATGTTACTCCTTTGAGCCTCTGTACAAAAATAGCTTTGCAGAGCTTTCTAGAGCAGTGCAGAGCAGGTGGAGAAACCCACCTCAAAAACAATCTGGCGCCCGAGACCCCCCGACAAGTACCAGAGTAGTCCCTGTCCGAACGAGCGCCAAAGTAAGGGCCCCAGAAATAAAGGCCGTTACAATCTCTCTAAGAATATGACATCAGTTTTTTACAGTATACCCAGTGTCCCAACACAAATTATACAAGTACTTCCTCGAAAACAGGTGATACTATCAGAGTTCTGAAAAAAACTGGCTCAAATGAGAAAATGTGTTGCACCCTTCAGCACATACTAACTTCTTTTTTCGAATTACATTGAAAATGAAAGTATCCCTTTCAATACCAGACTATAAGAATTATCATCATTCGAATTGTACTATCCTATCATTAGTATTGACTATTTCAATCATCACTTGATCTGACCATGATCACAAGTCAGAGACAACGTGTACTTATAGAGAAAACATGAGCTGTCTTTCAATTCTGATTGGTCTGACATATTTCATCTTCTCAACGATGTAACAATAGATAGCGAATCAAAGTATGGATGTTACCTTGGATACCGAAGCAGAGTCTGTCAGTTTGGCTTAAAATAATTATGGCTGTACTTGTTAGAATGAATCATTTATTTATTTGATATGATATGATATATTGATGAATGCTTTTCATGCTTCGTGAACGTAAAATGGTCTAGCAAAATAAAATGTTCCCAATATCTCCTCATAATTCTGTTTTTCATTGTTAACTCAATTGTGGTGCCGTACAGCAATACCTCTTGTCCTGACGGACTCGTGATGTTGCTCGGCAACACAATTTGTGAGGTCACTTCCAGCGGTGTGGTATTTGTAGAATTTGTTAACTGTTTTGATAATGAAATCGTCGATTTTAGGCAAATTACCACATCTCTCATGAAGATCTGCCACTCGAGAGTATCTATTATCGTTGGTGATAATAAGAAGTACCTTGTTCTGCAGCACCTGAACCCTATTTTTTTGGGTAGGCCGAATAATCTGCTTGTAATACTAGGACCTTGCTCTCCACTGTGAGTGGAGAGGTCCTGAATGAAAAAGGATACATTCTTTCAATTGCAGCTTGCGTTTTCTGTATGAGATAGTTGGTACTAAGCCTGAGACTCATTAGGGTGTCCAACTTAACCCCCAGGTATACTTCACAGTGATCATGCCCGCAAACTCAACCTCTTTGACGGTTAAAGGTCTGTGTACTTCATAACCTTAGTCTTCGCACTGTTCATACAGATCTTTGACTCGTCAGAGTACGGGATGATTTTCCTGTCCAGATGGATCTGGATTTGAGTCCTGGCAATATCCAAAGACTCGTTCATCCAACGAACAGCGATGCTCTGGAACACATTGCCAAGGAAGGTTTTCTCCGAGACATATAACCTCCAGAAATTCAAGAAAAACACTAGTTCCTACCTTATTTCCCTTGGTTCCCACGATGTTCTCTGAACATTACAGGATATTACCTACTGATCAGACTATATAGACATTACCATACCATTTGATATCTGTTAGGCACAGTTCAGTAAGCAGAATCGACTCACAATTGCACATAATATTATCATGTATATTTTGATTTCCTTGTTCGATTAACGCACCTGAGATGATTGAATTGAAATGATGCTGAAAATTCAAGTGAGATTACTTTTATTGATGTTCAATTATGGTCTTACCCATTATCATCTCCCAAATTCAAACGGTGAGAGAATAGATAATCTAAATCACGAAGTAGAGGTCGATCTGGGAGTTGTGTAGGAGTTTCAAGTATTGAGAACTGATGGATTTTCCGATTCAATAACTCTGTCATATTCGAATCCTACATCTTTTCAAACCTGAAGATTATGAGATCACTAGAAATGATTGGTCATCAGCTTCATCACAGGAGGAATGAGGTGAAGTACCTATCACAATGCAATTGAATTAACATGAATGAACAGTAAATAGTAAATAATCGGAAGAAGATGTATGAGAATTGAGGAACTTCATAATCAATTGAAGGGACCCAATCTCTCACATCGAGAAATATATTTTCTTGATAATTCACTTCACTTGAACACTCGAATAACTTGTTTGGAATCAAAAGACCTTGAGACAAGATCCACCAATTTTCAGCCAAATCGATCCAGTATCGGAGCCTATATTCAATACATGCAAACAAACAAACAATCAAATAAAACTTTTTCATAATATTAGAATAGATAACTCATAAACAAAACTGAACTTGATGAAGGTCGAAACTTGTCTTATCTTTCTTTCTCTATCTGTAGAAATGGTCAAAAGTTTCTTCACCCGCAGATAAGAGAATTTATTAACGATTCCACCGATAATTACTCCAATAAATAACTTGTTCCGTCCGTAATAACAAACTGGGAAACATGGGTCTAGGTAGTTGCCCGCAAAGATAGGCTCCCAAGATCGGTTATCATAGTTAGGATTCTCGTTAGTGTTACCGAACGATCATCGACATTTCGAGGTATTGAACGTAAAACCGAAAACGGTCGGCGGCATCAGAAGCGGTGACCAAATTAAACTCGAAACAGTACCCCGTATATTAAATTTATCTGTTTCAGAAGGTTTCTTACCAGTAATAAAGATAACGAAGATCGAACTCGCTGGGTGGCCGTGTTGAAACAATCTCTAAAATGTCGTATATACTAATTTTGAAGAGGAACAATATAACATTCCAGCTACTCTTAGCTTTTAGTTATGAGCGTGAGCAAGGTTTTCAAAGTGCCATAGCGATTTGCAAATAGAGTGCAAGCTTTCAGGAGATGAAGCAGTATTGAGTCTTAATATTGACATTGTCCATTCGATCGGTGTTTGCTTTTTGCCAATTCATTTCATATAGGCGATTTCAGTTTTTTTAGATGCACATATAAAATGGATTTCTTGATTCAATGTGGAACAGCATTGATTCAACCATATGGCGCACTTGAATATATAGGCCCAACCAAATATTTGTTTGATTCTTCTACAGAACTTTCTAGACTTATTCATAGAAGAAAATCTTGATTCGAATGGATATTTCTTTATTATCACAGTACGTATTGGTGGAAGGAAGAATTGATTAGAAGAAGAAGAAACTTTATTTCCAAATAGGCAAGCCTAATATAAACATAGTTAACATATTCTATTTACACATACCTAAATACATAAAAATCAAATTATTTGTCTATTTCAACAAAATAACAATAAATAACAGAGAACTATATCACATAAATTCTATAAAGTAATTTATTTTATCTATTTATTATAACAAAGTCGTAGTTAATAATATATTTTAAATATAAGTTAGCTCCAATTCAATGTGTTGTTATGAATGTTATCAACTCCCTCTTGAATAAACGGATGGAAGATGAATTTTTTATATTATTTGGCAGTTTATCAAAACTATCTGAACCCTTGAAAAATAATGAGTTCATACTGCTTCGATAATTTGTCCTTGGGATGTAGAAATTGGTATTCGATCTGGTATTATGATGATGTACTTCATTGTTCGTGATTAGAAGGTTTTCTAAATATGTTGGTTGCTGCAATTTATTTATTATTTTAAATATAAATATCATAGTTAGATAGTAAAGTCGTTGAGGAACTGTAAGCCACATTAATCTACAAAGCATATCTTGTATAGGTGTCATTCTATTGCAGCGTAGTATTATTCGCATTCCACGATTCTGCAATTTTTGTAATTGGTTCAATTTGTTCTGATTAATAAGATATAAGAGAGTACCGCAGAAATCATAATGAGGTTTTATTATGCAATTATAGCATGTTATTATGGCATACATTGATAGTGAAGATGACACTCTTGAGAAAAAATACAGTATTTTTGATATTTTACTTATTACATAGTCAGCATGATCATTCAATGAAATTGTGTTTTCTACAATAAATCCTAGATACTTGATCTTACTCACAACTTCTACATCATTTTCATTTATTTTAATTTCGACTTGATTCCTTTCAATATTATGTTGTTTATATTTTGTTGTAACGCCTTAGTTTTATTGATATTTAGTTTTAGTTTATTTGTTCCAAGGTACAACTCAATATTTTTCAATGAATAATTCATCTTTTCAACAGCGACTTGCAAGGTTTCATCATAGGTATATATCAACGTGTCATCTGCAGAAAGGTTAATTACGTGATCTCCATGTAGGTAATTGATATCATTTATATAAATTAAAAAAAGTAAGGGCCCTAATACACTGCCTTCGAAACAAGACGAATCTTCTAGTTAATCTCCCATCATATTTGAACAATTTTGTTCTCGAATCAAGAAATTTCGAGCTTGTTACAAATAGATGATATCTCATTATGATGAGTGAATATTTTTTCAGAACATCCTCATTTTCTTTTGTCAAGAGAATACAATTTCGAAGGAAATCAAAATATAGCTTATGTTTAGAGTATTGAGTATTAAATATAATTAATTCTCACAATTGGTGAACGAAAGGCTTTATTATCAAAACTTGATCATCCTATTATAACATAAGAAGAATGAGAACATGAAATCATCAAATACTATGTGTAGCTTAATCTAGAAGGCGGAATATTCATTCTTCTAGATTTTTGTGATTTGCTTTCCTCGTCTTCTTCCCCAGAATGTCACTGTGATCGAAATGGCTTGAATGTTGAACCACAAAAACCTAGAGAGAAGAGTAAAATCATATTAGAAAAATTTTTTTGTGTGTTTTGCAGAGTGGTTTGTAAAATGAAAATCATCAACCGTATACCTATAAAACTTGCTTCAAAAGGAACATTTCCATTCATCACAGCCATCAGGTTTTGTCGAAAACAAACGAAATTTCAAGACAACCAGATATTTTCTGGTTGTATGAAATTCTGCGTTTGACAAAAGGGCATGTATGAAAGTTGTGATAGGTATGTAAAAACACGAAGGAAAGAGACATATTATTATTGGTTCAATCATTCTAATCAGGAATCAAGTAAAACATATACAAATAATGGACAAGTATCACCTATACCTATACCTATCAGTGCGTTCATCGAATGAATGCGACTGGTCAAATCGTCACTGCTGAACGATTGTGTGCTGTGCAAGTTATACAAACATGGCCATATGCGTTGACAGTGATGTGTAGTCATGGTTTCAGGAAAGATTGATATCAAGGTTCTTAGCATGTTTCCGATGAAATGAGAAGGGAAAACACCTCACAAGGTACAACTATGTTACAAAAATATACAAAGTTCTCACCCTCGCAGATTGTCCTCAAATATGGAATGCCACAAGCCACATTGCTGTGAAGATGATACCACACCACTATTATCCATGACTCAGCACACTTGATACTTGAACACTTCACTATTGACAAACAAAGGTGCTTTGCACCGTCTTCACAAGAAACAACAGCGGCTATGTCGAATGGCGGCTAACGACGGAGGAGTCGAATGGGCGCAGGCGTACCGCTGTATATACGTCACTGAAAGTCTTTTAGGCAAGCAGAAATTTTCTCGAACCAATATAAATTGGAATTTATGTCACTTATAGTCGCGGTTTCCTTGGATGAAGAAATATACTGTTCATGTTGAGCAAATTCATATCAAGAAATTCTAAGAAACGAAGCAAGCAAGCCGATTGTATATTGCTCCATTCGAATGAAAAATTCTTGTATGTTCGAAGCATTTCTATTTCAAGAAAATGGATTTGTTTGATCGGAGGAATCCTCTTTATCTGTGTACACTTTCTATGTTATGGAGGAGGTACAAGCTGTTCACGTTCATTTCAGCATATTCTGGTTCATTATGATTTGCAGATATTATTATAACAAAATAACAAAGTATTCAAATTTCAAAAATCGGAATCGGTATACTCACTCATTTCTTTTTCTTTTAGAATAAAGCACTTCTGAATTATGTGAGAACTCTTTAACCTGATTTCAATAATATACAGAAAAATATCGAATGATATCAAGGAAGCAGCACAAAATGGACTATCGACAATTATTCTAGAAGAGTTCAGATTACGATATATTATAGCTGATAGAAAATATGGAAATTATTATAGGAACAAGAGTTAATTGATATAAGCTGATGATGGAACTCATCATTCCATAGCAAAGGTGAGCTTTTGTAGGTCTATATTTCTGAATAATATTCCGTTTCCATATACACACATAATTCTTCCAAAATTGCAATGATGATAAGAACTAAAGTTGCACAAGAGTTCATCATCACTATGAGCAACATTCATGGACCGAAGTTTGTAGATATAATGAAAAAATATAGAATACCTAACATTATTTTGATTGAATATAATAGTCAGGAAACACGGAACTCTCCGCGATATCTCTGAGTAGTTATCTTCAAGATCAAAATGCAAAACCATCCTGCGAGGTGCCAAAGAACACTATAGCCTGTCACCAAAGGCAATACTCTCTGGAGTCGCCCAAAAGAAATTGTGGAGATCTTGCCTCAGATTTGAAATATTCCTCATTATTGCGAATTCCTAAGGTAATCTCCCACAGGAAATTGATGAGCATGTCTTTCTGCGAGAACCCAATGATATCCTAGAGTAATCACAAACATAACCTGAATAATCGATCCCAGGCAGTACAAAGAGGTCCTGAAGATATCTCGGAGATATGGTTCTTAGACATTGTGATGCCTTTTGTAACTTCTTCAAGAGGTTGCCAAGAGCGCTATATCTCCAAATGTCCGCCGCCTAGGATGTGCTCAGCAAGGTCTTGGAGTTATTCCACGTAGAAATTCTCATACAATGCTCTCAGGCAAGAACTTTGGGAAATTCGCATCAATCTCAACTAGCGAGGTCTTCAAGTGCTCGCAACTGTGAGTTGTTCAAGAATCCATGCACATCGCCTCAAAAGCGAAGACTCTAGAAGCGATATTCGCATCAATCGTCATAACTGGTACTGGTACTGGTGGGGGTTGTTTGCACGTCAGCAACTAGTCCCTAATGGGACCTTTCTGCAAGCCCCAAGGTGTTTTCAATGACTGATGTGGTTCGCTTAAGAGAGCTGGCTAACATCCTTTTCAGGCACCGCCCATCAGCTCTCTTTCAGAGTTTTTTGGCTGAATTTTATAGGCTAGTGATGTACTCACTACCATATGCTGCAGTAACAGGCCTCCTAGTTATTCTCGTTAACCCCCGTTGGAGACCGAGGTCCACTAAGCAGCTGGCCCGCTCTCACGCTCAGCTGGTAGTTTTCCACACCCACCTACATACACCGTCCTTCTTCTTCTCTGATGCTCACAACCACATCATCATCTCTGTCTGCGTGTTCTGTGTAGGCTCTGTTACTAACTCCATGCGCCACTTTAGGAGCAGCACTGTTAATTGGAACGCAACAGCGAATCGTGCAGGATTATCCCCAGCCGATGCTCCGAAACTTCACAATATTAAATTCGTAGATGAAATATTGCAAAAAGTTCCTTGCTCGTGCTCTGTCATAAGATCGCCACTCATATGGTATGGTGTTAAATTCTAGGTAGTCATTGGTTATAAACAGTCGCCTGTCCGCGAAGTCTCACTAGCGCAAGCTATATTGTTCGGGATGAAGTTGAATTTATTCCATATTCGTTTCAGCACCAAAGATAAAATACCCAAACTTTTGGATCAACGTATTGAGTTCCGATTGAAACAATATAGCGAAACGTAATATGTACTCTGTTATATTTAGTGTATGACAAACTGCCAAAGGCTATAGTATCGAACGATATATTTTCAATAATTATATTCATGTGTTTCTTTCGTTAGACAAAATCATAACTCATCACCTGATTTACTTAAAAATATCTGTCAGAAGTTGGCCGGGTATTCATTTAAAAAAAGGTCGTCTGATATAACCCACGAATTTGAAGTAGATATTCGATTTTCGATCCTACCTGAATTGAAACGTTCTGGTCTAATTCGTTAGATTATCTAATTATCGTTAATTTACTGCAAAATTTCAAATAATCTTCCATGATGGCTGCTTTGAATGGAATAACATCAGAGAGTTCGCAAATGTATTACATTTTCCATTACTCGTCAGGAAGGGTATTTAATGCCATTCAAAGCAGTGTTTTTATTTTTTGAATATTTTGACAAATAAGCGAGATATTGCCTTGAGACAGTAGTCGGTATTGGAAGGCTGAATCAATATTTTGTTTCACTGATGAATTATTATGGTGAATAAAAAAACAACTCAATATTTTTGTATGAATTTTCATTCATCATTCTGGTTATGTTTGTGATTACTTTAGGATATCTCAATGGGAAATGCTCGTTCTTGTTACGTCCAGGATATCCTTGGATTCTCGCAGAAAGAAATGCCTATCCATTTCCTGTTAGAGATAACCTTAGAAATTCGCATTAATGGGGAATATTTCAAATCTGAGGCGAGATCTCCGCGATTTATTTCGAACGACTCCAGAGGGTATATCCCATGGTGACAACCTATAGTGATCTTTGGCACCTCGCAGGAGAATTTAGCATTTTCATCCTGAAGATAACTACGTAGAGATATCGCGGAGAGTTCCGTGTCACCTGGGATAGATATTTATGATGAAATATTTAGTTGGTTTCCATCAGTGAAAAAAAATATCTATTCGACCTTCAAATACCATCTGACGTTGCGATGACATGGAAACTACGGAAAAACAGTCCTCACTATCAATCTAAGCCTAGAGCTAGGAATGTTTTTCCGCAGTTTTCATGTCCTCGAAACGTCTAATGATGACCTTGACTACCGCGAATACATTTGATAACCTTCTGGTAGCTACTATATTAACTTTTTATTTTCGATTGGCATATTGTCATTGAAAGTTTTATGTTGATCAATTTTGAATACAACGATATAGCACAAACTTGGTGCTTTGTTTATTGATAACAACAAAAAATCACAATTTTTTGACTTTTTTCACGTTACTTGGATGGGAAATTTTCTCTACCCATGTTTCGAAAACTTCACAGATCAGAAAAAGTATGGATTGAGTTCAGTTTCAATGAACCGATCATCGATCAGTTGCAGACAGTAACTAGTGCAATAATTAATCTACGTATATTTTGTGGAGTGTGTACAAACATGGGTGGAGGCAATCTTCAATTGATGTAACGTGAATAAAGTTACGAAATGTTAATACTTTTGTTGATATTGATGAACAAAATACACAGTTTGTGCTATCGTAATATTCAATGACAATTTACCATTGAATGAAACTCCAGTAGAAGCTATCAAAGAGCTGCTTTGTGGCAATTCAAAGCAGTTTTCTCTATTTCTCGACTATCTTCTCAAATAATCAAGATATTGCATGTATATGATTACTTGGGACACCCGGTATTAACATGAAATGAAAAAACACAATGTGTAATATTTCATCATATCGAGCCACCATGAATACCTATACTCCATTAAAATAATTGTTTTATACCAGATACCTTCATCTTTATTTCTTGTCTCAGATGATTTGTTCAACCAGGTTATATATCGATCTTCGCCATCATGAATGATCATTCAAAATTTTGCGGTGAATCATTGACGATTGTCTACTCTAGCGGATTAGACAGAAATGTTTCAGTTCAAGTATAGGATCGAGTATCAAATTTTTACTTCAAATTCGTAGGTTATATCGGACGACCTTAACCCTTTGAGGCCGGTATTTAATTACCTGATATATCTTGATAGAAAAATGCATGAATTCAATCACATGTGATTCTAGAAGGTGTATATGCATGTCAATTTATTTTCAGACCTTGGCTGAAGGCTTCAGGACGTGTCCTCGGTTTGAAGACACTAGGCAATAAACATTGTTCAAATCACACAAGATGAATTTCCACTAATTCGTTTCAGTCAAGATTGACGCAGTGGACGAGCGCCCGACTCATGGCCGCGAGGTCGTAGGTTCGAATCCCAGCCAGGACAAGGAATGTTTCTAATATTTGACTCAATATTCGTGAGTTCTGGAGCATCGCCTGGGGATAGTCCTGCACGATTCACTATTCTTCCTATTCACAGTGCTGCTTCTGAGTTGGCTTATGGAGTTAGTAACAAAGCCTGCACAGAACACACAATGCAGAACACTTTGGGCTAATGGACCTCAATGGTGGTCGTTGACCAGTTGGTGTGCACACATATACCAACAAAGTGTATAGGTATACTACTACTATGTCAGCTATCAAAATAATCACAAACGTTTACTGGAATGATATCGAAAGAAACAATTTTTCTGGTCGCTGATATATAATTTGACATCACGAGTGAAGCGAAATGAGAACAATTTTTCATCTGAACGAAAAAACAGGAGATGTACTATTTCCCTTGTGTCCACAACGCGAGACCACCAACTTTCTGGCGAGAAATAAGATTATTCTTCGATAGAATTTCTATTTTTCCACAACTATGACATTTTTTGATGAGTTTTCAACTAATTTGCAAAAGAAACCTCAGCCATATTGAAATAGACGAAAAAATAGAATGAAACATTTGATTAGCAGAGGCAGTATGGAACCATGTTCATCAGTCTAAAACAAATGTCTTCTCTTGCGAATAAGCGGAATAGTACGGGTTCCTATCAAGAGAAGAGACATTATTTGCGCATGCTCTTCAGAATGTGGCTACAATATAAATACACTAGGCGACTGAGTAAATAATCATCAGATAATTAAACAAAAGAGTCTCTCCTTTGATACCCTATAAAAAAGTAAACCAACAATAATAAGACATAAACTCAATTTTGCTTCCCATCAGGGTAGGGAACCACCACGCAAAGTCAGGCTAGGAAACACACATTAGACAAAAAGGTATAAAAGTCGGAAGACTGAAACCAAGTAAGGGGTTTCATAAAACATATGCAGATTGCCAAATGCATAAGGTTGAAGTCCACTCGTTAGTGAGTGGTGGTTGATGGACATGGGGATGAGGAGCTATCATATAACGTAAGCTAGTTATATGGCGGCACTTGATCTCGGGCATTCAACCTTTCGGGGAGCGTGGTGTGTGTGTGTGTAAATATTATTAGAGTTGTGTCTCCATAGCGCGACCAATAGTACACAAAGGGTTAAAGAATACCCTGCCAACTACTGAAAGATGTTTTTGAGTGAAGATGTTTACTTGATTGATGTCTTGCTATACAGGGTGATTCATTAAAGAATGAGAAATCTCTGAACGACAGATAGTAAACACAAAAATTATAAGATTTAGCCCAATATGCCTGATGATGACAATGTTGCTGGTCTAGGAGATACAGGGTGTTCTAGGGGGAGATATTAATTTCAAAATTTCACAATTACTTTGTCAGTTTCATCAGCATGAACATGAAATCTTGTATTTCTAGGTTTTCTGTCATGAGTAATATGAATTTGCAAACTGATTTTGTAATTGCACATAGACGGAGCTAGTGGCACTCTGTTACTTCGATAATATACATCATATCTTGTATGTCAATTCATTGATGATCAAAATAAGTGGAAAATCTGAAAGCTTGTTCAATTTCACATAAAAAATTGATCCTTTATCAAACTGTCTATAGCTTCAACGGTTTTTGTGTTATTCGCTCTGAAAGAGATTCATTTTCCACTTATGACACTTAATAATTTCATTCATTGAATCAAGTATAGGAAATCTCCGAACTACAGATAGTAAATACCCAAATATGAAGATTCAGCCCAACATGCCTCATAAAAATATTGCTGGTTCAAGAGATACAGGGTGGTTAAGGAGAAGATTTCATTTAACATCTTCTCTATTTTCGTCCATTTTATGAATTTTGTTTTACTAGGCAGAAAAATACAAGATTTGATGCCATGGCTAGCGTTTCATAGCCTAGGCGTAGCCGAGGCTATAAAACCAGCCAAGGCATTACATCTTCTTTTCTGTCATATGAACATATAATTTTGTCTCAAAATTCTTTTCAATTCCACGCAAAGTCCAAATAATTCATCATTCGATTCAAATTACTTGGAACGTTGTAAATCAGAAAACTTTTTCTGCCTAGGCAGAAAAAGTACACCTTTTCTGCCTATTAAATGTCATTGAAAATCCACTTTTAATGTCATTCGGAGAAAAACATCATTATTATCATCATTGACGAGATCTTTATCAAAATAGGAAATCGAAAATTATGAAATGATGATACACACAAATTCACCTATTGTGTGATAAATATACAGGGTGTTCCAAAAAAACCTAACCTCCTTGCTAGGATGGGTAGAACATTGCAAAATAAGCTGAGTTTGCTTAGTGAAAAAGTGTCGTAATGGCATCCGTCTTCAAGATACAAGGTGTTGAAAACATATTTTTTTACCATTTTTTACGATTATGTCGAAACTACTGGCAACATTGTGATGAGATTTTGAATGGATGTGTTCTGATGGAAGCTGACCACCGCATGAATTCGTTTTCATATCTGACACTCATAGAGGCCGCTAGTTACACGGTTCGTACCGAGTACTTTTGAACATAACTTTTTTCGTTTTTTTTTCAGTCCGAATTCAATGTGAACTTGAACACCATTTAATTTCACACCAAAATGATGCTCTTGGTAAAACTCAATACTGTGTACCGTTTTCGAAATATTTCGTACTGGGCACGAACCGTGTAACTAGCGCCCTCTATGAGTGTCAGATATAAAAACTAATTCATGCGATGTGTCAGCTTTCAAAACACATCCATACAAAATCTCACTACAATGTTAGAAGTTGTTTCAACATAATCACAAAAAAATGTGAGAGAGATATACTTTTTCAGCACCTTGTATCATGAAAACGGATGGCGTTACGACATTTTTTCACTGAGCGGAGCCAACTTAATAATAATAATGATAAGTTTATTGCCATTGGTTTTTTTTACAAAAACATTAGCAACGTCAGATTCAGAAATATACATAGGTACATTCATAATATAATACTTATACACACATGAATATAGGTAGAATTTTACAAGCAAAAGAATATAACATTAACAGAATATAATTATTACTAACACACTTATCACCAAGTATTCAGACAAAAGGCATATATAATACCTACAATACACAAGTTTATTGATTGAAATATTCGTCCAATGAATAAAATGGATTCGCAGTTAGATAATCTTTCAAAGTTCGTTTGAAGATATTCATATTATTGATTTCTTTGAGACGTGGTGGCAGTGCATTATAAATTTTCATACAATTATATACAGGGTGTCCGCTAAAAGGAGGTCAATCCATTAACCACATATTCCTTGAACAAAAACAATATGAGTTTCTATATACCATTTTTCATTTCAGCCCTTCATATTCGATATACAGGGTGTCAAAGTTGGAAATCAAAAACTGTTTTTTTCTAATTACTCGCGTATTTGCTAAGATATTAATCTCAAAATTAGTAAATTACTTCAGCACAAAGAGTTACATCGTGTGAGGAAAACATAACAGAAAATAACTGTCAAATATTCAAAATACTGGGGGTCAAGTACACACTTACCCCCATATTTTTTTTGTACGTGCGCTAATGACTTCCTATCTATGTTGCTTCAAGTGTTCCATCATTTTTGAGTATTTTTTGTGTCCTGTAAAATTTCGATTAAATCATTTGTTTTTAAGATAATTCGAAAAGTACTGGTTATTGTTTGATGCCTATGGGGCTTATGGTAATCTCATAATGTTCACATACTCCTATTTATTTCGTCGAAATAGGAAGAGGGCGTATCTTTTTACGTACGGAAAGGTATATATGAAAATACCGGGTGCTCAGAGCGAATGTATTAAAATAATTTTTACTTTTTTAATTTTTTTTTTTTAATTATTTTAGTAAATTTGCTCTGAGCACCCGGTATTTCCATATTTACCTTTTCGTACGTAAGATGTTACGCCCTCTTCCAATTTCGACGAAATAAATAGGTGTATGTGAACATAATGAGATTACCGTGAGCCGCACAGGCATCATACAATAACCAGTACTTTTCGAATTATCTTGAAAACGGAATTTTACATAAATCAAAAAATACTCTAAAATGATTGAACACTTGAAGAAAAATAAATTGGAAGTCATTAGCGCACGTAAAAAAAAAAGGGGGGTAAGTGTGTACTTGACCCCCAGTATTTTGAATATTTGACAGTTATTGTCTATTTTGTTTTCCTCACACGATGTAACTCTTTGTGCTGAAGTGATGTACCAATTTTGAGATTAATATCTCATCAAATACGCGAGTAATTAGAAAAAAACGGTTTTTAATTTCCAACTTTGACACCCTGTATATTGAATATGAAGGGCTGAAATGAAAAATGGTATTTAGAAACTCATATTATTTTTGTTCAAGGAATATATGGTTAATGGATTGACCTCCTTTTAGCGGACACCCTGTATATAACTTATTTTGCAATGTTCTATACCTATACCCTAGCAAGGGGGTTAGGTTTTTTGAAACACCCTGTATATTCGAATGACAATAAATTGAGAAACCGAGTGCGTTTTGAATAATCGACATAACATTTCCTAAAGAAAGAACGTCCACATAAGATTGGTAATAATTATCCGTCATTTGTCATTCATTTTTTTTTTACTATAATTTAAACGCTGTGAAATCTCTGAATGTATAAGAGCCAAACAGGATATTAAACATTGCACTTGTGTTTGCTTCTGTCTCTTTATTTAATCATTTCTCGCTACCAGTAAATCACAAAAATTTATTGGTTGCGCAAACATATAATACATTGAATAATTTATATGAGGTGATACCTGACAGAGGCTAATTTGAAAAACTTTTGGAATGTTCTCCTTAACTCTCTAGATATTTTTGTTGACGTTAAGGAACTACTTCATTCATCTTCACGATATTATAACTCTTTTTATAGGTTTAAATAACTCACATAATGCGACTTATAACATGAAAATTGGCCATTTTCTTTGAAAGTAGTAATACCTACCCTATCATCATTCAGTATACATCGGAAATTTTCAATTAATAACGATATGAACTAGGTGGTTGGTTTTTTGAAATAATTACATAGCATTGGGTGTTCTCTAGCAGATAATTTTAACCTACCCACACAAAAAAATATCTTCTATTCAGCATAACTGCATTGGTCTAAGAACATAATTTGTTTGTATACAGGGTGTCCGCTAAAAGGATATCAAACCATTAACCACTCGATTAACCATATATTCCTTGAACAAAAACAATATGAGTTTCTGAATACCATTGTTCATTTTACGCCTCCATATTCGATATACAGGGGTGTCAAAGTTGGAAATTAAAAACTGTTTTTTTCTTATCACTCGCGTATTCAATGAGATATCGATCTCAAAATTGCTACACTTCTCCAAGGCAGTCGGCATACCCAGCTGAATGTCGTAACATTGTGGGCGCACAATGGGCCCGAATAAGGAGGCCCACGTGCAGGGGGTTCACCCGCCCACCAGTGCTTCGAAGAAGAAGAAGAAGAAGTACTATAGCACAAAGAGTTACATCGTGTGAGGAAAACAAAACAAAAAATAACTGTCAAATATTCAAAATACTGGGAGTCGAGTACACACTTACCTCAATTTTTTCTGTACGTGCGCTAATGACTTTCATTCATTTTTCTCCGAGTGTTCAATCATTTTTGAGTATTTTTTGTCTTCTGTAAAATTTCGATCAAAAATCAATTGTTTTCAAGATAATTCGAAAAGTACTGGTTATTGTTTGATGCCTATGCGGCTTACGGTAATCTCATAATGTTCATGTACTCCTATTTATTTCGTCGACATTGGAAGAGGGCGTAAATTTTTACGTACGAAAAGGTAAATATGGAAATACCAGGTGCTCAGAACGAATGTATTGAAATAATTTTTACAACAAAAAATTGATAGAAATTCAACACGTCTTGATAAATTGCTCGATATGACCTCCAATATTTTGAATACACATGCGAGCCCTTTAAATTAAAGAAAATCTTAGCCTTCGAAAAATATGTGGCTTATACACAAAGTCTTTCAGACATCCCCAGACAATCCTGATCTGCTATTTCTTTCATCAATAATAGCTATTAAAATCATAGATCATAATTTCACCTAAAATTTCCGAGAAAATGTTCTTCAAATGTTTTCCGATTTTATTTTCCGTTCGTTCGCGCTCGACATACCATACGGGGATGGTCTCGAAAATAATTTTTGAAAATTCCGCAGCCCCCAAAACCACTCAAACCGATTTTAAAAAATATTTACAAAAATTGCTGTAAAAATTATTTTAATACATTCGCTCTGAGCACCCGGTATATTTCCATATTTACCTTTTCATATGTAAAAAGTTACGCCCTCTTTCAATTTCAAATAAATAAGAGTATGTGAACATTATGAGATTACCGTAAGCCGCATTGACATCAAACAATAACCAGTACTTTTCGAATTATCTTAAAAACGAATGATTTCATCGAAATTCTACAAGAAACAAAAAATACTCAAAAATGATAGAACACTTGATGATTAATAGATAGGAATTTTGAGATTATTATCTCATTAAATACGCAAGTAATTAGAAAAAAAAGTTTTTAATTTCCAACGTTGACACCCTGTATAACGAATATGAAGGGCTAAAATGAAAGATGGTATTTAGAAACTCATATTGTCTTCGTTCAAGGAATATATGGTTAATGGATTGACCTCCTTTTAGCGGACACCCTGTATAATGAAAGAGATGATATTCGTGTTCCGAAACAATTCCTAATAACACACTTGTCCCATGGATATCCTTAGGACGTCCAGTTCAGAACATTTGGTACAGTGGACGTCCATTGGACGTCTGTGGGACGCACAAATGTCCCACTTGAGGACCAACTAGGGACGTCCTTGAGGGATGTCCCTGGGACAACTTTCGAATACCTAAATCGTACAGTATTCCTCATCGAAGACTACAAAGGACATCCTTAGGACATCCATAGGACAACCAATCAGCAACGCTGAGGGATATCAATCGGATGTTCACTGGATGTCCCAGGGACCAGATCTTGCATAACTGATAAGAACATCCAGTTGAGTTGATGGTCCGTAGAAGGTCCCCATAAAGTTTCCCAAGGATGTCTAATGGACATGCGTGAAGGACATTGACGAAGAGTACTTATAGCCTACGAGCAATCATTCGTCGGCGAGGTGTAAGTTAACGTTCTCGCAGGGACAACATATTGAAAGTACCGACTGGGACGTCCATAGGACGTTATTTCTAGGACATTGGAAGAGTACAGTTCATGTATCAATTGGGACATCCGACGGATATCCCTAAGGGACATTCGAAAGATGTCCCTGAGGGACATTTCGATTTTTATACGATCCTGGAAATATTACACATTCGAAAGATGTCCCTAAGGAACATTTCGATTTTTATACGATCCTGGAAATATTAAGGGCGTCTGTGCAGAGATATTTGAAGGAATGTACCATCAGGGACATTTCAGGGTTGTCTAGAAACGACATTATATAAGATGTTAAGTCATGCCAGAATATGTTCTACTCGGGACATCCGATGGATGTCCCTAAAGGAACGTTTAAAATCATATCCCATCAGGGACATCCCAAGGACGTCCTTGCATTGAAATGATGTATCAGCTGGGACATTCCATGGATGTCCTTGCTCGGATATTTTTGGTTCGGGACATTCGGACGTGAATTGTACCAAATAGGGACGTCCCTAGGACGTTGTGTGCTATAAGGGATAATTCATTCAACGAGTCTCTTGTAGAAGAAACAAGATATTCGTTATTTAAAATGGTAATGGAATCGAAAAAGACCAATTAAGTATTTCAGGAAAACAATAATTCGAAGTATCGAATCCATTCACCAAGTATAAACAATTATTTTTTGATTTCCTACTATGAATTATATATTATATTTATTTGTCTTATTTCATTTCAAAATAAACGTTCAATTTCATTCGAAATCCCGTCCGGGAAACGGATAATCATCCCTTGAATTTTTTTGGTGTTATTCAGATAAGTATAGTATAGTCCCGCAAAATAAACCACTAACACCGGCTCCGAGAAAGAAATAAAAATCCTTCAATCTTTTATTCCACTTCGCAGTTAAGTAAATTCCAGAACGACCCCTGAGTTTGCAATTTTTTCCAAATCAAATCACAGAATCACAGAACAGACAGATTTATAATTACTACTAGAGAATGATAAAAATGCATGCAAAGAAATGTCTGCAACGCAGCTGTAATTCCTGTTGAAAACTTTATATTTCAGGTTGATAATTTTCTAATAAATTATAATGTGATATGTCCTTCATATTGATCCGCAATGTTCCCTATCACAGAAAAAATTTGTTGTCTGAGACGGAGAAAAAGTTTGAAATTTCATACCTGTTGACATCAGGTGGTTATAAAATGTCACTTTTCATTAATTAGTTTCTTCCCACGGGAAAAAAGTTCGAATATACTTCCTGGATATATATCACATATAGGTATATACAGGTTGACGGCTTTTGTTGTGCTATAGTTCCGAAAAATAAGCTAACAACACCATCTCCGAGAAAGAACTGCAAGTCCTTTCATCTTCCATGTGACTTTGTGATTACGTGGATTACTAAACAACCACTAAACCACTTCGGAAGAATGATAAATATTCCTGCGAAGAGGTGCCTGCACCACAGGTGTGATTCCTGTTATAAAATTCAAATTTCACTTTGATGATTTTCTGACTTCAATATAGTGTAATCTCTCCTCAATATTGATTCGTCCTTCTGCTTGTCACAAAAAAAGTATTAAACACGGGAAAATATTAGATTTTAGCTCCCTGATACAACCTGGGGCTGGAATCTACTAACTTTTTTCCTTGTTCAATGAATAACTATTTGTCTCCTTCCGCTACGCGTCGGAATACAAGATAACCTCGAGCTGAAATCTACTACTTGTTCTCCTTGTATAATGAATGGGTAACTATTTATTAAAAGGAAATTATTTTTGGCATTTATCTCAAAACCTATATAGATTTCGAATGATATACAAGCGGAAGGTCAGAAGGTGTTGAAATCAAATCTGAATTGATATATTATTAGACATAATAAATATTTCATACTGTACAGGATCATTTCCAAATATCATCAAAACTGGTAAAGTAATTTCCATACACAGAAAAGGCGATATGAATAACATGACGAACTTCCGACCGATCACAGTGTCATCCGTTTTTGCTAAGATCTTTGAATATGCGTATTTGACCAGAGGCGAGTGCCCTATTGGGGTTTTTTGTGACCTCAGTGTCGATCACGAAAATCTTTATGAAAAACTTCATCATATTGGCATACAAGGAAATGCGCTGAATTGCCTAAAATCATTGTCTCAGTGTTGAATGTTATGATTATATACATCCAATTATGTGGAAATTAATGTTGGTGTCCCTCAGGGCTCAGTGCTGATTCCAGTACTTTTTTGTTATATGGTGAACAATATCGAATCCATCTCCAAAGAGGCTCATTTTCCATTATATGCAGATGATACCTCACTAGTTATATCAGATAAAATAGATCAAAATCTACAAATTGAAAGTAACTTACTTCGACAAAATTTGAATATAATAGAACAAATACATATATGAAACATCAAAAAGAAGGCGCATTCCTTTTGATATTTTTTGCCGACGTTCTGAAGTCATCCGCAATTGTTTGGAACCAGTCCCGGACTGAATTAGTTTACTCAGAAACAACAGAAAATAATGATGATATGAGTAACCTGAATTATATTATCCAAATAGATGCATGGTTTGTTTTCTTGCCTACTTGTAAGCTACTAATTGATTTATGAAGTCAAATAGAAACAATTCAAAATGTGTATAGTATTATGTTTATATAAGACAGGACTATTATCTCGTTATACAACAAGAATTGAGAGATGCCAAATATTTGTGATCTATTTTCCAGGAAACCGTTACATTGTGAAATTTTGGAGGGAAAATCTCATAAATTAGGCTGCCAATTTGAACTCGACCAAATTCAATTCGAAATAAAAAATATTCAATGGTACACTTCATCTTCTTCATCGCTGAAATTAGAGCCCTCCTCACTATCATCTGCCAAATTGAGAATAAATCTATTCTGACCGTTCAGATGGGTAGCACCCAGATTTCTATGTCTGATATTCTTCGAATTTCCAAACTTTATTCCCTTTTTCATGCCAATCGGCAACACTGACATTTTCCACTTATGTGGTTGTTTAAGATATAACTTTAGGGTTGAAATTTGGGAATATAATTTTTTTCGGATCATTTTCTCCAGTTGCCTCCAAATTGATTCTATAGGGATACAAATAAAAAAATATGTGGGCAATCTGAGAACCGTATGATAATTTTGTTTGGCAATTTCGTCTATAACATATACTTTCTTGAACTTTTTAACAGCTCAAGTTATTGGTATTTGATGATTTCTTCTTCGAAGTATGAATCATGGGTATAGTTAATGAATCTTGAATCTCTTCCTTACGATTAGCACTGTTTGGAACCTCTAACTTACTAAGACTGGATATTGACTGAATCCGTCCCTGACAAGCAAGCCCTCAATCGAGCCGCTTCCTTACCAATCAGTGGCTATAGTATATTTGGCTGTAGGAAGATCCCATTCGAAACGATGTGTGATATAAGGTACGAATTTGCAAATCAGGTTTATTACATCAAAGAAAACTGAAAATAATTCTTAGCAAACCAAGTTGCTACTCTACTGTTATTCAATGAATTTTATCCAAACCCAACTAGCATTTATAGTCGCGATTACGTAATTACGACTATTGGGTCGACTATTAAGTAATATTTACTAGTTGCGGTTACGTTATAATTACGTCGTTACTACGTATTTACGACCAAAATGGGGAACAAATCACAAGTAATTATTACGGTTTGCCGACGTAGCGGGAACTCACACAATTACGTAATGCTTACGACCCGTCGACGTCGAAATTACGTAAAGATGTAGTAAATTTTCCTACCTGACTTTCTATTTCTTTTCCACTTCATAAAAATATTATTTTCTCTCTTTATTATTCTTCATTTCATCCATGAAGTTCACATTCACGAAAAATGAACAAGTCCAATATGCCTAACCATTCAATAAATAATACAAGGACAAACACGCGAAATAATTGATACTCGAACTTGAAAAATTCGAACAACATTCAGTTTTTCGATAAATGTGATGATTTTGCCTCGAAATTCAAGATGCGCCCACAAAATACGGCTCATTTCACCAAAAATATGGTTTTATTTCATTCGGCTATTTTTCAAAAATCATCGTAAATCATGTTAATTTCCATTATTATGCAATTTGTGATCGAACGAATGCTATTATTCTTCATAAAATGATGTTTATCAACAAGAAAAACCAAAATTATTTCCTGTTCAAATGGTTATCACATCAATCAATATGGCTTCCAATCGAAAATGAATCAGAAAGTTACTTTTGGAACTCGTCAGTTATGATAACCTATGTATTGGTAACTTCAACTGAATATAATTACCGAAAAGTTGTTTCAACTATGAAGGAATTGTTTGAGTAGGAATTACCAATATGTTACTTGAAATATCACCAAGAATTGACTAAATTATTAGGTGATCGATCAAGTAACGACAACGTCGTAGAAACCTAATTGGTGACCATAGAGTAATTGCAACTGTGAAGCCTTCTTGGGGTGGTAAGCGTTACCGTAATAATATATCCAAAGTTCCGAAACCTTAAGAGTAGTTTTGAGGAGTGACAGTTTCGAAATAGTTACTTCGTAATAAGCCATGAGAATTTCTCACTTTGAAGTTATTATCTAGTGTAAAAACTACGTAATTTTCACTCACTAAATACCTATCACTGACATTTATACTATGAAGTTCTGAAATAAGTGATAAATACGTTATTATCACTAAATATAGGTAATAGTTTCTTGAACCATGGTGCTTGTGACTGAAAATGCTAGTTGGGAATGCTACAGTCCTTCTATTTCTAATTTATTAAAGGGGTAATGTTAATTGGGTACACGACCCGCAATAACCCAACAAAGGCACATGAATGAGCAGAATAGCATATATATCTCATGCAGATAGAGGTGTGTGGGGTCGGGCATATGCCGATATTAAAAGTCATGAGTATAAAAGAGGCCGTTTTATTACGTTTTCTTTGGCTCCCCAGTAGCGCATATTACACTGTTTGAACGTTTATTAGTTTGGGCCTTGGGGTGACCACTCGCCTATGATTAAAGCGGAGATCGGAATTTTAATACTTGTCATCGAAAATTAATGTCTATAGGACCTCTTGGATGCACTCTCACACAATAAAGTTTAATTTTCATCGGCTTTCGCCATGCTCGACTGGTGATGGTATCATTAATTTTTGCAATTTCTCGGGAATACTATATGAAGGTTTTGAGCTTGCAGATGGTTTTTATGTAATGATTCTCGAGTAACAAATTTAAGTGTTTTCGATTTTTTCAACAGTGTATTAAAGTGCTCAAAGAATTGAGAGGACCATCCGACATTCGTTTTTTCAAATGCGACAACCTTTTTGCAAATCAACCGATTTTCAATCGGAAAGCAGTGTTCAAGAGATGCGTTCTTTCTGTTTGAAATTTATTGTTCGAAAGTTTTTCAGTTATGACATACCATGTGGTCAAAAATAGTGTTACATAAGCGAAAATGTTTAGGAGGTTGTGTATTCCCCTGGAATTCTTTTATCCTTCTGAAAATCAACTTTCTCAAATCTTCAAGTCAAGGCGATGAACATTCGAAGTGAGTAGTCGTGTATAGCTGTCTCGGCGTTTTGTCTGTCTGTTTGTTAACATTTATTACTATTTTCTCGTCTGTAGAAGTTTTTGTCGTTTATACTAATATTATAAAGAGGAAAGATTTGATTGTTTGTATGTATTGTATAGGCTCCGAAACTACTGGTTCGATTTGGCTGAAAATTGGTGGGGAGGTAGCTTAGAACCAGGAGATGGTATCCTTTATACTTTTTATCCCGGTACCCTTAGGAAATTCAAGATGGCGGATGTAATATATCGGACGAGTTTTGTAATTATGGTCCTATTCTATTCGAAATTGATATATGGGGGTTTTCGGGGTCGAAGATTATGATTCTCTCGTCAGAATTTGAAAATTCGGGCATACTTTGGAAATTCAAGATGGCGAAATTAATATGACGTACGAGTTTTGTAATTATAATCCGATGCTTTTCAAAATTGGTACCTAATAGGGGTTTTCGTGATCGGCGATTATGATTTCTTCGTCAAAATTAAGAAATTCAAGATGGCGGATCCAAAATGACTGATTTTGTAATTAGAATCTAATTTCATTCAAATTTGACATCTGGTGGTTCACGGGGTCGGAGATTATGATTCTTCCGTCAGAATTAGGAAATTCAAGATGGCGGACCCAATATGGCGGACGAGTATTGTAATTTTGATCCAAACTCTCTTCAAAATTGTTACCTGGGTGTTTTCGGGGTCGGAGATTATGATTCTCATGTCAAAATTTGGAAAAGGCAGGAATTGGAAATTCAAGACGGTGGAACCAATATACCGGACGAGTCTTGTAATTATATACAGACTCTATTCAAAATTTGTGAGTTGGCGTTTTCAGGATCAAAAACTATGATTCCTTCGTAAAAATTAGGGAATTCAAGATGGTAGATCCAATATTGCAAACGAGTTTTGTAATTAGGTTCCGATTCTATTCAAAATTTTCATCTGGGGTTTCAGGAGTCGGATATTGTGATTCTTTCGTCAAAATTGGGAAATTCAAGTGGACTGAGAAGGAGTTCAAATAAATGGTAGGTCGAAAAACTGAAGAAACACGCTTTTATTGATAGCGAAACTAAAAAGAAGTAGAAAATAGAATGATAATAGTGTCTTGATGAAAATTGAACTGAAAAAATATATTATAGAGATAATGTGTATAGCAAAACAACATTTGTGAGGTCTACTTGTATTCTATGTATGTTAAACAATCTCAAAATGGTTTTAACTAAGGATCAAAGGATAGATATCAAACAGAAAATGAATGCATGCTTACGAGATGAAAAGTGTGTTCTAATAACGTTATGTCATCAACACAAAATGTTACATCTGGTATACTCCAAGGATCAATTCTTGGACCATTTTAATATTGATAATATATACTAGTGATATTCTGACCTCTGTCGTCTACTGTAATATTCAAGAATATGCAGACGTTACTCAACTATAAAATATATTAGTCTGAACATTCACAATTACGAAGTGATTCAAAACCTCGTCGACTCTGATTCACAGACTATACTTCTGAGTCAGCTCACCAACATAATTGGAAACTGAATCAAAGTAAATGCTACTCGATTCTATTTGGAAATAAAAGTTATAGGGCTGTTATTTCACATAATATCGCAATGAAAATCGATGACACTATTTCACCTACCGTTATTCACAACGAAAAACCTTGTTATCAAATTTGATTCTGTCCAGAAATGTAATTTACACATGAATCCTGAAATATTATATAGTGCAACAAGTGGGGAAAGTTCAACTTTTCTCACGAGTGTGAAAGTTTGTGGCACGAGCCTGAAGGGCGAGTGATGCAAACACACGAGTGAGAAAAGTATTTTTCCCCTAAGAGATTATCAACAAGAAAAAATACAAAGAAAACTCCCTGGATCACTCCCGCACTAATAAAATCGACCAATATCAAACAAAAACTATTCAATACTCTACAAAAAACAAAATAACGAGCTATTGAGGAATCAATTTAAAAATTATAGGAATAAACTTACTGCTCAGATCAAAATAACTGAATATAACTATTACAAATCGCTGATAGAACAGAACCTTAACGATTCAAAAAATCTTTGAAAAGTCGTGAAAGAAATCAGCAAAACTAACGAAAGATTCAAATGCATCGATTCTATTAAGAATAAACAAGGAGACCTATTGATAGATACAAAAGACATTGCTAATGAGTTCAACAACACCTTTACAAACGTCGGGAAAAATCTAGCAGAAAAAATATTGCCTGCCCCTAATTATCACCACAATAGACGTCGTATGCCTAACAGCTTTTTTATTATTCCAACCGACCGCGACCAGTTAAAATCATTGATCAAAGCCCTCAAGCCTGAAAAATCAACAGGACTAGATGGAATTACGACAGAAATCCTCAACGCTACAATCCAAGAAATCATTGACCCATTGTTACACATAATCAATAGATGCCTACAAGATGGAGTATGGCCTACGATGCTGAAAAACTCGGTAGTGGTAGCAATACACAAAAGAGGAGACAAATCCGATACTAATAATTATAGGCCCATATCACTTATTTCACACCTGGTTAAGTTATTTAAAAAAATCATAAGAAACGCCTAGACTCCTACCTAAAAAAATACAAAATCATTGCCGATAATCAATTCGGCTTCAAGGAACGAATTTTTACTCAAGATGCCCTAATCTCTCTGTCAAACAAAATTCATAGCGCCCTTGATCAGGGTGAACTATGTCTGAGTATTTTCCTCGACTTGAGCAAGGCATTCACCATCTACTCGTGCAGTCACTAGAGGATATCGGTATAATAGGAAACTAACTGAATTTATTTCAAAGCTATATTTTCCGACCGACAGCAGACTGTAAGAGTTGATGGGGTTCTGAGCGATGTATCAAAGATGGAGTACGGTGTCCCGCAAGGCACGGTGCTAGAACCAGTTCTCTTTAACATATATGCTAACGATTTATTTTCCATTCAAAGTTCGAGCGATATTATCGCTTTTGCCGATGATACAGCATTGATCTACTCAAGTAACTCCTGGGATGATTTCGTTCACATAAAGAATTGTTTTGATCACAAGCTACTCACCCTGAACCTTGAGAAAATCACTCATCTCCCTTTTAGTATAAATAAAACAAGAACACCAACATTTCAAAGCCTAGACTTCATTACATCAAACAAAGCTTGTTCAATCTCAGCTGAAAATCAAGTAAAATTCCTAGGTGTGTTGATTGATAGTCACTTGAGGTAGAACTCACATATAAATTTTAAAATAAAAAAAATCAATTGTATATTATTCAGATTTAGGTTACTGTAGAAGATCTTACTCATTAGACAACTGAAAATATCATACCATTCACTTGTAGAAAGCCATATCCGATACGGTATATCTTCCTGGGGTTGCTCGTCTGAGGCACACATCCGCTCACTTGAAGTTCTGCAAAAAAGATTTCTGTAGATCATCTATTCAAAAAGACGAACTCACCCTTCAGATCTCCACTATGAAGAATCAGGTGTTCTAGACGTCAGCCAACTTTTTGCAGAAAATATTATTTGTCATCATCATCAAAACAAAACAAACAACCCAATTATCTCACACAGATACAAAGGCAACTACGTAGTCCCGTTCATGACAAAAACACTCGGACAGAAGTCTCATGATTTCGCTGCCCCAAAACTCTATAATGTTATACCCAACGAACTGAAGGAGATTGTCAACATTCATGTCTTTGAAAAAAAGTTGAAATATTACGTCATCTCAAATCCACGTAACTTTTTCAATAACTTTCTTGAAAATGAATAAATTCCCTTCCCCCCTCCCTTCCGCAAATACTTATTTACTCAGCTCTAAGATAATCCTACATGTTCATTGTCCTGTCTATTCTTTTATCACAATTGCGTTACATTAATACAGTTAATCTCACTTGTAATTTGAATTATTATTATATTATTGTATCTATTTTACTTTAAATGTCTTCTTTGTACTTGAAACAAGTGTTCAATCACTTATCAAGATTTCTTTATTCACATGATATTCTTAGTTTCTTATTGTATATTGACAATAGTGGGTGGATGAGGATCGCTTGGAGCGCACGAAAGGAAATCCCTATAATTCTCAAAGAACATCGTGCGTTCCTAGGGAGGATAGGGACAGGAGGTAGGTATTTGAACTTCTGGAGATTATATGTTGTTGGGAAAACTTCCTCAGGCAATGAATTCCAGAGCATGTCCGTTCTATGGATGAAGGAGTTTTGATAAAGTGCTGTTCGACATCTTTCGAGGTTGACAACGAAAGGATGTGCTGACTGGGCTTGTCCAGTTCGTCTGACTGGTTTTGCTAGGGGAGCATTTGTATTTCAACTCTTTTCATCTAGACAATTAGTTCGTTTCGTCTATTTGAAAATTTAATTATTTGTTTTTTTTTCCTATCGGTTCGATGGTTGGAAGGAGACTTCAGAGAGGCACTTTCATTTGAATACAAATTTTCAATCAGAGATGATACCTATTTGAGAATCTAGAAAAAAATCCAACAGAACATATTGATATAGTTTCAGAAACTTACCAAAGCGGCATTCAACTGACTCTAGGTGAATGCTGAAGACAGTAAATTCCTCGAGATGGAGGTATTTATTATAATAGGATTGCAAAGCCATTCCGTGCGTAAGAGTTATATCACATGATGATAAAGAATGTTGAAGAAATAGGCCAGTCATTGGGGATTTTTACATGGGAATAAGTCTGGAAGTTTTGAAACTTTGTAGGTTCACAGTTTTGAGGATGTGGAATTGATAATTACAAAATTCACATCCCAAGACATGCCACATTTTTACGGACTTCCAAAAATATACACAAACCAAATGTTCTATTGAGACCAATCGTGAGTTCAATTGGATCTCGTATGTCAAAATTTAGCAAGATTTCTTTTGAATATCATCAATCCTATTTCAGGAAAGAGTGAGAGTTACATTAGAGATACTCCTCATTTCTTAGAAAAGCTTAATGACATCACTCTTGATACAAATGATACTCTTGTTTGTTTTGATGTACCTAGTAAGTTTATTCACAAATGTTCCAATTGATAAAACTTAACAAGTGGTGAAACATGAATTAGAAGACGATGTAAGTCTCACTGAGAGAACTTATCTAAGTATCGAAGAAATAATGAAATTTTTGGAATTGTGTCTGAAAAAAACATATTTTCAATTGGGTGATGAGTTTTATCAACAAAACTTTGGAATGGCCATGGGATCACCAATATCTCCTACTCTAAGCAATATATTTATGGAGAATTTCGAAGAAAACATCATCAAAAATTTCCAAAAACAACCTAAAACATGGTGGCGATACATAGATGATAATTTCATAATTTGGTCACATAACCTTATGGAGCTAATTTTTTGGATTATGTGAATAATGCCGAACCTACCATAAAGTTCACTTAGGAAATCGAATTTCAACAATCGGTTACCATTTCTAGATGTCCTTATTGAGAAATCAAATAACATCTTTGTAACAAGTGTATACCGTAAAAAGACCCATACTAACAGATACTTGAACTTTCAATCAAATCATCAGAAAAGTATTAAGAAATGGAATAATCAACTCACTCCATGGTAGAGCCAATCTGACCAACAAATCTTCAATAACGAAGTCCAACACATTACACAAATTCAATTCTGTACATTCCCGGCATATCTGAAAAAATCAAACGTGTTAGTGATAAATCTCAAGTGAAAACTGTGTTCAGAACTGACAATACAATGAGATCAATTCTAACTCAAACAAAGCCGAAAAATGAAGAACAATCGTCAAAAAATTGCATTTACAGTATACCTTGTGTTTGTGGAGAGTTTTATACAGGTGATTCCAAGAGACCTCTTTCAGTAAGGACGAAGGAACATGAGTACAATAAAAAGAAAAGACACATCGATAAATTGAAACTAGCTGAATATATCCTTACTGAAGACGGACAACATATAGCAGAGTGGAATAATAATAAAATCATTGATGGAAAAGGAGATAACAACCAGAAAAAAAATCAATGAATCTGCTTGCATTCTTCTGAACGGAGACAACAGCATTGCTTCTTGTTCAGTTGATATAGATAGAACATGGTATTCACTACTGAAATCTGAAAATAAAAATGGTTAATTCGAGATTAATTATTGAAAACATCCTGTAGTTCATTTGATTGCCAACGTCACCAAATGTCACTGAGAACTGAAAAGTTTTAAGACAGATACGAACTTGCTATTCAGATAAGCATTTTTTATGTTGAAAACGGGAGCAGATTCGTTCCCGAAACGTCCGAAGCTAAATGAGAATTTGATATTTTTTCTATATACCTTTATTTCTCTTTTTCAAACCTTTTTCAATACAAATTGTCACTGACAAGCTAGTGAATTTTTCTTTTAGGCTCTCTGACAGGAAAATTTTTCAAACGCAGTGATATTTTGGGGCAAATCATCTGATTTGTCCTTATACTACACGTATATTGAAATAATATTCATACATAAATAATGACCAGAGAGCAGTTTTGCAAATATGTGCGTTCACCGAAAGAGTTCGTTGCTACAAAAATTGATGAGAAAAAAATTCACTGCAAGAAATGTTCTTAGTTTATTTTTGCTCAAGAGCTGATCGAATGACAACATATTTTGTTAATCTCTATAACCTGCCCTCAACTGTCTCCATATACGCGTATGAATGTATCTTCTCCTTATATTTATAGCTCTCTGACTAGAGGAAATTTCCTATTGAAATAATATGTTCCTAGTATATTTTTGCTAAAGTAAACCGTTGAGGCACGAATGCTTTCGTCAAATAAAAAATTCTGCAAATTTCGGAAATGATATAATTATGTAACAGGGGTTTCCAAATCTTATATTTTAGGACTTCATGAATATTTATCACGAAACATATTTTATTCACATAATCGATTGATTCAATAATTAATCCATGGTAATAAAGTATAATCGACTGATTTCGATTTGAAATATTGTACTTGTTTCCACCCACACCATACAAGAGGTGAGTAAAGTACACGGCACTTTCTTTATTCGTGGTTTCCCTTGTAAGCTACATCCACTTAGGTACTAAAATTATTTTTGGCAGAGGCCAGACGGACCTGAATCGTTGATTTCCATATCTTCAACGAGAAAAAAGGATTCCCCTTCTGAAGTCGTTGAAGAATCATCAAGCAGCGGAAGGAGGTCTTCTTCATCGTATTCAAATAGTTTTTCCATTGCAGACACCAAAAATCATTGAACATCTCAGTCCTGCTTTCCAGCATCAGCAGGCTCTACCACGGGGCTCCTGGCACTTTCAAGATAAAAAAGCAAGTAGTGCTTTGGAAGCAGGATCTTTCAAAGCAGTTACTTGACACAAATTATATCGATCTTGATGAATATCGATACCAGTGTTTTGTGAATTCGGTAACAAAAAGTTAATTCAATTTGGAATATTCACCTTAAGAAAATCATTACATGCATATTGGGTGTTCGAAACAATGCATCATGAAAGGGTTATTTTGAGGTACTTTCAGTTCTTACTTCACCATCTCTCTATATATATCTTTTGACTTTGAAAATAAAAAAAGGGCAGGATTTGTACATCAAAAATAATGAAATTCACCATCATCATTCTCGCAATAAGAATGACCTTCGTTTAACATTTTCACGGTTTATGGTTGGACAGAATTTTCCCATATATCGAGGAATATTATGTTTCAATCATTTTAACGATATTTTTGGAGAGATAGAAGGTGTCAATACTTTCAAGACAACAATATTCAATTATTCATGTAAAAATGCATTTTTTTCCGTTGAGGAGTATCCCACTTCGAGATGATTAAATAATTCTAGTGTTGAAAAGGAATATTCTCAGATAAATTATGGACTTACAAAAATGGATATATTTTTATATGAAGCAATACATTGAGAATTCGCATTCTCTATGTGACGAGAATATCTACTCTTTTTCAGTTTATTCAATAGAAAACAACTACTTTAAGAACACACACGATATGAGTTCGAGAATAAAATATAAAAACTTCTGAAATTGAGGATTTGCATTCTCCTTCAGACAAAAATATGTCAAAAAATTTTCTCAGATGTCATTTTGTTATAGTTTTACTCGGTTTCAGTTGTATTATAGAGAGATGAAAATTGTGTATTTCATGAAGAATGGCTGTAAGAATAAGTGGACATCATGGTTACTGATGAGGATTCAGAAATCCGAAATGGTTTCATTGTAATAAAGTCATATAACCTGTGTGTGAGAGATAATATTTCCCATACCACTGATATGAATGATTATTTTTGGAAGTTTTCAAGCTCATCAAGATCAGAGTTTATGCCAGTATACTTCTCCTATACATTCCAATTTTCATTTCAATGCTGAATATATTGGTAAGTTATATTTCTATATCATCATACATCATATTATTCATCCGATTTGAAGAAGAATGTCAATTCTCAATTTCGGAGGATTTTATTCTTTATTATTCATGTTCTCCTTTTGAATGTTCATCAGATATAATTCAATGTTCGACGTGGCAAATAGCCAGGAAAATAGTTGTTTTCTGTTGAATATTCAGAATGATGTGTGATATTTTTGTCCGAAGGAGAATGCAAATTCTCAATTTCAGAAGTTTTTATATTTTATTTTCAAACTCTTATCGTGTGTGTTCAATAGATATAATTCAATGTTCGTCGTGGCATATAGCCAGGAAAGTAGTTGTTTTCTATTGAATAAACTGAAAAAGTAGATATTCTCATCACATAGAGAATGCGAATTCTCAATGTATTGCTTCATATATAATATATATTTATTTTCGTATGTCCATAATTTATCTGAGAATATTCCTTTTCAACACTTCCATACCCAATCAGGGGGTTCAAATAAAAATAATAATTCTATTTGCATATATTCATGTATGTGTGAGAGATTGAGTGGAAATGTATGTACAATGTTTTGTTCTGTGAATGGGGAGAGAATGGAACTTGACTAGTCTGATGAGTTTATATGAAACTATATGTGTAAACTTCAATGATGAATAAATACCATCTATCCATCAACCACCAACAAGAGCAGCTGCACGACAACACTCATTGAGATCATAATATCAGGTTGAACTATGGCGTGGCTGTCCGAAAGTAGTTGAATAATGATGGAGTTGAATGAGAACACGAACTGGCCTCACTCCAGTAACTACTTCATAAGATCCTGCTTCCTATTTTTCAACTGAAGACCACAGGGGAAAAAGTGGGAATGTCACAATATAGTGGAAATTGACTTGACACCGCCATCTGATAGCCTAACCACTATATTTCAGTATAATCAAAAGTCCATGTCAATAACGCAGCAAAGTCAGCTAATAGAAAGGAAAAAACGCGGAATGTCTACTTCAAAAATGTTAAGAAAGAGGAACGTCTTAGCTTAGTGCTTGCTTGAATACAGATTCCATTGTGATTTTAACAGGTTGTTTTCACACTGTCAAAAGGTCAAAGTGAATTCTCAGGCAAAGAAAATATGAGAAGAAATAAGGGATACGGCCACCTTTTTCTCATCCCTTGGAGCGTGAGGAAGGGAATCCCTATAATGTTCGAGGAACATTGTGAATACCTAGAGAGGATAGGAAGAGGAGGTAGGTATTGGGATTTTCTTCAACTTTTGAAGATTATTAGTTCTTGGGAATACTCTGTTTGGCAAAAAATAAAAAGCTTTGCCGTTCTATGTATAAACGAGTTTTGGTAAAGAGTTGTTCGACATATTTCGACGTTGACGATAAAAGGTGTGCTGACTGGGTTTGTCGAGTACGTCTGAGTAATGGGAATAAAATAATGAGATTGCTACATGATGATTTCAACTCATATCGCGTAGAATTCATGGAAAACGATCAAATTATAGAGATGCTAGATGTACTATATAACAACTTACCGCTTATTAGGTAGTCAGGCAAGCATGGAGAAATGTATCAGAGCAGATAATTGCGAGTGAACAATCCAGTTATTTGTCAATTTATTTGTACATTCCCCATATTTCCGTTGAATCTTTAGACTTATTTTCTGTTTTCGATGATTTTTTCATTCAAACATAATTGATATTTCTAGTTGTTCAACTTTATTGCTCAATATACTCCATCAAATGAATCCAGGTGGTTTGATTTCAGTTTCCTCCAACTTCTAAGAAGTACGGAGGTATCAAATTTTGAAATGCGTCTTTCTCGAAACTTACTTTTTGTGACATTCCCCCTTTTTCCCCTGTGTTCTTCATTTGTATTCATTCGATTCGTGTAATTTTATTTGCTGCTTCAATATTCACAGGAATTCTAGTCAACAATTCATTAGAAGAAATAAAGGTTTTTTGTTTTATTTACTGGAACCACGGTGTGAATTTTTGGCAACTATGTTAACTAATAATCCAAGGTAGTGACAAGGAGAACAAATACTCCATAACTGAAAGCATTTTTATCATGCCAAAATTGCAATATTGTGAACTGAGTATCTCACCCTTGATGTGATGCACTTCAATGCCCTGTAGTTTGAATAAAGAAGTCTACTTGGAGGTAAGTATACAGGGTGTATATGTTGTTATCAAATTGTTGATGGTTCAGAAGTTATCAATGTTTTTTCATTCCTATAAAAATAATTGATAACAATGAAAGTATGTCACACTTGTGACTTTTTCTTTACAAATTTCATCCACATGGATGCACCTTTCCCCAGAGATAATTTTATGACATGTTTCACTTCTTATCAATCACCTGAAAAAAATTTAGTTTTCTTTGAGTTTTGTCATCAAATGAAATATTCAAGTCGATTTTCTAATGCCGCTTGCAGATTTAAAAACTACCCCACAAAGATATCCAATCATAAGAAAAAGTTGATAATTTAATACAGATTCCGAAGTAGTATAACATATTATGTAATCATTCGAAACAGGCTTTTTGTTATTAATTTTGTTCAAATGGGTCGCATTTTTCAGAGAAATTGAATAACTTTTGAACCATCAACAATTTGATAACAAAATATAGGTACCGTTAGTTTGATTACAAATGACCCCCCTGACCACCCCACTTCTTTTGATCCATTACTTATGTATATACTAAGTAGATAATTATGTCTTCAATATTTCTCGACGATCTTCAATCATCTTCATTTTTCTGGAGAAAAAAATCACCCTATCATCCCAATATTAAATTTGAAGCAAATTATATTGGGTATTATTCAATTGTCATGATATTACTATTAAATATGAAAATGATAATCATTTGACCTTCATATAAGCGTCATTATATTATTATATAAGTGGTGTTCCATAGTTATATCATTTTTTCAAAATGATGGACTATAGATTACAGTGTAAAGGAAACAATGCTGGCGCCTATTCAATTTGGAAATCTCTTGAAGGTTATACGGTTTCGTATAACAGCTAATTAATATTCCTCTCAGTGTAGGAGTAACTTATAGAGATAAACAAAATTTGTTGTCATTCAATCAGCTCTTGAGCCCAAATAGCTCACTTCAACAAAAATATGCTCGAAACATTTCGTGTAGGAAATTCTTTACTCTTCATTTTTTCGCACAATATATTTTCCGGAAAACGCACAGTTTTGGAGATAAATGAAAAAATTCATTTTTGGGAGTCTCCAAACCTTCAAACCTGCAAAGTTTTGAAACTTCCGGACTCATTTACAGGTAAGCCTCATTTTTGATCCCCAATGACTGAACTAAAATGGAGAATATAGGAATTGTGCCGTAAATAACTTCTGTTTCATTCTGAAAATTCAGCAGGTACACACTCACTAAACATAACACATAACAAACAGTTTTTCAGTTGAAAGTTTTGTGATATTGTTGAAATAACATTGCGATAATTTTCTTCTGAAGTATCCAACATAATATTATGAAGTGAATCGTTCATGAGACGTTGCATCAATATTGAAATCAATATCATCAGATAATATTGTGATATTATTTGTTTAACGCTTCCGTTTCCCACCTTATAACGTAGCTTACATGTCCAGAGGATACAAGGGGATGATATTTTTTTCCTTTTACAGCAAAGTTACCTTGCCAGCTGTCAAAAGTCAATTCAATTTCATTCCACCCATATTGTCTGTTGCCTATTATGGTGAACAAGTCAAACAGTGTGATCAGTGAAAATATTGATTTCCAGATATTATTCGTATATATAGTTATCAAAGTAAGTTGAGAACTAAACAAGCCCTGGACTCAAGTAAATTCGATAGAAAATATGAATTGCTCATGATACCTATTTTGATTCCAGGTTTGCTCTGCTGGAATATAAAAATGCAACCAATCTGTATTTGAATTTCATGATATGTGAAAAAGTAGGAGAGATTCGTGAATACAAATTGTGTTCATATTTCACGAATTACAAAAATAATGGGTGAGTTATATATCAGAGAATAGAATTTCTAAAGAAGTCAGGAAACTTCCAAAAACTCATATATTCACCTGTTACTTTTCAGAATTTCAGTAAGTGATCACTGAATTATCCTAAAATGATATAGGTAAATGACTGGATTTATGAAGCAGAATATCTAAAATGATACATAGAAAGATAGTAGTTGATCTGTCTCAAAATATCACTGTGTAACTGGATCATACTTATAGTCTTTCAAGAGTACAGTAAGATAAATTCATATTCAGGGATAGATCATGTCCTCTGTCTTTTGTGAAGGTCATTTAGATGATTGTCTCTATGATCCCAAACAAATTAGTCATAATCTAAAAACGCCTAGAAAATAATTAGAATGTTAATGTACAATATTAGATGTATTGAGTAACATTAAATATACGTTATGTAGTAACATTGATTTTATGTGATTACTGATATATTTATATATAATATTTACCATCAACATTACATCGTTATATTTGAAAGAGGCACAAAGAAAACTTCCCGCAACTTATCTGTGACATTAGGCATCTATCTGATTAACATCACAAAGTAACAATGTGATATAACATTCATGTTTGAGTTATGTTTTTATGTTTAGTGGGCACCCTTCCTCATGAGAAAATTCAATTGATTATATTTTTTGTCGTTGACAGCAACAAAAAATTGTATTACATCGAGAGAATTCTCTATACGAAATTGTATACCTAACCTTTGAGAATTTCTGAATTGAATAGGCGGCAGCATAGTACCCTTCTCTCTATGATCGAGTTCATCATCTCGAAAAAATCATTGAACTGTGGAACAACACTAATCTATATGAGAATGAAATGACGCTCATACATAGGAATCGAATAACTAGCATTTCAATACTATACGATGATATTATGAAAATGAAGAGATAGTCATACCAATATAACTTGTTTTCAATTTGATAGTCAAATGAATAAAATTTTAATTTAAAATAGTGATATTATAAGAATGAGATAATACTCATATCAATAAACCATGCTTTCAATTTAACCCTTTCAAGACGGATTTTTATTTTTTTCGTGAGGATTATAATTTAATTTATGATTTCATATTTCAAAAGTAGGTTTTTAGTGTTATTTAATTTTTTTTTCAATTTCTTTCGAACTCGTTTAGTGTGGGACATATCGTCCCATCAGCTCAGCAAAGAAAATACATGATAATATCAATATATTCCGCAAAGGAAAAACATGTTCACGCCTACTGGGATGAATATTCCCACCAAAGTGGTCTGCTGGGACATAACACAACACATAACACAAACACCGGCTAAATGGCCCTGGGCGTTGAATAAACTGAACTGGCGTTTTAACACGCTTATTTGGGATCGAATTTACCACTAGTCTAAACAAAATCTGCCTTGGGACGTATTGCCCCGTTATAGTCTCGAAAGGGTTAAATTGCCAAATGATTGGCCTCAGTAATACACTGATAAAAAGGATTCCTTGGATTGAAGGAATTTGACTTTACTTCAAGGGCGCCAAGCATTTGAATAGGGCGGAATGCATGGACATTTCGACCCAATATTCCAAAAACTTTGAGGCAAGCGCCTAATTTTCTTTAGCATGAAATTATATAAATTCGAGGTAAGAAACTTTGGTTTTGCCCTAATAACTAATGCTTTTGGCTTAAAATCGTAGTTTTCCCAACTCATGGGGAATGTTGAGGTAATTGCCATGATTTCTTTAGCCCAATGATAGGGCTTCGCTGTAAATACAGCAAATGTTTGATCCAATATCTTATGGTCTTGGAACAAAAAGTATACACGGAAAAAAATGGGTCAGAACGACAGTCCTACAAAGGTGTGTCATATACTACTCATATGAAATTCTGATATCCATTATAGAATGTTTCACTGAAATTCAAGACCCAGCGCATACTGATAAAAAACTAAATCGTACTAGAAATCGTCATATAAAAATAGATTCCCTGGCCATTGTGTCAAAAATGCACCTTATAATCATCATATGCCATGTCCTTCTGGAAATATCAGATACTCCCAATATTCTTGTCGTATAAACTGAATCTTCTTGATGAATTGTAATAGCACTCTGGTTTTCTATTTTAGAATACCTGTTGGACGTTTTGGAACGATGACACACGGAGCAAAGCCTTCGTGGTCATTGTATTTGCAATATTTTGCATTCTTATTTATTTGCAGTTGGAGTCTTGAGGGGGTCGGATCGCGAGGTCACATGTAATGTCTGGATCGTCGGGGTGATTGGGTGTTCGATAGTGGCAGCTTCGACACTTCGATAATATTACTATGTTGTTATTCCTCATAGTGAAATCACGCAGATATTATTTCCTAGTTGCAGTTGAAAATATAGAAATGATTCGACAGTATACCAGGTGTCCCAGGTAAGGTATGTGTTTCAATGGAATAAACTATTCATGGCAGGAGTTCAAAAATGTTAATATTCTTGATTCGATATGAACACGAGGTCCTTTTATTTGGGAGGAATTACATTTTTTTCGAGTGGCTCATTGAACATTCTCTTCAGCTTTCCAATGAAATTCAAAATAACTTCAGATCAAAATTATTTCAGAGCGCAGAGAAATTGTTCAACATTCATTTCGATTTTCAAACTTGAAAACAACCCTTATATAAATATCATTCATCAATAAATGTTGAGTGCAGATTTCGAAGTGAAGTGGAATGTAATTTTTTATTTGTTCTTTCAATTAACGGTGTTTCCTTGTCATCTCGAGTGTAAAATAGAGTGTTATCGTTGATGAGATAATTTTGAATAGTTTCCAAGGACTCTAAAAAACAGGGTTCCATTTGAAATTGTGAAATTAAGGGTGAGTTACAACCAGAAGTGATCGACTTTCCATGATTTCTATCAAATAATAAATCCTTGTGTTGATATTAAATCGTAGAAAAATTTCATTATTAAATCTTCTGAATGAATGATTTTTCCATTGGAATATTATGTATGTACAGGATTATTCACGTTATTCGACACGAAACATTGTGGCTATAGAATTTGATTTTTTGGAAGTTTCTTTTCTCGGATGAATAGAGACCTATCAGCGCTACATTTTTAATATATTTTCATGTTGTGTGCCGAAATCCCGAGATATTCCGAAGTTGTTATTTTTTAAAAGAAATGCCCTGTATATTATTGCATCTCCTGATTCACCCTCAATGTATCACACTAGCGGGATTACAGAGATATAGGGTGTTTAAAATCAAGATATTTCAAATTTATATTTTTTTTGTGTCGAAACTATAATTATTGGTCAAAACTGCTCACATATCCCTATCTCAACTTCTGATTTACTATCTACTGACATTTAATTGGAACAGATACAGGGTGATCAGAATTCTGAATATTGAACCACCCTGTATTTGTTTCAATTTAATGTCAGTAGATGGTTAATCAGAAGTAAAGATAGGGACACGGAAGCCGCTTCGCACCGATAATTAATAGTTTCGACACAAGTTAAGTTGAGAAATATCGATTTTGAACACCCTATATAATTTCTGTGATCATTCTCGCTAGACCCCAAGTGGGATGCATATAAATGAAATCAGCTCTTTACGGAGAATATGAAAATGCAATAATATACGGGGCATTCAGTTTGAAGAATAGCTACTTTGATACATTTCGTGTTTTTGACACACCCTGTACAACATGAGAAAGTTTCCAAAATGTCTAGTCTCTATTCATCCAAAAAAAAAATCGAATGCTTCAGTTCGTGTCGAATAACGTGAATAACCCTGTAGCTGATCGAATGGATTAGATATATATACCTACTGTGACACCTGGTATAGATTAATAGATCATCCTAATTCTGAAGAACGGGAATACAAGTTCTGAATCACAGGTTATCTCATTCTGTTGGACAGGGCGAACTGTGCCTATACGCTGAAGAATCTCATCTTATACTACGGGTTATTTGTGACTATATGAAAATGGTATGGTTTTAAGATGCCACAGCATATTTGGGTACCTAATTTCATTCACTTGATACTCATTGTCACATGCCCAAGTTACTAGTTCGGGAAAACGGGATTACTAACTTGATATGCCAAGATTATCTGAACCTCCAGGATGGTTATTTAGGAATATATGAAAGTGATTCAGTTTTAAGATACCAAAGTGTATTTGGAACAGGTGACTCGCGTCGGATAATTTCAGAAATCCGTTTTGCTGTCACGCCGGGTATATGACATTCAGGTATTGAGTATATGAATTTCATATATTTGGTATAGGATTTTTTTTCCGTGTATGATCTTGATGCAAATTCTCTGGAGATTTCTTGAGAGGATACTTCTGTAAAATATTGAAATAATAATTAGAATTTCAGTTGATTTCTATAAAAATTTTGAGGATCAAGTTATTATGAATCCTTGACAAAACCCCATTATTGGTTTGTTGATATTAGATTTAGTTCTGATTTTCCATCAACTTGTTTTATCTCCTTATTTATTCTTGGGCGAAGAACTGTGGAAATCTTGAAAAAACAACCATTGATGAAAAACTCATTTATTTTATAAAATAACACATGAAACATTTTATATGATGATGAAATACCTATCTACTGAAATAAGTATGGGTGGGTACTCACCTTGAAATGTTTGCATCATATGGCTTAAACGCCACGCATCTAGAAGTTTTTCAAACTCCACAGCACAACGCAACACGACAGATATGGCCGCTAAAATGCATTGGCAACGGGACGGTACTCGGCACGATGCAAAAGAAGAAGGATGATGGGAAGATGGGGTCGACCCATGCGTTGCGCATGACTCAAACGGAGTCGGTATGTTTTCGGTTGACCTCGGGTGGACTCGATCTCATCAACGGTCTCAACCGAACGATTTCAGATCTTGTATCAAAGTCTTGTGATCTTGAGGTAGATGCAAACCAAGCAGGACTAGAGACAAGGTCGATGATGTTCTCTCAAAAGCGTTTACAGCCAAAAGATTCAAAACCTTATTACAAAAACAGCAATAATCTGCAGATGAGAGCAATGTATTTGACAGGAAGAAATTGTCTTTGTCAGGAGAGAAAATAATCTAAAAGCATCATTCTTTTGTCACCAATCGGGTATTTTTATCAGTGTAGGGTGATCATGTTTTCCCTAGAAAAATGACGTGGGTTGAATATCTTGCTATCAACCCTTTCGAGTTAATCCGGTACACCATATATTTCAATGTAGATATTGTGCCTAATTTCCGAAAATGAAGGTTTATTGAACCTGTCCACAGGTAACTGATCCTTCAGGATGGGAAATTAGGATATATAAGCAAGCCAAGGTTAGCTTAGTTCATTGTACCAGTATATCACCTGGCGAAGCTACTGTGCTACATGTCGTGTGTTTGAGAATATTGTGCGTAATCGTTTGTGAAGTTTTTACATTTGCGATGAATTTCCATCAAGTATAAAGGTCGAGTTAATTAAAAAAAAAAGTGTACTTGTATAACTGTGAAATTACATATTATAGGATATGAACGATTATATTTTGAATTCCTTTTATCCTTTTCATATCTGAAAGGTAGGTTACCTTTGTGAAATAAAAATAGTGAATTTGGAAAGATGACCTGTTTCTACGAAGTTGCTGAAGGGCCACCCGACTTTATTCTCGGGATCCCGACTTCAAAGTCGGGCTCTCACCTGTACAGGATGTCTCTTTATATTTTGATCCCTACCTACATCTTCAACTATACGAAGTGGGGAAAACTTCAGATATAAAAGTTGTAGGGCACCATCAGTACAATCTTTTTGCACCCTTTGAACAAACAAATGCGAATCGCGAAATGGAAAAAGAGAGTATGATGGAACCTTCATTACAGAACTTTTGTGGATGTACATCCGAACGTTACTTTTTATACGTACCTACCTATACAGGGTGATCCACGGTGGATGGCATATTAGAAGTATCTGGAGAACGAAGAAACAAAACATTCTGAACATTGAGATGCTTTGATAATTGAACATTCTCTTTCCGTCTTGAATATTTTCATCGATACAGTGTTGCCATTTCTATCAGAAACAACTAGCAACTTTGTTATTTCAAATGGAACACCCTGTATTCCATTGCATTTTTAGATTCTTCCTGGAGAGTTGATTTCATCACACTTGGGGTCTAGCAGGAATGATTAAAGAGATATAGGGCATTCAAAATCGAGATTTTTCAATTCTGGGATGTTTTTGTGTCGAAAGTATTCATTATCTATAAAAACAAATAACATACAGGGTGATCAGAATTCTGGATCTTTAAGCACCCTCTGTATTTTTTCCTATCAAAATCCAGTAGATAGTGAATCAAAAGTTGAGATAGAGACATGTGAGCCGTTTTGATCGATAATGAATAGTTTCGACACAAAAAAATCCTAAAATTGAAAAATTTCGATTTTGAACACCCTATATCTCTGTAATCATTCCTGCTAGACTCCAAGTGTGATAGATTGCTGAAATCAGCTCTTCAGGAAGGATCTGGAAAGACTATGAAATACGGGGTGTTCCATTTGAAATAATAAAGTTGCTAGTTGTTTCTGATAGAAGTGGCAACACTGTATCGATGAAAATATTTCAGACGGATAGAGAATATTCAATTATCAAAGCATCCCAATTTTCACAATGTTCTGTCTTTTCGTTCTCCAGATACTTTTGATAGGCCATCCACCGTGGATCACCCTGTATATATGTACATACAATAATTTTACTTACATTGGATAATCATCCCAGGATCAATCGGAAACCTCGTTTTTATATGTACACTGAATGTCAAATAATCGATCACACCGTACGTACAGGGTGATTGTTTATATTTTACTCAATAGCAAAGAATCTCATTGTTGAAAAGATACAAAAAAAATTAGAGAATCGGAGTTGTTCATAGTCATATAGAAATTTTTTCTAGGTATTGTATAATGCCTATATGACAGACATACAAAACATATATTTTCAGAAATGGAATAACCTGAATTTCATTCCGTCCTTGGGTAGAGGTCAGAAAGATGAGTTCAATGATATATGATAACATGGGTATGAGATCACCCGTTTCGGACTATTTCCATAATCTTCTTCAATAAGTAGCCAAATTTCAGAGCCTGACAACGCCGAGAATCAAGTTTTCGATTCCTAGTTTTCATCATGAATTAACATATTATATATTATGTTATATTGATATTTTGTCAACATAAAGGAAATTTTAATCAACCAAAAGTGATGACGTATTTTGCAAACCGACCATTTTCTCGGAATTTCTAAAACCGCTGTGGAATAAGTAAAAATTGAAAAAAGAATATAATAGAGTTATAAATAAGTATAGTTGAGATAATGGCAACGTCGCACGAACGGAAACCGTCGGTCCCATTCGCGCCTAGCAATACAATGGTTTTTATATGAGCGCGAGCTTTGAATGTTTGGTTTAACGTAATTTTCCCGGATTATTTTGTCGAATAGGTAAAAAATACACGAGAGTGAACTTACAGAGTGAAGAACGAGGAATAATGTGGTTGAATAATTCCCTTGGTCATGAACTAAAGCCGTAATTTTGATTATTTTGATAAAATAAAACTTATGAAGATATCGATTTTTTTTTACAATAGGAATCATTTCGTTACCTGTGATACTATTAACTGGCACTAATTTAACTATTTCGTGAAGATTTCCAAATGCTGAAGAGATCATGAAAGCTAAAATTGTTTCTATCTACATTAGAAGCATACCCAATCAGATTTTTAGATCTGTAGTCTAATCTTGGAGTAATGTAAGTTTCATCAATCAAAAGAACAACAACTCTTTCTCTGTGCAACAGTGATGAAGAAATATTGAACATCTCACATATTTATTCACTACATATCCTAGTCATAATCTGCATCATCAATGTACTTGACAAGCAAGTCCATAATTTCTCTTTAAAATTTAACTCTTTCAGATGGTATTAGTATCTGCATGTCCTAGACAATTGATCTCATAAAGTTCATATCACCTTCGTTTTTTTGTTGGAGGGCAGTTTGATTTCTTGCCTCACATATTTTATTGAAACTGTCAATTGCTCTTGCCATTTTTTCATGTACTTTTGTTTTCTCTTGACGAAAGGATGGAGTGGACTGTTGTGAATGAGAAGATCCTGGACGATTCGGAATTGAAGGTGTTGGTGAAAGAATTCCATCTGTCCCAACTTCAAAAATTTCCATCTCAAGCTCCTGGTCGGACTGAGAATTCTCACCTTAATTAATTAGTTCTTCAGTTTCCTCCACAGCTTCTTCTATATTCTCACTTTCAGTAGTTTCTACTGAAGTAGTTTATCTAAATAAAATAAATGGTTATTTCGAATTTTTGTTTTGATACATTCTAGAATTGATTGGATTCAGAGACATGGCAATAGCACAGGCATTTTTCATAGAAACTATGCTTTTTTTGTGTTCTTGCCATGCCTCTTGATGGTACTCACTTTCGTTTCCTCAAGAAGGGTGCTAGCCCGATCATCTGTTGAAAATAAACAAATTCAATAGCCTTTTCAGACCCTCCTGCAGATCCAGAAGGAGGCTTTTTATTATAGTCCCTGTAAGCTCTAACAAATCGGTCTCTCAAATTCTGCCATCGTTTTCTGACAGATTCCGCTACAATCAATCAAAAAAATTATTGAAATCAATGTGTGTTTCATTTCATCATGAATAATAACCATACATACCATCAGACTTCACATATTCTGCAATGGACATCCAGCTATTTTCTTTTGCTTTTTCGTCTTTGAAATTTTTCAGAGACCGATCGTATAGGTGAGGACATTGTTCCACCAAGTTTATCAATTCTTCGTCATTCAGTTTGGACAATCCACTAGACTAGAATAGTTTCTAAACTAGGTTATCTTCTTCTTCTTATGGCATCCAATATCTGTGCTGTGATTGGTTCAGGGAATGCAACGGGAACGGGAAAGTTGAAATTTGGCCAACTTTCTAGTTCTCGTTCCCGGGCATCTTCTCGTTCTCGTTCCCGGAAATCGGTTGTGCATGGGTACGCCTTTAGTCGGAATCCCAAGAATAAAGTCGGGATCCCGAGATTAAAGTCGGGGGTCCGACTTCGCAGTCGGTATTCGAAAAAAAGAGTATAGGTGGCCCTTCAGCGCCTTCGTATGTTTCACGTTGATCATCAGATGACATTTCGTGGTTGAAAGATTTCATTCAGCAGTCATGAGATGTTCTTAAATAGAGACTATATAACTGGATTTTTATAAGTGTACAGTGAGGACCAACAGTCCGTCGGCCCCCTGTAACATTGAACATATAACAAAAACATGTTAATTATTCAATTGTTTGACATTAGCAATATTCTTTTTACCTTATTACATTCTCACTACTGAGATCAATTGAGTAAGAAGGAGGTGAGACTGATCTGAGTTGTCAATTGAATAAAAATAACACGTTTTTATCTGTCAGGAAGGGCAAGGGAAACAAACATAACCCAACATAATTCAACCAAAATGTAGAATGGTTGAGGAAATTAATGAGGAGCATACCTATACAAAATCTTCAAATGGAGAAAAATGGAGAAAAATGAAAGGAAAATCATCGGTATGTATACATATATTAATATTTATCTTTACATACGTAGGTATATAGGGTGGCCCGTTACTGTGAGGAAGTCCAATATCTTCGTCATCATTGGAGATACAAAAACAAAACTCATATATGTTTCAGGGTGGATAGCACGAGCAGCAGAATGCATGTTTGAGCATCTTCTAATCACGATACAGAAGAAATACAGAAAACTTTATCTATAAAACAATGATAGATTAGACTTTCATCAAGAATGGATATTATTTTTTTGAGAACACTTCTATATTGAGCTGAATATCCCTAAATATGAATAAAATGTAGATGAAATTCAAAGAAATACAAACTATTTTGAGCTCGACTTATCATAGTCTTTAAATAATGCTTCCTATCCTTACATTAAGAATACCTACCTATTTTTGCTCTGAGAATGAAGAAATGGTTCACTTATTTGAAATTTTCTTAGCTTTCCATCGAGTGTGGAAAATCATTCAATATGAATGTATCTTGAGTTATTTCGATTTGATTAATTCTTTGTTCAAGATGAAATTGTATTTACGATCAATAATTCTTATACTTATGACAAGTATTTATCATTTACAGGGAAACTAAGAATCAATTTGCTGGAAGAATATACTATATTTAATCATATTTGGCTTGCTTTCAATTGGAGTTTTGTTAAGGTTTAGAATAATTATTACTATATACTTAGGTTAAGTTCACTTTTAATCATTACCAATAAAATTTACAGATCGGTATAAGAGTAACGTGCATTTCAAATTGAGTATAGTTGTCTTTGCGGATATATGAGTCTAACTTACCTTTCAGTCAAGACTACTATTCTTGCATATAGTATAAATTTTTTTCTGTGATATTATTCACCACTACATATGAGTAACTAATACTATTCAGCTCGTCGGTTCGTATTCACCACTACAAACAATAAATTTATACTCTTTTTAGTTAAATGTACCAATATAAAGGATAGGTTATTCAAAAGTCTGAAAAAACATCCAGACGATTTACTCCTTATAAATGAATACCTCAGATACCGTAATACATTGAATAATCTGACTAAAAACGCAAAAAAGGGTTATTATATGAAACAGATAAATAATGGAGACAACAGTCAATCAATCTGGAAAGTAGTGAGAGAAATTTGCGGTAGCAAAGAACAAAGCACGATAACAAAAATCAAAGACCAAAATGATACACTCACGGAAAACTGTGAAGAAATTGCTAATCTGTTCAATTCACATTATGCATCTGTAGGAAAGAGGCTCGCTAAGCAAATACATAAACCTCCAATGAACCCACTTCCAAGGAAGATCAACAATTGCTTTATTTTTCTTGACCCTGTAACAGAAATGGAAATTTCTGAAATAATTACTAATCTGAAAAACAGAAAAGCCTCAGGAATTAACCAAATTTCTGGCGATACATTGAAACACATATTCACAGATAAAGAAGCCAATAACCTACTTGGCCAACAAAATAACCGAAACAGGGCAATTTCCATCTTCATTAAAAATAGGTATCATTAAACCAATATTTGAAGCAGGAGATAAGAACGAAATAGCAAATTACCGACCCTAATTACTTGCCTTGCAAAAATCCTAGAAAAAGTGATAAAATCTCGCCTTGACAAATTCATCAAGTGGCACACATTGATTTCGAAAAACCAATTTGAATTCAGGGAGGGCAAATCAACTTCAGATGCAATCTGTTCCTTAACATCAAAAATTCACACAAGCTGACAGTGGAAAGGTATCATTAGTAGTATTTCTAGACCTAGCAAAAGCTTTTGATACTGTTGACCACAACCAGTTACTCGATACCCTCTTCGATCTCGGATTTAGAGGCATTTCGCATGACTTATTGAAATCATATATATATATATCCGATAGGGATCAATATGCATGTAGTAATCAATGAAAGTATAAGTGAAAATAAAAACAAATTGAATACGGTGTACCCCAGGGTACCGTTCTGGGACCCATCCTATTCACATTGTAAATTAACAGCATACTTGACATGAATACAGCTGGTACCATTTTGAGTTTTGCTGATGATACTGGACTTTTTTATGAGGCAGATTCCTGGACTGACCTAATAGAAACAGTTCAAGATGACATGAAAAAAGTAATAGATTGTTTCAACCAGAAACTACTTACCATAAATTTCAATAAAACTTGGTTTGTTCCATTCTCTAACTACAACAATAAATAACCCGACTATAACTCATTGAATATCAACAACCTTGGACATACAATAAGAATAAATTTTTCGAATTATGTGAAATACCTCGGAATCTACATAGATTGTCATATGAGGTGGGATGTCCACATAAGTAAAAGTATGCAGACTCTAAGGAGTTTCTTGTTCAGATTCAGATACCTCAAAAATATCACACGTCTGTCATATGGGATAATTGGCTGGGGTAATGCAGCAAGCTGTTATCTTAGAAATCTAGAAGTATTACAAAAGAGGTTTATCAAGTTAGTCTTCGGAAAACCTTTTCTTTTCCCTACTGACAAGCTATTCAGAGACACAAACATTATGGACTTGCGACAAATATACTTTCTGAGAGAAGTCATGGCACACCACAAATATAAAAATGATACGCAAATACCTGATCACACATTGCACAAGATCTAAGCAACACAATCTATTGAAAACTGCATTCTTTTCTAAAACGATTGGACAAAGAGGATACACACATAAATCAACACGTTTTCACAACAAGCTTCCACAAAAAACGAATGAAAAAAACGAAAAAAAAAAAAAAGAGATGTATGAACTCAAACAACCAATTCAAAAAAGCATCCAAAGCGTTTATCCTAGAAGTTGGCAGAGAATTCATACACAACGTAATTGATCCAAATAAATTTGTTTAACTTGAAATCAATTTATTAAATAAATTCAATAGCGAAAATACACATTACATATCATTCATTTCATTTGTTTGAACTATTGTTTTTTTTTTCATTTAGGGTTAGGATATCATTATTAGAATGGGAGAATTATACTTTCATAATGTATATAATCATATTTGTTCGTTCCTTGTAATTCAGCCTTCAACATTCAAATGTTTCGATGTTTTTATGTTTTTAATAATTCAATACTTATATTATTGTTCACTACAATACTTGTACAAACATCTATTCACAGCTCACATTGTTGATAGCATTCAGAAACCCACGTGCTGGCTATGCCTCAGTGGGATCTTGTGTTTACTTCACAACTAGAGTTTTTCTTTCATTACTTGTACATTGATTGTATTATATTACTGTGTAAATACACATTATTATAATTATTATTATTATTATTATTTAATTCATATTTAAGGCTACAAACTAGTGATTTCTACTTATAGATTCGTTCATTTTTGTCTGTTCAATTTTGTCTGTTCAAATCAATATTTTTCTACCGCCGTCAGGGACATACTTATTTGGAGAAAAAACTTGAAAATATCACAGAATCTCAATAATTTGCATCAGGTATGTTATGATTAAGATGGGTAGTAGAGATAGTTATCTGAGTATATGAATGAAGTTGGGAATGAGAGAAAAATCGAATTATTGTGTAAATTTGATTTTTCTGTGCAACAAAATTGATATTTTCTCGTTCTCCCCAATAACGCGTGCAACGAATAGGTATTTTACTTACTGTAGAACACCGGTAACAACTCTTCGAGTTACCACTATCAGGTACAGTTCACACTTCAAACTATCACAGTTTGTAGGTAAGTAGGTACTTACACTTTACACATACACTGCAAATGAAAACTCAATGGGCCAATGAAATTTATTTCATTCATAATTATAACGAGAGGAACGCAACGAAAGATGAATTATCAACTGATGAAACGACCACGCCATGGCCAAGCCACCTGCATTAAAAAAAACATGATATGAAACATGTTATTTGATGTAGCGATGAATAATAATTTGAACTATTAATATTCGGAGGTGACATGCAATAGCTTTGTCTGAGAATTGATAACTCAAATAAGTGATATCACGAATATGTGTTGTGTTTGATGAAACCAATTCGAAACCACCATTACATTTAGTTATACAAATTTTAATTTATTTTCTCAGTGTTCGATCAGACAAATATATAATGGTTCAAGGAAATTTCTGCTTGTCTGAAAGACTTTCAGTGACGTATATGTCGAGTTATAAAACCCATGTTGTGATAAACAACAACGATTTAAACAATTCACAGTGTTCATCAATATTTGTGTTCAAATCATCTATTTTCATAACACTCATTACATAATTGTTTTTGTAACTGTCATGTTTGAAAGGAGTCAATAAACTAAAGTCACAAGAAAAGACGTAGAGTTTTCTTTTTCCTCAAAAAGAAGAACAAATCACTTGAGGATTATTGAAGGCTCACAACAGGTTATGGGCCCAGAACTCTAAACCTGCGAAGAAGTAATTGGAGCAAGAAGTGATGAAGAAGATTAGAATGGAAGAAATTCCGAATCACATCAGATTACACCGACCGGCGTAGAGCCCTGATCTCTGGAAAACAGGAGAAACATCATGGCGAGCGGAGGTGAGAAGTTACGAGAAGTTGAAATTCTTGCGGGGACCAACTACTACCCATAGTCAAGAAGAATTAAAGCTGCGTTGAGCCAGAAACGATGGTGGAAAGCAATAGATCCTGGTTATCCAAATCAAGATGATCCTGAACACCGAAAGAAAAATCTCAGTAATAATTATCAAATATTTGTTAACGTCAAATTTGTTCATAATCAATTAGCCATATTCATAATTAAAAAGTCTTATTCATCAAAATCGTACTTGTTCCTAAGCTAAGCTTTATTTATTAACAATGAATGATTTATAACTGTCACATTTGTTCATTGTGAACAGCATCATTTAATAATTAACAATTCATCTAGTACGCAGATATGTGTTTATTCATTATGATAAATTTGTTTATTATAAATATACGTAATATAAAGGATAACAATGGATATTTCATTTCATTCTTCGTTTGGTAATAATTAAAAAACTGTCATGCGCATGGGCCATCATTTTAGTTTAGCTTCCATCTTTTATCGCGTGAGCATCTTCTTGATATCGTTGCTGATTTTCATTTGATTTCGACCAACGCGAAAGTTATGAAGTGCGATGGTTATATTAGTTCAATCCCTTATATGACAGTGCGGGTTTGTTTACATTTGGACATATGTATTTACGTCTACAATCAGCTTCTTGGGATGATTTCATGTAGGTACAACATCACATATGAAAAAAATGGCGGACGACTATCAGTGCATCATCAGTATACAACATTTAGTATGTTCTCAGAAACAACAGTGGTGCATGTGGAGCAAATCAATCAATATTGGAACATTGTGAACGTTAGTAGGTACGAATGCCTATATGTATAGTATGCATGAGAATTCTCTGATATCATTTGTTTTACATGAATTTGAAAGGGAGTACTATATTATTATGTACATTGGAACGTGAGTACGCCATCATAGCTGAGGGCTGATGAGTTATAAGGTAATAGGTTCATACGCAACCATCAGCCCTGATCGAATAGTTTGATTATATACTTGGATAAATAATATTCGTTAACTGTTACTGAATTTGTTATTGATATAAGGCTTAGAAACATTCCCTCAGGGTGATCCACGACTGGTGGTAATACATCAGGAAATTTAATAAAACAATCAGCAATTTTTCTGAAATGAAGACATTGAATTATATCAGCGAACATAATATCTATTTATTATCAATAAAATGTTTCATTTCATGCTGTACCTACTTATAAATGAATATTTGGTTACTAAAAACAAATATTTTGAAATAATAAATATCGTTTGGTGTGGGTGAAGAAATATAAATTTTCAGATAATAAAGGACTATTATCATGAAATAATCATAAATTAACCATGCATGAGGCTTATTCATGAGGGTGATAACAAATACTTTGTTTTTCTCAAACAAACGTTTAATAAGCTATATTTCAATAACGGATTTGGTAACAGTTAATCGTATTTATTAATTATAACCAAACCGTTCTTTCAGTGAAGAAGAAGAATGGATACCCCAACAACGACAGCGCAATGAAGATGCTCTAAATTATTTAATTCAGAGAGTGGACGATTTGAATCTTTATAATGTTGATCAATGCACAACTGCTAAAGAAGCATGGCGAAAATTGAAAGAAATTCACACAAAACTTGATGTTATTCAATTTGTGGACATTTTAGAAAATGAGCACAGACAAAACAGATACGTTGCCAATGAGAGACTACATCGGCAAAGTAACAAAGCTGATGAAGGAAGTGGAATCCGTGATCGCAGATATGGACAATAATATAGATGCACTAACAGCAGCGTTCCTCATCAGGGGCTTGAAAGCCAACCCCAGGTATGAGCATCTATTCCAATCTTTCCGAGATAGCCGAACCCTGAAAGCTGATGAAGTAAGAGCCAAGCTAGTCTTCGAGAAGAGGCAAGAGCAGGTCACTAAAAAGAAAGAAGAATTTCAAGCGGAATCCAATGCTTCGGCAATGAAGTCAAGATTCCAGCGAGGTAGTTTTCACAGAAAAGATGAGAAGTACAACCTTGATAAAAATGAAGGAGAAAAAGGAGTTGGGAGAAAATTCATTTGCTATGCATGTGGAGGCAAGAATCATATGGCTAGAAACTGTCCCTCTTTTGAGAAAGGAGAAATGGGGAAAGGAAAGACGAAACACATGCGAGCAAGAAGAGCTGACTACGAAGAAGAAGAAGCAGAAGAAGGAAGTGATGAAGAGAAAGTGAATGCCAGAAGTGCCAAGACAAAGATAAATATGAGAGTGTCAGTAGCAACTAAAGAAAAATTCCAACGCTTGGTTTATTGATTCAGGTGCAAGCCAGCATCTGACGTGCCACAAAAAGATATTACAAGATTTTGATGATTCAGTATCAGGCACAGTGTCTTGGGGAGACGGATGGAAAGCTCCAGTGTTAGGACGAGGAACTGTTATCATAAAACTAGAAGATAAGTATGGTGATAGTTTCTTAAAGCTAGAAAATGTCTATTTAGCTCTATCAGTACATGATAATCTAATGTCAGAGAGGCAATTCGATGTCAGAGGATATCAAATCACCACGTTCAAGAATAAGAAGAGCATTGGTGACAAAGATGGAATTTTTCTTGTGAGTTATTGAAATGAGAAGGTACAGCTATATGAAACCAAAGCAGAATACACTGAAGAAGGATTTTCAAGCAAGAAGAATGAAGAAAGAAGAGTTAGGCTTAATGGATACAAATCTCAAGTACAAGTATGGCATGAGAGGTTTGGGCACCGGAAGAATTTACCAGACCCATGTGAAATTAAGGGGAAGGTAGAAGAATGTGAAACTTGCCTGCAAGGAAAGGCGAAGAGAAAATCTTTTACAGCAAGTGGACGGAAAACTGGGCATGTACTAGACATAGTGCATTCTGATTTGTGCTCAGTGAAACATACTGCTCCAGATGGGAGTAAGTACTTTATCACATTTCTGGATGACCATTAACGGTTCAGTGAGGTGGCAATATTGAAGAAGAAATCTGAGGCATAAGAAAGTTTCAAGAAGAATATGTAGAAAGCCGAAAGATTTCATGAAAAGAAGCTCAAGATTCTACAGTCAGATAATGGTGGAGAGTACGTAAGTGAAGAATTTGGAAGATTTCTAGAAGACCAAGGAGTGACAAGAAGATTGACGGTTCCCGATAATCCAGAGCAGAAAGGAACATCTGAGAAGCTGAAGCAGACTCTACTGCAGACAGGAAGATGCATGATGATTCATGCTGGGCTGCCAAATATGTTTTGGCCTCCTGCAGTAACTCATGCAAACTACTTGAGAAATCGAGTGAAATCCAGAGTGATTGACGGACGAACACCATTTGAGTTGTGGAATCACAGAATCCTAGACAAAGAAGATATGAAATTCATCAAAGTATTTGGATGTGAAGTTTGGATACGCAATAATGATAAATCAAAAATTAATGCTAGAGCAACAAGAGGACTTTACATGGGAGTTCAGTCGGGAGTAAAAGGAATTAAAGTTTGGGGCTTGACTGAAAGAAGATACAAAGTTGCCTTGCATGTTGATTTTTGTGAAGACAAATTTCCAATGAGACCAGGGATTTTTCCACCTCCTACTCCAGCTGGCGCAGAAAGACAAACTCACTGTATAATGGTGTCTCAAGATGAAGATGTCGCAGGAGAAGAACAAGAGGACAAGATTGACATCAAAGAGGGGGAGAAAAGAGATGAAAATGAGAAGACAGGAGTAGGGTACTCTGAGAGAGATGGTGATGGAGAAGAGGTATTCGAAACAGATGACGAAGAGGAAGAATTACCTAGCAATCCAGAGACAGTACAACCGAGAAGTTCTGAAAGGAATAGAAGTCACAAATCAAGACGTAGAGTTTTCTTTTTCCTCAAATAGAAGAAAAAATCACTTGAGGATTATTGAAGGCTCTCAACAGTATATACAGCGGTACGCCTGCGCCCATTCGACTCCTCAGTCGTTAGCCGCCATTCGACATAGCCGCTGTTGTTTCTTGTGAAGACGGTGCAAAGCACCTTTGTTTTTCAATGGTGAAGTGTTCAAGAATCAAATGTGCTGAGTCATGAATAATAGTGGTGCATATGGTATCATCTTCACAGCAATGCGGCATTCCATATTCTGGGGAAGAAGATGAGGACAGCAAATCACAAAATTCTAGAAAAATCAATATTCCACCTTCTAGATTGAGGTACACATAGTATTTGATGATTTTACTATATGTATCCATATGTTTTCATTTATATTATATGTATTACATGTTTTCATTTTTGTTATGTAATGATAGAATGACGAAGTTTTGATAATAAAGTCTTTTGTTCACCAACTGTAAGAATTATTTATAATCAATACTCAATACTCTGACAAATAGTAAGCTATATTTCGATTTTCTTCAAAATTATAATCTCTTGACACAAGAAAATGAGGATTTTCTGAAAAAATATTCTTTTATCATAATGATAAATCATCTTTTTGTAACAAGCTCGAAATTTCTTGATTCAAGAACAAAATCGTTCAAATATGATGAGAGATTAACTTGACAGTAGAAGAATTTTACTGTGATGAAAAAGGAATATCCATTCGAATCAAGATTTTCTTTCATGGATAGGTCAAGAAAGAAAAAATCAAACAAATATTTGGTTGGACTTTTCCAAGAGCAAATGTAAAAATGTGTTTTTTGAGAATTTTGTGGAAATCTTATCGTTTTTGAAGTTTTTACATTTGCCATGGATTTCCATCAAGTAACGGCCGAGTCAATTCAAAACTATAAAAGAGCGCCATATGGTTGAATCCATTTTATCTGTGCACAATAATAATGAACTATGTTTAATGTATATCGATCTTTATACTACTTAATAATAGTCAACATATTATCTATCAAAATGAAAAAGTTTGCATCTTCTCATTTTGTTGGCTTTCATTCATTTCGACAGCGTTCACGACATCATAAAATTTAATTAATTTCCATCTGAATTGAAACTGCCGGAATTGAAAATCTCTCAGAAGACTTTTATTCGCCTCCACCGGCCTTTCACTTAGCAATTCTTCTGACTGAATGCTAATTAGTCGCGTGTAGAGAATGCCGATAGAATTTCGGAGAGAGGGAGATCCAGCCAGTCGATGATCGTTCACTAGAGTCTAGCCATAGCACCATAGCGAGGTAATATTGCGCCTGGCTCGCTGCTCGTTGAGCACGAGAAGAGTTGCGGCGCCTGACAAATATTGGAGCGAAAAAATGAAAGCATCATTGGTAGGGTAGGTACGAAAGCTCTGGAGTGCCAATGGAAAAAATAAAAAGTCGAAATTTCGACTTAGAACGTCGAAATTCCATCTTACCATCTCGAAATTCCGTCATACTAAGTCGAAATTTCGTATTAGTACGTCGAAATTTCGTATAAGTAAGTCGAAATTTCGTATTAGTAAGTCGAAATTTCGTATTAGTAAGTCGAAATTTCGTATTAGTAAGTCGAAATTTCGACATAGTTAACTTAAAATTTCGAGTTTTCATGAAAAGTCATATGAAACCGGCTTTATTGATGATTCTTGGCCATTACAAAAGACATCTAGATCTATAGGTACCCACGACGGATGCCAGTTTTGGTTCACTGTTTTCTTAGATCTCTATTATACAGGGTTCCCGGAATCAGCCTGCCAAACTTCACCAGCAGCTTCTTTGACCAAAAATAGGAAGAAAAGTTCCAATGAACATGAGTCTTATGTCTCCTAACGGATGACGAGCTATGGTCCCCTGAAAGGGGGCTCTTGAAGATGATATTTCTTGAATATTTCCGAAACGTCACGTGATAAAATAATGCAATTCGGTACAAGAACTAAACTTTCCATGCCCAATGCGGTGAACATAAAATCATTCAAGAGTTTCATTCAGGAGTGTAAAATACAAGGTGGGACTACATTAAATATTGCTCAAACTTTTTCGTATGCATATGTTTTGACAATTTAGTCTCGGATTATAAAAATCCACACCATTTCACAAAAATAAGTGCTCTTGTCTTGCATTGATCAGATGTATCATTTTCGAGTGAAATCGATTTAAAAATATTGATGCAATCACATCTTATGCATAATGTTGCCAATTTTCAAATCATAGCGGCTATAAAAAAATCGAGTACTTTCTTCTCACCAAACAATCTCAAAAAAGCGCAAAAAAGAAGAAAATGATAATGAAAAACTACTTAAATTTTTGTGCATTTTTTTCCATTTCCACTATGCCGCATTGCAATGGTATGCATAATATCTGAGATGTAACAATATTCTTAACTTGCTTCAACTCGATAACAATACATCATCTGATGATCGTCATGGAACAGGAGTACCTTTTTTCTGTAAAGAGGTGTGTGAAATTTCATAATCCGAGATTAAAATGTCGAAAAATATGCAAACAAAAAATTTTGAGCAATATCAAATATAGTCCCACCCTGTATTATACATGCATAAGACGAAATTTCGAGTTTGTGAGACAAAATTACGACTTGGTAAGACGAAATTTCGAGTTACTAAGACGACATTTCAACTCCCTAAGTCGAAATTTCGACTTTTTATTTTTTTCCACTGGCACTCCTGAACTTTCGAAGGTAGGTGATCGATGCATTGCGTAGGTCTATAGAGAACGTTATTAATTATTAATCTACTCTTGAGCGACATACCTAGTCAACCTAAATCGGTTTTGCCGCAATGACGACTTTTTTCAAAGAAATAGAAGAAAAAACTTCAAGAAGGGAAATTTCGAAACCCAATGCAGGAGAATCGGAGACCATTGCATTGAATTTGATCCAGGGTGATTCACGTTTTTCATTATGTTCTGGTTCTCACGAAAAGGGATATCCTATAATGTTCAGAGAACATCGTGAGAACCAAGGGAAATAAGGTAGAAATTAGTGTTCTTCTTGAATTTCTGGAGTTTATATGCCTCGGGGAATACCTCCCTTGGCAATGTGTTCGAGAGCCTCGCTGTTCGTTGGATGAACGAGTGTTTGGAAATAGATGTTCTGCAGGTCTCCAAAGTGACCACGAAGGGGTGCGAAGCCTCAACTCGACGGGTTAATCTCGCGGGGAACAATTGTTGATATTTCAGAAGCGAGCATCGTCCATGAAAATATCTATGAACTAGAGCCAGATCGCCAACTTTTATACGGTGTTCCAGAGAAATGAGTGAGTTTTTGAGCGAGGCATCACCCACGAAACGCCCTTTTTTGGACTGAGCCCAACAGTTTCAGGGTATGTTTGGGTGCTGCACTCCAAATATGGAAACAGTATTCCAGGACAGGTCAGATCTGTGCCTCATAGATCATAAGCAGCTGACTGGATGTGAAATAGGTCCTGGCCCGAAACAAAAAACCAAGGTTTTGGGATGCACTTTCAGCAATTGATCTCACGTGATTTTCCCAAGGAAGCTTCTTGCTGAAGTGATACCAAGCATCGAAAATGGATGTCTCCAAAGGAATGGTTACTCCTGGAAAGCTTATGTTGGGCACAGTGATTTATGTTGTCAACATTTCTTCCTCGTTCGTTTCTGATTTGCCTGGCTGGTATTGGAGCCCTGGAAGGGAAGGCGGTATGGAGGGTTCTATAATAATAGTAATAATAATATATTTATTCAATAAGCAAGCAAGTACATACATGTATATCCTACCACTTATAGTAAAGGCTTGTATTCATGCTGACATGTTAGATTGATTTTCAATACAGCCTGTGGAAACAAATCAACTTTAAATACAAAAATGAATATTGTTTGGTCAACTCAATGTAACAAAAATTATGTAAATTCAGAACAAAAACAGAAAAAATATGGAAATTTGTATGGTTCACTTGATTCAGGCATACTCATATTAATGAAAATATTGAGAAGCGAAGAGGATCACATCCATGACTGATAGGGTGATGTGTGCAAACTTATACCTATAATTTGATATTCATGCTTAACGACCCATCGAGTAATTTAGATTTCAATGTAGATTCAATGTTTGTCAACGACATCTTTTCAATATCCAAAGGAATCATATTTGAAACTTTGCATGCGTTCTAGGAGAATGAGCTTTTGAAAAGAGACGTTGAATGTGGGGGAATTGTTAAAATATCCTTTCTTCTGATATTCAGGTTATGAATATCACTCTTGAATCTCAATTTTTTATATAGATAGGCTGGTATCATATTTTCAAAGACTTTCAAATACAATAAACTACTATTTAGAAATCGCCTTTGCCGAACGGTCAACCACTTCAACTCTGCTCTTTTGTCGGATACTTTATGACGTCGCACGTTGACTACTATATTCAGTGATACATGGCCCATATATCGCGTCACAGAAGTTCATATGCGAAAACACTAAGGATTCACATAAAACTTTCTTTGTTCTGTGGTTAAGTATATGTTTATTATTGTAAATGAGTTTCATATTACAAAAAGATCTTTTAATTATTTGATTAACATCTATTTCGAATCTCAAATTTTCATCCAGGTATAAACCTAAGTTCTTAGTACAAGACACTAGACTCAAGGATTCGGTGTTCATCTCAATGTCAACAAGATGTTTGTATTTCACCCCAGCACATTTTTGGCCAAATAGCATTACTTGAGACTTCGTAGGATTAATTTCCAAGCAGTACTTTTGAGACATTTTGCACAGTGCTCGTAGATCATCATTTATCAGTTCATTACTCTCTAGAATATTGGCAGGAGAAAAAGAGGAGGATATCTGAGTATCATCTGCATAAAAATGACTCTAACAATTGATCAAACATTCTCGAAATGATGATGTATAGATTGAAAATAGAAGTGGACCTAAGATAGATCCCTGCGGAAGACCACTTGTAATTGCTTCAGGCTTAGATACATTATTCTTCAACTTAACTGATTGGCTCCTTTCGAAGAGGTAATTCTTTATCATTGCTATTGCGTTCTCATCAAACCCTATATGTTGCAATGTTGCAGGCAGTAATCGATGGTTGATTCTGTCGAAGGCTTTACTATAGTCAATAAGGACAAGCACCGTTAGTAGATTTTTATCTGCTGCCGACAGAATGTCATCCACCACCGTCAGAAGAGCAGTGGTACAGCTATGATTTTGCCTAAATCCAGACTGGTTTGAAGGAATAAGAGTTGGAAGAATGCTTATATAGGTCGCAGGTGCTTCAGTTCTTTGGGATTATTGAGCTTGGGAATTGGAATGATATATGCAGTTTTCCACAGCTTAGGAAACACATTATGTTGCAAAGAAAAATGTATTATGTGAGTTATATGTTTTATGATGACAGGACAACAATAGAGTAACATTGTCAATCCTATTTTATCTGCTCCTTAAGCTTGAGATTTCACGGATAAAAGAAATTGATGCACAATGTATTCATTCACCTGATGAAATTGAAAATTTCCTACACCTGCTTCACGATTATTCAACAGATAATCTATTATATCTTCATCAGGACAATTTGGAGCATGACAGGTTTGAAGAAAAAAGTCGTTCAGTGTCTCAACATTCGTGAGATTTTCTGGTATTTCAGAGATGTTATTTTTGCCATATTGAGATTCTTTAGTTCCTTGAAAAGGGTCTTCGTTGTTCTATTATGTTGAAATTTATAATTCAAATATGCCTTTTTTAAATTTTTTATCGCTTTATTTGTAAAATTCCTCAATTCCTTATAATAATCCCAGGTTGGTGGATGTTTGGTACGTTTGAAGTTTTGTAGTGCCTTAGTCCTTAACTTAATGAGCAATTTAACATTATATGTTAGCCATGGGATGTTTTTCTTGCGCAATTTCAATTCATGAACAGGTGCATGTTTGTCAAATAGATCTAAAAGTAGCATCGTCAATATTTCAACTTTGTCATCAATAGTTTCAACATTGTAAATTTCTTGAAATGGAGTATTAAACAAGTCGTGATTGAATTTCTCAATATTGATTTTTTTGAAATTTCTTATGAGCTGGGCTTCACTTTCAACAATTGGATCCACTTTAGCCAGAGTCAAATTCATCACAGAGTGATCGGTGAATATATTAGTTTGATCCAATACCTCACAATTACTCACGTTCACATATTCTGAACATAACATTAGATCAAGTAGCGTAGCAGTCGTACGACTTATTCTTATACTCAATACTCAATATATTTCATGTCATTATACATAGGTATTTACACTCGTCAAAACAGTAGGAAACTATAGTAATTAAGTTAGCATACATTTGTAAAAACAGGGAATTAAAATCTTCAATATTTGTCAAAATTATGAGCACAATGCAAGTTTGAATTTAGGCACAATATAGTGGAGCTACAATCCAATGACATAGTATATTCAAAGTTAGACTAAAACATTTGATTATAAACAGAAAATATTAGAAAAAATTATCAAAATTTGTGTGTGAGGAATTCATCATATGAGTAAAAGCAATTTAGATACAAAATCTGCTTAACTTCATTCTTAAATTTATCTCGTTTCAAGTTCTTTATGGAACCTGGTAGAGTATTGAAAAATTTTATGGATAGATAGCCTGGGCCATCTTGACACCTTTTCAACCTATGATAAGCTGGGATGAGCAAGTTTTTTTGTCTTGTATCATAGTTGTGGACTCCACTATGCACTCTGAATTTATCCTCATTGTCCTTCACATACATAAGATTTTCTAGTATGTAATGAGATGGTAAGGTGAGTATATTGAAATGTTTAAATGCTTGTCTGCAGTCCTCTCTGAAACTCAGACCCGCTATGATTCGAATAGCTCGCCTCTGTAACCCAAAAAGTCTGGACACAAGAGGGGAGTGACCCCAAACCAAGATTCCATATGTCATTACAGAGTGGAATATAGCATGGTACGATGTTTTCATAACCTTTTCTGAGATATTCTCGAAAAGGTTTCGAAGGACGAAAAGTGCCCTGCTAAGCCTTGATGAAACCTGGTTGATTTGGTCATCCCATCTTAGAGTGATGTCAATGTGCACTCCAAGGAATCGAACACTCTCCACATTTTTATTCACGTTACTGGAATCTCTCAGGGAGAAAACCAATTTCTCTGTTTTGTCTTCGTTCATGAGGAGCTTATTTGCGTTAAACTAGTCCTCCACTCTTGCCTGCATGGCTTCAAGCTCTACAATAGCCCGATCAACTGATTCCGCTGACAGGGAGATGGTGGTGTCATCCGCAAAGAGTGTGTATTTTTCTCTAACACTGTTTAACGGAAGATCATCCACATAGATTAGGAATAGAATCGGCCCCAGGACAGATCCTTGAGGCACACCTATGTGTACAACCCTCTCCTCAGAGTACACCCCCCCCCCTCCAACCTGACAGACTGGGATTTATTCTGTAGATAAGAATCGACAAGTTTGATACTATCTGAACTGAAATTGTAGCGAGCTAGCTTGCTCAGCAAGAGTTCATGGTTCACGCAGTCGAATGCCTTACTCAAGTCGCAGAAAAGGACAGCATTGAACTGGAGATTATCAAAAGAATCAAGAATACCAGCAATGAGATTTAATATGCCCAGTGTAGTACTCCTGCCCTCCCGAAAGCCAAATTGACTTTCCGTAAAGCACCCATTCTCCTCAAAGAACTTCGTCAACCTCAATGCCATGCACTTCTCAAAAATTTTTGATAATACCGGCAGCAAAGAGATGGGCCTGTAATTGTTGGCCTCATTTTTGTCACCCTTTTTATAAACAGGCACAACAAAAGCCTTCTTTAGAATGTCAGGAAAGACATTCTGACTAAAACAACAATTAATTAATTTAGTTAGAGGACTGATTATTAAGTTTTTAATAGATTTAATTACTTCAATGTTCAGACCATATATATCACAGCTAGCTTCATTTTTAATGTTATTTATGATGTCACGTACTTTATTTAAAGAAACAGGAGAAAAGTTGAATACATTGTAGGTTTATTGACATATCGAGCGAGACCAAATGAATCAAAAATATGTTGCAAATTACGCGCGGCAGGGTTACATGTCAATAAGTCCGTGTTGAAGTCTTCAGTACATATCGTGTTATATCGTACTGAGCAGCAATATTACTGATATTACTTTCAAACTCTTCAAGAAACTCGGGAAGTGGTTGTTTAGGTGGACGATATACAACACCAATCGCATATCTTTCATCATCAATTTTGACATCTAACCACATTTGTTCTGTCCTAATATCAATTATATCATCTATGACATTGACTACCAGATTGGGTAGACAATAAATTGCAATTCCACCTCCCCTTCTGTCTCTCCTATCCGTCCTGAACAGTTTGAAACCATCAAGTTTTACAGAATCAACTGAGATATTCGGAATTCGGAGTTAGCCAGGTTTCAGTAACACACAGTATAGCATACTTATTTCCTTGGACAAAGTCCCTGAGCTCATGTATATGTGCATACAAAGAACGTATGTTTATGCATCCAATCAAAATATCAGCCATGTTGAGTATCAGTATTTAAATTTAAATCAAGAACTGAGAATGAAATAATCTCCACCTATAATATAGTAATAACAATATAATACCCACTCAAAGCAGCGAGCAAAAACAAAACTTTTTCAATTTACCTAGAGACAAAAAACAAAAATAGACCTTATATCAGATAATAAGAGCCACCAACATCTATTAATATTGAAAATGAAAATTTTTATAATAATTTTAATTATAATTTGGCCACCATTGATGATGATTATATTTGATTATATAAATCAAACTGAATACAATTAATATGAACGGATTGTACCTATATCTATCATTCGCGAAGCTGTGTACTGGACATGGAGTTGCTTCCAACAAATCGTTGATATGGAGTAGAAATAGTGCTGGTGCTAGATTTGATCCTTGCGGAACACCAGCATTTATGATAAGAGAGTCAGATGAAACTCCGTCGACCACTACATGAAGAGACCTGTTTGAGAGAAAACTAGCTAGCAGAAAACATATAGCTGGGGGGAGGTAAGCCATAAGATGGAAGCTTGGCGAGGAGTCCGTGGTGCCAGACTCGATCGAATGCCGTGAAGATATCCAGTGCTACGGCTAAGGTTCCCCCATATTTTTCGATAGATTGCTGCCATATTATATGTGAGATGTAAGCGAGCAAGTCACATTAGACGTTTCTGGTGAACCAGACATCGGCTCACTTTGGACACCCTGTACACCCTGTATTTCATTGTATTTTATAATTTCATTCGAGAAGCTGATTTCATTAATGCATCACACTTGGAGTTCAGCAAAAATGATAATAGAAATATAGGGAGTTCGAAATCGAGCAGAGAACATTTAGTTGGGGGGAGGTAAGCCATAAGATGGAAGCTTGGCGAGGAGTCCGTGGTGCCAGACTCGATCGAATGCCGTGAAGATATCCAGTGCTACGGCTAAGGTTTCCCCATATTTTTCGATAGATTGCTGCCATATTATATGTGAGATGTAAGCGAGCAAGTCACATTAGACGTTTCTGGTGAACCAGACATCGGCTCACTTTGGACACCCTGTTTCATTGCATTTCATAATAATTTCATTCGAGAAGCTGATTTCATTAATGCATCACACTTGGAGTTCAGCAAAAATGATAATAGAAATATAGGGAGTTCGAAATCGAGATTTTTCAACTTCAGGACTTTTTGTGTCCAAACAATATATTATTGATCAAAATGGCTCACATTTCCCTCTCTTGACTTTGAATTCGAACTACTACGAGGTTGAATGAGATTAAGAATTTTGATCACCTTGTATTCGTTCCAATTGAATGCCGCAGTAGTGAATCGAAAAGATACTTTACACCTCAACAGCTTCCCATGATCTACAAAGCGCAGATACGGCCTGTTCTAGAATACTGTTCCCACATATTGGGTTCAGCACCAAAACATACGCTGATGCTCTCAGATTCCATTCAGAGAAAAGCCATTTGCCTGGTGGGTGACGCCACACTCACTCACTCTTTGACATCATTGGAACACCGTAGAAAGGTCGGCGACCTTTCACTCTTCTATCGATACTTCTACGGGAAATGTTCTTCGGAAATCTCTGCTATCATCCCTTCACTAGCACTACCAGTCAGACGAACTAGACAAGCTCAGTCAGCACATCTTTTCGTTGTCAACCTCGAAAGATGTAGAACAGCACTTTATCAAAACTCCTTCATCCATAGAACGGCTAGGCACTGAAAGAGTTAAGATAAGAACATGTGAGCCGATTGATAATGAATTGTTTCGACACAAAAAACTCATTCAGATGAAAAATCTCGATTTTGAACACCATCTCTGTAGTTATTCCCGCTAGAACCCAAGTGATGATATCAGCTCTTCGGGTGGAATCTATGGAGTGATTGAGAATGATGATTCAATATTTTATGTACCTTCAAACCTACATGATTATGAAAAGTGGAGTGTTCTATCTGAATAAATCGATTTGTGGTGTGTCATGATTCGAGGGATTACCATGTGAAACTTCTGATTGATAGGACCTCTTCGATAGATGAATGTACATTCATTTTTGTGTCCCTGCAAGTTCTCGCGTCCAGCGAGCAGCGAGCCACGTACAATATCACCTCATTATGGTGCTATGGCTAGACTCTAGTTGATCGTTCCTGTATAACGTATGGTTGGAATAGTCTATGATCAAAATGAGAGATTCTCACAGTAGTCACAAACGCGAGACTCGCGCGGAATGTCGGCAACCTTGCGGCATTCTGGGCCGTATGGAAGGCGGTAGAAGAACTAAGACGATGGGATTCAGACACCGTACCAGGAGCCGACAAAGCGTTTTCTTGTTCGAAAGACACAGATTCAGTATCAACTGAGAGCCAAAATAAAACCAATGAATTTATGGCTTTTTGAAGTGTTTATAAAACATTGGTCGGTCTCGACATACTGATGACTGGTCACTAATTTAGTAGTGGGTAATAGCATAGTTTTTTATAGTGATAAAAAGTATGTTTGAGCATTTGATAAATAGAATTTGTTTTCATTTTGTGGAGAATTTGTAATTGGAGGGACAAGTCCGTGTGTTATAATTTGTAACTTCATATTAGTTCTTTTCAAATCAAGACCACTCGGAAAGCATGCACGCCGATGTTAGAATTTTCATATAGGAAACGTCTCTAGAAAAACTACATGAGTATATGCTTAGTAAGCAGTCTCTCCTCACCAATACCATATACATTGCTTCCATTTACATATTTCAATTAAACAAATTTGATGTGGCACACGTGCGCACTGTCGACATTTCTAGATATTCAACCATGATTTGGGTGGAACTACTTATATAACGATAACACAATATCCGTACCTTCAACTAATGAACAGGAGTTGTTAGATATCATCAAGGAACTAAGACAAAACTCAGCACCCGGACACGACGAAATTACTGTCAGGGATATACATAATCTCAAAGAATATATTCTACCAATTCTAGTACAATTGATCAACGGAATTATCCAAAGCGGAATTTTTCCACAAGAACTGAAGATAAGTAAAATAACTCCACTCTTCAAATCGGGAGATAAAAAATTCATGAACAATTACAGACCTATCTCGGTAGTGAGCGTATTTTCTAAACTAACAGAAAAAATTATGAAGGAAAGAATGTAATCTTTCATCGATACCCACCACAATTGACCGATAAATTTCAATATGGTTTCATAAAAAACAGTAGCACACTTGGTGCTACTACAGACTTCATAGATTATATCTCAAGGGCTGTGGATAGAAAAGAAGTAGTTATAGCAATTCTTATTGATTTGAAAAAAGCTTTTGACGTGGTGAGTATAGATATTCTGTTGAGTAAATTATCTAGAATGGGATTTGGGGGAATCATGTACAGCTTAATCAAAACATATCTACTTGACAGAAATCAATATGTAAAACTCCAAGATACAAGTAGTGATTGGATGTCCAGTGCTTACGGGGTACCTCAGGGGTCGGTCCTTGGTTTGCTGTTGTACTCCCCCTATGTACTTAACCTCAAACTTGCCAATCTGAGGGGAAGGCATTTCACCTTTGCAGATGATATGGTTCTGCTGTACGCAGGATCAGATGAAATCTCCCTCAATACTCAAGTAAATAATGATCTTATTGCTTACAGTAAATGGCTGTTTTCAAATAAATTGAAAATTATTGATGAAGATGAAACCAAATAATATTGTATTTAAGCAGAAAAATAAAAAAATTGACGAATTGCAACCTAACATAAATGGTGTACCTTTAGAGAAAGTAATGTGTACCCTAACAACACGGGATCTTGTTGGTACATCCCGCTAAGGTCCTACAAATGTCCAAATGTTTCAGACTTAGGTACGATATCCCAGAGATGTTTCTCTTGGGATATCCATCAGATGTTTTCATTGGATGTTCCAGAAACATCCCATTTGATCTTTTTTCATAAACAATATCATGGTTTCATATCTGCTAATGATGATTGACATGATTGAACAGTTCAAACAATTGTGACATTTGAAACATTGAAAAGTTGATAAAAAATGGAAATGAAAACTGTATTCGTACATATATACTTATACCTATACCAAAGCCGGCTAATTTCATCGATAACAAATAGAAATAATTATACTAAATATTCCTCAATTAGATTACCAAAGTACCTGCTTAACTCCTTGAACCATGTAATAAATGACCAAATCAAAATATATCTCTGCAGCATATTTATTGCTGAATTTATTTGTTATACCAGCCGATAGATGGCGGTACAACTACGTTGCTAAGAGTTACTAACAGCCGTCGGCCCAGCGCCAAGAAATATGAGCCTAAAACAACTGTTATCATCTTTCATTAGTTATTAGACCGCACCGACCTTATATTTTCGGATTCGGATTGTTACTTGATATCTGGAAATAGGTCGGCCATTTTCAGGATTTCAGATTGAGAATAATTCATACCGTGTCATCCATTACTGTCATTAAACAAAAAACATCCTATATAAAAGTTTCTTCAAGATGTTCCAATCAAGTACCCTGAATGTCTCTGGTACATCCCGTATCATCCCACAAACATTCTGATGGAATGTTTATAAGACATCGCAAATGCTGACACGGGTGTTGCCAGCAACATCCCAAGAATGTCCCAAGGAAAATAGGGATTTTCCAGAGATGTTCCTATCATCCTATATGGATGTTTCTACGACGTCTCACAGATGTTATTGTGTTATTAGGGTATGAAATATTTGATGGGATTAATTGTAGATGAAAATTTGAACTGGTCTCCACACATCTCCAAAATCTCTGAAAAAATTGTTGCAATGCTATCCGCCCTGAATAAATGTCGAGATTATCTGTCTATGAAAACTGAATTTCAAGTTTATAATTTTCATTTCTTGACACACTTCAGGAACCTTATGCCTGTGTGGGGAATGTGTGGAGAAGTTAACTTCGATAAAGTTCAGAAATTGCAAAACAAAACCCTTACAATATTATTCAAGTATGATTGGCTCACCAGCACGAATATAATTTATTCAGAATTGAAGTTAATTCGATTGAAAGAAATTCTGGTTATAGAACAATGCAAACTTGTTTATAAAATACTTAATGATCAACAAAAAAGTAACATTGATATTGAGTTTTGCTTTGATGTACATGATTACCAAACAAGATCACATAATAACATCTACCAAATATATACAAGGACAAATGTAGGTTTAAAAAATCGGATCGTAGATGCAATTAAAACATTCAATAATTTACCTCAGTTTATAAAAGACTTGAATAATTATAAGAGTTTTGTTAGGAAATTGAAAGTTTATATAAACATTACTTAACTGCCCTTGTAACACTGTATTTATTTTAAATGTTGTCAATCTCGAGGCCAGTGTTTGAAGCACTGATTGGAGATTTTATTACATTGGTTGAATTGTATTGTAATAAATGTTGCTTGAATAAACAATATTTCAAAAAAAAAAGATGTGCAGTATTTGATGAAAGATTTTTCTTGTTAATATGCCTACTGTATACAAGCAATCATGCTGTCGTTTTATATCTTCGTTTACATGCTAATCAATGCTAGGTGAATCATTCATAGGAATTTCTTCGCCTCACTCATGAGTAAAATATTTCGCTATAAATCTTCGTAGTCAATCCGGTATCGTTCAATTCAAATCAAGAATTCCTATCTAGATATGGTAATGGACATCAGGATGTATTATGATTATATCGAGAAAATTCAAGGAGAGATACTTTGCTGTCTATTTTTCTTCTCCATTTCACAAGAGGTACATGTTTTTCTAGATATGGTACACCGGGGTAAGTGGAACCGCGAATTTCAATAGCTCAGCTATAAACTAAAAAAATGATACCGTAAACCGGTTACGTTTTGGTTACATATAAGTATGTAAGAGAAATATTATCCCGGACATACATATCACGAAAATTCATAATCTTGAAGCAAATGTGAATTTTATAACACCCTATGGAAAGCAATGAAAATGGCCAACTCACAAAGACGAGATATTTTATAGCAATAAAGAGATAATAATATTAGGCCTTCTCATATGAATTCATTTTCTGCATTTCAAAACGAATAATATTATAGTTTTTCAGCATTATCTAGCGATTAAAGCTTCTTGAGAAATTCTGAATGGTGTTTTTTTCTCTCCAATACATATAAAAAAATGGCGAAAATATATTTTATGCTTGCTATTTCATTCTTCTTCGATCTGCAATGTCTATCTTTGGAACACAGACTTTGAATTATTCCTCTAAAAAGCCAGTGTACCAAAGTTACACCAACTGACGGGGTAAGATTGTGACACTTTCAAGACCAAATATATCAAAGTACGATATGAATAAATTATGTTTTCGACCCATTTCATACTTGGGGATGTTGGTACATTGATATCCAGTGCTGAAAACCTAGTTATTTTTGCAAAATCAAGTTCATTTCAAGAAAAATATGAAAAACCGAACCAAAGTTACCCCAGTTTACGGTGATAATGATGGGTCATTCTCGTTCCGATCACGTCAGCTTATTGATGGATAATTATTTGAAGGATCTGGAAATGTACAAGATTGGCGCGCAAATCTTTGATCTACATTTTTTTCAATTATTGCGGCACTTAGGTTGCACTTTCCCCATTGAATGGGACAAGTGTAACTGAGAATTCGTTCCAAGCACAGCTTGTGTATCGACTGTATTTCTATCTATTAATCATCCTCATGCATATAATATCATCGTTTCAACCTAACGTACCATATTTTTTTTTATCGCTTGGAGCTCACGGAAGGGAATCCCTATAATGTTCAAAATCGTGCGTTCCTAGGGAGAAAAGGGACAGGAGGTAGGTATTGGAGTTTTTCTTGAACATTTGGAGATTATATGTTGTTGGGAAAACTTTCACAGGCAAAGAATTCCAGAGCCTAGCCGTTCTATGGATGAAGGAGTCTTGATAAAGTGCTGTTCGACATCTTTCGAGGTTGACAACGAAAGGATGTGCTGACTGGGTTTGTCTAGTTCGTCTGATTGGTATAGTGAAGGGATGATAGCAGAGATCTCCGAAGAACATTTCCCGTGGAAGTATCGATAGAAAAGTGAAAGGTCACCGACCTTTCCACGGTGTTCCAATGATGTCAAAGAGTGAGTGAGTGTGGCGTCACCCACCAGGCGAATGGCTCTTCTCTGTATGGTATCTAAGAGCATCAGCGTATGTTTTGGTGCTGAACCCCATATGTGGGAACAGTATTCTAGAACAGGCCGTATCTGCGCTTTGTAGATAATGAGAAGCTGTTGAGGTGAAAAGTAGCTTATCGCACGGAACAAGAATCCGAGTTTTTGTGAAGCAGCTTTTGCGATGGATCTGACGTGACTATCCCATGAAAGAGTGTTGCTGATGGAAATACCGAGCATAGATATGGTGGGCTTGGTGGGGATGGTGGAGCCAGACATCACAATATCGGGCATACTGAGTTCCGCCTTTCTAGAGAAAATACAAGCTTGAGGCTTTTTAGTTTCCTGGGAAGAAATGGGAATTCTGGAAGAGAACGCAGTATGGAGGGTACTATCATCTGCAAAGCTGTGGATGGGGCAAGTTGTTACTCCCAACAGATCATTGATATGCAGAAGGAATAATGTTGGTGCCCAAATTGATCCTTGTGGAACGCCGGAATTGATGCCAATGGTATCAGACGATACACCGTCCACCACCACGTGAAGCGATCTGCCTGGAAGAAAACTCGATAAGTGATGGCATAGCTGAGGTGGTAAGCCGTATGATGGTAGTTTGTGGAAGAGTCCTTCGTGCCAAACACGGTCGAATGCTTTCTATATGTCCAACGCGTCAGCTAGAGATTCCCCGTGTTTTTCTAATGAAGCTTGCCATAAATGGGTGACGTAGGCAAGTAGATCTCCAGTAGATCTTAGGTGGCGAAAGCCGTATTGCCTATCATTGATGATTCCTGAGCTCTCCAGATATTAGATAAGCTCAATATTGATGGCTTTCTCCATCACTTTGGAGATTACTGATAACAGGGCAATGTGCCTGTAGTTTTTGGGCAGGTTCTTGGACTCTAGCTGTCTTCCAGCATGATGGAAAAATACCCGACCTGTACGAGACGGTAAACAACTTGCAGAGAATTGGTGTTGATTCTGGTGCACATTTTCTGAGGATAATGGGTGAAATTCCATCAGGACCGTTGGCCTTATTCGTTTTGAGACCAAGTTTATGATTGAACTGTAGTCCATTCGATTCACTAACAACCTCTCAGGAAATCACAATTTTCCTATATAATCATGTCCAATATGTGTCTATTCATATGAAATTGTAGGATTTGTCATGAATAGGTACCTATACCTATCTGTAAGGAGTTGGCAAATTGTACTATTATACGGGTACGGAACTGTCGTTTGCTTTTGAAATCTTATAAATGAACCAATGGACCCGCAATATACAAAAACGATACCTTTTCGACTTGCGTGGAACAGGTTCATAAATATTAAATTCACTTTTTTTAGCGAATTCCGGCCGGTACGGTACAATCTACGCGGCCCAACAAAGAGCCAGTGACAGAGAAAGGCATCGCATCTTCGGAATCGGTGGGTATCAAAGGAAGTCGGTGTGTTTGTGTAATGGGTAATTAAGAGGGACCGTTTACTGGTTGGGAGATCGGCGATTGAAAGATTGGAACAGTTCCTCCTCGGTGCTCGGCTGGGAGCACTGAGAGACAGTGTTGCCAAAATTAATATCTGTTTCCGAAACATTGCAGGTAAAATGTTTATGCAAGAGTTAGAATTTATCATCAACAGCAAAACTGAGCTCATCTTAGGCGGCAGACATTTGGAGGAGATAAAGCGCTCTTGGCGACCTCTCAAAGAAGTTACAACAGGCATCACAAAGTCCTAGAAGGATATCTTCGAGATATCTTCAGGACCACTTTGTGCTGCCTAGGATATGAAATTATTCATTCAAACGATCCGGCGACAAAACATCCGTTAGCACAAACCTCTTATTTTTTTGCAAATCGCATCAACATCATAACAAGAATAGACAAAAATGAAATGAGAAAAGTTTAACAAGGAAAGTTTAGAAAGGAAAATCTATATAGATAATCAATTCGAAAAATGATCTTCTAGGGTTCTTTGCGAATTCCTAGGTAACTTTTTTAACGTAATCGTTCAAGTTTGCGAAAATATGTTGCCTGTGCATACATAAACCAGGTTGTGATTTTCACAAGGCTACCAAACGACCTTTCAACTGTTCAAGTCTTACAAGGTAAAGCAACAAGGATCTTCAAAGCCTTCTTATTCTTATATTCGAGATAATTCTGTTACTGTACGGCAACACAATTGAGTTAACAATGAAAGAAAGAACTAGGAGAAGATATCATTGATAATATGTTGTGATAGAGTGGGTTAACAGAAATCGTATGTACTGATTTGGGTAGACAAAATTGTGTTTTGAATCATTCAAAATTATCTTGATTGTTCCGTGGTACTCAAATGTATAGAGTTGTTATTTAACCGTCTAGTACTAACAATGATTTTAATAACATCAGTACTAACATCGGTCTGTGATACTGAATGCGAGAAATGCTATTTCATTTGTCATGTCTTACTTAGAAAGTGATTTTCTTATTCTTATATTCGAGATAATTCTGTCACTGTACGGCAACACAATTGAGTTAACAATGAAAGAAAGAACTAGGAGAAGATATCATTGATAATATGTTGTGATAGAGTGGGTTAACAGAAATCGTATGTACTGATTTGGGTAGACAACATTGTGTTTTGAATCATTCAAAATTATCTTGATTGTTCCGTAGTACTCAAATGTATAGAGCTGTTATTTAACCGTCTAGTACTAACAATGATTTTAATAACATCAGTACTAACATCGGTCTGTGATACTGAATGCGAGAAATGCTATTTCATTTGTCATGTCTTACTTAGAAAGTGATTTTCTTATTCTTATATTCGAGATAATTCTGTCACTGTACGGCAACACAATTGAGTTAACAATGAAAGAAAGAACTAGGAGAAGATATCATTGATAATATGTTGTGATAGAGTGGGTTAACAAAAATCGTATGTACTGATTTGGGTAGACAAAATTGTGTTTTGAATCATTCAAAATTATCTTGATTGTTCCGTAGTACTCAAATGTATAGAGTTGTTATTTAACCGTCTAGTACTAACAATGATTTTAATAACATCAGTACTAACATCGGTCTGTGATACTGAATGCGAGAAATGCTATTTCATTTGTCATGTCTTACTTAGAAAGTGATTTTATTCATAGAAATGCATTATGTTAGTACTCTTTTTATTATCATTTCTCACTATTCATAAAGATTATAAACAATTAGGCGAAATCTTCTTCGGAGTCACCAAAGTTGTCTTTACCAGTGAAAAAGGGCTATACTTCGCGTTTCTGTTTAAAATATGGTCTCGATGTGCAGTAATGCATGTTCTGAGTTTGGTTCCAATTCAGACCTCTTTTCGAGATCTTCTACTGACTCTTACTCTAACTCTTGATCCAACTCGGAATCTTCTGAGCGCTTTTCAACATAATCTTCCTCACTGGAGTCTGGTAGGTCTGCCACCAAAAATGCTATTACATACTTTCCACTTAGGCGATTGCTTTCAAACTGAATGAAATTAAGATAGCTAGCCACCCAACCGAATCGAATTGCGCTGCGCAATAATATGGGGAGAATAGTGGGGGCTCAGTCTCTCAGACGACATGTTAGTACTGAAGGGTTAAATTGGCTTGAGGAATGCGAAAACAAATGTGTCATAATATTTGGTGAATTCATTACACATAGAGTATATTGGTGAATTGACCAATACATCAGTTCTTAGTGTATATATTGAGATAAAACCATATCTAATTCCTATCATTTGGTTTTTGTACTTGAGAATTCAGTTGGGATAATGATTAAAGACAGTATATCTGGTTATTGACTATCTGGTAAGGAAGAATCCATGAGTAATGGTCTTTGGCTTTCTAAAGATAAGAAATTGAAACGTTCATCATTATTGTCGAAGCCTTGATTATAGGATATACTGAATCCAGTTTTAATGGCAAATACTTCACAATAATTTTCCGAACTGACTCTATCGGTTGGAAATGTTTGTTGAAATATGGTGACCCAGATTAAACATCTCTATTCAAGTTTTCACCTGACAAGCCACATATAGTGTTTCGAAGCTCTCTATGTTAGTAAACTCTTCACAGCTCCTAAATATAAATCCTATCATTCTTCTGGAAAATGCTTTTGTTTTATTAATATGATACGACATATTAAGTTTAAACTCCAAGATCCCTGATGTTGTCTTGCTGCTGAAGGGGAATATTGTTTGTGGTATATTCGGAGTATATAATATCATGTTTCAGCGTAATTGTTACATATTTACATTTACTTTCCACTTGTCCATTATTGTTTTATGATTTCTTATCAACGGTTGCTATTAACAGACCCATAACACCCCATGACGTTATGAAGGGCATCATGAATCATAACGCATGCAATTTTTTTTCTGTACTTCAATAAATTGATTACTCAAAAAATTTTTATTTATAACTGTACATAAAAAGGGACATTATTTTCTGTCGAATAGAATTCACAATTTTCAAATGTTCTTGAAAAATGAGTACCCAATTTGAAATTCTTTGAGTTGACCGATGATGAACTCCTCAATGTGCATTCGCTTTCGTTCGGATCGTTAACATTTTTTTTTTCTTCGGAAACGGAATGGGCTTTCATTGTAGCAATTTTGTTCTTCGATATTTCTTTCCGCTACCGTACTACTCTTCCATTTTCCATGTTACCTATTTCAGTGTTCCAAAGGAAGCACCACCTTGAAAAAGAAGCCTTGACGACGTTCGGCATAGACAATGTATGATGTAAACTTTCGGGTTTTTCTAATCATGGTATTTTGCTCTGAAAAAACGAAAACTTCCCATAGTATTTTTACCTACATGTGAATCAATGCATTTATTATTTCTGTGAGTTGAAAAAGCATACGTTATTCACATCCTTTTGTTCGTAGTGCGATGTACTTTTCAACTGAGTTCAAGGCTCCTATTTCGCTTTCTTCAACATTGGTGAAACTTTTTGAGGTGCAAGCCTTGGTTCCTAGTACCTTGTCTTCAATGTCAATCGTCATCTTGACCATTTCATCACGTCCTAAGCCTTCAAATACAATCAACACCAGAACAATTTAATGATGCAGAACAGTATCATCTGGAGCTTCTCTTAGGAGGAGAAATACTTGCCACCTTCCAACACCTTCAATTATTTAGAAATGTATCCATTTGATTTAACTTTCCGAAAGGAAATCAGTTGACTAAATGCCGATATAATGATGTTTTAATTAACAATCAATGTAGATTTCAGCTGTAAGTATTTGGTCCATAGAGTATTTGCACTATATTTTTCAGACTAAAATAATGTGAACTAAATTAGTGGTGCCCGCGAGAGTCTCGTTTTCGAGAGTCTCGCATGGTCTTGTCTCGTTTTCGAGACAAGACTCGAGACGAGACTCGGACAAGACGAGACGAGACTTTTATTGGTCTCGTCTCGAATCTCGTGCAAGACTTCTCGTGTCTCGTGCGAGAGTCTCGCAGGTGAATATTTCTGCGTGCCGACAGCGGACTTGGGAATTTCATTCATAATACAACATATTTAGAAAGAATTCAGACTATTTAGCACAGATAAACAAAACATTTCATTCATAAATACTTTAAAAACACAATCCAAGATCTCTCCTGGCGGCGAAAATGAAGGCAATTCTGCAATAACGAAAATATATAAATAAGTCATTTTGTGCTAAATAGTCTAAGATAAAGAATAACTCTGTTTTGACGAGAGTATGGATGCAGTAGCTTCAAAAATATTATTCTGTGCCTCAGTGTAATAAAAACACAGATATATTGCAATGGTGGAAAATTCATGCTTTTGGATTTCCCATTCTGAGTTTGATAGCACGAGATATCTTAAGCATACCGGCTACTTCAGTTTTCTTGTTGAGATGTATGAGGTAAGTATGTACCTATAAAGGTACTTACTTTTCAATAAATAATGTTATTTTTGTTGTAATTTTGTCTTCCTACTTCTACATCATACCTAGAAAGGAGGTAAAGGTAAATATCCCGTACTAGACTGGAACAAGATTATGCATGACGTAATTGCGATACATCTGCGAGACTCTCGTACGAGACGCGAGACAAGACGAGACTGGAGGCTGCGAGACGAGACCCGAGACAAGACTTCATATTTCATCAGCGAGACAAGACGAGACTTTTTGAAAGTCTCGTTTCGTTGGTCTCGTGTGGATCACTAAACTAAATAGAGAAGTTTAAATATTGTTCATGAGATAAACTCACCAGTTCCTGGAAGTATGCCATTAAGACAGTTTCATTAATACGGTATATATTCACTATGTTTTCATCTTCCCATTTTTAAAAATGATCATACTCCTTCTCGTATGAGTTTTTGAATTTCACAGGCAGTGAGTTTCCTAACGCTTCTGAGCGTCACATTCTGTATAGGATCTCCAAATTTATTGTGAACACGACCGTTCAAGTTTGCTCCACATAGCAACCAACCTCTTCAATGTTTCCATAGCAACTGAATAGAAGCTCACTTTTGCTCAATTGTCAACCAGAACGCAATAAATACTATGAGAAGAAATTTAGGAAGTGAACAATGTCGTTTAAGATGATTTTTTCGTAAAAAATAAATTCTGGTATGCACCACGAGCGTATAACTAGAATACATCCCTCGGGTCGAAGGCACTCGGGTGAATATTACCCTCTGGGCGTTAGGATCTACATAACGCACTTGGCACATAAATAACTATTTTTCACTTCCAGTGGTAATTGGTTTGTCTCTCACCATTCATTTAATCTACCTATATCTAAAGTCTGCTCCAAGTGTTGAAGCACAGATGGCTATTAATTCCATTGAAGTGTCAGCTTCAAATAACGAGATTTCTTGTGGTCTTGTCAAAACAGGTTATGAGAATAAAATGGTTATCGATGTAACAAGTGAGGAAAATTGTATTTTGCCGCACGCGACGGCGATTGCACGAACGACGCGGAGCAGAGTTCGGGAATCCAGATGTGGTAAAGACATTTTCCGCAAGGAATAGGTGCAATGTTCTTCCCACAATTGATCTTGTCCATATTATTTCTGAACAAAAAAGGTGTTCAATGAACACGATTTCATAAAAATGCTTCAAAATGACACAGAAGCCAAATAGTAACATAGATCAAGTAAGTTCCGAATATCCTTATTTTCAAACACAAAAATTTTGCGGAAAATAACTTCTTCTACAAGCGTGCGTGATTCACCCTATACCCGCACGCAATTTAGTTTGGGAAGTGTCATTTTCCCGCAACAGTGCGGGAAAACAAAGATATGATGAAATCGCTAGTAATATAAGTAGTTGGTGATGGAATATCAAAGTTTAAGTTTGTTTGTTGCAGTATTAAGTATGTATGTTCAGAATCATCCATCAAATTGCACTATTTATTGTAAAAATTAGGAAATATTGAGAAATAAAAATTGATTATTATAAAAATCCCCCTATAGATTTGGATTGATCTGACGGGAAACGTCAATTTGTCATGCCAATCAAACCTCAAATAAGTTTGAAATTGTCGAAGTGACAGACACAGCGTTACTGTCATTTTCGATTCAGTGGAAATGCCACAATGTGATCAAAAACTTCTAGCTATAGGGATTTGATACAGATGCGTTATCACCAACGAAGTCTTAAGAAAGGTATGAGAAGCTATACATACGCGTTTTATTGAATGGTGCAACAATAAAGAAATGAAAAAACCGAATGAAGAATAGGTATTTTTGGCTCATTTCATAGAAGTGTCTGATGGAACCTAGAGACCAAACTCCTAATGGGCCTGCTGGCTTCCGCAATGAACCAACATAATGCGTCGAACTGTAAGTTCACAATAGCTATTACTAATAATTAACAGATAGAGAATATATATCTCTTGTCAGTTGTTCCTATTTGCTTGAATAATTAATTGAACGATTCAATCAATTTCCTACGCTTGTAGAAAAAATATTGTTCCTAACTCATGCGGAAAGTTTCTTTCCCGCACTCGACTGCTTGCCCGAACTCCGCTTCGCGTCGTTCGTGTCAACGGCAGTCACGTGCGGGAAAGAATCACTTTCCGCACTTGTTAGGAAAATTACTATTTCCTACGACCACCTATGAAACCAATACAAAACACATTGATTTGTTATTGAGAAAGTTTTCTCAATAACAAATTTCTCGTTTCACTATGACAACATATAACAGTTAGAAAGTTCTGAAGCAAAACTCACATGGGTGGAACTATTCGTAAATCGCACAGTAACAGGGTCTATAGATTATGATGTACCAATGAATGATTATTATGCTGAATTATGGTAAGTTAAGTTATGGCCAAGATAATGGAAAGTTAGTGTCGATTCAACATGAGTTATTGTCGTTAATGTTGACGTAATGTTAAGTTGATGAAAAGTTGAAATAAAGTTAATTCACATTGAAAGTTGAATCAATGTCAATGTATTGGTAATTTAGTGATCAATGTGAAGTTAATGTCAATTTGATATTGAGTTGATGTTAATTTGATTTTTAGGTAATGTCAAGTTAATTTTGAGTTAATGTTGATTTAACGTTGAGTTAATGTTGAATAATTATTGAGTTAATGTTAAGTTGATATTAAATCAATGTTAGGTTAATTTTAAGTTAATGTTCAAGTAGTTGATGTTGAGTTGATGTTGAGTTAATTTCAAGTTAATGTTGGGAAACTGTTGAATTTATGTCGAGTTGATGTTAAGTTGATTTTGAGTTAATATTAAGTTCATATTAGGTTAATGTTAAGTTAACGTTGAACTAATGATGTCATTTGAATATTGAAGTGAAATTGAATGATAATGATAATGATATCACCTTCATGTGATCTAATATGATTAGGAACATGATTCCTACTCTGGTCTTATGAACACTCACGATATTTGTGGTCGTAGGAAAAATAGTGTACAAAACTCGTTGGAAAGTGCATGTCCTGCGCTCGTTTCGTTTCCGCACTCGCCGCTCTGCGACTCGTGCTAAACGTCCACTGGCGCGAAATATGTCACTTTCCACACTAGTTATGTAATATACTATTTTAGCGTAATTCTCATGGCTTACTCAATTTCAAAACCACGAATTGCTCATACCTGTGAGAAATATTATTTCTCACAGCACTTTGCCAACACCACGCATAGTAGGTACCTTTTATATGGAGAATCAACTAAAATCGACAAAAACTTAGTTGGCCGCTGTTGTCACGAACAACTGTCAACAGAATTTATTTCAATTTTTGAGGTAGTTATCAATCGTGTTTCGATAAAAAATCGCAATTTCATTGAATATTAGTAAGACATAATATACATATTTGTACCAGTGATAGGTAAATAATATGGAAACTTATGAAAGCAGTGACGATTTTGACAATACTCCACCAGAAATATTGGAACAAGCGGCAAAAGTAACATTAGATTTGTTGCCGGAAATTTCCCGAAAGAAGTATGAATTGGCATATGGGAAATTCATGGAATGGAGAAGAAATACGAAAATAAAATCGTTTTCGGAAAGTGTACTTTTGGTATACTTCGAAGAAATGTCGAAAACTTTGAAGGCGTCAACACTTTGGTCACAATATTCGATGTTGAAAAGTACCATCAGTATTAAACATAACATTGATATATCCACGTATCAAAAATTACGTGCATTTTTGAAAAGAAAGTCTGACAATTACTTCCCAAAGAAATCAAACATATTAACAGCCGACCAATTGCAGAGATTTTTAAAAGAAGCTCCAAACAAGGAATATCTACTAATAAAGGTGGGTTTATTATTTAAATTGAACTATTTTTCGAATTTCTTCCGCTTTTTTCCTCGAATTAACAGCTTTTTATAGTTAGTGGGTGTATTCAGTAGGTAAAAATAATTAGATAATCTTCAAAAAGTCAATTTCATATTGTGGAAGATGAGTATATGCCTATTTTAATAACTACTCCGTGGTGTAGTAGTGGTAGTGCTTCCGCTTAGGATACTAGCGGCCCGGGGTTCAAGACCCGGCCAGGGATGATATATTTTTTTAATTATATAAATGATTTTACATCCTGATATTTTTATTTGTAGGTTGCAGTGGCTACTGGCGTAGCAGGGGCATGTCGTAGAGATGAACTGTGGAAATTAAAAGTCGATGATTTAGAGGATCTAAATTCGGCTTTGTTGGTGAAATTAGATAACACCAAAACAAAGAAGCCAAGAACTTTCACTGTAACGGGGGAATTTTATAATATATATAAAAAATATGCCGCTCTTCGACCGAATGATTTGGCAGAAAAACGTTTCTTCTTGAATTACCAGAACGGAAAATGTACTAGACAAGTAGTCGGCATCAACAAATTTGGTAGTATGGCAAAGAGAATTGCAATTTTTTTAAAATTGGAAAATCCCCATTTATATACAGGACACTGCTTCAGACGTTCTTCGGCAACAATTTTAGTAAATGCAGGAGGTGACATATTAACCTTAAAGCGCCATGGAGGATGGCAATCCAGTACCGTGGCAGAAGGATACGTCGGAGACTCTATTAAAAATAAAATGGACGTTGCAAATAAAATCGTCGACTCTATTGAAAAACCAGTAGAACTATTCACTGAAATGGAGACAGAAAATGCACCACTGTACATAAATAATCAACCTTCAACTTCTACTTCTACAATTAATATAACAGAAAATTTACTCAAAAACAATGACTTTCCTGGTTTGACCATACAAAATTGTAAGAATTTCACAATTAACTATAATTTCAAATGAATAATTCAACTGTTAAGAGGTAGGAAACTTGTTATTATGTTATGTTATTTTAGTTCTGCTATACCCATAAAAAATAAAAATTGAGTTACATTGTTCTTTGAATATGTGCAGTCGTAGAAAAAGTATAGTGTGCAACATGTGGGGAAAAGTACTTTCCTCACTCGTGTGTTTGCGGCACTCGCCTTTCAGGCTCGTGCCACAAACTTCCACACTCGTGAGAAAAGTTGAACTTTTCCCACTTGTTGCACAATATACTATTTCCGCACGCTCATAGGACATTGGATATTGCGTAACTGGTGTGGAAAGTGACATATTTCGCACGAGTGATATTCAGCTCGATGCCGCGTAATGGCGAGTGTAGGAATGTATTGAGTGGATGAAATACACTCTCCAACGAGTTGGGTACACTATTTTTCATACGACTATGAATATATAATTAGTATAACAAATACAAATTTCAAACATTTTATTGTTTTTGATATAACTTGTTTCATGTCTTCAATCTATGTTGAAGTCAATCTAACTTACTATTCTGTGGAAGAATCATTTTTTCCTTTCGAAGAAAAAAATCGAAAGTGATACGGTTTGAAAATCATATTTTTTAATGAATTCGAACTTTTCATTTTCGAGAGCCTGTTCGAGAGCTATCACCAATGAACTCAATGTCAACACCCACGCACCTCGTAACCACGCAACCAAAAATATAGCAGAGTATTGAGTCACGACGGCATCCGACGCCATCAAAACTCAAGCCTGTATTTCATCTAGGAAAGTGGAAGTAAGTATGCCTGATAAAACAATATCTGGTACCACCATTAACAAAAACTTGGATTCTTGTTCCGTGCCAAAATCTACTCAACACCTCAACAGCTTCTCATGATCAACAAAGCACGAATACGGCCACTCCTCACGAACGGGGTTAAGCACCCCAGGACAGCATGAAACTAGTTCCAAACACCGAGGAGTTGAGGAAGAGCAAGAGGACACTTTGAAGAGGCCAGTTGACACTTGGACGTCGTCCTTCATGAATTCGCTCAGACATCTGCTGGGGCACAGTCCACAGGAAGCGTTGATGAGGATCGGTGTGCTCTGTCAATTCTACAGGTCCCACGTGGAAATTGTCAACTGGCTGAGAGGGACATTACCAATGATGCCATGACCTGAGCAGTTGGAGAATTCAACCCATAAATAGCTGCAGGATCGGATAGTCAGGTAAGCCTGGAATTCCTCACTTCAATCCTGGGGATTCAGTGCCAGTCTGGCCTGGTAAAAAGTGAAGTCTTCATCCTTGAGATTTTTTTAAGATGTTTTTTATGTTCGGGTTCCTACAAAAACGGATATCCTGTAATGTTCAGAGAACATCGTGAGAACCAAGGGAAATGAGGTAGGAATTGGTGTTCTTCTAAAATTTCTGGAGGTTCTATGCCTCGGGATACACCTCCCTTGGCAATGTGTTCCAGAGCCTCGCTGTTCGTTGGATGAACAAGTCTTTGGAAAGGAATGTTCTGCAGGTCTCCAAAGTGACCACGAAGGGGTGCGAAGCCTCAAGTCGACGGATTAATCTCGCGGGGACTGCCAAGGAAGGAACAATTGTTGATATTTCAGAAGAGCATCGTCCATGAAAATATCTATGGAATAGAGCCAGATCTCCAACTCCTTTCCGGTGTTCCAGAGGAGTGAGTGAGTTTGTGAGTGAGGCATCACCCACGAGACGAATTTCCTTTTTTTGGACAGAATCCAACAGTTTCAGGGTATGTTTGGGTGCCGCACTCCAAATATGGGAACAGTATTCCAGGACAGGTCGGAACTGTGCTTATAGATCATTAGCAGCTGACTGGAAGTGAAATAGCTCCTGGCCCGAAACAGAAAACCAAGTTTTTGGGATGCAGTTTCAGCAATTGATCTCACGTGATTTTCCCAAGAAAGGTTTAGCACAGTGAGATCGGCTTTTCTAGAGAAAAGGCATACTTGTGTTTTGTTTGCATTGAAATCTACCAAGTAATTGGATCCCTATCATAGAATTGTTGCCAAGTCCATATTCATGTTATCAACATTTCTCCCTCGTTCGTTTCTGATTTGCCTGACTGATATTAGAGCCCTGGAAGGGAAGTGTATGAAGGGTACTATCATTTGCGAAGCTGTGTACTGGACATGAAGTTGCTTTCAACAAATCGTTGATATGGAGTAGAAATAGTGTTGTTGCTAGAATTGATATTTGCGGAACATCAGCATTCGTGGTAAGAGAGTCAGATGAAACTCCGTCGACCACTACATGAAGAGACCTGTTTGAGAGGAAGCAGAGAACATAGCTAGGGAGGCAAGCCATAAGATGGAAGCTTGGCAAGGAGTCCGTGGTGCCAGACTCTATCGAATGCTTTAGAGATATCAAGTGCCACGGCTAAGGTTTCACCATATTTTTCAATAGATTGCTGCCATATATGTGAGACGTAAGCGAGCAGGTCACCAGTTGATCTCTGCTGACGTAAGCCACATTGCCTATCGTTGAAAATACCTTAATGTTCCAGGTATCGCATGAGCTCGACGTTGATAGCTTTCTCTATGATCTTCGAAATAATAGATAGCAGTGCGACCGGTCTGTAGTTGCTAGGTAGGGTCTTTTCGCCTTTTTCAGGAACTGGTTGTACTCTTGCAATTCTCCAGTTGGACGGGAATATCCAACAACTTGCAGAGAACAGGTGTTAGTTCAGGAGCACATTTCTTGAGGACAATCGGTGGGATTCCGTCGGAGCCACAAGCTTTGTTGGTGTTGAGACCCAATGAAATCTTCCTTATAGTACGTTGGAAAAAGGTGATCTCGGGTATATGACTTTCAATTGGCGTTATGTTTGGAGGTTGTTTTCCCGATGAATCCAGAGTGGAATTTCCAGCAAATCAATGCGCAAAAATGTTGGCTTTCTCCTGGGCAGTTGTGGCTAGTGTTCCATCTTCCTTGGTTAAAGAAGGAAACGAGCTGGAAGTGAAGTTTCTTCATACAGCTTTGGCAAATGACCAAAATTAACAAGTTTTGATCTTATTTTGGAATTATGACCATCCTTTGATGATCGAATTGTCTCATTGCATATGCCTCTAACCTCGACATATTCTGTTCTAGTCTCAGGGCCTGGATTTCTTTGCCATCGATGAAATGCTGCCTGTTTGGAAGCGACAGCTCTAGAGCACTTTCTACTGCACCAGGCCTTATCGGAAGATGCTCTCCTTGCAGTGATGATGATTTCAGAAATTGTCTCAGCACATCGTGTTTGATCTGCTGAGGAGAAACAAACTCTCTTTTATGGAAACGTTGAAAAAAACATACGGAGACCTTCCCAGTTGGCCGAATTGTAATGCCACATGAGACGGGTAGGAGTTGTGGTGCTGGATGGTACATAAAAAGAGCAGGTTGTGGAGATGAGGGTGTGGTCAGAGTTTCCAAGTGGGGTACAAACTTCTATTTCATATGGATCAGGATTGCTGGTGAGAAAAAGATCTAGTGTATTGGCAGAATGGTTGTTGACATCTGGAATGCGGGTTGGTAGTTCGACTAGTTGTTCTAGACCATGAGTGATGGCGAAGGCCTCAGTTTTACAACCTGCAATATCTGTTTTGTTAAAGAATTTGAGCCAGGCTGCGTTGTGTACATTGAAGTCTCCCATGATTATGATTTTAGCTGTTGGATGGTTCTCCTGAATGAAGTTCAGTTTGAGTGATAAAAACTCGAAGAGGTTGTTATATTCATTATCATTAGGCGATAGGTGAAGGCAGCAGAGGCAGACTCCACCTTTGAACCTGAATCGAGAATAAAGTTCGTAACCAGGACGATAGCAAAGTCTATTATAACTATCAGTCTGACACAATTCCTGCTGGAGAAGGTGATCGACAGATTCCTGCTCAGGAGCCACCCTTACAGGAATAGATACACGTACAGGAGAGAAATATCGGCAAAATAGGCCCTCTACACGATTGTGCGAAAGATCCATAGGACAATAGAATTCAGAGAGGTGACATAAGCAGTATTGCTCGGCGAGGAAAGAGATTTCGATGACTCCCCCTCAATGGTCAGCTGGGTTGTTTCGTCGCTAACCAGCAAGAAGAAGTGGGCACCAGGGTGGATGAAGCTGCTCCCAGTACAGTGATCTTTGATGCCTGGTCATGGATGAATTCCTCCGCAAACTCACAGGGGAGGGCTTCGAGGCTGAAGCATATGCGGACGACGGATTGATCCTAGTTAGCAGTCGATTCATGGAAGTTGCCTGAGACCGTATGCAAATTGCCAGTAGGATAAAATGATTGGAAGATCACTCTCGGAGAATATGACGAAAACTTCCATGGATGCCTCATGTAGACAGAGTTTTGCAAAATTTGGTTACAACTTTCTGGAATCCGTGGAGATTATGAAAAGAGACTTGGGGAATCAACTTATATTTCTTATAACAGTTTATATAGGTTCCAGGAAATTTCTGCTGGTCTAAAAGACTTGCAGTGACGTATATACAGCGATACACCTGCGCCCATTCGACTTCTCAGTCGTTTGCCGCCATTCGTCATTGCCTCTGTTGTTTTTTCTGAAGACGGTGCGAAGCACCTTTGTTTATCAATGTTGAAGTGTTCAAGAATCAAGTGGGCTGAGTCATGGATAATAGTATGGTGTGGTATCATCTTCAGATAAATGCGGAATTCCATATTTGAGGATGAACTGTGGGGTGAGAACTATGTATATTTTTGTAACATAGTTATACCTAGTGAGGTGTTTTCCCTTCTTATTTTATCGGAAACATGCATGAGAGCCTCAATATCAATCATACCCGAAACCATAACTACACATCACTGTCAACGCATATGGTCATGGGCATGTTTGTATAACCTGTTATATTGTGTTGTGGTTCAACATTCGAGCCATTGCAAGCACAGTGACATTCTGGAAAAGGGGACGAGGACAGCAAATCCCAAAATTCTAGAAAAATTAATATTCCACCTTCTAGATTGAGCTACACATAGTATCTGATGATTCAACCAAATGTATATGTTTTCATTTATATTATACATGTTTTCATTTTCACTATGTTATAATAGGATGACCAAGTTTTGATAATAAAGCTTTTTGTTTACCAACTGTTAGAATTATTTTATTTAATACTCAATACTCTAATAGCAAGCTATATTTTGATTTTATTCAAAATGATAATCTGTTGGTACAAGAAAACAAGAATCTCCTGGAAAAATATTCACTTATTATTATGAGAAAGAACTAAGAAAGAAAAAAGCGAATCAGATAAATCTACAAAGAAGACAGAAGAGGAAACAAAAGAGGAGAAAAAGAAAAACACAACTACCAGAAATATTGAGAGCAGTTTCACACAAAGCAGGCCGGAGACCAGAGAAAGAAAAAACTCAGCAAAAGAGATCAAAACGAGGTCTACACAGAGAAACGCAACGTAGGTTACGCAATATTATTCACTATTTTCTAGGAACATAACTCCAAAATAAGTATAAAAAAAAAAAAATCTGTCCTTTTCTACCTTCCTTTCCCCGCACTAAATATAGTAATTATGGATCCTTATATTAATAATTTCAAACTGCCAAAGATTGAAACTGAAATAGCACAAAATACAACCGAGTATAACATACTAGTAAAAAAACAACCTAAACGAAACCTTCGAATATTCCACACTAACATCCGTAGTGTCGTTAAAAATATAAATGAACTAAAGGTAACTTTACATGAATATGAAGATGAGTTCGATGTCATAGTTCTCAGTGAAACATGGAAAATCTCTGACTTTTTCTCATTAGACCTAGCAGGTTACGATTTGGTATATAACAGAGGTATAGTGAATCAAAATGATGGAGTATTGATATACATAAAAAATCAATACGAGTATTCCTATGAAGTGATCGATCTGGATAAAATAAAAATAATTGAATTAAAGTTAAAATATAATGAGTATAATATTGACATAACCGCAATATACAGGCCACCTTCTACGTGTCCTCTGAGGTTCAATAGTAGTCTCGCAAAACACCTGGAAACGGGAAGAACCTGCAAATCTGATTTCAAAATAATAATAGGAGATATAAATATTAACATCCTGGATAATAGTGACATAAGCGAGGAATATCTTAATATTCTGAGCGAATGGGGCTACATCTCGACCATTAACACGCACACTAGGATCCTAGGCAGAGCACGGTCTTGCCTGGATCACATATTCGTGAAGACAGACTCTCCTTATGAGTGGCTGAGACCATTCGTCGTCAAATCGTGCATCAGCGACCATTTTCCAGTAATCCTACAAATTAAATATATAGATGATAGAAAACAGGAACAAAAAATTCAGAACGAAAAATACAAACTGTACATTGATAAAACAAAGCTACGGGACCACCTGACAAGAGAAACATGGAACAATATATACTTAGAAGATGACGTGAACATAATGACAAACAACTTTATACAAACTCTGAAACAAAAAAGTGAACTCGCCACGCATAAAATCGCAATAAAAAGAAAAAACATCAAAAGGAAAGAATGGATCACTGACGGACTTGTGAATTCAATCAATACAAAAAATGATTTATATAGAAAACTGCAGGACGAACCGGAAAACGAAAACATTAGAATTGAATTCAAAAAGTATAGAAATAAGTTAAATCAACTAATACAAGACTCAAAGATTAAATTTCTGGAAAAAAAGGTTAATCAAAATAAAAACAATCCAAGCGGGTTATGGAAAAGTCTTAAAATTATAAACGGTAAACAAGATCACAGTGAACTAAAATCCATTACAACAGAAGACGGAAACGACCTTACAGACAAAAAAGAAATCGCGGAACACTTTGCCGATCATTACGCTACAATTGGTAAAAAACTCGCAGAAAAAATTACCCCGGCATTGTCAATGAATAAACAAACAACTCGAATAAGTAATTCAATATTCATAGAACCCGCAACAGTCAAAGAAATCAAACAAATTATTCTATCCCTCAAAACAGGTAAAGCTCCCGGACTGGATAACATAAAATCTGAGATATTAAGAGATCACTCAGATCTCATTTCAGCTCCTCTAACCTACATTATAAACAAAGCCATCGACACTGGCACATTTCCAAGTATATTAAAAAATGCATCAATAAAACCTATATACAAAGCAGGAAACAAAAAACTGGTAATAAATTACAGGCCAATTTCTTTAATAAATAGCGTGGCGAAGGTCTTTGAAAAATTTCTGAAACTACGTTTTGAAAGCTTCTTCAAGAAATACAACGTCATGTCTGAAAAACAATACGGCTTCAAGGAATCCAAATCAACTGAAGACGCAATGATGGACCTGACAGAAAAAATCTATAATGCTATGGATAAAAGTAAACCATGTCTCTGCATCTTCGTTGATTTGGCCAAGGCCTTTGACACGGTGAACCATAGAGAGCTTCTTCGAACACTTGAAGCTGTAGGTTTCCGGGGAACGTCACTCAAACTAATGGAAAGCTACCTTAGTGAAAGAAAACAGGTGGTCAACATTGATGGCACGATAAGTTCAGAAAAAACACTGGAATACGGCGTACCACAAGGTACTGTGTTGGGGCCTATACTATTCAATGTATACATCAATGAACTATTCCAAACAACAACACAAGGCAGCATCATCAGCTTCGCTGATGATACTGCGATTCTATACGAAGATTCAACCTGGCATACCCTAAAAAATAAAGTAGAAAAAGACTTTATGAATGTAATGAACTTCTTTCAAAACCGACTACTTACCATAAATTACCAGAAAACCTTTTTTATACCTTTCACTTGCTACAGCGACACTCTCCCAAACTACAGCCAACTGGAATTCAATAACGGCCTCATAAAGATCCCCTCAGCTTCCCATATTAAATACTTAGGAGTAATTATAGATTGCCACCTCAGATGGAACTACCACTCAGATTATGTATCAAAAAAACTAAAAAGCATGGCCAACAGATTTAAAGTTTACAGAGAAATATTCGACTTGAAATACATGACAATCCTATATAACTCATTAATTCAGACACACATAACATACGGTATAAAGGTCTGGGGAGGAATCGGAGACGTCTACTTAAAACCATTAGAGACATCACAAAAATGGATCTTGAAAATCATACACCGCAAAGATTATAGGTACCCAACTGAATCATTACTCACAGAAGCAAAAGCCTTAGATGCCCGACAACTGTATTACCAATCTTTAATTATCCACCATCATAAAAATAAACACAAATACGAGCACATACACCACAAACATGAAACACGCTTCAAAGCCAAAACAACAATTATACCAAGAGTCAATACTCAAAAATGTCAAAGATCATTTACCTACCTTTGTCCAGTCTTATATGCTGATATACCTGATGACTTACGGAGAATTCAATCGCTAGGCTTGTTGAAAAAAAAACTAAAAAATTGGCTGCATACTTACCCAAGAGCTGAAATACATCGAGCAATTGATAGGAAAAACTCGAAATGAGATTCACTATGCCTCTTGACTATATTAACTGTATTTTTAAACATCGATTATCATATAAATTCTTTTTTTTTTTCTCTCTGATATTTACGAACGTATAATTGTCACCATGTTCATGTGTTTACCATACCTAACCACCCCACTGTAAAAACAAAATAAATAAAATATATTATAAAAAATGTAAAATGTATAATGTAAAATGAAAAATGTGAAACGTGAAACGTAAAATGTAATGTAAATGTAAAATGTTGATACCTACGCCCATGCACAAGGGAAACCTTTTTTTGGGCGCTCTGTATTTATTTACCACCATTGTTACCACATTGTTTATTTCATATTGTAATTTTGTATACGGTAAATAAATTGATTGATTGATTGAATTGATTGATTGATTGATTATTTATTTGTAACAAGCTCGAAATTTCTTGATTCAAGAACAAAATTGTTCAAATATGATGGAAGATTAACTTGACAAAAGAAGACTTTTCTTGTTTCAAACTAATTAATTCTTTTTTCGATCAATACGTACCAAAAATCAAACAAATATTCGGTTGGACCTATTCAAGATTCATATGGTTGAATCAATGCTGTTCCGAATTGAATCAAGAAATCCTTTCTATCTGTGAAGGAGCACTGATAGGACATGCGCCAATTGCTACAGCGGTGGAATGAAGATGCCCCTTTCTCCACTCTCAGAGTCATAAAAACACAGAACAGATTTTGATGGGATGAGAGATTCTCCCACACAATTCAGAAAACAGTGGAAATTGAAGCTGCCAAGAATAGCTACCGCGACATCCTTATGCAAACCAGAATCCATCCTAGGTAAGGCAAGGGGTCAGATTTCATTTGCCCTCAATGAATGGGCGATCGCAGCGATGCGTGCATACCGGAGGAATATATTCTGATGAGATCTGATGAAACAATTCAAGGCTATTCAACTCTATAAGGTTGCCTCATATTGACCTGGCCTGACGTCACTGTTTCCCCATCGTCTTTTGTCGAACGGCAAAATGAAAATGGCGGAGGTGAAAAACAAAACAAACAAATTTAGCATTGTGCAATCAAGTGAATATTGATGAATTTTGAAGTTTTCCAATATGTTTTTGTATCCAAGAGATTGTTCACTGTTTTCCCAAAACATGCAGCAAGTACAAAAGACTGAAAACAGAAATCTAGAAAGATATGTTATGTTCCTCAGTGCTTCTGTTGTACAGACACATTACAGAAACTCAGTCAAATTCTTATTGCAATACCACTCCACCACTGATTACTGTTGGCATTAATGAGGATATGGAGGTTGAGCTACTGATAAAGCATTTTTTAATAAAGAAAATGTTATTGGGAAGTTTGAACCTAATGATGAAATCATGGTGGATAAGGGCATGCTGACAAGGGATGTGAAGAAATATCTTGAAATTGATTTGGCCATCATTTCTGAGAAACAAGAAACAATTAACTAAAGAGGATTTCCTTCTGGATAAATTGAATGATTCTAACTCAATGGTTTCACTTCAGTATCAATTTGGAACATATTATTGTTTGAAAATTCAATAATAAGAAAATGAAGTAATAAAGAAGTCATCACAATTCACTCCATTTTATTAATGCAATAAAAGTGCAACATAATGGAAATATCTTTGAAATATCTTCCTCATAACATTAACACAAAATGTATCACAAAAAAACTGGAATCTTTATGTAAGTTTTGGAGGAAGAAGAATCATACAAGAAAATTAGTTTCTTTCAAGTTCATTAGGGACATTTTAGGGCCATTATTCTCAACTGAATTTATCCATAATAAGTGTGTCTCTCTCCCAACTTCACATTTTTTATACCATCTCCTATCAAGAAATGGCATTGTTCCACAAAATGTTCTGAACCTTTACCTAAAATTTTGAGAAAATAATTCAAGCTGAATGTAATACACATTATTTAACAAACCTCTATGTGAGGACCTCAGTAAGGACACTTATTTCAATTATTTCCATGGTCTTCCTTCCTGAAAAATAATTTCATATGGAGAAAATCCTAACCATGGAAAATATTGGGACACAAATTTGTTTGCATGATTTGAAATTCAATATCATTTTCAATGAACATTTTGAAAGAGCTTTGGATTCATATTCAACTCCATGCTGAACAAATTTATTTGAAAAATCCTTTGGAAAGAAGAAGTTGATTGCCTTTTTTCCCAAGACTCCATGCTACATGTAAAAATGAAGTAGCAAGTATAAGTAAAATTTAATAAACTCACCTTACTCACCAGTGTTCCTGAGTACCATGCAATAGCTAGTTGTTTAAATTGAGTTAACAAAATAGACTGATATACCCTGTAAAATTAACTTCGATTATATAAAGGGAGAATGATTTTAGTGGGTCACTTTCCTTCTTTTGATAAGCGGGTAGCAGAACTATTGAAATGGTTTGGCTGTATAATAGATCATTGATTGATCTACTCTCTATTTTCAATTTTCACCACTTCTGTTTGTTATATATGCAGCTTCACATATTCCAAGTCTTCATTCCTGAAATTTCATGTATTTTTAACCTGTGTGTGTGATAGATCAAAAGTGCACCTTCCTACCTGTCAATATAAGTCCCTATAAAATGTGTATACAAAACCATGACATGCCTGCTTCACAGGGACATTCACATTGCCACAGCTCATCATTTTCCTTTGGAATTATCTGAATCTCATGTGGAGGCTGCCAAACAGGCATTTCATAACATTTGTTTGTTCTATATCCACTCTTGACTCCACACATAATAATATTATGATATTTATGATGTGACCAGCCTTGAATAATACTACACCATATTATTATACAACCTCTCACACTCTTTCAAGTCTAAAATTCGCGATTCTTTCAAATTCAAATTCAAAAATTTTTTCAATTCATTTGACAGTGACGACACCAAACGAAATCTACAATCACGTGGCGAGGAAACAGTGACGTCACGCCCCTCCGCGCACCCCCGCACCATAATGCTATACTATGAGGTAACCTTATAGAAGTTAATAGACCTTGGAAACAATTCACATTCAATTCTGAAATTAATCCATAAGTGTTGCAAAAGAAATATTTTTAATGATACATATCATCAGTCATCGATAGGGAAACGCAGCTCTAATGTGATTTCTTGCCTAAGTGCTTTCACACGGTATACATATATCTGTTCGAGGATTAGAGATATCTCGAATGATGAATCTTGTCTGAATTGAAACGTTTTTGATTCAATATAGGGCTGGGTGTATTCGAGCACCGATATACATTTGATACCGCAATGAGCTGTCAACAGGCTTAATACGAAATTTACATTTGAAGATTCACAAGTTTCGATTAGAAACTTAATGAGTTTCAGGGTATATGTTCTGAATATTGCAGAGTTTTGAGGAGACAATAATGGCATGATTTGAAATATATCCAATTAGTTTGGAGGAGTATTAACGTTTTTGAGGATTCAAGTGTTTCGATACGTCTGACTGACTATAATGGTGATTTGAGAGGTTTTTTGTGGAAATCATGTTAGAGGATTTGAGAGTTTCTATATGTACCCTAGTTTATGATTTTTTGATGAGCAGTTTTCGAAAAAGGCCGTTCTTAACTAACAGAAGTGATTGAAACATGCCTGCACTGGAATGTTTTCAAAATCTTTGTACCATTTGGACTGAAAGGATCAATACAATAATACCAACCTGAAAACCATGCATATCAGGCAGGCATGTTCTGATTACTTTTGTAAGTTCAAAACGGCATTTTTCGGGAACTGCTTATCAAAAAATGAAAAATTATGGTATAGTTGAAAAGATACTCGAACGTCCTTCAAAATGATGTGTATCTCGACCTCCCTTTTCGTATGAGGCTTTATGCTCTAAAGGTAACATCTACTCCTGTTAGGGGGTTGAACTAACAGTGCTGAATATTGCAGAGTTTTGAGGAGAAAATAATGGCATGATTTGAAATATATCCAATTAGTTTGTAGGAGTATTAACGTTTTTGAGGATTCAAGTGTTTCGATACGTCTGACTATAATGGTGATTTGACAGGTTTTCTGTGGAAATCATGTTAGAGGATTTGAGAGTTTTTATGTGTAGGTACCCTAGTTTATGATTTTTTGATGAGCAGTTTCCGAAAAAGGCCGTTCTTAACTAACAGAAGTGATTGAAACATGCCTGCACTGGAATGTTTTCAAAATCTTTGTACCATTTGGACTGAAAGGATCAATACAATAATACCAACCTGAAAACCATGCATATCAGGCAGGCATGTTCTGATTACTTTTGTAAGTTCAAAACGGCATTTTTCGGGAACTGCTTATCAAAAAATGAAAAATTATGGTATAGTTGAAAAGATACTCGAACGTCCTTCAAAATGATGTGTATCTCGACCTCCCTTTTCATATGAGGCTTTATGCTCTAAAGGTAACATCTACTCCTGTTAGGGGGTTGAACTAACAGTGCTGAATATTGCAGAGTTTTGAGGAGAAAATAATGGCATGATTTGAAATATATCCAATTAGTTTGTAGGAGTATTAACGTTTTTGAGGATTCAAGTGTTTCGATACGTCTGACTATAATGGTGATTTGACAGGTTTTCTGTGGAAATCATGTTAGAGGATTTGAGAGTTTTTATGTGTAGGTACCCTAGTTTATGATTTTTTGATGAGCAGTTTCCGAAAAAGGCCGTTCTTAACTAACAGAAGTGATTGAAACATGCCTGCACTGGAATGTTTTCAAAATCTTTGTACCATTTGGACTGAAAGGATCAATACAATAATACCAACCTGAAAACCATGCATATCAGGCAGGCATGTTCTGATTACTTTTGTAAGTTCAAAACGGCATTTTTCGGGAACTGCTTATCAAAAAATGAAAAATTATGGTATAGTTGAAAAGATACTCGAACGTCCTTCAAAATGATGTGTATCTCGACCTCCCTTTTCATATGAGGCTTTATGCTCTAAAGGTAACATCTACTCCTGTTAGGGGGTTGAACTAACAGTGCTGAATATTGCAGAGTTTTGAGGAGAAAATAATGGCATGATTTGAAATATATCCAATTAGTTTGTAGGAGTATTAACGTTTTTGAGGATTCAAGTGTTTCGATACGTCTGACTATAATGGTGATTTGACAGGTTTTCTGTGGAAATCATGTTAGAGGATTTGAGAGTTTTTATGTGTAGGTACCCTAGTTTATGATTTTTTGATGAGCAGTTTCCGAAAAAGGCCGTTCTCAACTAACAGAAGTGATTGAAACATGCCTGCACTGGAATGTTTTCAAAATCTTTGTACCATTTGGACTGAAAGGATCAATACAATAATACCAACCTGAAAACCATGCATATCAGGCAGGCATGTTCTGATTACTTTTGTAAGTTCAAAACGGCATTTTTCGGGAACTGCTTATCAAAAAATGAAAAATTATGGTATAGTTGAAAAGATACTCGAACGTCCTTCGAAATGATGTGTATCTCGACCTCCCTTTTCATATGAGGCTTTATGCTCTAAAGGTAACATCTACTCCTGTTAGGGGGTTGAACTAACAGTGCTGAATATTGCAGAGTTTTGAGGAGAAAATAATGGCATGATTTGAAATATATCCAATTAGTTTGTAGGAGTATTAACGTTTTTGAGGATTCAAGTGTTTCGATACGTCTGACTATAATGGTGATTTGACAGGTTTTCTGTGGAAGTCATGTTAGAGGATTTGAGAGTTTTTATGTGTAGGTACCCTAGTTTATGATTTTTTGATGAGCAGTTTCCGAAAAAGGCCGTTCTTAACTAACAGAAGTGATTGAAACATGCCTGCACTGGAATGTTTTCAAAATCTTTGTACCATTTGGACTGAAAGGATCAATACAATAATACCAACCTGAAAACCATGCATATCAGGCAGGCATGTTCTGATTACTTTTGTAAGTTCAAAACGGCATTTTTCGGGAACTGCTTATCAAAAAATGAAAAATTATGGTATAGTTGAAAAGATACTCGAACGTCCTTTAAAATGATGTGTATCTCGACCTCCCTTTCCATATGAGGCTTTATGCTCTAAAGGTAACATCTCCTCCTGTTAGGGGGTTGAACTAACAGTGCTAAAACTATGCATTTCAAGTGTCTGCTTCAGAAATGGAATTGACGTGTCTCTTTGATTTTTCATCTCATTTACTGAAAGGAAGATATCATCGGGTGCGGGAAGTTTTCTAAGTGACACGACATTTTTCGGAAACTGCTCGACAGAAAATGATTAACAAGGGAACCGTTGGAAAGAGAATTGAACGCCATTTAAAATGATGTGCCACTTGACCCCCCTTTCCGTTTGAGATTCTAAGGGTAACATTTACCCCTCCTAGGGGGTTGAACCAAGAGTGCTTAATCTGATCATTCCAAGTGTCCTTCTCGAAAATAAAATCGACCTGTTCTTTCCATTTCTCATATCATCCACTGCAAGGAAGATATTGAGGGTGGGTTTCAATATGTCACCTTGTATGTTCATGTTTCAAATATAATCTCATAGGATAACTTGTGGAAAGACAGTATTCCCAAGAACTTATATTATCTTCGAAATAAAAACCTACCCCCTAACATCATAGATATTTCCTCTCGTGCGCTCCATTAGATAATAACAGTTATTTCAGCATTTATTAGCTATAATAAAGAACTATATATCCAATTTCATGTTATTTCTATAAGCTTTGATATGAATCATAATATCTTCACGAGTTGGAAAGGTAAAATTCAGTGTTGATTTCAATCGTAGCTCATTTTAGGCAAATAATCTTCCAGGAATTCATTACGTTGGATAAGGAACCATAGTTCCGATTCCATAAAATCCTCCGGAAAATGTAAGTGAAGTGAAATTTATTTGAGTTCTCATAAAACAATCAGTTTTCGAGGACCAAATGAGGTATTGGTTTTGGTTTTTATGAGATTTTATTCAGATCATATCATCGATGAATCAGAATTCGAATAATTTCAGAGTTATCCTTGAATGCATTCTGAATTTTCTTATTTTAGACTTCTACACTGATGAGGACCAATCGCCCGAAACTGTGCTACGAGTGGCATGTTATAGACAATTTATTCACAATATAAAAATGTTTACATAACAATATATCGTGTAAACGTAATAGAAGAGTAAATAAATATCGCTTAATCTACGAGGTATACAGGGTGTTCCTTGGAGACATGCTAATATTTGAGGGGGTGATACTCTGACTAATTTTAAGAAGAAATCTTTATATGAACGTATGTCCTAAAAGTCCTAACTTTTGAGATACAGGGTGATGAAGTTTTGAAAAATATTCATTATTTGGATGATAACTGAGACAATATTGTATACATCTTTTTGAGTACTCGTCTTTTATGCATCAAGGTGCATTTTCTGATGAACAAAAATTTTTATTTCCTTTACCAGTGGCACCGTTACAGGAAAATTATTGTTTATATTTTACTTAAAAGTGAGCCACGACGAAAATTTTTCAAACATACAATGCTATGAAAGGCTATTTAATTATGTACAAAAAAGATCCTCTCGTTGATACTCGATAGAACGCTTCGTTTTCGATAAAAAACGGAAAAACGAGACCAGACTTCAAATTTTGATGTTTGAGTACTCCATTCAGAACATCCATTACTGGATAACCACCGTATGTAACATTTTTAAATTCGTGTACAGATTCAGTCTCATAGCAGACTGAATTTTGCCATCACGAAAAGCTATACATATTCAACATTGACACCCTGATGTATCTCAAAAGTAAGGACGTTTACGACATATGTTCACATGAAGTTCTATTCTCGAAATGAGTCGTAGAATTGGCCCCTTGAATATTAGCATATCATTAAGGAACACCCTGTATATAGTATGTGTACCATAATACCGCATACACACACACACACCTGTTTGTGGAGCGAAAAAGGTTAGTAATAAATATATAAGTAAATATAAATATTTAATAAGAGACCTACACATATATAGATTTTTTTATAGTTCTTTAGACTTCAAAATGCTCAATATCATAGAATAGAATTTATCTCACATAATAGTATATAACTACGTTTTCAGATAATGCTTTATATATATATAGGTTATAATAATTTGTTTCAGTTAACAGGCCATTTGTGGCCATAAAATTCTGAGGAAGTTCAAAGTCCTATTTTCTTACTGATGATTCAATTAATTATATTTCTGTGTGACTGGACGGTACAGTAAGTATTGGGTAAAATAATTTATTCATTCTTTCAGTTTTCTATTAATGATTTTATGTACGTGGACGGTAATTCTCTGTTGGGTCCCAGATATTGGTACCAACTCTGACCGATCGATTTATGCATAGAAGGAAGTATTCATTTATTTTCCTGTCGCGTCTCATGATAGTGAGAATGAGTTTGAAGTTCATCTTCATGATGCAGATATTGTGATTGTCCTGATGTCAAAAAGTAAAGTTTCCTCAAATCATAAATCTGTGTTTCTTCCTATATATAGCGCTTCACTCGGGTATCGATTACTACTAGATATTATTCGTTTCGAAAATCACTTTTGTGAAATTTGTAGGGGTTTCAGATATGTTTTAGATACTCCACCTCATCCAATAATAGCATACTCTAGGTGTGATTCAGCTAAACTATGACAGAGAATTTATGTTTGTTTGATGTCGAGTACGCGAAATCCGCGCCAAAAAATTCATGAAGTTATAGATATGTAATAACAAGAATAATAATATTATACGAATATGATGAATATAATAAACACACCTACATATTAATTTTTGTGCATATATACACTTTTTACATATTTAGACATTGCTACATCTATGCACATTACCTTACCTTTCCACACTTAAATTTTCAAATCGTAACTTCTGCAGTATAAATTTTACACATCTTAGTTTATAGAACAAGTAGACCCCTAATTAATAAGTATAAGTAGTATATAAGTATAGTATAACATGTTTAATTAATCATAATCTTTTAAACTATTGTATTTTATCTTTACATGAAACTATAAAATTGTATCTTCGCCCTATATCAGTGTATCACATATTTTTTATATATATATTTTACTCATTCCATATTTTATATATTATATTTCACTTTTTCTTATTTACTCTGTATAAACAAATCTATGTTAGTTTTATAAGAACCACTGTAGAATGCGTCCACAAACAAGCAGTCCACTGCTTCGTGGTATATTCTTTATTCACCCCTGTACTATCATTTTTGTGAATAAATTATTATTATTATTATTATTATTACATTTGTGACTTGTTTGATTCTATACAAAACACTACGTAGTTTTCTGACAAGATAGTTTACATGAACGTCCCATCTATGAGGTGGCTGTCTATCATTATACCTGAATATTTAACACTTTTTGATGATATTATTTTAAGGTTATCTTCTAGTGATATCTTCTAGAATGTTGTGAGGCTCGTGGATAAGCTACAGAACAGCAAGTAGTAAGTTTTTTTTGACATTCCTTGATAGGAGTCTATTGTTTGAGCGAGACTTTATGCAGTGGACTGTAATTTTTGGAGATGAAATTTGAACCGGCACAAGAAAAGTAATAACGATACTGCCACTCACCATGTGTCTCAGGAATACAGGAACTGTTGAAAACAGGATCTTCTGCCTAGCTAGGATCTTTCTTGTGTAGCACCAAACTGTTGATTTGTATAGTCAACAACGGAACTTTATATCACCATGATATTTAATTTAAAACAGTATGTTTTTGATTATTTTCATTGCGCGAGCGTATCGTACGAAATCTTGATCGGTTCTCTCCTTTTTTCTTCTTCGAGCCTCGCTACCAAGACTCGCAGTTTTTTCTGCTCAAGTTTCTGTTTCTGAGCACCCAGTGACGGAGTTACAATCCTTGTGCCTGATTATTATCAATAAGCTAGTTTGCTACTAAGTTTCACTTACACATTGATAGTTGATTATTAAATGAAATTAAAATTAGTTAAACGGACGAACCATCAATTGTCGAACCATTTTTTGATGTTGCTTAGATTAGATTCTATTTTATATCTCAAGTCGTCCAAGGTGTTCATAAGATATGATGGTATCATCTGCAAAACTTATGATGCTGCCTTGTGTTCTTATGGAGAATGAATTATTAAAATATATATTGAAGAGCAAGGGTCCCACTAGAGTTCCTTGAGGCACACCACATTATATATTTTCTGTTTTGCTGAGTACATTTTTCATTTCCGTTTGTTGTTTCCTATCAGCTGAGTATATGAAGTGAAAAGGTCTAATGCTTTTACCCTTTACTCCCAAATCGTCTAAACTTGATAAAAGTATTTCGTGGTCCACGCTATATCGAATGTCTTCGCTAGGTCTAGAAAAATTCCAATAAAAATTCCAATTCTAACTTTAATTCAAGCACAATTTGGCATCAACGGAATACTCACTCGCTATCATATGCGTTTATACTAATCGATAATATCATGTCGGTAGAAAAGTTGTTGTTATCTATCACCATCGTTGTTCAGTTTGATGAACATTTTGTAGAAATTACTTCGATCTTTCCCCACACATTGTTAACTTGTTACTTGTTATCGTCCTCTGAAAATCTAGGCTGTTTACAGATTTCGTTTAATTGATCGTCATTTAACGAAGAATCACTTTTCGCTCCTCTAGGTATTATTTTTATGTGCAGATATGTATCTTTCTTCGCACTACTTCAAGAATGAGAGTCTAACTTGGCCGCAATGAGCCGATGGCAACGCTGTCGCTGGTGACCCTTTCGGTCGGCAGTACAACTATGTGACATTCACCTGTCTTACAACCTGCCCACTTATCACATTTTATTTATTACTATCGATATATATCGTGTCAATTATTTCGGTAGAACTCTGAAATATATAAAAGTAATGGTTCATGCGTTAGACGTGCCCATATTTTTATTGGCGGCTTCAGAGACTGACAAAGAATATTCATTTAGATTTTTTCTATGCATTTTTTGCATTGAGCTTCTGAAAGCAGATCGATTTTTCATTCGCATCCAATGATATTGACGAATTTGAAATTTGAATACTGAAATACGGACATAACCCTAAGTGAGTTTGTAGCATCGATATAAGATTAAAAAATGATATATTGATGGAAATTTCTACTTTTTTTTCTGAGAGTTTGTATCTATAGTTAGTTGGAAAAATGGATTTGTTGCATTAGCAAATTATTTATGCTGGAATTAATTTTGTTGCTGAGCAATTTTTTGTTGAATCAACCAGACACATGATTATTTCAGGAGAGCAGCTTGTTCAAATCAAGAATGTAGTCTAATTGAATCAACAGTATAATATCAATCCCATCAACAAAATATATGGTTTTCCCAGAAACAAATTATGTCCATTCCAAAAAATGTCGATGTTGATTCAACTATATAAACATTTTGTTGATTTGATGAAATAATGATCATTTTGATGAGAATATATCTTCGAAACAACATACAAGTTTTCTTATTCCGATGTAACAATGAACTCCTTTCGAACGGATTATTTGCTTGAATAGAGCAACGAAATATGTAATATCGATGAAATATGTTAACTTTTCGCCTCCATAGATGGCGATCTTAACGTCTCGTCTATGTCTGCCTCAAATTCATTACATACGTGAAGCCTGATTCTTCTTGTTCGAAATATCAGCTGGATAAATCGAACTTAGGATGATTAGCAATCCGAAATAGTTTTGCATCAGCTGAGAAGAAGTGAAGACTAGAAATCTATGCTAGAAGTCGACTATAGTTTCCCAGTTTAGTTTATTCTATTGATGTGAAATTTCAGAAAATTCCTGAACAAATAATAAATTTGATTCAACAAAGCAATTTGTCGAATAGAAATACAGTTTCTCTCGAATCAACGAAATATTTCATTGAATCAACAAAATATTTCATTGACTTAACCAAATATTTCATTGAATTAACCAAATGATTCATTTAATCAACGAAAGATTCCTTTTTGAATCAACCAAATATTTCATTGAATCAAATAAATATTTGATTGAATCAATATCTTGTTATTTTGAATCAGACAAAATGATTATTTGTGCGAATTGAATATCTCTTCATGAACAATTCATGGATGTGCTTGATTGAATAAGATCCAGGGCTCATGCAAGGCATATTTGTTTAATTCAAGCTTCCACCCATATTCAATGTTTATGTTTGTATAAACATATAGTCGTTTATATAACATGTTTTGTACCACTTTTGAGGATGCTTAAATATCTTTATTTTCTATACTATTTTATTCTTCCGGCTTTTCAAAGATATGAAGAATGAAAATGAAAAGTCTAGGCCCGTAATTGAAAAAATGAGTAAGTAGATGATAGTTTCTGGAAGTAGAAGCGTCGGATTTCGGATTTGAGAACGCCAACCCATATAGGGAAGAAAAAGTAGCCAATTATTTCTTCGAAAAACTTGAAAGATTAATAAATAGGTGTGGATTTATGCAGCATCAAATAGCAATTATCAATTTACAATTATCAATCATGAGTTGAACTTACTATTTTTAATCACATCACTATTTATGCAGACAATTAACAGCTATAATTTATTCAATAACAAGTAGAAGGTTGGTGAACTTTTAACTTTTCACATTAATTGAACCATAATTTCTTATTGTGCGCAACTAGAGTCACTGGATTGTATTAGTTAGATAAGATACTGTCTGTAGGTTAATCGAGGAGGTGGTACATTCATTTTACTTGGTTCTTTGGGATTTTCTCTCCTCGTTTCTATAAAATAAAAGTATTCGTATTATTTCAATATATTTGTAGAGGGACAAATTGTCACTGACAAGCTACTGGATTTTTCTTTTAGACTCCCTGATAGAAAAATTTGTTAAACGCAGTGACATTTTGGGGCAAATCATCTGATTTGTCCCTCTACAAATATATTGAAATAATACGAATACTTTTATTTTATAGAAACGAGGAGAGAAAATCCCAAAGAACCAAGTAAAATGAGTTAGATAAGAGTTCGGACACAGAAATGACAACTGTTAGGGTTTTTGAATGTTTAGATTTATCGAGTTACACACCTTGCATTGTGACAATAGCACCATAGTCGCCCCGCGCTTTTTATTCAAAATTGTTTGAATTTGACAATACATTTTATAAACGTCAGAATTGAAATAAATTTCAAAATTATACTTTCGAGAAAGAAGCAGTTATGGAAATTACTTGCTGTGTAATGAATTGTGCCAATTCTGAAAAGAATGGATATCATTTATTTAACTTTCCTAAACAAATTTCAACCATTCGCTCATGGAAAGGAAGATATGAAACGGCCTGGGTGGAAAATCAATTTGAAGACGAGCAGAATTTGTGAGGTACTCATTTAAATTCACTTCTTATAACAGCATCTGATTAGAATGAAACTATATTTCAGGCCCATTTTAAAATAGAAGATTTCAAAATCTGTTTGAGAGAATCTTCTTTTCCATCAATTCGCAGAGCAGACGATTTCCAGAACAAAATCCCATTATTATCACCGCCGAACATACAATATAAAAAAAATAATCATGGAGAAAGAGGAATTGATCACAAAATTACAAAATGAAATTGAAAATTTGAAAACGAAACTAAGAAGAGCAAATAAACTACAACGGGATATATTATTGAATGGCGTTTCTGGTACCGACCAAATTCAAAATTCAACAGTGAGAAATGAATGCAGAAAAAGGTGGAAAATCACAACAATAAATGGAGCATTTGCCATCACATATACTTGTGGTACCACAGGTTATGAACACCTGCTAAAAATGAAGTGTCCTCTTCCATCTATTAGGACCCTATCTAGGAAAATTGAGCATATAACTTTCAACCCGGGAGTTTCGATAGAAACTTTCAAATATTTGAAAATTAAAGTAGAAAACTTCACGGAAGTGGAACGAGATTGTTGTATCTGCTTAGATGAAATGGCAATAACTCCTGGGCAAGCATATTGTATGTCTACTTCTCAAACATTTGGATTCAAAATTCTGGTGAACATGCTACTCATGTCCTAGTTGTTATGTTAGGGGGGATCACATCGAGATGGAAACAAGTCATTGGATATCATTTCACCGGGAATAAAGTGTCTGGTAACATTTCAGCGGATTTCATCAATAATGTTTTGGTACACTGTTATCGCCTTGATTTGAACATAATTAGCATTACCTCTGATATGGGTCCCACAAATCAATCCATGTGGAAACATTTTGGCATCATATCCAGTAAAACGTGTTTACAAAATTTCATTGTGCACCCTGAAACATTTGTATAAAAATATCAGTTCATCTTTATTCATTAATAAAGTTTTCAAAATTCCTGAGAATTTTGTTGAAAAATATAATCTCCCCACAAACATCGTTGATTTCAAATATATATATACAAAATTTAGCAGAATTTCAAGAAGGTGAAGATTTGAAAATTGCACCAAAATTAACTACAGATTTTATCGAGTTGGACCATTTTAACAAAATGAAAGTATCGAATGCATATTATACGCTCAATAATGATATTTATGCTGGTTTGAATTTTTTGAGTGATGAACCTACATGCAGCTCTATAGACGAAAATGCGAAAACCACTGCTTGGTTTGTTAAAATGATTTTTAGGTGGTTTTCTCTCTTAACATCACGGACAAGAACTTTAGCTTTGAGCAAGTTGTTAACTCAAATACCATATGCTTTTTGAATGAAATTATTGAGTCGTTTAGACATTTAGAAATTGAGGCGGAAAGGGTTCATTGGAAACCAATTCGAAGTGGAGTAATTCTATCAACCCAGAGTATTTTGGATATTCAAGATTCGCTATTAAATTTTAGAAATTACGAATTTCTATTGACTTCCAGATTCAGCCAAGATTGCCTTGAAAATGTTTTTGGTCAACTTCGCTGCGACAGATAATTCCAAACGCTCTACAAGTTCGCCAACTTTTGAAAAATTTAGCAGTTATTCAAATCTTGGAAGTATCTCGTAAAGGAAGTTATGCAATGGGGAACTGTTTAGACGGAGAGAATTTACTGAATTTATCGGAAATTTGTGAAAGGGAGAAAATAATTCATCATCATTCAACTGCATCAGTATCATCGATTCTGCCTTTAGACTGGGATAGAGACGTATTGCTCAATAAAATTCAACTGAATTGTTTATTTAATTCAGCAGGTTACATTTTAAGAAAAATTAAAGAGAATCTGAAGTGCAAAGTCTGTATAAAATATATGTTAACTGAAAAACCTCATAGGGATTTTTCTAAATTGGTAGTTCTGAAAGAGTTCCGGCCAGGTTGTCTGAATTATGCGAGTGATGAAGCATTCAAAATTTTCGTTCGTTTGGAGAAAATATTTCGAAATTTATGCATATTCATAAACCAAACAAGAATTTTGAGTTTCTAAATTTGTTCAAATCATGTGCATACAGAGATCAAATTCTATCGGACATTTTTCTTCCCCAATGTCATGATGCGAAAAATAAAAAAAATAAAAAGATATTGTCTATATAGGGTCAGAATTTATTTGAAAAAATGTAAAAGAGTATCAAGGAATTCAAAAGCGAGTCGAAGTATGGGATTAAGAAGTTAGTGAATTTCTGATTATGAATGCAAAACTCTGTGTTTTCAGTTTTCACAGTTTCGAAAGGTACACTCTAAGAAAAACTGGAACACCAGTTGACACCAGCTAACACCGAATGATTTCCTTAGAGGTCCTGCATATTTCAGTGTTAATTCACACCTATTTGTAGAGCACCGGTGTTTGGTGCTATCTCTGCACATTTTCAGGTGAGATTTGTGATTTCGAAATCGATGTAAAGTAATACCAGTCTGGTGTGATATGTGCAATGTTTTCTGATAGAGTTCGCACTGGTCTGGTGTGAATCACAATACTATTGATCATGAAAAACATCAGTATATTTAAAGTCACACCGGAATGAGTTTACAAAATCATCATCAAATGATCAAATCTACAATGAATACGGTGTTTATTTACACCAGATCATTGAATTCTTAACCGGAATTGTGTCAATTCTAATTGAGGACAGTTCTTCATCTGACACGAATCTTCAGAATTCTGACACATTTAGGTATGAAACAAAATTGCTTCAATCAATTTGTAATTCATTATAGTGTGAAATATTTTTGTTGAGATATAGGTACAGGGTATCTCAAAATTGCTGGGACACAGAGCTACCACAGGTAATACGGGTCAAAATAAGTTGATTGGACCCAACTTCTTTTTATTGAAAAATATACCGTTTGTCCGTGAGACGAGTTCAGAGTTTTCATAAATAAACATATTTTCAAAAGATCTACAATATCTTTCGGGATTCTTCCATTACTGAAAGAAGAGTTATACTCTAAAATTTGTTTCACTCATTTTTGAACAGCGATCAGCGAACGAAAATGTGTTTATTTATGAAAACTTTAAACTCACCTCACGGACAAACGGTACATTCTTTTATATAAACAAGTTAGGTCCAATCAAGTCATTTTGACCTGTATTACCTGTGGTAGCTCTGTGTCCCATCGATTTTGGTGTTGTGTCGAAACATCGAGACAATTGTTTCTGATTTTGACTCCTCAATAAACTTTTCTGAGCATTTGAATTTTATTTTTATACACTTCATGATAGAAACAATCATGCACTTTACACTGGAAGAGCAACATGACCCGTGCTTATTGAAAGCACAGTGAAGAGAGACAGTGCTGAATATTGCTCAACGTTTACTACGAATGGCTGTGGAACTCTGGAGTCTGGAGTGTGGAAGTGATAGGAGCACGTACACATGCAAAGAAGATGCGCAAGGTTGCCAAGCATCACGATATGAAATAACTAAGTATATGTACCTATAGTTTCATGATAATTTAATGAACATAGGCAGTAGGTACTTAAAATGAAATTGTCCTCATAAGTTCTTGGAAATACTTCCGTTGGCAAAGAATACCGAAGCTTCGTCGTTCCATAGACAAACGTGTTTTGGAAAGGAGTTGCTTGACATAATTCTAGATTGACGACAAAACGATGATGTGCTGACTCAGCCTGTCGAGTACGTTTGACGAATGGTGGACCAAAATGCATGTAAGCTCTGCAGTAATGATACAGAATGTTGCAGTCGTTAATTAGAGAGCATCATATTGATATTAAATTCATCAACTTCTAATCATTATCTTACATCACGATGTTCAAAGTGTTATATATGAAATAGGTTTAAGTAATATAAAATAGACGAGGTGGCAACAGTGTATGGCGACAAATTTGTTCCCATGTTTTTCTGATATTAGTGGTGTTGATTTACATCTATTCCAGTGTCATTTATTCCAGTGATATCAGAAAATACACTGGTTTGGTTATCAATCTCATTACTAGGTGAATATCTTGAAGAGGAATTATTATTGTGTGAATATGGATACTTCATAAAATTGATAGTCACATGAAAAATATGATAGTTGATCACTTTCATGATATGAATTTTGAAAAATTACACCTACTAATGATAATTTTTCAGAATATATCAACTTTGTGATTCATGAATAGAATAATTTGATGTTTACAGTTTGAATTCAAATAATGAGTATGAAAAGTGTGATTCCGAATTCAGATTTGCCATAATGTATCACGATTTACACCGTCGAACCCCACGATATCAAATTCCCAATACTTATGATAGGATAGTACAATTTTGGTGTTGAATAGGGTTAGTGTTAATTCTAACAGTCTGGAATTGAAAAAGACACCAACAGTTTTATTAGAGTGTATATTCATGTTCTCACATATCTATGGGTAGTTATGTGAAGATGAAACCAATGAGAATAGTCATTTATGTATCAAGGGAATCATCATGAGGGCCTTACAACTATGCTAGAGGTTATCGTTTTGGAGATATTTACAATTTTCTATATCGATCCATGTTACTTAGTTCCTAGGGCACTAAGTGAAGTTGCTGGGAACTCCTATGAAATGTTCATCGAAGAATGATTTGTTCTCTGTATTTCAACACCCTGTATCTCCAAAATGAAAAATTTACGGACACAATTGAGCTTATATAGACTTTATTTCTTCAAATTGTCCCAGAAATACTTCACTTGCACGTACTTATGTTACTTCTTGTATATTGAGAATAGATACCTGTGATGTAATATCAATAACTTCATGTTTTATACTCATCACTGGAGTACAGTTTCACAAACAATAAGGAATTATAGCTATAAGTTTATTCATATGTGTATATTTTCTAATATTAAAATGTTGTTATACATGCATTCTTTTCATTTATATAACAGTTGTTCTGCTAGAAGTGTATCACTATTAATTGAAGTGGGTGTTTATACCCTATTTCCATTGTCTACCTACGGCTATGATTGATTTCACAGAAAATGTAACCTCTAAAATCGTATCTGACAATCAGGCGCTACTAGGGAAATTGAAAAGACAAAGAGCAGAATATAATATGTCTTATTCTTTTATTCACTTAAACCATTGTATTATAGAAAATAGAAAAGGACAAAAGTTCAGCTGTGTCCGAACTCTTATCTAACTAATACAATCCAGTGACTCTATATATGCGCAACTAGTACGCAGATTACGTTGTAGATGACCGACGATCGGTCCATCCTATGATGGAAACTAACCCCAAAACATTTCCCAATGTCGTCTTTCTCTTTACAGTTCATCATTCCTAGTGTTGCCGTCTAGACAAGACAAGACAAGAGTTTACCTACTCTTGTCTTGTCTTGAAATTTCAAGACAAGAGTTGTATACGCGTAAGTCTTGATTAAATAAGCTGAGTGCGGTCTTGTCTAGATAACGAAAGTCTAGATTATTATTCAAGACTCTAGATAAGACGCTTAGCTTAAATTGCGTGGAAACAGTCAAGTGCATGCAAACTCCCGCTCTCTGGGAACCAATCAAAACAAATCATAGCCGCGCCAGCGAAACGACGGGCACGTGCGGACACAAGGAAGCAGGTGTTATTATATTGTTCGAGTTCATAAAATAAACAGTCCGAAATTATCAGAGGCATGCGCAGTTTCACAGAACTGTACGCATTCTTTGAGTTCTGTGGGACTACGCAAACAAACCTTTCGGGTATTCACAGAGGGGTAGGTACAGTTGCCTTTGGCTATCATAGATTTCGTTTTTGCGCTAGCAGCTAGAAGTGAATTGCATTTTAAATAATGAAGCCAAAACATCCTAAATTGTCCCGTACTTGTAATGCGGAAAAAACAACACCGCAAATACAAATAATACCTGATGACAATAATTCCAATGAAGAATTAGCAGATCCTTTTGTATGTGGTAGTGATTCTATGGATGAAGATAAGAGTTTTGAGCCTGGTCCTGGCGATAGTGTGTCAGATAGTGATAGTGATGACAGCGTTTCTTCGCCAAACACCAGCAGTGCCATCACACAATCTGTTTCAAATAAAACTCAATATAAGAAAAGAAAACTTAATAACGTTATTGTCAAAAATAAGAGGGATAGAGCACTGGGAGTTAGCGGAAAGCTATTGACGACTTTTTTTACAATGGTATCCACGTCTACAAACAATAACGACAAAGTCGGAACTTGCCAAATATGCAAAAAACAAATTCAAATGAAGAATGCTAATAACACAGGATTAAAGAGACATTTATTTGCACGTCATCAAAAGCAATATCATGAAATATTTCCCGAAGTTGAGGCTGCAGCAATAGCAGAAGCGAAAAAGTCTGGATCTCGACAAGGAAACATAAAAGAAATGTTTAATTTTGATTTACAAAATCAGGTGAGGAAAAAGGCTGTTTGTTTGTTGATAAACTATGTTGAATTTTATGGTAGGTTGTGATGTGATTTCTATTGTTTTATTTGCAAATTTGAAACATTTTTCACAATATCAATGTTTGAAAAGAAAATGAACATCTTAAATGACAAGCTTTCAAGCCTACTTGATTAATTATTTATTTCACCTTTTTAGTATTATATATCTACCATTCTGCAAATGTATATATTTTGAATAGTTTTTTAACAGCCAAACAAAGAAGTATTAAATTTTAATTATAACTATTGAATTAGGTATTTATTTTTTGTATACGTAACCTAAAATAACTTATTGTATAGGGTGTTCTAACTAGAATTACCACCCCTGTTTTCTCGTTCCCCCTGAAATTTTGAATTTTAAAAGTGCCGTCTTATGTGCTTTTTTCCGTAGTTTTCAAATTTACGATTTGAAATTTTTTAACCTCAAAGATATACAGGCTGTCCAAGAAATTGTTACTTTTTCTCATGGAACACCCTATATGTTCTTGTACATATTGAAAGAGCATTTTGTGATTATTATAAATATGCAGTGTGTCCCACTTTGAGCAGCCACACCCTCGTATTTTATTCTTGAGAACATAATGATTCCAAAAAATGTTTTTCACGAGTAACTTACTCTACTCATAAATATCTAGCTGTAGGTTGATGAAATAATCCTATATCCATTTTCCACGGCTACCTTCGACTAATAGAATTCGGAATACCCTAAATACCCCAAATCTCAGTATTTCATTCATTAAAATATACAGGGCGGCATCTGTAACTAATAATATTTTAATTTTTATTCATTCGTTATGTTTGGTTGATTTAGAATATTTCTTCCCTATTGATAAAGTACCTGAAAATGTTCGAATGATGCCGTAGAAAATATTCAAATATTACATTTTCATGGCTAGCTACGACAAATTGAAAAGTGAAGAATTGGGAAAAACATACTAGGGATTCTTTTATCGCAAATATAACACCAGATTCTGTTTTAGAACACCCTAAAACCCCAAGATCTCATTTAAATATACAGGGTGTTTTGCAGACCAGTAACATTTTTAATTTGGTATTCATTCGTAATATTTGGTCGATTTTGACAAAATTTTCGAAATCGACGAAATATTATTACGGATGAATACCAAATTAAAAATGTTGCTAGTCTGTAAAACACTCTGTATATTTTAATGCGATCTGGTGTTCTAGGGTGTTCTGAAACAGAAACTGGTGTTATTTTCGTGATAAAGAAGTCCGAAGACGTGCGAAATGGATATAAACTCATTTTATAAACCTGTTAACAGATATTTATGGGTACTATAATATATGTTTCGCAAAAATTTGTTCGAAATAATTTCATCCTTAAGAAAATACGAGGGTGCTGCTCAATGTGGGACACACTATAAATATATATATATATACGATTCGAAGTTGGAAAATCTTAAATAGGAAATTTGAAAACTACGGAAAAAAGAACATGAGACAGCATTTTTACATTTTAAAATATTTTCATCGGCAACAAGAAAACAGGGGTGGTAATTCTGATTGGAACACCCTGTACTTACCTATTTTTTTGTTTTCAGAGTAAAAAGCCACCCGCTATTACCCAGAAGAAGTTTGAAGAAAAGCTAGTTGAATGGATAGCTGTTAAATATCTTCCATTCAGTTTTTTTGACGATGATCAGACGCAAGAAATTTTTCATGACTTCCGCCAGTTAGAAGATTCCTCAGCTCTGTTGCCTAAACGTAGCGCTATGAGGTCAAAAGTGGTACAACATTTCTCTAATATGAAAAATACTGTTATGCAAATCTTGAAAGAAAACCAATCGAAATATTCCTTTACCGTTGATGGTTGTACATCGGTTTCTAACAAATCTTACTATGGTATAACTTGTCATTTTATAGACGACACTTGGACATTTCAATCGCTTGTAATAGATTTTGTTCCCTCGCGTGGCCAACATACCGGCAAAGATATTGGTCACTGTTTTTATAATTCGCTAGTTACATACGATTTGCAACAGAAAATCCAAGGAATTACTGAAGACAATGTTTCTGCCAACACCTTATTTATGTCTGAACTTTCAAAAATTATTCACGAAAAACATGGTAAATTATTTGATGAAGAAGATCAACATTTTCGTTGTATTGCTCACGTGCTAAATTTAGCTGTGCAAGACTTATTGAAGATATTAAAAATTGAAAATGACGGCGCTGACGCTGAAATTGAAGCTGACACTGAAGACGAAGAAATGGAAATCGAAAACGAAAACTGTGATGATGAAGAAGATACCAATGTTGACACTTCCCCTGTTTTAAAAATACGAGCTTTATGCAAAAAAATTAAAGCTTCGGAGCAATGGCAGCTTAAATTAAAAACCTGTTGCGAGCTAACTAATGTCAAAATGTTAACGCTCATCATTGACGTGCCTACAAGATGGAATTCGACATTTGACATGATTAAAGTATCATTGAAAATGCGACATCCCCTCAACGCTCTTTGCGACAACAACGCCAAACTGAAATTTTTACGCGTAAATGAAAATGAGTGGGATCTGCTCAAACAAATCTGTGGTCATCTTCATAGTTTCAAATCTTTGTCTACTCTTCTTGGTGGAGAAAAATACGTTACACTACCAATGGTAGTGATGAGCCTCAACATTCTAATCGACAAACTAGAAGAGGACGCACAACATCTAGATCAGAAAATTGATAGAACTGAAGTAGACGAAGCTATAATTTTAGCTCTGCAAGCTGCTCGCGACAAAATTCTCAAGCACTATGCGAAGACAAACTGGGTGTACTGCGCCGTTCTAATTTTAGACCCAAGACATAAAATCGAAACCTTTGAACTGACCCGATGGGGTCGTGATTTGCGAGATGGTTCTATTCTAAAATTTGAGGAGTTGTACAAACAAAATTATTATGTTCCACCTCTTAAGCAAGCAGATCAAGCTGAAGCTGATGAAGTAATCCAAAATCAACGTTTAACAGCTGATAATGAGAATATTGAGAATTTAACTGACTCTGAAGATAACAATCCACTTGACTTCAATTTTTTATTTGAAAGTTCTACCTCTTCTACAGACAATTTTATTGACAACCCTAATTTCTGGAGAAAAGAAATTGATGAGTACCTTTCAAGTAAACGTGCTCCAAGAGAAGAAGATATTCTTGTTTGGTGGCGCAAGCATCAGTTTGCTTATCCTACATTAGCCAAAATGGCACGCGATTTGCTGAGTATTCCTGCCACATCTGTTCCAGCAGAACGCTTATTTTCTAGAGCTTCGCTTACCATTCGTAAACATAGGAATAGGCTTAATTCCGATTCAGCCAGGTCACTCCTATGTATCAATTCATGGGCTACCTGTCAGCTTCATGAAAGTATTAAAAAATATGTTTCTGTTTAAAATTCAATTTGTTTCTTTAACGTACTTAAATTTGAAACATATTAAACGTTTGTAACTTTTTTTTTGTATTATTTGTAATATAGATTTGAAAATAATCAAGAGTTTTGAATAAAAGTCTTGTATGGAAAATGAAAAGTCTTGTCTTGAAAATGAAAAGTCTTGTCTTGTCTAGATAATCTAGACAAGACATATTGATGATCTTGTCTTGATATTCTAGACAAGACAAGACAAGAGTCTAGAATGTATAAGTCTAGACGGCAACACTAATCATTCCTATTATTTTTGAGCCTTGGCCTCACTCGTGATAGCAATATCCCAAGAATCTGTCTGATACATAATGAAAAAAATGTTCTATGATTATCTTGAATGGGTTGGAAAGTACTTTTGCGCCTGCGTATTACTCATTTCTGATTGTTGATTTGGTTTGCAAGAACAGTTTAGGTTCTTCTTACCATTGAACTCAATGTAAACAACTGGAAGGGAGACTGCCGCTTTCTAGAATATCACTATGTGTGTCAGGGGCAGCTGCAAGAAAGATAGCTGTGTTACGGTAACCTGTCTCTTTCACACTCGTGTTGTTTAATGACGGATTGGTGTATACATTTTCTTTTATCCAATAATCGGAGTACTTGGGATCTTATTGTTTACCTGAACAGGCAAAAAAAGGGAAGACAGAACTTCATTGTTTTTTGTTATGTCATTGTGAAATACATACGTGAAATATCGCCAAATAGATGTGAATTGATTGGTGTTGAAAAGGTTTGTGATTTCGAGTTGAAAAACAATGGTTATTTCATATTGTGTTGCCTTTGGATGCAAAACAAGCCAGACAAACACAAATTGTCCTTCATGATGGGTAAGTTGAAAATTGTTCAGATCGATTCTTAGAAAAACTATAGTGATATATTTTTTGAGGATGTGTGGATGATCATGCATAACTTGAATGAAGGACGATGTTTTTCATATGGACATTTCTACAACTTCCAGCTCCCAAGATTCAAAGTGTATTTGATAAGGAAACCGGCAAACTGCATTCGAGAAGGGCTGTTCTACGCAGAAAAAAAAATCGTTTGAAACTACAAAATTTCAGTAAATTCAACAAAATCTGAGTGTCATATATCCACGACAAAATATTTTGTCACCGCAACAAATGTTTTTTGTTAGTTTTCAATTCGAAATTCATTTGATGTAACTCATTAATGATTCACATTAACAGCAGGGATTGGGTGAATAAACGACGACTATTTCGTTCCTATACAATACAATATCAGCTCTTATGAACGATTCTGTTGATTGAAATGATTATATCATTTCATTCAAGTGACAAAATTTTCAGTTTTTCAGAGAGTGTATATGTTGAAAGAACAAAATATTTTCTTCGGTCAACAAAATTGTATTTAGAATTGACAAAATATGTTGCTGAATAATATTTAAAAATATCCAATAACTGGATTTTAAAACTAAGGGAAATTAGGATCAATTTCCTCAGTTGATTCAAGACTATCAGCTTGTATAAGCGCCATGCATGAGAAATTCTAGGACAGCCTAATGAAATTATATAAACGGATGTTATAGGTAGGTATATGTACACCCCAATCGAGGCGAGCGTAGGAAGGTTGGAAGAAACGCCACCTGGTGGCATAAATGCAACTAGGTAATCATTCAACAAAATATTTGTTTGATATAATGTTCTTGTGGGTTCTGTTTGAAATACCAAAATATTTCTTGATAGTGTTGTGTTGAATCAACAAAATATGATCTTGCATTATCAATTCAATTTTATCGAATAGAAAAAAACCTTTGATTGGTTGTACAATGAAATGATTGTTGACTCAACAAAATATTATGAATAAAAGACAAAATGCATATGATTGATTGAACAATGGAATAATAGTTGGATCAACAAAATTTGTTTTATGTCAACTGTAAATGTTGTTGAATGAAATGAAACTTTTGTTCAATCGAGCAAATATTTCAATCAAATTATTTTGTCTCTTTGAATAGGTTGCTTATTTGGAATGAACATATATTTTGTTGATTCCGCAAAATTGTGTTCAATTCAACAAAAAAAACTGACCAAAATCATTTTGTTGGTGCAACAAAACTTTTTTTTCCGTGTATATATTGCAAAGAACAGTGAAAACCCTGAAACCAAAAGTAAAGAGGAGAATGACAATCTTGATGAGGTTTTGAAGGTTGAAACTATAAATTCAAATGTTCAAATTCAAGAGCTACTTATATCATATTTTGTCTCTCCAGGTTTGCCTTAGGAGCTTCTCCTTCTTCAGGAAGGAAAAAGTGAAGGTGACTGGGCCACACAATGAAAGAATAGGTACTCTTGAAAATTATTGGTTTGAAATAGGAGTCAGATTTTTGATTCGGTCTGAAATTTAAAATTTCTCGTGTTTTTATATTTACCTAGATTTAAGTTATTGACTATTCCTATACAATGTTGTGTTCTTATCTTAGTTAGGTACTCAATACCATTCAAGAACCTCTTTTCAAAATTCTTCTATCGTTCTTATTTTTTTCTGATAGTGGTGGGACATAGAGCTTCGCTCACCCTGTACAATATATTGTGACATTTGAATGAAAATATATAATTTCAATTTTGTATTCATCTGACTTCCTAATTCTGTAAGAATGATAATGAAATTTCACTTTTAGGTCGTTAAAAAAATCAATAATAATTTTTGAATGATAATAGATTGCAATAGTATCCTTTTTTCTAGATGAATATTCATTCCGCATAGATTAACGACTCTAATCTATGGCTTCTGTTTTTTTCGAATATCTTCGAATCTTATGTATTGCCATCTAGAAGATATCGTATTCACTATAGAATCCCGAAATATGTCTACCAATGATGAAAAGATGCCTGTTTGACAATTTATTACCAAAGTTAGGTTCCTACTTTCTATGGATCGCTGGTCAGTTACAGTTGCCACTCTGCAAATACAAAACATCAATCAACTTTCGCAGCATTGCTAGGAGATGGCGTGAGCATATGCTTGATGTATGTACGCTGGCTAATCGATAAAAAATAGTGAACTCCTGCATAATATATTGAAAGAATAATGAGAGTAAGATATGGTGTGATAATAATTACTGATGCGCTTATGTTTCAGAAATTTAACTTGACCTCTCCAGAACAGTGAGAGCAATGGATCCCTCGATCTTCTAATAGATGGCGACATTGCACAATTATGATATCTGTCAGTTTTGAAGTTGTCGCAGATTTTTCGACTTCAGAGTTGAATAATGCCACTGTTACATATATGTTCCGCGTACCTAAAATTCCATTTGCCATTTCATTTCCACTCGTCACAGCAACAATAGCAGCATCATCATCTAGCGGAAAAATTTTGAATCAACGTCTCGCTCGTTGTGACGTAGAGAAATCATAGTAGGCGGTCGAGTGATTTTTCTGAAATTTTCAATACATAATAATGGCCGAATACGCGCATCATATCTTACTTCCATCATTCTTCCATCATTATAGAAAGCCTAGAACTCGATTGGAAATGATATATTTCTTCGCCTGCAATTTCAAAGTGGATGGAACATTAGAAGTACCTATCTGGAGAACGGAACGCCAGATCACTTCGAAAATTTGTGACCGCGGGTAGTTCCGTCTAAAACATTTTCACCAATATACAGTGTTGCCACTTGTATCAGAAAGTAGTAGCTACTTTGCTATTTCAAATGGAACACAACTTCTGATTTCTGAACTATACAGCCTTTTATCTACCCACTCAAAATGTATACCGTTCGAATTATTAAATTATTTGTATATTCCATTTTGGGTATATAATGAACGTATTTATCATCATCATTATTATCATTATAACATTTTTGAAATACTTATAGGATACCTCATACCTTCCTCTATACCTATCTGTAACGGTATTTGAGTAAAAAATTATTTTGTCCAATTTTTTCGCAAAAACCTGACCATTGAAAAATAACATCATTTTCCTAATGCAAATTGAGAAAATATTGCAATTTGGATCCAAGCTGCATGAAACCATTGAGTATTCTGACGATGCACTGGATTTCAGATTCAGTATACAGGGAGGCTCAGATGTAAGTTCCTTCCGTGTACTCATAAGAATGACTGAAACTCAGTTCCTTCAAATGGAACACACCCTATATATTGTGAGTTATTCTGAAAGCTGTAACATTTAACAACTCAATTGTGTATACTCTCCCTATACCTATCTCGTACGGTTTGTTAGTTGTAATCATTTATGTTATGAAACCGTTTTTAATTAAATAATTATTGGATAGTGATTTCGATAGTAGGCTATAAATTTCATTCTGACAGAGATCTGATATATATTATTATTTCTTCACCCTGAATTTAAGTTGCATAAGTATGAAAGTACTATGGCAGAAATTATTCACTCAAATATGTGGTATTGATGAACTTATTCATCATTTATGGTCAATGTAACAAGAATGTCAGCAGAACATGCAGAGAGTTTAATGTAAAGTATGATCATTTATTTCGAATGAATTTGAAAAAAAAATCACCAGATTAGAGAGACATTTTGAAATGTTTGTGTCATCATGAAAAGCTGGGAGTATCAAAGTCGAACAAGTGTATTATCAAATGAAGAAAGATGCAGCGGTGCTGAATCAGATTATCAAGTGTTCAAAATGTTGACCATTCGTTTCCAAACACTTTCTCATGCGAGCGTCAACGGCATCTTTTGTTAAATTCGCGAAAATCACCAACCAATAGATGGCTCTATTATATATGTCAAATCAACGTCAAATTTCCAACTGAGTATGAACAACAAAAACATTGCCGTATGCACTCATTGCAAATTGGTTATTTCCAAATTATTTTGCGAAATAGTGAATAATAAGTTGACTTCTTGAAATACGTACAAGGTTTCCAGTATGGAAACAATTACTTTTCGTGCAGAGAAATTGCCATTTTGATGTGGACAATGGTGGTATTCATCATTGATATCACACTACAATCCCACAGTTTTCAAACATATGGAATGATCGGAATGGTCCACTCAACACTTGCATGGACTGAAATGGAACCATACAAGCAATCAGCTATTACAACAATATGGTATAGGTATGAAGAAATAATTGAATTCATCAAGAAATATCACTGGCTTTTATGAAGGAGAGGGAATTCTAGTGAAGGGGTTGGGAAAGAAGATATGGTTGGAGAGGCTGCTCAGAATGAACAATATCATCGATTCACATAAACAAGGATCTCCAGCAATTGAGGACTTGAAGTTATTCTCAAGATCGAATCATTGCAACCAACATTTATACAATGATTCTAATTGTGCTTCAGAAAATGTATATTATATTATTATAAGGTAGGTACTGGTTTCTTCATTGTGAACAATAAAAGTTCATGCAATAATTCGAGTTTTTTCTTCAGGGAGAAATGAGGTTCTGGAATATGCACTTCAACAAATAAATTATTTTCAAATAAAACACATATTCATGAAATTCAAAACAAAGGTCGCCATATTTGTTGTTCATACTCGCAAGACTTGTACATTTAGCCACCAGAGGCCGCACACTTCGTGATTTTCGCGAATACTATCTGTAGGTTGATCGAGGAGGTGCGGTACATTTATTATTCAAAATTTTTGGGATTTTCTCTCCTCGTTTCTATAAAATAAAAATATGAATATTATTTCAATATACGTGTAGTAAGGACAAATCAGATGATTTGCCCCAAAATGTCACTGCGTTTGAATAATTTTCTGGTCAGGGAGCCTTAAAGAAAAATTCACTAGCTTGTCAGTGACAATTCGTATTGAAAAAGGTTTGGAGAAGAGAAATTTAGGTATATGGAAAAAATATGAAATTTTCACTAATCTTTGGACGTTTCGGGACCAAATTTGCTCCCGTTTTCAATATAAAAATGGTTATTTCAATAGCAAAGTCGTGTCTGTCTGGAAACTTTTCAGTTCTCAGTGACAATTGGTGACGTTGGCAATCAAATGAGTTACAGGATGTTTTCATTAATTAATCTTGAATTTACCACTTCCATGTTCAGATTTCAGTAGTGAATGCCATGTTCTGTCTATATCAACTGAACAAGAAGCAATGCTTTTGTTTCCGTTCAGAAGAATGAAAGCAGATTCCTTGATTTTTCTCTTCTGGTTGCTATCTTCTTTCCCAATGATTTTGATATTATTCCACTCTGCTATGTGTTGTCTGTCTTCAGATTTATCGATGTGTCTTTTATTTATATTGTATTTATAAAGGAATAGATGTTACAACCATCATGGACGAAATTGAATATAATACTAAAATCGAACAACTTATAAATGATGGTGATTTATTTTAATCGCTTGGAGCGCACGAAAGGAAATCCCTATAATGTTCAAAGAACATCGTGCGTTCCTAGGGAGGATAGGGATAGGAGGTAGGTATTGGAATTTTTTTTTGAACCTCTGATGGAGGTTATATCCCAGGTAGCAGAGTGACGTCCGATTGACGTCATTTTTTGGTCATAAAATGACGAAGTGGACGTCAATAAATGACGTCTGAGAGACCCTATAATGACGTCAAAATGTCACAGCCATATGACGTCATATTTAGACGTCATAATGACGTCGCAGAATGACCAATAAAGGACGAAATAAAAAAAATTAGGAGGTTTATCTATATATGCGGTATTATTGGTATATAATCACACCACAAACCTTTGATGACATTCATTTTGTAACTATACGTTGTGGTCATTTGGTTGATGGTCCTCCCGGGCAGTCCTGTTGAATCCTAGCGCTATCACTACTACCTATGAATCTCTATATGAGAATATCGTTAGCAACTCGTATTTGTACCTAAAATTATGTAGCGAGCGTCGGCGGGATGTAAGCTGAATAAACTCATTTTAAGCTAAACTATCCATTTCTGAGAAATCCTCTGCAACAGGTCGATTTTATTTCCGATTTGCCACATTCGAGAGTAAGAATCATATATATATATATATACAGGGTGATCCACGTTTAAGTTCAGACGTCCGCGGCAATTTTTTCAATTAGAAACAATAATAACCTATATAAGATACATTCAATTTTTGAAATATGGAGATCTGAATTAAAAAATCTATTACACATAGGGTTTGTATACAGTGTGTCCGTTAAATTGAGTGATCTCGCGTGAAGTAAATAAAGTAGCCAATCAATGTACTTATAACCATAAAATTCCTTTCTGAGGAATCTCCCAAAATGGGTCTATTTTTATTTCAAATTACCAACATTATTGAGAAAAAATGGAACATACAGGGTGATTCAAGTTTGAGTTACAACGTCCGCGACCATTTTTTCAAAGGAACACCCTATATGAATTATTCGATTTTTGGAGTCTCTATGGAAAGCTGGATTCAAAAATATATGAGTTTGTATACAGTGCGTTCGTTGTGAAGTTGCGAATAAATTCGTTGAGAATTAAAAAAATATTTTTTTTGAGAGAATAACATTCGAAGCCGTAGAATTTTATTTTCAATCAAGGTTTATCTCATATCAAATCAATATATACAGAATGATTCGTGAAGGAGAAATTACGTCATCTTTATTTTTCAATGGCGAACCAATTTTACGAGAGAACTGAATTTAACGAACAACTGTATTCAAACCCTTTGTGTGATATACATATTTGATTACGAAAATTCTATAATATATATTCGTTTGAAAAATGTGTCGTGTACGTTATAAATGTGTCAAATTACAAATAATAGCCTCTCCTGTTTTCTCAGAAATATATGAGGTAGATAGATATTGAATAATAAATGAATTGGACGCTCCTATACAATCCACATGATTGTGTTAAACATTTTCGAATTCCGCTTCCCATGTTTATTCCAATGATTGAGTAATATATATAGGGTGCTCTATTTAAAAAAATTGTTGTGATGGTCATAACTCAAACGTGGATCACCATGTATGTATATTCTATTTCTCTCATAAATATAGCAAATTGAATATGAAAATCGACCGTTTTCAGCAGATTCCTCAAAAATGCATAATTTGGCTGAAAATAAATTTGTTCAACAGTAATTACGAAAACACTGTATATACAAACACAAATTTAGTACGTACAATTAACAAACGATTAAAAGGTAAGAAAGCGACTGATTTTTCTTATTTGGTCGAATATACGACATTGTAGGGACGTCATTAAGACGTCCAATATTGAACGTCAATAAGACGTCATGAAATATGACGTCATTTTTCGGTCCCTCTGAAGTCGAGGACGTCATTGACCAATAATGACCTAAAAAATACGTCATTATGACGTCATTTCACTAACCTGTGCTACCTGGGATGTTGTTGGGAATACTTCCTCAGGCAGGCCTAGCCGTTCTATGGATGAATGAGTTTTGATAAAGTGCTGTTCGACATCTTTCGAGGTTGACAACGAAGGGATGTGCTGACTGGGCTTGTCTAGTTCGTCTGACTGGTATTGCTAGTGAAGGGATGATAGCAGAGATTTCCGAAGCACATTTTCCGTGGAAGTATCGATAGAAAAGTGAAAGGTCGCCGACCTTTCTACGGTGTTCCAATGATGTCAAAGAGTGAGTGAGTGTGGCGTCACCCACCAGGCGGATGGATCTTCTCTGGATGGAATCTAAGAGCATCACCGTATGGTTTGGTGCCGAACCCCAGATGTGGGAACAGTATTCTAGAACAGGCCGTATCTGCGCTTTGTAGATCATGAGAAGCTGTTGAGGTGTAGAGTAGCTTTTTGCACGGAACAAGAATCCGAGTTTTTGTGAAGCAGCTTTCGCGATGGATCTGACATGATTATCCCATGAAAGAGTGTTGCTGATGGAAATACCGAGCATAGATATGGTGGGCTTGGTGGAGATGGTGGTGCCAGACATTACAATGTCGGGCATACTGAGTTCCGCCTTTCTAGAGAAAATACAGGCTTGAGTTTTGGTGGCGTTGAATTCAACTAGGTTGTCGGTTCCCCAGGCTGTGATTTCAGCAAGGTCTTCATTGACAGCATTGGCCTGCTTGCGCCGTGAGATCTTAGTTTCCTGGGAACAAATGGAAATCCTGGAAGAGAACGCAGTATGGAGGGTACTATCATCTGCAAAGCTGTGGATGGGGCAAGTTGTTACTCCCAACAGATCATTGATATGAAGAAGGAATAATGTTGGTGCCAAAATTGATCCTTGTGGAACGCCGGAATTGATGCCAATGGTATCAGACGATACACCGTCCACCACCACAGCGATCTGCCTGAAAGAAAACTCGATAAGAAAATAGCATAGCTGAGGTGGTAAGCCGTATGATGGTAGTTTGTGGAGGAGTCCTTCGTGCCAAACACGGTCAAATGCTTTCGATATGTCCCACGCGACAGCTAGAGATTCCCCGTGTTTTTCTAATGAAGCTTGCCATAAATGGGTGACGTAGGCAAGTAGATCTCCAGTAGATCTTTGGTGGCGAGAGCCGTATTGTCTATCATTGATGATTCCTAAGCTCTCCAGATATTTGATAAGCTCAATGTTGATGGCTTTCTCTATCACTTTGGAGATTACTGATAACAGGGCAATGGGCCTGTAGTTGTTGGGCAGGTTCTAGTTCCCTTTTATGAGGATTGGTTGAACTCTAGCTGTCTTCCAGCATGATGGGGAAATACCCGACCTGTACGAGACGGTGAACAACTTGCAGAGAATCGGTGTTAATTTTGGTGCACATTTTTTGAGGATAATGGGTGGAATTCCATCAGGACCTTTAGCCTTATTCGTTTTGAGACCAAGCAAAATTCGTCTGATAGTGCGTTGACGAAAGACGATTTCGGGCATTCGACTCTCAACCGGTAGAATGTCTGGCGGCACTTTTCCTTGGGAATCTAAAGAAGAGTTTGCTGCGAACATCTCTGCAAAAATATTTGCTTTCTCCTGCGATGTTGTTGCTAATGTGCCGTCGGATTTGGACAGTGGTGGAAATGAACTGTTAGTGAAATTTATTTCGACCGCTTTAGCAAGGGACCAGAACGAACGGGAGCCATTGGGACAATCTATGAGTTTCGATCTCATCTTGGCATTGTATGTTTCTTTCGAAGCATCTATTGTTTGGCTGCAGTTATTCCTGGCATTAAGGTATTCTGCTCTAGTCGCGAGGTTAGGGTTTTTGCGCCAGCGATGGTAGGCTGTTTGTTCCAAGGCAACAGTTCTAGAACAGTTTTGGTTGAACCAAGGTTGCGATGGTTATGATCTTTTCGAAGAATGAGGTATGTATGTGTCCATTCCGAGCATGATGATCTCGGATATTTCTGCAGCACACTGTGAAGGGTCCTCAGAGTCAAAGCATATTCTATGCCAAGGAAACTCGGAGAAAAACATGCGGAGACCGTCCCAATCCCCTGAATTGTAATGCCATATAAGACGTGGGGGTGCCGGAGCAGTTGATGGAATGAAGAATGGGCAGGTTGTGGGGATGAGTGTGTGGTCAGAATTGCCAAGTGGAGCTCGTACATCTATGGTGTAGGGTGCTGAATTATTAGTGAGGAATAAGTCAAGTATGTTAACTGAATGGTTATTGGCATCGGGAATTCGTGTGGGTTATTTGATAAGCTGCTCTAAGCCGTGAGTGATGGTGAAAGCTTCGGCTTGTCGCCCAGCTTCATCCGTTCTGTTAGAGTGTACGAGCCAAGCAGTGTTGTGTACATTGAAATCGCCCATGATAATGATTCCTGCTGCTGGATGGTTCTATTGAATTTGGTCAAGCTTGAGAGACAAGAATTCGAAGAGCTCTTCATAGGATGGATCATTTGGTGATAAGAAGAGACAACAAAGGTATTTGGTCTGTTTCTGGCATTCGAGTTTGAACCACATGAGATCAAACTTATTTGGTTCCAAAGTTTTTTCTCGTTGACATGAGAGATTCGTTTTAGAGTAGAGGCAGAGACCTCCCTTGAATCTGAAACGTGTGTGGAGTTCGTACCCAGGACAAAGCAGATAGGTCGTATTGGTGGATGAATTGACCTGTGTCTCAGTAAGAGCCAATATGTCTGGCTTTTCAATTTGTTCAATTTCAATGTTTTCAATGTTCTTATTTAGACCTCGGATGTTACATAGGTCTATCTTACACAATATTGTATGGAGATCCTACAGCAAATATCGAAAGAAAGATACGTAACACTATTAAGAAACACGAAAATCAATTGACACTCGCGGAAAGAGAGAATATCTCCACATATCACAAAAAACGTCCACATTTTTACGGATTTCCAAAAATACACAAACCAAATGTTCCATTGAGACCAATCGTGACTTCAATTGGATCTCCATGTCAAAATTAAGCAAAATTTCTTTTGGATATCATCAATCCTATTTCAGGAAAAAGTGAGAGTTACATTAGAGATTCTCCTCATTTCTTAAAAATGCTCAATGACATCACTCTTGATACAAATGATACTCTTGTTAGTTTTGATGTAGTAAGTTTATTCACAAATGTTCCAATAGATGATACTCTACAAATAGTGGAACATAAATTATATGACGATGAAAGTCTCAATGAGAAAACTAATCTAAGTATCGAAGCAGGGGCGGACTGGGTTGAAAAAAGCTAGAGGGCTTTGTGGATCAAAGGGCGCAACATGAAATGATTGTCTGAGTGTTCATACAGAGGCGTAGAAGTGTACCATTTTCTTTTTAATCCGAATCTCAACTCGGATTTGGCCCAATATTGGAATATTGCATGAAAAATTAAAGACAACCCCTTCTCGAATAAACAGATACATTCTTACTATCTGAAAAAATACCTACTCAATATATTCATCTTCTGCATGTATTCCTCCAAATATAGGCTTTCAAAACGATTCGAAACAAACATCAGAGTTTCATGGATTTTGAATAGTGTTTGAGAGTATAGGCAATGACAATGATAACAATTTTATTTTTTACTGATCAGATTTGCAATCATTCTTATTATTTTATTTCAAAAATCGATCAAACTCTGTTAGTCTTAGATACTCAAGAATTGAAAAATATGGAAGATGATTATATTGAATGATGTGTCTTTGGAAAGCTCTTTGAGAGGTCTTTCCGTGGTAAAGAAATATACAGTGTCCCATCAACGACTTAATAGACACAGTATTGCTATTTCCCAAACAGTAAGAGATATGAAGTTGATTAGATAGGACAAACGTTGCTTAATTTGAACTTATTCAATATGACGTTATGCACTTTCGAAAAATGTCAGCCGTTCCTGAAATATTTTGAAAAGACTAAAAATCACTGATTTCGTTCCTAATTATTCTCTTGGTTAATATTAGAGAGAAAATATTGAAATTTTGTGTGAACAGGTAATTAATCATGGATGGTAAAGAAGTTGGGATTCTCAGAAATATTTTATCTATTATTTTCAGAGATTTACCAACTCAAATTCAATCATAGAAATATAACTGGAATAAAACTTATGTCAAGACCAAGTCTTACACTGAATGATAACCTTCAATAATAGTTAAAGGAAATAGTATCTTGATTATTCAACGAAAAATTTATATTCTGAGGTTTTCTGTGCCTTTTGTAATAATGTAGCCAGTTATTCATGGTTATTAAGAAGTATCGATATTGTAGTCATGACGACTGATAATATTTGTTTTCTCATTTTCATGGCCTACCACATTTGAAAATGTTTTCACTGTCCTTTAGCGCTATTTTCATTCAATGGTATATGAAAACAGATATAGCGCCCATAAGAAAAACGTAGTTTGCATGTTGAATCTCTGAAAATATTGAAAAATATTTCTGACAATCCCAACTTCTTCATCATGATCAATCACCTGTTTATATACAAAATTTCAATAGCTTTTCCCAAATATTAACTAAGAAAAGTTTTTTCAAAATATTTCAGGAACGGCTGACATTTTTTGAAATTGTAAAACGTCAGAATTCCAAGTAACAATGTCGTCATTCCGAGTAGAAAGTCTGCATTCGAAAATGAAATTAAAAAGGTTGCATTCTGGCCTTCGTAAGGCGCGATAGCAGCGCGTTTTTTCTTTCTTTGCTTTCTTGGATTCTTAGTATACCAGGGGCAAGGGCGCCACTGGGCAAAGGCGCGGAGGGCTTCGCCCTCCCGCCCTCCGGGCCAGTCCGCCCCTGTATCGAAGGAATAATGGAATTTTATGGAATTGTGTCTAAAAACAACATATTATTTTCAATTGTGTTACACTTCTTTCATGACGTTACGAAAATACAGCAGAAAACAGAGCTATGCATTATTGTTTACCTACTTTTCACTCTCTTTTTCATTGGTTCATAATTGAATTCATCTGTGATGTTTACTACTGGCTATCGATTGGTATTTCTCTGTTCGTTGTTGATTCTAACTCAATTTTTGCTGTAAATAAGGAATTATATTGTGATTTTTAGCCTACTAGTTATCGTTATTGCATACCTCTTGGTCAGAATGTTTTGTTTACAAATTTTGGTAGGTAGGTAGTTGGTTCCTGGAATTGTCGCACATGACTGATTCAGTCCACAGGTATTTCGCCAAATTTCATCTTGAATTTCGAGTATCATTCTTGTAATTATTGTTGCCGTTATATTTCCAAATAAATATCATTGTTATGTAATTATTGTAATTATTGAAAATGTCACTGTCAGCTTGATGACGTTTAGTCTCTATTGACGGTAATGACACTAATGACGGATGACCACTATTTGCGAACCTCTGCATGCATCTTCTCAAATTTTCGACATTGTCATCATGGAACATTGACCCATAGTTCCCTTGCTATCATCACGAATACGGGCTCTAACGGCTCACAATCAGCACCATATCTCGTTATGATGATTTGGCACTCTGTATCTTCGCCATTATGTACCTGTTTGTTGATTTGGCACTAATTCCTTGTAAGTATGGGCGTTATGGGTTATGTTACATGGTGATAAAGGGTCATCGCACGGGAAGAAGATGATGACGTATTTCGCCCCACTATTCAGGTCTACAATGATCCTCAGTTGCGCATGACCGCGTTTGAATATTTGAAGTTTCAAATCCAAACAAAAATAACTGGCAATAATATATTCTGACTTGAAATAAATGGTGATTTAATGATATTCCTTCTTTTCTGATGGTCTCGACACCTCTCTTGATATTATCGACATAGTTTTCACTACCATGGTGAGGTAGAAATGCCATGTACAGGGTGTTCGCGGGGATATCTCCCGCCTATAATTTTATATCGTCCGGTGATTGATGTGTGTGGGAGTATAGGGGAAGATACACAAAAAAGGGTGATCTTCTGGTGAGATGTGGCAAGGACAGCCCCTTCGATCTTCATAGGCACCATTTTGTCTGCAGCAGTCTACCAGCCTGGTCACAAAAAGTAAGCCGTGAGATCTGTTTCTTGAATAATTTCGAATTTGTCTAACATTCGATTTTCCATTACTTAGTGTTGGGATTAATTAGGAAAAGATCTCAAATTTGGGATATCCATTATCATCGCTGGGATGATGGGATTCCTGTTGCCTCTATAGAGGGATTCTTCGTGGCTGAAATCCACGTGGCCGAGCCGACCTGCATCACCACTTCTGGAACCCACACAACATCCAAGGTACTATATATTCTTTTAATCATCAGCTGCTATTTTCTTGTCATTCCTTGTGTTGGTAAAATAACGCACGATTGTCGTCATTCCATCTAGGGTTCCTTTTATCGGGCCAAAGCCTCCTCTCCCGACTGTTGCACTCAAGTTTTGCGCCCCATCAGCTCAGACCTGGGACTGTCTTGCAGTCGTCGGCAGTCAACGCTACGCTGCGTCAATTCGCGTTTTTGGGGCCTGCTCGTTTGTGGCTGAAGGGCGACACACAGGAGACACCACCTGACAACGCTGCCTGACTTCACCTGATCCCCCTGTACATCAGAGCCAGATGATACACATCAGGACCTGCTCATAATTTGGTGAGTTCGTTCCATGCACCACCAGGGATAGTATTTTACTTGGGATAAACTACCACCAACCATAATTCATCAGTTTTAAATTTCATTCAACATAATATAATTGCAACATGTCATTGATTTAATAGACACTCAGTATAGCTACAAAATATACCCCTGTAAACCAACTATAGTATCATTTGGAGCACATTATTTGTCATTTCAGAATTTACTTGTGATTAAAAGCATATTCATCCCTATCAAACTTAGTATTTTACTAAGCCTAACGTACCCACCCATTTGTCCTGCTGAACTACCAGTGTCTAGTTTCTACGGTATCAAACTGGGCACTAAAAACACTTTTTCTGTTGTCAATACATTTAAGATTTAAAACACCTAATAAATCTTAGGTAATTCATCAACCAAACTCAGGGGTAAATAAAATTCTATTCCATTTTTCTTACTACTCACCCCCTGAGATTTAAAGGCATAACAATTGGATGATGAGTTTAATCAACAAAACTTTGGATGGCCATGGTATTGCCATTATCTTCAATTTTAATTTAATTTAATTTAAAAGTATTAAGAAAGGAATGACCAAATCACTCCATGATAGAGCCAAATCAATATCATCTGACCAACGAATTTTCAATAACGAAGTCCACCACATTGAAAATGTTCTCCAACTCAATTTCTATACAAAGAATTTTGTCGATAGGACGATTCATCAAATTGAGAACAAGCAGCGTAAACCACAACAATATCCACCATCAATAACGACAAATATAATATAGGATACATTCCCGGCATATCTGAAAATATAAAACGTGTTGGTGATAAATTTCAAGTGAAAACTGTGTTCAAAACTGAAAATACAATGAGATCAATTCCGAAAAATGAAGAACAATCGTCATCAAATTGTATTCACAGTATACCTTGTGTTTGTGGAAAGTTTTATACAGGTGCCACAGGAGACCTCTTTCAGTAAGGACGAAGGAACATTAGTTCAATATAAATAAAAGACACATCGATAAATCGAAACTAGCTGAACATATCCTAACTGAAGACGGACAACATATGGCAGAGTGGAATAATATTAAAATCATTGGAAAAGAAGATAACAACCAGAAGAGAAAAATCAACAAATCTGTTTGCATTCTTCTGAACGGAGACAATGGCATCGCTTCTTGTTCAGTTGATATAGACAGAACATGGTATTCACTATTGAAATCTGAACATGAAAATGGTAAATTCAAGATTAATTAATGGAAACATCCTGTAACTTATTTGATTACCAACGTCACCAATTGTCAGTGGCACTTCATAGAAACGAGGAGAGAAAATCCCAAAAAATTTGGAATAATGAATGGCCTCTTTTGTGTCTCTTCGAATTTCAATCAGAATTAATTCTTGGAATGCTCGTGTCACTCGATAGTGTAATTCTTCCCTTTGCTCGATAGTGCCCCACAAATGAAAGTCTAGGGGTGTAAGATCAGGAGATCTAGGAGGCCAGTTCCATGGACCCAAGCGTCTAATCCGTCGATCATAAAATATGCGGCCAATTTCAATCCAACTTGTTCAGTTCAATGAGCAGGAGCTCCATCAAGTTGAAACCAACATGTTTGATACTGTTCTAGTGTCAGTTCTTCAATGAAATCCTCAACCGTTGTCCTCGAGATATTCAAATATTCTCGAGAATCGAGGGTTTCATCATAAATCAAATAGCGCAATGTCCATGATTAAACAGAAAACTTTGAAACTGATTTTTCCTTGAATTTCCATTCCTCTTGTGGAATGCGGATTCTCGGTTGCCCAGTAACGAAGATTCCTTTTGTTGAAAATGCCTTCTCTCGAGAATTTTGCTTCATCAGTGAATATTATCTCCTTGAGAAAATCTTCGTCTACTTTTGTACGCATCATCAACATTTCGATCCTTTGTGGAGCGTCTTGGGGCCAGTGCTGCCAACTCAACGATTTTATGGCTAGTTCCAGCCATTTTTGAACTCATCTAGCTACTGAAAATTTCATTTAGCCATTAAGCCATTTTCTCCAACAATTTTTTATTCTGAATTTCTATGAAAATATTTTCATAATATTCCCATAGATAGATCATTATATTCACGATCTAATCTAAGTCGAATTCAGACCAGCCCATATTTCTATGGAATTTGTACGCCATACTTTGTGCTATTTTGACGAATAGGGTGCGTTTTTCATTACAAAATCTTGTCATGCGCATGAATCGAAGAAACATTGACGTTGACGTCCATGACGTAAACGCATCACGTCATATACGTCAACGTCAATACTACTAGAGTCAGTAGTCTAGCTCTAGATCTAAGATCTATACATAGGAGGCTAAATGGAGGCCATATTCCAAATTCAACTGGACAGTACTGTCAGTAGATCCGCTGACTGCTGAAAATTTGTGTTCCGAAATATGAGATCAAAAATACAGTGCTGTAATTCTGAACATGTTTTCATGGTTTTCATCAGTAATTCTGATATTAAAAATGATATCATCGAGTAATTATCTATAAGACAAGACTCAATGTTTGAAAAACAACGGAAATAATGTGATGAATCTGACATTCCTTTCCCCTCTGAAATAATGACAGTTCACTGAAGCCACACTACCTTCATCATCAATTTCAGCAGAAGGTTGAGTCGAATTATTCGAAATGAATACTATGTCTGCTCACAAGAATCTGTTACTTTCATTGAATTTTTTGATTTCGGAATGAAAAATCAGCAGATTATGTATTGTCAGTTGAATTCGGAATATAGCCTAGAACTTTTAATGTCAGAATCGTAGTCTTTGGTCGAATTTCTCGTTTTAGCTAGAAAAATGGCAAAAAATTTCTAGATTGGCCAAGAAATGGCTCAAAAATGTTTCGCCCGCGGCGCGCTTTCATCTTTAGCCACATTTTAGCCTTCCTGCACCAATCATCTCGCCGTTTTTGAAATTGGCTGTTGGCAACACTGGGGCTCGAGAGCTTGAACTCCATGAAATTTGTAGTCATGCAGTCCATGTTTTTTTTTTCATGTTCTGGTTTCCACGAAGAGGGATATCCTGTAATGTTTAAAGAACATCGTGAGAATCAGGAGAAATAAGGTAGGAATTGGTGTTCTTCTTAAATTTCTGAAGGTTATATGCCTCGGGGAACACCTCCCTTGGCAATGTGTTCCAGAGCCTCGCTATTCGCTGAATCAACGAGTCATTGGAAAGAGATGTTCTGCAGGTCTCCGAAGTGACCACGAAGGGGTGGGAAGCATCAACTCGAAGGGAGAAAATCTCGCCGGGACTGCCAAGAGAGGAAAAATTATTGTTGATATTTCATAAGAGCATCGTCCATGAAAATATCTATGAAATAGAGCCGAATTGCCCACTCTTTCACGGTGTTCCAGAGAAGTGAGTGAGTTTGTGAGCGAGGCATCACCCACGAGACGAATTGCCCTTTTTTAGACAAATCCAACAGTTTACAAATACTATTGAAACAGTATTCCAGGACAGGTCGGATCTGTGCCTTATAGATCATAAGCAGCTGACTGGAAGTGAAATACCTCCTGGCCCGAAACAGAAAACCAAGTTTTTGGAATGCACTTTTAGCAATTGATCTCACGTGATTTTCCCAAGAAAGGTTATTGCTGATAGTAATAACAAGCATCGAAATGGATGTCTTCAAAGGTATGGTTACTCCTGACAAGCTTATGTTGGGCCGTGTTGGGCACAGTGAGATAGGCTTTTCTAGAGAAAAGGCATGCTTGTGTTTTGTTTGCATTGAATTCTTCAAAGTTATTGGATCCCAATTCGAGAATTGTTGCCAAGTCCATATTTATATTGTCAACATTTCTTCCTCGTTTGTTTCTGATTCGCCTGGTTGGTATTGGACCCCTAGAAGAGAAGGCGGTATATGGAGGGTACGATCATCCGCGAAGCTGTGTACTGGACATGAAGTTGCTTCCAACAAATCGTTGATATGGAGTAGAAATATTGATGGTGCTAGAATTGATTCTTGCAGAACACCAGCATTTATGATGAAAGAGTCAAATGAAACTCCGCGTCGACCACGTCGAGTCCGTGGTGCCAGACTCGATCGAATGCCTTGGAGATATCAAGTGCCACGGCTAAGGTTTCACCATATTTGCTAGAAATAACTATTGACACTATTTAGTTCACTCTTTTTTATAATTCATTTTCCAAATCTTGTTGAAATTCAAATCGATCACTCAGTACAAGGTAGATGATAGACAATGTCAAAAAAAACTAGAATTCAAGTTGTCAGAAACTAATCATTTGGTGATACATTATTCTGAATATATTCTAAAAGATAATAGCTTGGACATTAGGAGCAATCGTAAGTCATTCTAATTCATGTTATTATTAGTTGTTAATAAAGTCCACATTGACCTACTGCAAATTGGCTTCTTGATAACAAGTATTCAGGCGTACTATATATCCAACAATATTCTTCAATATATTGTTGCCATATGAGTGAGACGTAAGCGAGCAGGTCACCAGATTCAGAATCCTATGAACTGATGAAAGTTTCACCCCTAAATCTTGAACTGCACTACGAAAGGAAGCTTGAGGGTTCCCGTATAAATATTTGCCTAACCTAACCTATCCTGCTATAGTACTTCCACATTCATGCAACTCAAATTCAGGATGACAATGAAAGGATAATAATATCTCAGATCCCTGTCAGAATAAAATTTATAGCCTACTATCCAAATTACTGCCCGAAAATTATTCTATTGAAGACGATTTCATAACATAAATGATCATAACTAACAAACCGTACCAGATAGGTATGGGGAAAGTATTAACAATCAAGTTGTAAAATGTTACAGCTTTCAGAATAACTGACAATATACAGGATGTTCTGTTTGAAAAAAACTTAGTTTCAGTCATTTTTATGAGTCCCTGGACGAAACTTACTTCTGAGACTCCCTGTATGCTGTAACTAAGATCCAGTTCATCGACAGAATACATGATGGTCTCATGCAGCTAGGATCCAAATTGCGATATTTTGTCAATTTGCATTAGGAAAAAATTGGTATTTTTCAATGGTCAGGTTTTTGCAGAAAAATTTGACAAAACAAAGTGTAACTTGGAAACCGTTACAGATAGGTATGGAGAAATACCAAGGAAAGTTATGAGAAATATTATAAGGATTTGAAAAATGATATAATATACGGGGTGTTTCATTTGAAATAACAAAGTAGCTACTACTTTCTGATACAACTGGCAACACTGTACACTTGAAATTATTCAAGACGATTATAAATTTTCGGAATGATTTGTCATTTTGTTCTCCAGATACTTTTGATGTTCCATCCACTGTGAAACACCCTATATATAGACATATAGATAGATTCAAAGATAGATAGATAGACAGATTTCGTGTGTCCCAAATTCGATTCTCACCATTGGGATATCGGTAACTGTGAGAGATAGAGAGTCGGTTAAATTAGGAAAATCTTAGGAAATTCAATCGTGATAAATAATCTGTCGAGAAATCTTGAAGAGCTTTGGTCATTTCTAAAATATTCAAGAAGAACTGAAATTTTGTATTTCAGTTTTGAATCATATGAAGAGACGACTTCAACATTACGATGGTACTTTTCAGTGATCTTATGGAAGGTTTTGTCGATTTTTGAAAATAAAAGTGAAAAAAAAGAGAAAAAAAAAATAAGTTGGTGGTCGAATCTCAGAAATTTTATGTTTTCAACAAAAACTGACAAAAAAATCTGAAGGATTTATATAAAGTACTATGTTGTAGTCGTTTCATCATTCAATCAATAATTTTCTAGATATTCGAGAAGACCAAAATTATAAAATTCCAGTTTTTCTTGAATAACTCAGAAATTACTGAAGCTAGACCAGATTTCATAGCGGATTCTGAATTCAGATTGAATTTGCTGAAACTTTCGGGTGGCAGAAATTTGATCGAAACACAAAAAATGATAGAAAGACGTTTGATAGAAGTCTTTTGATCGAAAATCAAAAAATAGAATGAACTTTTTACATACATATGATCGAATATTTTATGGTAGAAAATACATTTGATAGAAACATAATAGATAAAACCCAGGTAGAACACTTATATTGGTTGAATATTGAACCAAAAAAGAGTGAATGTTGGGCAAATATTGATTTTGAATATTAGACCAATGAATCATTGTGAACATTCTGGATTCCTGGTGCTATATTGAATCTAAACCTTGTGCTCAATTCAATATCGAGTTTATATTCGTATACAAGATTGGACAAAGATATGATACCAACTTATAGAAACCGGTTTCTTATAATTCTCATATGTAAATTCGATATTGAATTCATATACTATATTGGCCAAAACTTTTCGTTACAAAATTCAAATTCGAAATTCGAAGCCATTTAAGCCTTACAAAAAAAATTATGATATTGGTACAATAATACATTAGCATAATTAATCAGATTCATTTTCACTCTCTGTATCCCTGGATACCAAGTAAAACGAATGCTGCAGTATTTGATCCCTCTGAGCAGTCGTTTGTTGGTGACGTGCTAGTGGCCTAACCTAACCTGACCTGTCGCTCAAATAGCGAAATTGATATTATTGATATCGATTTGATATTAAAAAAACCGATATCAGTGCAATATTGGTTCTGACATAATGCATTAGTTATATTTATCTGAAATGGGTCTTATATTGATGAACTGATATTTCCTTGATAAAAAATACAAATATGGAAATAATATTCGTAGCAAATATAATGCAATATTCAATAATCATCTCGAACATAATATAGGAGGAATATTATTTTGATAATATTGATTCGATATTGAAATCAATTCAAAAATGGTATAGCTGTGATATCATTTTCATTATATCGAATTGATATCAAGAAGCCAATATCAGTGCAATATTGCTGGACAATGAAATGCAATATTCACTAACCACCTCAAATCTGATATTGATGCGATATTTTTTCACAAGGTTAATTCGAGAGTGGAAATACAGTATATCAGCCTATCATGGGAATTTACATATTGTAATCGTTAATATTTTGCCAATACCGAATATATATTGGCAAATAAATATCGGTTGGTAACAAAACTCTTATGTTATTACAACATTGGCACTGGATTGATTATTGAATATCGAAATGAAATTGAATAGCCAATATTAGTGCAATATTGCTGGACAATGAAATGCAATATGGTGTCAGAGGAAGACTCCATAACTGGATAGCTGCATTTCTCTCTGACAGAGTTTTCAGAGTGAGAGTGGGTACCAGTCACTCTAGTTCTCATGATGTTATGTCTGGAGTACTCCAGGGATCGGTCTTGGGTCCAACATTATTTTTGGCATACGCATCAGATTTACATACCGCTCTAAGGTCCGACCATGCATTTTTCGCAGACGACAGCAAATTTTTCGGCAACCCACTATCCAGTTTAGATGAACTACAATCTGATCTGTTATCAGTACAAAGCTGGTGCGGCATGTGGGACATTCCTCTGAATATCGACCAGTGCTCTATTCTACATGTTGTCCCCACTAACCCACAACTAGACTACTACCTAGGTATTGAAATCATTCCTGCAGTGGAGAACCATAACGACCTAGGAGTCATTTTCAACAAGAAACTAACTGTGTCCCATCAAGTAGCAGCAGCTGTCCGTGAGGCAAACAGTCGCACAATCCTCCTTAACAAATGGTTTGACCAACCTGAACCAAGCCTCTTCAATAAGCTTTATTAAGCATATGTTCGCCCACACCTTGAATATGCGGTGCAGATATGGAATCCTCATCTGGTGAAAGACATTCAACTTCTGGAAAGAGCCCAACGCAATGCAACACGAATGGTTAGAAGTTTCAGGGATCTTTCCTATGAACAACGGCTATCTCGGCTAAGGTTTCCTTCGCTGAGTGATTGACGAGCTAGAGGAGACGCGATTCTGACGTATAGAATTCTGCACGATGACTTATCTGTTGACCTATCCAACTTATTCCATCTACAGAATGATGATAGATTGAGAGGCCATACTATGAAGTTGAAGCAAGAACATTTTCGAACCACACTCAGACAAAAATTTCTGTGGAATCGAGTATTTTCAAAGTGGAATGCATTACCTCGTGATGTTGTGTCAGCTCCCAGTGTGAATAGTTTCAAAAACCGCTACGACATGGTGCAATTGCAATTGCAATTTCAACAATTACAGTGTTTACTAAATTAGGTGTCAATAGTGTATCATTAGAAATGTATTGGACTTGACACATTAATAGTTGTAACTAATTTTAAACTGAAGTATCTATTTGGCAAAATAGGCTACGCCTCTGCCTTTGTTATAATATAATAAAAATAATAATAATAATATCCACTAACCATCATAAATCTGATATTGATGCGATATTTTTTTACAAGATTGATTCGATATTGACAATACTATATCAGGCCATCATGGAAATTAACATATTTCATTCTTTAATATTTCGCCAATATCAAATGAATATTTGCAAATTGATATCGGCTGGTCAAAAAATTTTAATGTTACCACAACATTTTGGCACTGGATTGATGATCGAATATTGAGATAAACATTTCATTAGATATTGAGACAATCTAGTATTTCCATATTCAATATTCGAATATTGGGCTAATGTGAGACAAAGTTTCAGCCAATATGATGTTCTACCTGGGAAAATACAATTGATAAAAACAGCATTTGATAGAAAACACACTTGATATAAACATCATTTGATAGTAAATACTATCGATCGAGACATCATTTGATAGAAAATACATATGATAAAAAACACGTTTGATTGTTGATAAATATTTTCCCGTTGCCAAAGCCTGAAATGTCAACTCTTGTTATCAATTGACTCATCAATCGAATTCTTGTCCTTGATGAATATCGAAGATCATCAATCAATTTATACCACAAGAAAGAAGAAAAAGCTCTTTCATGATGGATATTTTCACATCGAGAAAAAATCTGATTCTGTCAAGTGTTATTGGCGTTGTGAGGAATGGCAAAAGTTGAGATGTTCTTGTCGCATTGTTGGAGAGGGAGAAAGATTGTTCATGAGAAGGGAACACAACCACGAAGGCTTGGCAGTGGAATTAGAAGTAAGGAAATGTATCAATGAGATGAAAAAAGAAGCAGGAACAAGCAGGTATGCTCCTAGAGCTATAAGTTCAAGACATGCTGGATCAAGCGAAGCTGCGTCTTTTGAAATGTATCAGGACTACCAGAGACAAAGGAAATATTGGTAGAACTGTTCCATTAAGAATTCAAGATTTTAATTTGCCAGAAAAATACCAAAAGACTGAGGAAGGTGAAAATTTCGTTATTTTTCATTCACAATTTATTGAAGACATGTTTATTTCATTTTGGACGAAACAAAATCTTGATCTTCTCGAAAAATCCACTGCCTGGCATATTATAGATGATACTATTTCGATTGTACATGAGCTGATTGTATTAGTGTTAAGACCTATCCTTCAGTATATACATTGCTCACCTCAAAGACAGCAAACATAAATTCTAAAGTACAACAGATTTTGAGTTAGCAGCAATAAAGGCTTGTCAATTGATTTTTCCATTGACTGTAAATCAAGGATGTTTTTTCCATTTCAAACAGTGTCTATATCGACAAATTCAAAGACATGGGCTCAAATGGTTGTATGATTCTGATGCAGACTTTCAACTGGAAATCAAACTTTTAGCAGCGATATAATTATAACCTTCGTACCATTAGAATTCGTTGTCAAAAGATAGTGTGAAAAAAGTGATTTCCAAAAATAATGCCATTCTTGAAGATGCCAAGGATTCTCTCAACTATTTTGAGGATATGTGGATAGGGAAATTTGTGAGGAGAGAGAGAAAACAGACTAGTTTTGATAACAAAATTTGGAATTTTCACCAACAAACCCTTGAAAATTGCCACAAAACTAACAACGTCGTTGGAGGATGGCATAGAAGTTCAAAAGGACAATTTAGATGCGAAAAAACTATCTATCTGGAAATTTATAGAAGGACTTCTTCGAGAACAGTGCATGGTGGAACTGAAACTGCAACAACAAATTTGTGGAAGTGCTGAAGTACAAGAAAGAACGAAAAAGTACTATAAGGATAAAAATAATAAGCGATTTGCTGTAGTTGTTAGGCGATTTCAAGAAAAGTTCGAAGACACCGATATTTATTTTTTACAATAGGTACGTGAAAGCTGTTGCTTCTGATATTTAGTTTCTGATATAATTTTTAAATTTTTTTGTGTTTGTTGAATACTACTTATGTTACCTCCATTTGTAGTCTATCAAATGTTTTTTCTATATGTAATAGTGTTTTCATAAACTGTATTTTCTCCCAGATGATGATGCTTAGATCAATTGTATTCTACATCAAATATGTTTCTATAAAATGTATTTCCTATCATGAAACATTCGATCGAATGCATTTCAATCAACAAAACTTTCGATAAAAAGACTCCATCAAATGTTTTCTATCATTTGCGTTTCGATAAACTTTCCGCCACCAGAAACTTCCAAGATTTATCGGACTCTCTATCTCTCATTAGTTATTTATTTAATTATTTATTATTATACGAAAATGCACCGTTGAGCTGTAAGGTCGACGAAGAACACTTCCATTTCCAAATTTTCAATATTTCGACACCCTTAAAAGGTACTGCTCTGAAATTTGTAAGTGGATGTAGATGGAAAGCATTTCAATTCATTTATCATCAGTTCACTACTTATACATTTGCTTATTATTTATGAGTTTATTTTATTTCAAAGTATAGCAACGGGCAACAATCAGTACTTTACAAAAAGTACTTTTTATTCTGAAAATTGCAAGTAGAGTACCTACTTATAGTTCAATACACATTTTAGATGAGTAGAAGAAATACATGATCATGATGACTTCAATGGCGGACTAGATAATAAAATATACAGACTATCAGATAATAAGTATACAGGTTGTTTCAGTTTTATGTAGCAGGACTTCAACAGCTTGAAGAAGACATTTTTTCAAGATGAAGATCTCATACAAACTTATATGCGTGGGAGCTTCGTTTCCAATTTACAGGGTGCCAAAGTTTCAGATTTTTTTTTATGTTTTTCGAATTTTCTCCTACAATTTCCGGAATAATTGATTGAAATTTGGTAAACCTGATACATTTGAGGCTATTGAGCGTTTTTGAATACCTACAGGGAGATAGACTTTCAGGGGTCGTACCCAATTTAACCCTGAACTTTTTTCGTGCCGTCTCTGCTTTCAATGGGACATAGATTCAGATTGTCCTTTCAATTTGGGAACTTTTTGCCCTTATGTAAATTTTTCAAAAACTGTATGAATCTCGAGATAAATGCCGAAAATGAATTACTTGTAATGAAACAGTTATTTCTCAAACACATTTATTTGACATTTCTTGAACATTTTATTGGAAAATAGAATGACCGAAAGCTTCAATACCGAATGCAATTCAGTTGCAAAATTAAATTGAGTTCTTTGGACACCATTATATGTATTTAAAACTAGGAAAAACACAAAACAATGTTTTTGTTTTAAAAAATTTCTTTAAATGGATTGCAAAATCTTATATTGTATTGTAGGAAATTCCATAACACCCTGTATAACTGGAACTGGTTGAACTTTTGATATCAAGGACTGTATGACACACGGTCTAGGCGCTGAACATCGCTAGACTGTCGCTTCTGACGGTTGAGTTGAGTTTTAATAATTTAATATCGTAAACGGCAGTTCTAATTTTATCAGTACCCTTAGAAGTGGTTCGGATTCCACTTTAAACTGTAGGTCCCGCTTTTCCTCTCCCCGCACAAGTTTCGACTTCTAGTGAGTTGGTTTCCAACTTGAACTTGCGATGTACAAAATAAATTATCTTTATCAACCCGTAAAACCCATCCTTCTTATTAAAAATCGAGAATATCTTACTTATGAAAAACTGAGATACCCTGTAGAAGTGTAACTTGTGAATCATAAATGTTTATAGACAATTCATTCTTCCACATAGGCACAGAAAGTAACAATTTATTTACCAACATTGACAGTTCGATAGTTGTGAAATAATTTGAATGAGTAAAAAATTTTGAATACAATTCAATTTGCACATCTTTATTCAGAGATTTGAAGAGGGTTGAGATCGGTTGAGATGGCCTTTTGAATGTATCGTACCAGTCGTACCTACAATTGCATAGTATAGGCTTCGCATGACACACGAAATAAACAACAAACGATAAATACTTTAATTCTCATTTTGACATTTCGTTTGACACCCATCAGCGGTAGTTTCAATTTTATATCAAGTTTATCTGAATGTGAAGTCTTTTCAATTATTGATAAATAAGATGCCTCACATTTTTACAAGCCAAGAACAAGCGAATATTCATTTTGTTTACGGTTTCGCAAATGGGAATTCAGCAGAAGCCGCCAGGAAATATATAGGAGAAGGTTTCCACATAGACGACATCCCCATCACAGTGTTTTTTTGAATATTCACCGAATATTTGCTAACAATGGCTTAAAAAATAGAAATGAAGAAAATAATGCGGATTTTGTGCAACATAGAATTGAAAGACGAATTTTTCGTGAATTCGACGAGGATCCAGCTACGAGTATAAGAAGGCTGCGCTTGCACTTGGCATTTCGCAAAGCAAGATATTCCGAGTTCTGAGACGAGATAACAGGCACTGTTTTCATATGCAGTTTGCAGCCTGTTCAAGGTTTGCATCCAGGAGACGAAGAACGAAGGTTAAATTTTTCTCGCTGGGGCCTACTTTCAATTCAGAATGATAGAGATTTTTTATCTCACATATTTTAGACTGATGAGTCCTGTTTCACACGACGAGGCATTGTGAATTTTCACAATCAGCACATATGGGCACACGAAAATTCGCACGCAATTCGACCTAGAAATTTTCAACAAGAGTTTAGTGTTAACATTTGGATTGGAATTTATGGTAATCACCTGTTCGGTCCTTATGTTCTACCAGAAATACTGAATACCGAAAGTTCATTGCATTTTTTGCAAACAGAGCATGCCAACATGTTTGAAGAAATACCACTACATTTGAGAATAAGGGTGTGGTTTCAACTTGATGGTTGTCCAGTTCATTTTGGAAGAAATGTGAGGAACTGGCTAGATAATAATTACCCAAACAGATGGATTGGTCGAATAAGGCCGGTTGGGTGGCCTCCACGATCGCCAGACCTGACCCCTTTAGACTTTTTTGTTTGGGGATTTTTAAAAGAGAAAGTTTATCGAACCCCGGTTCAAACAAGAGAAGAACTTATGCATCGAATAAGAAAAGCGTCTCATGAAATAACAGTTCAGCATTTAAATAACGCGAGACGTTCAATTCAGCGCAGGTTTGAAATGTGTCTGGGACAAAACGGTCCATACTTCGAGCATTCACTCTAAGATTGCAGAGAAACTGGGGTCGGGGATAGCTGATGGATTAATTTTTGAAGACGTTGTGAAGTATCTACAAGAATTTTCATTTCGTCATTTCACATACCCACGTGTAAAGTTATAATTCATAGATTAATTTTCCTTTCAGAATTATACTTCGATTTTAAATATATACATCTTATTACTCACCTCACTCACCAAATGTGAATATTGTATTTTATATATTAAAGGCTCATTAATGGCGACACTTTGTCTGTTTTCTGTGATAGTCAAGCGAGAAAAGAAATTATTCATAGCCACCAAAATTTCAAGGAACCACAAAAAACGAGATTCAAAAGATAAGCTTGCAGAGATGGTGCTACAAAAAACGCGGCAGAGATCACCGATTCGAATGGAAACCGAAGTGTTGTTGGTTGCAGAATCTTCAGTAGGGAAATAATAAATGTATGAACTAACCTACGCATATGCAACCAGCAATACTGGAACTGGACGACTTGCAGGTTGCCAAGCGTACGTCAAATAACCCAAACTACTGAAATTACACTGATTGATATATGCACACAAATAGTAATGAAGTAGCTATTAATGGAGGAAAACGTAAACAGTAGGCAATTGAAACAAGGAAACAAAATACTTTGTATATATCTTAAATGAACTTTAGGAACAACGGTACGATTATTGTGATGAGAGGTTTCAGCACATCTTGCCCCCGAAGCTCATGCAAACGTGTGAACACTGTGAACTGTGAAGTTTGTTTACGCAGTTTTGACTTGAGCTGGAATGCTGGAAAAGTCTGTAATCTGAGGAGTGTTGTAAAGTTTGAGATGCGAGGAATGAAAAATGCCACGCTCAGTTTTACATGTCGGCGATTCCAACAGGTAAGTGTGATCATGGACCTTTTTCTTGATCCTGTATGGACCCTCAAACAACAGCAAAAATTTATTTGTTTCCGCTTTCAGTGCAGAGGAAGTATTGTTGGCTTTCAAGAGCACTAGGTCTCCATTTTGAAAAGTTTGCCATTTCTTACCAGGATTTCGAAAAGATCGTCTCTCAGCTTTACTTGCCAGTGTAGCTTCAGCAAGTAAGAGTTTTTCATCCATAGTAATTATTGCACCACTTTCTGCGGAATTTTGAACTTGCAGCTTGTCTGGCAAAAGCTTGGTCCGCTTCTTTCCAAGTTGGAGTTCACTAGGAGAGTAACCAGTGGATTCATGTACTATCTCATTTAGGAATTCTATGAAACGAGGTATTTCATATGCCCACTTAGAATGCTGTTCAGAACAATAAGTTCTGAATAGTCTTCCAAGTTCACGCATTATCCTTTCAGATGGGTTTGCTGAAGGGTGTCTCACAGAGGTGTGAACAAGTTGAACTCCAGCATCCTGCATGGTCTTCTTCCAGATGTTCGAGGTAAATTGAGTGCCTCTGTCATGCAGAATTCTCCTCGGTTGTCCATGTGTTGGGAAATAATGTTTGAAAATCCTTTTGAGCATTGCACGAGAGTTAGCCTTTTTCAGTGGATAGAGTTCAACATACTTAGTGAACAAATTCACAATCACTAGAATATACATAACTCCATCACGACTTCTAATTAATGGACCATAGATGTCCATAGCTATAATATCCTCTCTACCATCAGGTATTATTTTTCCTTGAGGGGGAGAAGGTAAAACTGAGATCTTTGCTCGTTGACAAATATCACAGCTTTTGACAACTTTCTTTATTCTTCTATGCATATTTGTCCACCACAATTCAGCACGCATGAACTGCCAAGTTTTAGTATTCCTACATGTCCCAGTGTGATGTGATATTCATTAATGAATCTTGTAATAAGATCTTCAGGAATACACAACAAACATTCATTTTTTATCAGTACCTCTCTTATAGAGAACACTTTCATGCATTAAGAACTGTCTCTGTAACTTTTCACTTGTAGAAAGTTCTTGAATTATAGATGACAACTTCACATCTTTTTCTTGATGATGCTGTATATCCTTCAGGATCCACAGGAATTCTTTCGAAAATGTTAAAGTGGATATTTGAAAACATTTATCCACTGGAACAGGTAATCTGATGCATGCATGCCTGGAGAATCCATCTGCTTGCACATTCTCACGGCCAGGAATATAGGCAACATTGAAAGAAAATTCCTGCAAGGCTAGTGCCCACCTGGTTATCCTTGGAGAGAGTTATCTGCAGGTATTTATATAAGTAAGAGCTCTGCAGTCTGTATATAGAGTGAAGTTACTTCCTAGCAAATAAATACGCCATCTTTGATTGACCCATAATGCAGCCAATAGTTCTTTTTCGTAAATCCCATATCTTTTTTCACGATCCAACAGAAGACGTGAGGCACATGCCACAATTTTTTTCTGGCCATCAACGATTTGAAAAAGGAAAAGGACACATTCCAGGGTAGGTTGGGGTCAGGATGATATAATAAAATTTCTGATTTCAACTCATTTTGCAGATCATTGAATGCCTTTTCTTCTGATGCAGTCCATTTCCATGCTACCTTTTTTCTAAGTAGCCTAGTGAGTGGTGCAGACAGTTCCGCAAAATTAGGAGTGAACATCCTGTCATACTGGCATACTCCAAGAAATTTTTGAAGCTCCTTTCTATTCGATGGTCGTTGATAATCTACAATTGCCTGTATTCGTGTAGGGTCAGGTTTAACTCCATCTTTTGTCAGTATGTATCCTAGATAGGAGATTTCCTCTCGAAAAAATTTACATTTATCCATTTTCAGAGTAAGTCCAGCCTCAGAAAGTCTTCGAAAAACTCTTTCCAGGTGTTCCAAGTGCTCCTCCATAGAACTTGACATTACCAGTATATCGTCTACATAAACGACAAGGAAATCTTGGAACTCAGGTCCAAGAATAGTATCCATGCATCTGGTAAAAGAACTTGTTGAATTTTTCAATCCAAAAGGCAAGCAGCAAAATCTATATGTCTTAGTTCCCACGATAAATCCGGTATATTGCCTATCTTCTTCCTTTATAGGACATTGCCAATACCCATGTGTAAGATCCAGCGAACTCATCACCTTTTTTCCAGACATGAGTTTTATTATTTCATGGATTGGTCTAGGTAACTCGAAATCAGATTCCATAACTTCATTTAGATGTCTGGCATCTAAGCAGACCCTTACTGATCCATCTTTTTTTAAGGTTGTCATCAGTGGTGAAATGTAGTTTGAGGGTGCACGCTCAATAACCTTCCACTCAAGCATTTGTTCTATCGTTTTCTGGACAACCTCCCTGTGTGCTATGGGAATAGGATAAGGCTTCACAAAGAATTCTGTTTTATCTTTCAGCTGGATTCTATGTACATACATATTCTTTCGTACGACCAGGTATATCAGAAAAAACCTCACTATATTTCTCCAATATCTTGAGAAAGTTGATTTCACCACTTTTTGACAGGTTACACTTATTCAGCACTTATTCCATTATCGACTGTACTATTTTTTATTCCACTCTCATTCACAATTGTACACACACACAAACTTTGTGGCTCTGAAAAATTATGATCAATTTGTACCTCAGGAATTTTCAAAACTTTATCACCACACTTCAAAATTAAACACTGTTTTGACAGCTGCACATCCACTTGAAAAACCCGAAGAAAATCACAGCCAATAATTATTGGATGTGTTAATTTATTTATTACTAAAAATTCAAATTGAAATTCTTCACCATCATTTACTTGAAATGTCAATGAAGCCTGTAAATTTACCCTCTGAAATGTCGCTTTAAAAGCACCAACTACTTTTATTCCTGTAACCGGAAAATGAGGAATAATTTCCGAAAAATTGCTGATTTAGTTCCATACTTCCATAGAAATAGCACATACTTTACTACCAAGCAGCAAATTTATAACCATAAAGTTTCACTAAAATTGTTGGACAACGATTTTCCTCAGGAATATGTTCAAAATCACATTCCTCCTGAAGAAGATCTTCCAAAGGATTGTTTTTAACTGACGTTTCATTTTGATTCTTTTTGCCCCCCACATACCCAATTACATGTGGGGAGATGATTCGTTTCCCGAACCATCTTCCTTGTCATCTTCACACTCCAAGTTTGAGATATTTTTAGTTTGATCAGAATATTTTTTAGGGGTTGCTGTATAGAATGTAGATGAATTTTTATTTGAGTTATTTGTTTTGTTAGAGAATCTACTTTTATTTTGTCTAGAGTAATCATTTTTATTTTGTTGAGAATAATCATTTTTAGTTTGTTCAGAGTATGCATTTTTAGTTTGCTGTACATATTCATTTTCATTTTCATTTGAGAATCGATTTTTAGTTTTTACTGACTCATTTTTAAAATATTCATCTGCATGTCTAAGTCTGGATACAGCTTGTGAAAAAGTTGTACACCCCAAAAGGACACACGAAACACTTGGAGGGAAATGTGGTGCTATCAAATCTATCAGTTCAGTTGGTGAGTATGCTGGTTGCAGATGTTTCGACCTAGATACCCAAGAGTTAAAATGATCAACAAACAGTCCACTACTATATTCATCACTTTCCAACTTTTCTTTGATTTTTCTTTGTTTTTTAGCATTCCAAAAATGCTGAATGAATTCTCTTCTGAATGTTTGAGAGTCTACAAACGATGGTGCAAATGCTTCCCACCAGAGTTTGGCAGAACATTCAAAAGATTTATTCAATAAGATTTTCATGTTGTTGAAAGGCACTCTTGAAATATCAATACTGCTTTCCAAAAATTGTAAATAATCTATTGGTTGGAATGAATTTTCACCATCAAATTCAGGTAATAACTTCGATACATCACCTAATGAAAAATGTATCTCATTTTCCAGATTTAACCTGGAAAAGCTGGTGGCAATATTGGCGTTTGGTACACCCTGTACATTTGATTTTGGTACGGAATTATTTGTATTTACATTGCTATTTATCATGTTCTGATCTTGTAAACATTGCACTATGTTATTTACTATATGTGAAATGAAACCATTCATTTGATTTTCAGTTTGAAAAGAAAACGGTGGCACTTGAGAACTTCTTGGTGGCAATCCAGGGGGTGGAAAATTGTAGTTACTTGCCCCCATTGGCCCCATACTTGTGAAATGTTGGGAATTTTGTGCCCCCTGTACATTTACTGGAGGATTACTATGTTCAGTATGTTCCCAGGAGAAAGGATCTGTCACTACCCTTCGAGGTGGAACACTTGATGGAAAGTTTTGCCCAGAAGTTCTTGGTATTCGATTAAAGTGCCCCCTTCGTCTTGAAGGTGCCGAAAATCTAGTATTTTCTACATTAGGTACTGGTACATGTGGTGTGGAGAATGTATTTGTTTGTGACCTCAAATTTTCCACATTTTTAGGAATAGCACCTTGGCTTTTTCCCACACTATGGCCCTCAGAAATATTTGGACAACTCCTACCTTGGTCTTCTGTAGAATCTACATCACCTCTATTTGGTTGTTCCCTTCCATTATGGAGGCTATCATAATCTAGTCTCCTACCAGATCTCAAATTATAGTTTGGAATTTGGTTTTTCATTTTTCTCGACCAGAAAAATCTTCAAAAAAAATTACAGCTCCACTTGGTTGGGCGTCAAGTTTATTTTTGTATTTTGTTCGTATCCTTGCACTTCAATAACTAAATGTCAAATGAAGTGTATTACAACTAATTTATTCTTGGTATTTATCTCGAAATCCATAGAGTTTTCGAAAAACATACATGGAGGCAGAAAGTTTCCAAATTGCAGAGACAATCTGAATCTATGTCCCATTGAAAGCAGAGGCAGAACGCAAAAAAGTTCTACAGGGTTAAATTGGGTACCACCCCTGAAAGTCTATCACCCTGTAGGTATTCAAAAACGCTCAATAGCCTAAAAATATTGAGTTTTTGAAGTGTATTAGGTGAGATTTCAATCAATTCAAAATTCAAAAAACAAAAAAAAATCTGAAACTTTGTTTGAGATTTTGTTTGAGATCATCATCATCATAAACAAATGTCTTCTTCAAGCTGTTATACTCCTGTTACAAAAAACCGGAACACCCTGTATATATTCAGAGAAATATTTAGATATTATTTATAAATCTTCAGGAAAGATAAGAATATCTAGAATATAGAATGTCTAGAATAAATTATATAGAATATTAGGATAATTTATTAGATAAGATTCGACTTGTGTTTTGTATCTTTTGTGAGTTTTAATTTGCTTCGAATGAGTCGGTAATATAATATTGTTGAGTAGTAGAAGAAGTTCTTTTTTTGTGGTAGCTTCTTTGTTGACCGCGGTTCTTATATTCAAGTTAGTTGCAGATCTATTTCCTATATACGTGCCAGGAATATTTTGCTGTTCGTGAAAAAGGCGAAGTCGGCACTGATTAGCATACATTGCTTGTATATTCAAGATTTTTGTTTGTTTGTACAATAAGTCTGTGGAGAAAAGCCTGGCTTTGTTGAAAATCACTTTCAAAAGCTTATTTTGTGCTGTTTGCAAGGTGTTTATGTATGTACTGAAATTTTGAATTTACCGCCAATTATGGCAACGCTGGCAACATCTGTCATGCCGAAATTATTTAAAATAAATAGCGCTTGCGCTGGTTGGCATGTGCGATGAAACGAGGGGCCAGACGCCATCATTATACTATTAGACTTTAGACTGAGATCGATGTCAGATTTTCAATTTTAACGATACACTTGTTGTGTATGATTTTGAGCCGTTGTATTTGTCGAAGTGTTTCCAGGAGTGAATCAATCAATAAAACAAAAATACAGTCCACTAGTGTTTACTTTTAGCATCGTCAAGAGAAAATACAGGGCTAGTAAACCCGCAACAAACATTTTGGTCATTCGAGCGGATTTTGGAAACATCGAGCGAAGTCCAGGAAGGTATCGCTAACCGGTTCCCAGCGAAACATAAGCGATCGCGGCAATTTTGTAGGCATCGAACAAGACTTCGATCGTTCGATCCAACGAAAAGCATGATTTGGTATCTGGGAAAATAGATTCGTCACGGCCGGCGGTGGAAATTAGAATGGTAGTAGCAAAATAGGGCATTATTAAACTAGAGTCTCGAGATCATACCCGTGTGTTCACCGAACACGCCCGATCGTTACCTAAGCGGTGGGGAGACCGAGACGTAAGCAGGCAGCTATGATACAATATACTTTTGCAGTATGGGGTGGGCCACCAACAGTTTTCTTGACCACATTTCAACATTTTTTTTTCTAATAAATAAGAAACATTTGCTAGGCATCAAGTGATGTACTGCGACCTATCAGATAATGAAAGTGATGATTTGATTTGCAATAATTCGCTATGTCACGACGAGTCCTACATGTAAATAGCGAACCACTCATATCGAAAATCATGAAACTATATGTACATATTATATGCTTATGTTTTGTTGGCGAGGACGCTCGTTTTATTCGAATTATTTTCGATAATGTTCATCTGCTTCACAAGAAATTATTATTAGTAGTAGTAGTAGCAACTTTGTTATTCAAAATGGAACACCTTATATTTTATTACATTTTTCGATTCTTCTAATTGAGCTATGATTTCCTATACCTATACGTAGAATGTGAAAAATCGAGATTTTTTTTGTATCGAAACTATACAATACCTATATTTATTTGTCAAAATGGCTTACATGTGTCCCTATCCTAACATTCTATTTACTATCTACTGATGCCATTTAATTGAAACAAATACAGGGTTGATGAGATTTCAGAATTATATAAAAGAAGTACTAGTATGCCTACTAAAAATATATTTATATATTTGAAATAAACAAAACAAATATATCACATGAAAAAACACACTCTAATATTCAACATAAAATAAAATTCAATCCCACTCTGGATGTATTTGAAAATATAAACAGTTGCATGTCACTTCTAATGTAATCAACCCGTATATCTAACGTAACTGTTCAATTTTAAGGAGCGATAGATATATATTTCCGGAAAATGATATTAGGAGGCAAGATAGGTTGAAAATCACTTCGGATTCGAAATCAGGACGTAACCCTGTACCTCGAAAACGAAGCAAGTTTAGGACACATGTTTATATGACCTTCATTCATCATATTATATCACAAGGAATCATCCCTTGAATTATTTCCGGTTATTTAGATACACCCTGTATAGATCATTCTTTATCTCAATATAGTTATTCAACATTTTTCCCATAGCGAAGTTCAGCAAATACCGATGGCGAGAGCACTATGTTTATTGATTTGATGTCTACCTATAATATTATGTAAAACAAGAAGGCACAACTACTAGTGTTCCGTTTCGAAGTACCGCTTAGGCAACGATCGGGCGTGTTCGGTGAACACACGGGTATGATCTCGAGACTCTAGTATTATTTAGGTCAGTCCTTTATTATTCCTTTTGAAGAATCGTGGTTCATGTTAGTACCTATATAAGATGGCGACCACCTGTGCTTGTGCTGTTGATGATTTCGTTTTTTAGATTTTTGGTAGTAGTTGAACGTTTTTACTGTTGAATATTTTAGATTGCAACAAGATTATAATATATGTGAATTTTACGAAAATTCATAGAATATCGTAGACTTTGATATTTAGACAATTAGACTCCATATATGGATTAATAGATTTTGAGATTTAGACAACTTGGAATAGATTGATACCCATTTAGACATATTTAGATTCGATATATTGAAATTTGGAAATCTATAGTCATTTAACCTTTAGATATTTGATATTTTAGACTCGAATTTTAGACTTCAACAATTTTAGACTTGAATAGAACTGATATCAGTGAATATGGATGAGGAACAAAAGCTGAAACAACATATAGAAAACTTGGTGTTAAAAAGAGAAAAGATTAGAGAACAATTATCTAGATTTTCTAACTTCGTTTGTAACTTTGTGGATGATAGAATTCTAGAGTTACAAGCTCGACTTGATAGAGTAGAGGTATATTTTACAGATTTTAATAATGTTCAGTCTGAGATTGAAAGACTAGATAGAAACGAAACTGGTTCAGCAGAAAGAGAATACTTTGAAAATGAATATTTTGCGGCTGTAGCTGCTGGTAGAAAATGTTGTTTAGATTACAGTGCTAAGATCCAAGCATCGCGGGCTCCTTGTGATCCTCCTTTGTCTGGGTTGAATGATATGGGGCCGAATGTCAAATTACCTGTTTTAAATTTGCCAAAGTTTTATGGGGACTATGATAAGTGGACACAGTTTTATGAAACTTTTCAGGCATTAGTTGAATCAAATAAAACATTAGATGAAAGACAAAAATTTTATTATTTGTTGGACTGTTTGAAAGGTGAAGCAGAAAAGGTGATGATGTCCTTGGAGGTTACTAAAGGTAATTGTAGAGTGGCTTGGGATTTGCTGAAATATAGGTTCGGGAATGAGCCTGTTATCATTCAAACACATTTAAAGTCACTATTAGATGTACCTGGTTTGACAAAAGAATCTCATCATTGCCTGAGAAAACTTTTGGATAATTTAGAGCGCCATTGCAGGGCATTGAAATCATTAGGCGAACCAGTGGAGTACTGGGATAGAATAATCATATTTTTGATGTCTAGGAAGTTAGATAGTGGGACAAAAAGAGAATGGGAAGAAAAAACCATTGCTGTACATCAGGGTTCTCCAAGTACGGTAGATTTCGAAACTTTTTTAGGAAATAAATGTAGAATTTTGGAAACAGTTGAGGCTAATAATAGAATATCCAAACCATTCAGTAAAAGAATGCCTGATGAACATAAAATTGTTACAAATTTTTCGATGCAAAAACTTAGGTGCGAATTTTGCAAGGGCTCACATTTTGTATACCATTGTGAGAATTTATTGAACTTATCAACATCTGAGAGACTGAAAGAAGTTAAAAAATTGAGACTTTGCATAAATTGTTTGAGATCCAACCATTATGTAAATGATTGCAGGGCAGAAGGTTGCAAACGTTGTAGAGGGCGCCACAATACCTTATTGCATATTGAGCAAAATATTTCGAGTGATCCACCTGTAGAAAGAAGTGTCAAGGCTACCGATAGTAAAAATGCAAATACGCTCGTGAGTTTAGACGTTTTGGATGAGCCTAGTACATCCTCAGTATCCACTCATAGTATTCAGCAAAGGGGTTCAGGAATTATTCTATCTACAGCTATAGTTTATATTAGAGACATCTTCGGAGAAGATCAAAAATGCAGAGCACTTTTGGACAGTGGCTCATAGTCAAATTTTATAACGTGTGCCTTAGTAAATAAGTTGAAATTGAAAATTCAGAAGACTGGGGTACCAGTTATAGGTGTCAGTGAGGTTAAAACGCAAGTTGACTCCATGACTGAAACAACAATTAAGTCAATTCACAATCATTTCGCAGCCAAAATATCATTTTTGATTTTAAATAATATTACCTCTGATATCCCAGTGCGTTCCTTCAATGAGAAGAATATAAAAATTCCTTCAAATATTATATTGGCGGATCCTGAATTTAACTGCTCGGCCGGGATAGATATATTACTGGGGGTAGGAATATTTTATTAATTGTTGTGTGCAGGTCAAATGAGATTGGGTGCAGGACAACCTATACTGCAAAAATCGGTTTTAGGATGGATAGTTTCCGGATCATTGCTAGTAGATAAAAAACTCGATAAAAATCTTCATAAAAACGGTACAACCTGTCATTTATCAATGAATCAAGATAATATAGAGAATCAATTAGAGACATTTTGGCAGGTAGAAGAGAATACAGTAAAGACATTTTATTCTAAAGAAGAAGTAGAATGTGAAAGAAACTTTGTAGAAACATTTGATCAAGATGAAACTGGAAGATTTGTTTTAGAATTGCCGATGAAATATAATCCGAATATACTGGGTGATTCTTTGGAGATGGCAACGAAAAGATTTTATAGTTTGGAAAGGAAATTAGAAAAAAATCAGGATTTGAAAAAACAATATGTTGACTTTATTAACGAATATATAGATCTGGGACATATGAGTAGAACCGATGAAATACGAGACTTAAAAAATCTTTATTATCTTCCTCATCACCCGGTGACCAACGAACATAGTCTGACAACAAAATTAAGAGTGGTATTTGATGCGTCGGCTAAAACAACCAGCGGCGTATCATTGAACGATATTTTGAGAATAGGGCCAAATATTCAAGATGACTTGTTTTCAATTTTACTTCGATTTAGAAAACATGCAATAGTTATAACATCGGACATAGCAAAAATGTACCGACAAATTAATATTGTAGAACATCAACGTGACTTGCAAAGAATTTTATGGAGAGAAAATAGGGAACAGAAGTTAGGTCATTAAGTTTTGAATACATTAACATATGGAACAGGGCCGGCTTCATTTTTGGCAACGAGGTGCTTGCATCAAATCGCGTTCGAGATCAAAGAAACTCAACCAAAAATAGCAAACATGATCTTGCGAGATTTTTATATGGATGATTTGATTAGCGGAGGCGAGGAGTTAGATGATGTTATCAAATTAGCTAGAGATGTATCTACTGTTCTTGAAAGGTCGGGATTTATTTTGCGTAAATGGCCATCAAATAATCTTCAGGTGGTAAAAGACCTATCAGAAAATATTGACGATAACGTAGGTTACCTCATAACCGATAACGACACCAAAAAGACATTGGGGGTTTTCTGGCAAGCAAAAGACGATCTTTTGGAATATGTTGTAAATATTGAAAATAAAAATACCGTGAGTAAACGAACAATTTTGTCTATAGGTCCAACAACCATTCGAGCGAAAATAATTTTGCAAGAGTTGTGGACATTGCGTTTGGACTGGGACGAAACAGTTCCTTTACATTTGTTCACCTTGTGGAAGGAATATTGTAGTGAAATAGATAGCTTGAATAAAATTAGAATCCCTCGACGAGTTATAATTGATTAAGTAACAATTACAGAAATTCATGGGTTTTGCGATGCATCAATATTGGCTTACGGGGCTTGTGTATACTTGCGTTCAATAAATAATAATGGAGATATTATGGTAAAATTATTATGTGCTAAATCTCGGGTGGCACCATTGAAAACAATAACTTTACCAAAATTAGAACTGTGTGGGGAATTGCTATTAGCACGATTGGTTCAAAAAGTCAGGTTAGGTGTGAATATGGAAATTCATAAAACATTTTTGTGGACAGATTCTACCATCGTTTTATCGTGGTTAGATGAACAACCCAGCGAGTGGAAGATTTTTGTCGGAAATCGCGTTGCTGAAATACACGAATTGACACAAACGAGCAAATGGGGTCATGTAATATCAGCACCTAATCCAGCGGATATAATCTCTAGGGGTGTTAAGCCTAGTCAGTTAGGAGACCTCAGTTCATGATGGATAAGCCCAGATTGGTTGTCCAAGGATTCTATGCTTTGGCCAACACCAGAAATCAGTGAAACGTTTGAAATACCTGAACGGAAGAACGACACATTGACGTTACTTTGTGAGGTAGCAGATATGTCAATATTTTCTGAATATTCCTCGTTACAGAAGTTACAACGAGTAATAGCTTGGTGTTTCAGGTTTTACAAAAATCTGGGGCTCAATAAGAATGACAGATTTATTGGTAAATTGTCCATTGGAGTTAGATGAAGCTTTGTTGTCTTTATTAAAACTAATGCAAATCACAGAATTTACATTAGAGTATACCGCGTTAAAGAAATCGGTAAAAATACCCAAAAATAGTGAATTGGAATCCTTAGACCCATTTTTAGATAAGAATAGTTTGATACGAGTTGGTGGAAGGCTTAGAAAATCAAATCATATATCTTATGAAACTAAATTCCCAATAATCTTACCAAAAAACCATCCACTAACGCGATTAATCATCTCAAACCAGCATTACAAACATTTGCATGCTGGTGGTCAAACATTGTTATACATGATCAGGCAAAATTATTGGCCAATTTATGGCAGAAGTAATATAAGAAAGGAATTGTCTAAATGTATTATATGTTTTCGTACAAAGCCTACAATTTTAAATCAAAAAATGGGAGACTTACCTGAAAGTAAAATAACGCCAAGTAGACCATTTTTGACATGTGTAATTGTTTATGCAGGGCCATTCAGCTTAAAAGATGGTAAATCACGAAATCGGGCCAATGTCAAGAGATATTTGTGTATGTTCGTATGTTTCAGCACAAAGGCGGTGCACATGGAGCTGGTGGGGGACCTTAGCACTGATTCCTTTTTAAATTGCTTGATGAGATTCGTATCGAGGCGAGGATTGTGTGCTCACATTTGGTCTGATAACGCAACCAATTTCGTTGGTACTAATAATGAACTTGTAAAAATTGCTAAACACTTGGCTTCTCTTGAAAACGAAGATAAAATATCTAGGTATTGTGAAGAAAACAATTTTAAACGGCACCATATTCCTCCACGTTCACCTCATCAGGGCGGATTGTGGGAATTCGCAATTAAATCCGCGAAATATCATTTATATAGGATCATGGGCGGGGTAAATTTAACTTTCGAAGAGTTGTCCACAGTATTTGAGCAGGTGGAAGCCATTTTAAATTCTAGACCTTTGACCCCTCTATCCCAAGACCCTAATGACCTCACACCTCTAGGCCCTGGACATTTTTTGATTGGGGATGCACTAAAAGCTGTACCACAACGTGATGTCATGGAGGTTCCAGCCTACAGACTTACCAAATACTTGCGGCTGCAGCAAATGGTACAACATTTCTGGTCCCGTTGGACCCACGAATATTTGCAGTCCCTACAGTCACGTTACAAGTGGCAACAAGGAAAAACTGATCAACTTAAGGTCGGTTCTATGGTTGTGTTACGAGAGGCCTCATCACCATTGCAGTGGAAAATGGGTCGAGTCGTCGAGCTTCACCCTGGCAGCGATCACCTCGTTCTTGTAGTGAGTGTGAAAACAACTGGTAGTATTGTAAAAAGGGCAATACTGAACACGTTTTTCCTTTCCTGGTTGGTATTTCTTATCTTTAAAGAATCAACTGTACAAACTCGAACTAAATTATATTCTGGTCCAAAGTTTTTGATTATTTCGATGTGGTTGTCACACTTGTCATATCATATTATACTGAGCCTCACATTCAAGAGAAATGATAAATTCTACAACACTCCCCCCACTCAGTAAGTGGAACAACCACATGGAAAAATGCAATAACATTAATAAGATTATATAAACAGTACATGTAGGTATATATAGGTAGTAGCAATAACAAATTCATCATCCCGAAGTTTCATTTCTCATCAGTTCATCAGAATGAGCACAGCATGTGCATGGACGGATATTGGATTCAATACATCCTCTGTTTTGGCCGCTTCAGCTGCTTTGAATGGCATCTCAACAGAGTCTCCAAGCATTTGAGAATTCCTCTGGAATTCCTGAGAAGAATGTCGAAGCAGTTCTTCTGACGAACTTGAAAACTGGTACTGTTTATTCTCCAGTGGTATCAGAGGTTGGACTGATTGATGGCAGTTGGCTACTTCAACTCCCTTACCATCACTCTCTGACTCACTATCGCTACTAACAGATGATGCAAGTTCGTTTCCTTGGGCTGCAGGTCGAAGATCATCTATATGAACCCTGACAACTCTGTTCTCCCTCATGATATCGTAAAAAACCTGGCCTCTGGCTGCGATCACTTGATGAGGACCTGACCAAGTGGGCGCGAAAACATATTTCTGTTGACGATTATCCCTGACCATTACTAAGTCTCCAACTCCTAGAGTCACAGGAATCTCATTGTCAGAAGTGATATATTTATTTTGGTAACTTGTTTGCTTGTTTCGGATGTATTGATTATATTGTTCCCTGCCTTCGTCTATGGTGATGTCGTATTTGGGTTTGAGGTCATCAGGCAACTCCCAATCTCTAGGCCTTGGAAGTTCATAGCCAAAAAGAGCCATACTCGGACTCATATCTGTTGCGGCGTTCCGTCTTGTCCGCAATACGAATAGAGCTTGATTAATGTACTTCTGCCATTTATTCCTTGGTTGATCCATTAATAAGGTCCTCAATATTTTCTTCAACTCTTGATTTCTGCGTTCAACTGGATTTGCTCTTGCATGATAAATAGCAGTGTAGAACAGATCGATGTTATTGTTTTCGGCCATCTTGATATAATTATGGCCAATGAATTGTGGGCCATTATCAGATATAATAACAGCAGGTGTACCATATCGATGGAAAATTTCATTCTCTAAAAACTCAACAATTTTTTCAGAATCGACTGTTCTGTATGATTTTGCTTCTACCCAACGAGTGAAAATGTCTTCGACAACCAGAATATACTGATGACCATTATTTGATGGAGGATACGGACCTAAGATGTCGACGCTCACTGTCTGCCAAGGACGATCTGGTGTATGTGGTCGAAGAGGGGCATTTTTTTGCTTCCTCGTTTTTACAGCAGAACAGATTTCACAGTTTCTCACATAATCGCCCACGGTTTTGTGTAATTCAATCCAATGGTATTTTTGACAAATTGATCGAATTGTCTCGTCTCTTCCTGGATGAGCAGCATCGTCTGTATCATGATGGTGATAGATAACGTTAGAAATTTTTTCTGGGGGCACCACTAATTTCTTTCCCGTAAGGCACTTCCTCCAAAACAAATCGTCAACGATAATATATTTCTTGAAGAAACGTTTCTCTTTATTGGAAGTTGGACCAGTAATCTCGATACGATGCCATTTTTGTATTTTTCTCTGAATATCTGAAGAGTTTTTTTGAGCCTCAACTAAGTCATGAAACAGATCAAAATTTGTTGTGATTTGGTTTACAATGAGCGGTGCAGGTGATTCTTGTGAATCAGGAATACAAATACGTTCTTCAATATCAGAAGGCAAATCATGTAACTCTGCAGAATTGCGTGATAAGAGGTCTGGTAACTCATTATATTTTCCAGGTATATGATGAATTGTGAAAGAGAATTCCTGTAGTAAGAGAGACCATCGAGTTAACTTGGATCGGGTATCTCTATTCTTATGGAGCCATACCAGTGCTCTATTATCTGTTCGGAGGTCGAAGGGTTTGTCTTGAAGATAATGTTTATATCGTTTTATAGACCATACGATTGAAAGGCACTCTTTTTCATTAATGTGGTAGTGACATTCAGCCTTTGAAAAAGTGGCGCTTGCATATGATATTATAAGTTTGGTTTCATTAGGGCCTTCTTGAAAAAGCACACACCCCATACCTTTTTCACTTGAGTCTGTTTGTAAAATAAATCTTTTCTCAAAATCCGGTCGATGTAATACTAAAGGTTTCGCTACAATAGATTTTATTTGATTGAATGCTACATTCTGATCTTCCGTCCACTTATACCTGACATTTTTATGGAGCAACTTAGTCAAAGGAATTGTTATTTCAGCCATTTTTGGAACATATTCACGCAACCAATTGCAAGTACCTAAAAATGACTGTGATTGTTTCTTTGTTTTTGGTAAAGGATAATTCAGAATGGCCTCAATATGTTTTGTTTGAGGAGAGTTTGTATCTTGGGTAATATGATGGCCCAAATAATCAATATTTTCAGATGCAATTTGACACTTTGTAGGTGATAAATGGAGATTATGTAATCTCAAACGTTCAAGCACCAAACGAAGATGTTTAATATGGCAATCAAAGTCTTCACTAAAAATTATTATATCATCTAAATATACCATAACGAATTTGTGTAAATATCCTGCAAGCACTTCATGCGTCATAAGTCGCTGAAAGGTACTTGGTGCATTTTTCAACCCAAAAGGCATCACATTGAAATGATAAAGTGCACCATCAGGTGTACAAAAAGCCGTGAATTTTTTCGACTCCGGTGAGAGAGGTACTTGCCAATAACCACTTTTGAGATCAAAAACAGTGAAGATTTTTGCATTGCCAAGGTCTTTAATTGTATTTAATATTTTAGGTAAATTTGAGGGCTCGTCAACAGTGATGTCATTAAGAGCACGATAATCTATGCAGAATCATGGCTTTGAGCCTGGTTTCTCTACCAAAACTATAGGCGATGAATATTCAGAATTACTAGGTTCTATCACTCCAGTATGTAACATTTCCTCTAACTGGGAATATAGAATTTCTTTATTTCTAGGTGACACCGCATATGGCCGCTGTTGTATAACTCTCTCCTCTTTCAAACGAATGTTGTGTTTAGTAGTATTTGTAGTGGACTGTGAATAATTGACGAAGAACAGATCAGAGAACTGCAAAAACAGTGACTTCAGTTCTTTTTCATATTTTTCTGGAAATAGTAGGTCAATAGGTAATGGTAAATTTTCATGTAAATGAATACTATTCTGCCAATAAAAAGTTCTCCGTTGAGAGTTACCAACGTATGCGCATCTACGAGGATAATCTAATATCACGTCAGAAGTTAATCCGCAAGCGAACAAAATATTTTGTGAAGTCACACTATTGAAATTTTGAAGTATTTGATTAGGCAAAACAGATGTTCTGATTATATTGACGGCTGAGCCTGAATCGATAAGAGCATGTAACATTTTTCCAGCTAAAACTAAAGTCAGTCGAGGTAAATGTGGACCAGAACGAGTAACATCATTAACAGATTTAAGGTTCGAATTACAAATTACTTTAGTGAAGTCGGATAAAAAGAAAAAATTTTCATAACTGTCCGACGCTTCGGGATCAAGAATAGGGTGTGATACCTCATCTAATGTGGAGCATAAGGGCCTGATTGAGCAATTCTTTGCTGGTTGGACCCGTTGATTCCAGCAGCCCTCGTCAAGTTTTCCGGATTTGAGTTATATGGATTCCTCGGACATTCGTTATGAAAATGCATAGCGTTACAGTATCTGCAGGGAGAAGGAGGCTGAGAATTATTGTTAGAATTGGTAAAATCATTATTTCTTTTGTTCGAGGTTGATGAGTTTGTAGTGAAGTCTCCTCTGTACCAATGTGGAACGAACGCTGAACATCTTCTCAATTCCTCTAGATCCTTTTCATCTGGTAGCCACTTGTACCAATTCTTCTGTGTGAACGAAATCATTTGGAGATCGTGAGCTGACACGAATTTCAGGGCGAAGCTGATTCAGAATAATAGATGCTTCAACTGATTCTGAAATCGAAGGGAATAATCGTTGAAACAGGTTACATTTTCTTGTTATAAACATCTCTGCAGATTCTTTTTCGGTTTGTACTTCCCCATAAAGCTTTGAAGTTATTTGGGCTACCACATGATTGGAATTGTACTTATTCAAAAATCTATCAGCAAAATTTTCGAAACTGAGATTGAGGGATCGATATGGTTCAATCCATTTCCGTGCATCACCCCGTAAAGAGTCAATTGCCAATTCGACTTTATGCTGATCTTCTCTTATACCATTTCGGGAAAAATATTCAGTCCATTGGTGCACAAATCTGGTTGGATCTTCTTGTTCATAACCATGGAAGATACAAGTTATAGCTGGGACCTTATTCTGGTGTTGAAAACTATCGGTTACTTTATTCAGTGCCTGTAGAAATACTTCTGACATTGATTTCATAACTTCCGCAGTTGATATGCTCGTTCGCTGAGTAGCAGCATCATTTTGATCACTCTTTGGGAATAACTCAGCTAGCGTATTCGTATTTACGTCAGATACTCCTCTTGCTTTGTACCTTGGTGAGAAGGGGTTTGTTTCAGAAAATATTGGAGTCGAGTGATATTTCGGGTTTCGTGGGTTCGTGCATTCCTCTGAATGCGAGTTGCTGGCACAATTCTCATCGCTATACATTCTTCAAGTTCCTGTTGATATCACGATGCAATTCTATGCCCCACGTGGTTGGGCCGCCATGAACACGTTTTTTCTTTCCTGGTTGGTATTTCTTATCTTTGAAGAATCAACTGTAGAAACTCGAACTAAATTATATTCTGGTCCAAAGTTTTTGATTATTTCGATGTGGTTGTCACACTTGTCATATCATATTATACTGAGCCTCACATTCAAGAGAAATGATAAATTCTACAACAAAACATTGAGTGTTCTACCTGTTGAGTGATTGTGAACTCCATTTTGAACTCAATATTTAAAATAAATAGCGCTTGCGCTGGTTGGCATGTGCGATGAAACGAGGGGCCAGACGCCATCATTATACTATTAGACTTTAGACTGAGATCGATGTCAGATTTTTAATTTTAACGATACACATGTTGTGTATGATTTTAAGCCGTTGTATTTGTCGAAGTGTTTCCAGGAGTGAATCAAATAATAAAACGAAAATACAGTCCACTAGTGTTTATTTTTAGCATCGTCAAGAGAAAATACAGGGCTAGTAAACCCGCAACAAACACAAGGTCTACTCAGTGTTATTTTATATCGAGTTTTATATGTTCCTCCTCAGGCTGTTATACAATACCTTATTATAAATTCTATACATGTCGTATCAATTCAATCAATATACAGGGAGTTAGGTATCTCGCATTCAAAAATGAATATAAAATTAGTACGGCGCTGACCACATTTTGTTATTGAACCGAAGTACAAAATCCATTACCAATCCAATCAATATACAGAGAGTTAAGTATTTCGCATACTTTTTAATGAAAATTAATGTAACCATTTCTTGAGTATACGGCACTGACCACATTTAGATATTTCCATTAATGACAGTACTTATTCATACACCAAGGTTGTAAGGAATATCAGTATCACCCATCAGGTACCAAGATTATATACCGAGACTTCAGCCGAGGAGTATGAGGTTTCGTGGTAATATTATTCTTCACTACCAAGGGGTATATTCGTTACCATCGAGACTACAAGGCCTGCAGGCTTCGTGGTGACGTCACCTTACTGAGGCCTAACCAGCGGCTCGGAACGACAAGCGCTTACGGCGCTATAAAGCGACCGCGTATTTCAATTTCAGTTTCAGATCATTATTCAGCCGATTTTGCTGTTATTTTTGGAAGGCCTTCCGGTTAGAAGAGGATGACAGTCAACTGAGCCCTTCTTCGCATCCCATTCGATTTTATTATGGAGAAACGAAGTTTCAAAGCGAAAACCAGAATAAAAAACAAATACCCACCTACAGCAACCCATTCGAATTGAATATATTGGCAAAAATTGTAGAGGTAAACTTCATACCTACTCATACAGGGCCCGCAGAACATAAACTTATCGTGAGATTGATCGAAAGAAAATTGTGAAAAATGTATTTCATTTTGATAGACATGCCGTTTGTTATAATTACCTATATTTATCTTGGAGAATTCCTATTACCTAAGAAATTAGCCAGTGAGTGTTCTCAATTTCCTGTTGTTTGGATTTTTTACCCAATTAATCGTTAGACTTGAAACAGTAATTTTCAAGTAGAGTGTTTGTAGTACATGTTGATAAAATAATAGTTACAATTTGATCATTGGAATGAATTCTGCCCGGTTATTATGAACATTCAAGAATATTTCCTCGAATGCAGAGAGGATTTTGGTGAATATAATATACGAGTACAAAACTAACTGCACAATCAAAGCTTGCGGATAGAGTAATTTGCATCTACTCATACTTTTTATGAGAAAGTAATCGTCTTCTATCATTAATTCATCATTATAAATTAGGTTCTGCTTTCATAATTCGCACTGAATTTTTGTGAGTGTAATGTAGTGTTACGAGTAGAATTATATTATTACGGTATATTAGTAATTTCGAACCATGAGGGTTTGATGAACATAAGGAACTCTCATGAGAAACGTGCGAATCTAATGAATTGATGTATATATAAATATTGGATATGAGGGTTCCGAAGTCTGGTCTGGCCTGCTAAAAAGGTTGTTACCGGCATGTCATCAGCAGATATACGTCCTTCATATCTTCAAAATACGAAGTAGTATTATTTTTGAGTTACCCACTTCGAAAACTTTGAATATATTCACAAATTTTTGAAGCTCACTACACTAACAACGAACACGTTATAGCTCGGTATGCGACGTAAACGTACACTATTGGAAATATCGGCAAGTTCGAACCAAAATTCTTAGGTTGGTAGCTTGATATATCACAGAGCATTCAGGGAATATGGGTAGGTTTATTATACGATAGACAGAGCCACCTTACAGAGAAAAATGAAATGATAATCAGCATGGGTTCCACTTGCCCCAAATTTACAGATAGCCCGGTGTACCTTAATTTCTATTACCTAGCAAATACATATTTCGCGGGCCTTTAGACGCTTCCCAAACACTGCTGACAGGCAATATCAGCGGGCCATAATATTCATGAAACATCATCGGCCTGGCTATCCCATGTCGCCCCGGCCACCAGTAGGCCGCCGGATTAACTGCTGACACTATTCGATTAGAGATAAAAAAAGATAGTCGCGGTCGATCTCGAACCGGTGCTTCAACGGAGAACATTGACACTGCCGGACGCTCATTTCACAAAACGAGCGCGACAGTTAAAGATATTGGTGATAAATTCATTAGTCAACAGAATTGGAACAGTTCTGAAAATTGTTCTATCTGTTTGCCCCCTTACGAGCAATCCTCAGAAGTCTTCAAGATACTAGTGCGAGCAAGGAATGACGGAGGCCTCAACTTTCATTTTGTGATCTTAAACACTTTTTTAGTCAATCAGCAAAAACTCTGCAATCGTGGGAACCAGACCCATCAACCGGCAATCATGAATAGAATACTGACGATTGAACCACCATATAATTCTTGATGTCAGAAGGAATACAAAAAATGGGAAAGAACTTGAAAACACGATTTCTTTGTTAGAATAATGAAAAAATGAAAGATTAATCGTATAGATTGGAAAAACTGAAGAGTCGCTCTCATAGATAGCCCAACTGAGAAGAAAAAAACAATGATTTCAATATAAAATACGAATAGAGTGAAATAAATACCAATATAGAAAATATTGGCATCTCCGAAATCAGTAGTTATAATTTATATTTTTTTCATAATAAAGGAGCTCCAATTTCCAAATCGGTTTTGCCTCTCATCCTTGAAACAGTCCATGATTTGTCTCAAAATTGGTACGTTGGCATACCTCAACAAATGAATTTATTCGGCAATGAAACCCGCATATATTCAACGAACACGGCAAAAAGAGGGAGGAAGAAAACGGACAGAGTTGTACCAAGAAAGTCTGTGTCTGCAGAAGATTTTGAACTTCCCAATAATGATGAGTCAGATGTAGAGATTGCAATGGAAAATGAAGACTGAAACAAAAATGATGAACCTGGTAGTAATGAGGAGAATGAAGATGTGAACCAAACCAAAGGAAATGAGAATATGATGGAAGAGGAGAATGACGAAAAGACACCAGAAACAGGAACAGCGCGATCTGGAGATGTTGTGGTGGTAGCCTTCTTGACAAAGAAAAGTGTACGACATTTCATCGGAAAAGTTTTGTCCGTCGTAGATGATGAATTCAACATCACTTTCTCAGGGAGGCAGAATAAAGGATTCGTAGTTTCGTTAGTTCGAGAAATGAATATCATGAAGATATTGCCTCCTCCTGAAATACATCGTGGTTTTCATTATTTCAGAGAAGAACTAACTGTTTATATATGCTCTTTGAGTTTTTATCATTTCATTTAGATATATTGTAGGGATTTATTTTCATTTCGACATGAATGAAAGCTCCATTCTACTTTTATACAGGGTGTTTCTTCAGTTCATGTAGACAATTGAGGAGCATTGTAGCAATTTTAATTAACACTATATTATGCAGTCTATGAAAATTGCTACTAAATATCACTTTTACATATTGATCAGTGACAAACTCTACCATTGGAATAAAACTTGTGCTTATAATTCCTTAGTCATTTCGAAAACAAACACAACTTATCAATAACAGGGAAATCCTCTATCACCGATCTATAGCAGATTGTCAATATCATTTAAAGAATGTTAATCATACCTTGTAAGTATCAACTGGAAAGGTCACTGCATGAAAGTTATCACATAACAATTCTACTCTGTATGAATTGTTGGAAGATTGTATTGTTATCATTCTATAATGTTTTGATTTCTCCTGTTGATATGAATTGGAAAAGGACACTGAGTTTCACATGATGTTTGCTATAAACTGATGTCGCCTGATCACACAGTATTACAGCCACCTCTTTGATAATTTTCATGTAATTAGATCCATTGTTTTGATCATGATAATTATATTTTGACATTTCAAAATATTGAGGTTAGGACGACAAACAGCTGGTAGGAAATTAGCCACACTATCTACTTCGCTTCTCAAATGGTTGGTCGAATAGGATTCGTAACCAATCGGATATTAATGAGATCAGGTGTGGTAGAATTGAAAAGAATGAATGGATCAGTCGTTCCGTGAGTTCTGATTATTGATGATCTAAGGTGAGGAGTAATTCTATTGACCTTGACAGATTGAAAGAAGAAAGTCCAACAAATCCGGAAATTGGGAAATGACGAAATATGACGAAACTGAGAATGATACGCAAAATGATGTGCGCTTTGGTTTAATTTTTACTGCGGAGATAGAGATTGACTGAAGAGAAAGAATGTGGTGATTTTTGTGCTCCAGCCGGCGAAGTGAATTTAACCATGAAGTCTACATTTTTCTGAAGTAATATAGTGGTATACAGTGCTGTTGTTCCTGATAGATATGGAAAACAGAGTATGACTTCATAACTTTTGTTCAAAGTTGTAAATCTTCGTTCGAGCCGGCACAGTCATTAGATGACCCCATTTTGTATCATCTCCCGTTCTGCTATGATGTTATATCTTTGAGGTATGTTCACCTTTCAAAGTATTTTTAGTCCTCTCTTCAAGAGTAATTTAATTTTACAGAATCTTCACGGTAGTCAGTCTCTATTCTGGAAATAAGGGGGCCACATGGGGCCTAAACCTCTTATCTTATCTTACCCTCCATCTTAACCTATGCTGCATTTGAGTAGCATCTTGATGCACTGTTTATGCTCTCATCTTTCATCATGCTCCTATCCTGGGAAAATTTATCATGCTGTTTTGCTGCTTGGAGAATACCAAGAGCCTATACAACTATAGTTTCAAGTACAGTCTTTGGGCACAGTAATGCTGAGTGATCAGGAACTGCTGTTGGAGAAACAACATTCCAGCTAAGTTGGAAGATAACAGCTAAGTGGTATCTTGTATAGTCTCTTCACCTTTCGTTTATTATGTTGAAGTAATATTTGATATCTGGAATGTCCAGTGATTTCGGTTTTCGGTATAATAATATGATGATACAATCCTGTTGTGAGGAATTACAGCAGCAAGTCAACAGGTACATTATCTTCTGAGACCTCCTGTTAGATCCTATGAGACTGTTGTGTAAATACTCATTGTACATATTCATAATACATGTAATAAGTAAGTATCTACCATATATCTGATGTTCGACGAATGTCACAAATATCAAAAATTCTACAAGTGCTATTTTGATAGGATTTCTAGATGTTAGCTACCTGGTTTTTGTGATAGGATATTCATTTGTATCTAATTTCATCATAATTCTAAGTTAACAACATAACTAATAACAATGATCATTTTATTGGTGGTTTGTTCCAGAACCACACTAGTGCCACATGTAAATTTCATGGCATACTGAATAAAATGTAATATTCAAGAATAATTGTTCTCTTTTAATTATAGATCTCTCTCACCATTCTGAGCCATCATGCAATTCAATTTCAGGGTTTCTGGGTCTATCCCCAGCTATATAAGCTGTTAAAGATTCAGTGGCGCTCATGATTTTCTTCTATCCTATATGAACAGCATTTATGATTTTTATAATGTATGGTCCATCTCAGTTGTTGAAAACTTAGTGAAAACAACGAATCCATGCCTATTGCCTACTGACATAAGAGCTACCGTTCGCAGTATAGTATATTGTCAAAAATATGCTACACTAGTTTTGGCGCCCTAACGTGTTAAATTTGATGACTTGTTATGGCATAAAGTTTTCAGTATGTAGTTCAATTTACAACACAATATAGAATGATTTTTTGAGTGAGTTATATTTTTTTCATATCAAGTGAGAGAAATCTATTAATTAAATTTGGATTATGTATGGTTAATATTTGCACAGTCTCGGGTCACAGGAAAAAATTTACAGGTACAAAGGTAACACTATGATTTTTTTTGTTGCATTTAAACTTGTGAACAGTTTTTTGTTTTTTTGTCCAATTACAAGAGTTTTGCAACTTCGTTTCTGAAACGGTTATAGTTTGTTGCTATATATTGCTTTTGGTAATTATATTTGTTTTGCATAAAAAGAGGTTTAGGTAATCCATAGTTTTTTATAGACTTGACAAAAAATATTAATTTTTTGTCATTAATTTTTTATGGGAACTTGTTGTTTCTTCGGGCAAACATTATTGAAGGTCAGTGCTGGACATAATCATATCATATAGATTTTAATTTTGATTTTATTTCTTTGGAATATACAGGGTGTCTTTTTACGAGCCCACATTACAAAGTGATATTACAATATCACTATAGCATTTTAGTAATGACGGTTTCCCCCCTATTTGTTCGTTTATTTTGAGTGATTTTTTGCTATAGATTCATATACAGGGTGTCCTACTTTCAGGTTCAGATTTTTTTTTCTCTCTTCAATATTTTGATTGCCGATTTTCCTTATTGATTGTGGTCAAGTTGTACATCAAGATGAATTCAGAAAGTTTTAAAGTAAATTATTTGCGTGATTATGAATTAGAATATGAAATCACTATTAGAGACACTGTTACGTCACGTTCAGTGAGCGATAAGAGAAAAATTTTGAAACGACTTTTGAAAAAAGAGGATGCTAATCCTGGATCGCAAATAAACCTTGAAAAATACAATTTTAACCCAGAAAAAGAAGAAGAGGAAATTAATATATAGAACATTTTTGACAATTACAGAGGCTATTGTTGATTTTGGGGATCATGGAAATGAAGCTGATTCTGCATTTCAAATAATAAAATCAAGACTTTTTCACGTAACAGGAAGAGTAAAACGTTTAGAAAAATTCGCACTTTTACCTGGCAGAGTCCCAGATGCTGATAAAGCGACTTTTCAAAATTTTGCAAGAGAATCATATGCAACATGTTTAACCTTAGAAGCAGATCTGTATGATAGTGTCATGCAAGATCCTTCAAGTAATCAACCTTCACCTTCCATTGCACCAGTTTTCAATGTTACACCTCCTGTAGTTAATTGCACAAGAGGTAGTATTCCAATTTCTGAATGGGGAGTTGAATTTAATGGTGATCCTAAAACACTGTATTCTTTTTTGGAACGTATTGAGGAGTTAGCACATTCAAGAAAAGTAGGTAAAAGTGAACTTTTTGATTCTGCTGTAAAACTTTTCATAGATGATGCATTTGTCTGGTATAGAAGTATCAAGTCAAGAGTTCAAGATTGGAATTCTCTTGTTTCTTTGTTGAAAAGTGACTTTCTTCATTCTACTGCAGATGAAGATATTTGGGATCAAATAAAGAAACGTAGACAAAGAAAACAAGAATCAACGGCGATATTTGTTGCACATATGGAAGCATTGTATGCTAGGTTGAGTAATATCCCTGCCGAATGCACTAAAATCAAATATAGTAGACAGAATCTTATACCTGAATATATTTCGCAACTTGCATTGCTAGATATCACATCAGTGTCACAGTTATCCAGTTACTGTAGGAAGTTGGAGGAGGCCAACTATATTAAAAATAAAAATAGTCAAACATCTCAAGTTTCAGAATTAGCAAGACAACCTAATCAGAATAGGAATAGGCATTCTAGAGAATTCACTTCAGAAGGAGGCAACCAATCAACCTACAATAATAATGGTTCAGGTAATAGAAATACATATAGCAATAATCATAGTGCAGGATTTTCTAACCAGAGTAGAAATCAATATAGAAATAAATTTGCTAATACTCAATATAGAAACCAGAATTCTGGTGAACAATATAGGAATAGAAATTTTAGTGAACAAAATAGAGGTCAATTTTCCAATAACCAGTTGAGAACCCAAAATAGCAATCATGGGACAAATAGAAATTTTGCAAGTAATTCGTCAAGTACTTTTGATAACAGGCAACATAGTACAGGTAGTAATAACACTCCTAGTACTAGTTCAAGTAACCAAAGAGCACCTGAGGTAAGAAGAGATAATTCAATTCCTGGAAATTCTTCCAGAAATACCTCAAATCCTGGAAATTCTTCCAGAAATACTTCGAGTCCTGGAACTACTTCCAATACCTCGAGTTGTTGGAATTGTGGTGGTGCAAATCACAACTTTAAGTTCTGTAATGCAAGGAAGAGGGTGTTCTGTTTCAAGTGCGGTTTGCCTGATGTTAAATCTACGAATTGTCCATCATGTACAAAAAACTAGTAAGAGGGCATTTGCATGGTGATCGTCCCAAATGCCCAGACCAATCGATCATTTCAGAACCTACTTGTTCACATAGTGAAGCTTCTCCACTATTTATCAAAAAGCCTTTAGATAATAGACCCTATATTGAGGTACAATTGTTTGACCAAAATATAGTAGCTTTGTTTGACAGTGGAGCAAATACTTCTGTTGTTGGTTCACCAGGTATAGAAATTTTGAAAAATTTTGATTAGTTTGAAGAATACTGTCAGAATTAATATAGTAGAGGATTTTAGTAAATTTCAGCCTATTTCAAGTTTGACTACATTAGAAGACCTCCCTGCTGATGAACGGAATCGAGCAGAAGAGGTTATAAAATCATTTAAAGAAATTGATAGCAAAGACAGACTAGGCAGGACAAATAAAATAACATTCAATATAGACACTGGTGATGCTCCTCCATTTCGAAAAAGACCTTTTCCTATGTCTCCATATATGCAAGAAATATTAAACAAGGAACTTGATGATATGCTTAGACTAGGGGTAGTCGAAGAAGCACAATCCCCCTGGAATTCTCCAGTTTTGCTTGTTGAGAAGAAAAATAACGAATATCGTTTTTGCTTTGATGGACGTCCTTTGAATGCCGTCACTAAATATGATGCATACCCCATACCAAATATAGAAAGAATTTTATCATCTTTAAGAAACGCAAAGTATATTTTTTCCGTAGACTTAAGAAAATCGTTCTGGCAACTTCCCTTGGACCCTCAGTCCAGGGAAAAGACAGCTTTTAGTGTAGTAGGGAGAGGGCAATACCAATTCGTAACCATGCCATTTGGAGTCTGTAATGCAGCTCAAGCGCAGCAACGTTTGGTTGATGCTATCTTTGGTCCACGTTATGAGCCAAACATCTTTTCATATATTGATGATATTATTATCACAAGCTCTAGTTTTGAAGAACACCTCAAGTTATCAGGAGAAGTTAAAGAAAAATTGAAAGAGGCCAATCTTACAGTCAATATAGACAAATGTGAATTTTTTAAGACCACTTTAAAATTTTTAGGCTTTATAGTAGGCTCAAACTCACTTCGAACAGATCCAGATAAAGTGTCTAGTATGGTGAATTATCCACGTCCAAGAACCACAACGGAAATAAAAAGGTTCGTAGGTCTGTGCTCTTGGTACAGAAGATTTGTAAAAGATTTTTCAACCCAAATGGCACCTATCAATGACCTCTTGAAAGGCAAAAAGAGAAACCAGCCAATCGTTTGGAGTGAAGAAGCAGAGACTTCTTTCATTAAAATTAAAGAATTGTTAGTATCTTCACCTATTTTGTCGCAGCCAGATTTTTCTAAAAAATTTACAATACAGTGTGATGCTTCAAATACTGGATTGGGTGGCGTTTTGACACAAGAAATTGATGGAGTTGAAAAAGTTATTGCTTATGCTAGTAGATCTTTATCTCGAACAGAGAGAAACTACTCTACTGTAGAAAAAGAGTTGCTTGCATTGATTTTTTGTGTTGAAAAATTCAGAGCTTATATTGAAGGTGTTAGATTCACAATAATTTCAGATAATTTTTCGTTGCTATGGCTTAACAATTTGAAAAACCCCTCAGGTAAATTACAAAGATGGGCTGTCAGATTAAGACAACACACTTTCGATTTGGTCCATAAAAAAGGAGCCCTGAATGTAGTACCTGATGCTCTTTCAAGAATGACTCCTGAAAAAGACAATTTGTCTGATGATGAGTTAGATTTTGATGGTAAAAACGTTTTAGCACTCAGTACTTCTATGGATATAGACATTGATAGAATAGAACCATATTATGACAATCTTCGTACAAAGATTTCAGAACATCTTGATAGATTTCCACAATGGAAGGTTGAAAACGATTTTATTTTCAAATTTGCACCGTCTAAAAATATCCCTATAAATTCACTTATTCCTGAATGGAAATTTCTTGTACCAAAACCACAAAGGCAGGAAGTGATAAGAGCATGTCATGATCCACCTCATTGCGCTCACTTTGGTTTTTTCAAAACTTTAAATAGGGTACAAGATAGGTTTTACTGGCCTAAAATGAGAAAAGATATTTTGAGATATGTTCGCTCATGCGACGTTTGTGGTTCTCAGAAAATGCCAAATAATGCCAGAATGGGTTTAATGGGAAAAGAAAAAATCGTTAAGTGGCCATTTCAAGTAATAGGTATGGATTTTGTTGGTCCACTTCCACCCTTCAGGAAAGGGAATAAATATATTTTAGTCATTTCAGATTGGTTCAGCAAGTACACACTTTTATTTCCGCTAAGAGATGCTAAAACGAATCATTTGATAAAGATATTAGAGAATGAAATATTTCTGGTATATGGAGTTCCACAAAGAATTATTTGTGACAATGGCGTACAGTTTGCTTCAAATGCTTTCAAAAAGCTTTGTGATACGTATGGAGTAAATAAAATTTGGTTTAACGCAGTGTATTCACCTCATTGTAATTTTGTTGAACGGAATAACCGTACTATAGAGACAGCAATTCGCAGTTACATAGAGGAACATCGTGATTGGGATTTAGAGATACACAAAATACAGCAAGCAATAAATACCGCGAAACACGAGATTACAGGGTTTACTCCAGCATTTTTAGTTTTCGGGAGACATCCCCCAATTTCAGGAAAGTATTATGATAATGGTGTTGTGTCGAAAGACGATATAGAAATCACCCCTGGTGATCGTGATGCTTATGCAAAAGATCTCCATGGTTTACATGATATTTTCAAAGAGGTTAGGGGTAAACTCCATGCCGCATACCAGAGAAATTCAAAGTCATATAACTTGCGGAAAAGAGATATTTCTTTCAAAGAGGGAGAACATGTTTGGCGCAGAAATAAGAAAAATCTAATGCTGCGGATAGATTTTCGGCCAAACTAGAACCCATGTACATTCATTGTGTTATCAAGAAAAAATGTTCACCTCTAGTATATGATTTGATAAATTTTGAAGATAAAGCCAAAGTAGGGAAATGGCACATAAAAGACTTGAAGCCTTATTATGGCTCAAGCCTACCTAATTCTGATTGTTCAGATGAGGAAAGTGTTTCTGATAATACAGAATGATTTTTTTAGCTAGTTTGACATTACTCATAGCAACTTTTGATTTGACAGCTAGCAGAGTAGGTCATAATATTTTCAAGAATATAGTTTAGCAATTCAGTTTTGCATATAGTTTTTCTTTTGTATAGATCTGGTCTGAGTACCAATATAGATATAGCGGCATTATATAGTACAGCTTCGATATATAGTAAATTTTGAGATAATACAGCACGTGATTTAGTACAGAATTGATATAGCAGTCGTATAGTATAATATTTTTTTTTGCTTGAGATATAGACATCAATGCAGATGTACGTTTTTTTGTTTTGGATTGGCCATCCACTCACAGTCGCTGAGTCGACTGATAATGTATTGGAATAAATTGATAATGCATTATAGAAATATAGTTTGTATATAGTTTAGATGCGATTTGTAAATATGATGGAATTATTCGAGGAAGTAATATTAACTTCACAAAGTTCACATTTGGACAAGAAAGTCCTTATAATAGTTTTTTCGATATTTTTTTTCTTTCTGTATCTTGGATTTAGACACTCAGGATGTCTTTGATACCCACCGTATATATTTGCTTGTTGAGTACTTAACATAATATTCTTCTTTCTTTGATTCCCATTGGTAGACACCAACCGATTTTGACTCCACCTTATATTGACTTTACCCAATTGTGACCCTTACCGAAATTGACCCTTTTAGAAAAGGCGTGTGATACGCGTAGATATCAATTTATCCAAAATGGAACATGATTAGAAAGAAAAATACATATGGTCCACGTTTACATTGTCATAATTTTGGACAATCACTTAGGGTTTTCTTTGATCTCCTCGATCAAACCTCTGCAACGGGGGGGTAAGAATACCGTTGCCAGGGCACATTACCACCTGGTGGGTAGGAGTCCCACAAGTGGCCACGTTTTGAAGGCACATGCAACTTTTGGAGAAGTTTTTTTTCCAAGTATTAAATACTTCACATTTTTGATAGACATTTTTGTGCTAACTAATTACCCATTGATTTACTAAGTGATAATTGATAAATCATCTACTCTTTCAGGGAGATCAAGGTCAAATACCTTTCTTGTGTTATAATGATAGAGAAACCCAACTCTTATATAGAGTCGCAGTGGAAAGTCTCTAGTTCCATGAACTTGTATATTTGTAATATAATTTGTAATACAATGTAATATAACTGTAGTATTAAGAAATCCGAAACAATGGTCACACTCAATACCAAGGTCTTGTATGACCTAACCTAGTACTTATCACTAGTATATTCACGTACGAATATTGAATTGAATTTTTTCGTAAATTAAAAAAACAAAAAATAATAAAAAAAAATAAAAAAAAAAAATGAAAAAAAAAAAAAAGTTTCCTGATGAAGGATTTCTTTTTGTTTGTTAAGGAAAGATAGAAGTTTTATTAGTAATTCTTCGATGTCATGTTTCCTGTTTTCACTTGCCTCGTTAGCAATTTTTTGCTAACGACGATTGTCCGAGGCGTTCGACTTGCGGCTCGCCTTCGGACCCCTTTTTCTAAAGGGTATGATTATTGCATTTTGCGAATTTGGTTACAAACCTATATTTTTTGTCTGTAGGGACCATGAATGTTGGGATCAGTTTTGGTTTGGCTGGCAAGAGGTGTAATCCTTGGTTCACGCAAGGCCCCAGGGATGCACGCTCCCCAGTACCGCTCTTTCAACGTGACTGAGTAGTCATTGAGACGACCAACCCCAGCGGACGTGGAACACTCCCGAAGCTTTTTTGTTCTTTTTGTTCGGCGTTGAGCTGTTTCAGGGTGGTGAAACCTATATTTCACTAGGATTTACTTGGGAATCCTTGGATATAACCTAAACACAAAATTTAATCTTTTACATTTTTCGGCCACCATTTTGACAGTGCTTAGCACTTTTGAATATTTTAGTTCAGTGTACCGCGGAGTACCGGGTACCCACTGACTTATATTGCGGATGTCAGTTAAATTCTGATTTTGTCTCCTATATATTCAGGATAGTTTTGCGGTCTCTTAGAAAATTGTCATGTGCCATAACAATTTTTTTTCTCGGAGGGGGGTAGTGTAGCAATTTTAATTAACACTATATTATGCAGTCTATGAAAATTGCTACTAAATATCTCTTTTACATATTGATCAGTGACAAACTCTACCATTGGAATAAAACTTGTGCTTATAATTCCTTAGTCATTTCGAAAACAAACACAACTTATCAATAACAGGGAAATCCTCTATCACCGATCTATAGCAGATTGTCAATATCATTTAAAGGATGTTAATCATACCTTGTAAGTATCAACTGGAAAGGTCACTGCATAAAAGTTATCACATAACAATTCTACTCTGTATGAATTGTTGGAAGATTGTATTGTTATCATTCTATAATGTTTTGATTTCTCCTGTTGATATGAATTGGAAAAGGATACTGAGTTTTACATGATGTTTGCTATAAACTGATGTCGCCTGATCACACAGTATTACAGCCACCTTTTTGATAATTTTCATGTAATTAGATCTATTGTTTTGATCATGATAATTATATTTTGACATTTCAAAATATTGAGGTTAGGACGACAAACAGCTGGTAGGAAATTAGCCACACTATCTACTTCGCTTCTCAAATGGTTGGTCGAATAGGATTCGTAACCAATCGGATATTAATGAGATCAGGTGTGGTAGAATTGAGAAGAATGAATGGATCAGTCGTTCCGTGAGTTCTGATTATTGATGATCTAAGGTGAGGAGTAATTCTATTGACCTTGACAGAATAGATGTAAATAAAGTCAAATTGACAAAAGTCCAAAAAATCCGGAAATTGGGAAATGACGAAATATGACGAAACTGAGAATGATACGCAAAATGATGTGCGCTTTGGTTTAATTTTTACTGCGGAGATAGAGATTGACTGAAGAGAAAGAATGTGGTGATTTTTGTGCTCCAGCCGGCGAAGTGAATTTAACCATGAAGTCTACATTTTTCTGAAGTAATATAGTGGTATACAGTGCTGTTGTTCCTGATAGATATGGAAAACAGAGTATGACTTCATAACTTTTGTTCAAAGTTGTAAATCTTCGTTCGAGCCGGCACAGTCATTAGATGACCCCATTTTGTATCGTCTCCCGTTCTGCTATAACACTAGGATGTTATATCTTTGAGGTATGTTCACTTTTCAAAGTATTTTTAGTCCTCTCTTCAAGAGTAATTTAATTTTACAGAATCTTCACGGTCGTCAGTCTCTATTCTGGAAATAAGGGGGCCACATGGGGCCTAAACCTCTCATCTTATCTTACCCTCCATCTTAACCTATGCTGCATTTGAGTAGCATCTTGATGCACTGTTTATGCTCTCATCTTTCATCATGCTCCTATCCTGGGAAAATTTATCATGCTGTTTTGCTGCTTGGAGAATACCAAGAGCCTATACAACTATAGTTTCAAGTACAGTCTTTGGGCACAGTAATGCTGAGTGATCAGGAACTGCTGTTGGAGAAACAACATTCCAGCTAAGTTGGAAGATAACAGCTAAGTGGTATCTTGTATAGTCTCTTCACCTTTCGTTTATTATGTTGAGGTAATATTTGACATCTGGAATGTCCAGTGATTTCGGTTTTCGGTATAATAATATGATGATACAATCCTGTTGTGAGGAATTACAGCAGCAAGTCAACAGGTACATTATCTTCTGAGACCTCCTGTTAGATCCTATGAGACTGTTGTGTAAATACTCATTGTACATATTCATAATACATGTAATAAGTAAGTATCTACCATATATCTGATGTTCTACGAATGTCACAAATATCAAAAATTCTACAAGTGCTATTTTGATAGGATTTCTAGATGTTAGCTACCTGGTATTTGTGATAGGATATTCATTTGTATCTAATTTCATCATAATTCTAAGTTAACAACATAACTAATAACAATGATCATTTTATTGGTGGTTTGTTCCAGAACCACACTAGTGCCACATGTAAATTTCATGGCATACTGAATAAAATGTAATATTCGAGAATACTTGTTCTCTTTTAATTATAGATCTCTCTCACCATTCTGAGCCATCATGCAATTCAATTTCAGGGTTTCTGGATCTATCCCCAGCTATATAAGCTGTTAAAGATTCAGTGGCGCTCATGATTTTCTTCTATCCTATATGAACAGCATTTATGATTTTTATAATGTATGGTCCATCTCAGTTGTTGAAAACTTAGTGAAAACAACGAATCCATGCCTATTGCCTACTGACATAAGAGCTACCGTTCGCAGTATAGTATATTGTCAAAAATATGCTACAGCATGTTGAAGAAGAGTTGGTATAAATATATGTCCGAAAGTTCTTCGTTTCTGAGATACAGAGTGTCAAAGTTCAATTCTTATTTTTGTTTTTTGTTGATAAATTTCGAAATATGTGTGATTATCGAATGAAGTTTGGTATCTAGGGGTATTTTTCTATGACACTATCAAACTTCATGTTGGTTTGTCTCTTTCGTGGGTTTTTTTATCACTTGGAGCGCACGAAAGGGAATCCCTATAATGTTCAAAGAACATCGTGCGTTCCTAGGGAGGATAGGGACAAGAGGTAGGTATTGGAATTTTTTTTGAACTCTTGGAGATCATATGTTGTTGGAGATTATATGTTGTTGGGAATACTGGCGCCACCTACATGTCTTTTGAGTCTTTCGAAAAGTTATAACTTTTTTTGCGTACCTGTATCACGTTTTATGGTAGAGAAAAAGATTTAAAGAACACTTTTATGTAACAAATATAGTCTTGGTAGAGGTCGCTGCGAGCAACTGTTTTCGAGTTATTGGGATTTGAAATAATCGATGGGTTTGAATTATTTCCATGGGGCTCGTCGGTCGCATCTAAGTAGTAATTATCAGAAAAGATATGGCATTTTTTTTCATCCATTCAATATTATACTACATTCGCAACATTGGAATATCAGCAAAAAATGATCATTACTTCTTTGTGCCTACTTTTTTGGACTCTTTCAATTCAAAAAATACTAATCAAATGAAAGATTCCCAAACTATCAACTGTCAAATCACCAGACATTCAGAAACATTTTTCAGCGTCTTATAAAGTCTGAATCCATTGAGAAAGCTCCAGTGATAGGCTGACCGTTGGCTACTAGGACTTCAGAAATAGCAGAAACTGTCCTACAGGCAATCGAAGAAGATCCATCGCAAAAGCTGCTTCCCAAAAACTCGGATTCTTGTTCCGTGCGAAAAACTACTTTACACCTCAACAGCTTCTCATGATCTACAAAGCGCAGATACGGCCTGTTCTAGAATACTGTTCCCACATATGGGGTTCAGCACCAAAACATACGCTGATGCTCTTAGATTCCATCCAGAGAAGAGCCATTCGCCTGGTGGGTGACGCCACACTCACTCACTCTTTAGCATCATTAGAACACCGTAGAAAGGTCGGCGACCTTTCACTTTTCTATCGATACTTCCACGGGAAATGTTCTTCGGAAATCTCTGCTATCATCCCTTCACTAGCAATACCAATCAGACGAACTAGACAAGCCCAGTCAGCACATCCTTTCGTTGTCAACCTCGAAAGATGTCGAACAGCACTTTATCAAGACTCCTTCATCCATAGAACGGCTAGGCTCTGGAATTCATTGCCTGTGGAAGTGTTCCCAACAACATATAATCTCCAAAAGTTCAAAAAAAAATTCCAATACCTACCTCCTGTCCCTATCCTCCCTAGGAACGCACGATGTTCTTTGAACATTATAGGGATTCCCTCTCGTGCGCTCCAAGCGATAAAAAAAAAAAAAAAAAAAAAAAAAAGAACGAAGAAAATTTCGCAAAATCCTACGAGCCTCATGGAAATAATTCAAATGCATTGATTATTTCAGTTGCTCCCAGCGACCTCTATCAAGAATATATCATTTCCACAAAAGTATTCTAGACCTATTTTTTACTATAAAACGTGATACAGGTACGCACAAAAAAGTTATGACTTTCCAAGAACTCAAAAGACATGTAGGTGGCGCCACCCCCACGAAAGAGACAAACTAACATGAAATTTGTTATTGTCATTGAAAAATACCCCTAGATACCAAACTTCATTCGAATATCACAATTAATTTGAAATTTATTAACGAAAAATAAAAATTAAATTCAACTTTGACACTCTGTATCTTAGAAATGAATAACACACGCCACACGCTCCTGAATTTTCTACACGTACCCAAGAAACACCTTGTATATGTTCACCCAATGATTATTCAGCCATTTCCTGTATTAATACTTTTTCAATTTCCTCTCTGATATTTTTCTAATGATTGGTAGATTCTTTAAAACATATAATGATGGCAAAGTCACCAATCAATATAGACAGTACTTTGGATAATAGTGAGTTTCTTGATAGTAAGCAAACTAACCCTATTCGTTTGGTGACATTGCCAAGATTTCGAAAAAAAAATAATAGTGATTTTTCTAACAAGTACGGAAAGTTATTCTTTCCCGCACGCGACTGCCGTTGACACGAACGACGCGAAGCGGAGTTTGATCAAGCAGTCGAGTGCGGGAAAGACACTTTCCGCATGAGTTAGGAACAATATTTTTTCTACAAGCGTAGGAAATTGATTGATTTGTTTAATTAATTATTCATGCAAATAGGAACAACTAGCAAGAGAAATATATTCTCTATCTACTAATTATTAGTAATTTTGCGATATTATCATATCCTTGTTTTTCCCGCACTAGTGTGGGAAAAAATTTCCCACATTGTTACGGGAAAATGACACTCCCCAAAATAAATTGCGTGCGAGTATAGGGTGAATCACGCACGCATGTAGGAAAAAATATTTCCCAGTCAATTTTTGACATTTTTATCAAACCAGCCTGTAGCAGAAATATAAAAATATCATATAGTTGTTACAGGCTCTATTATGTCGAGAAATAATGAAGTTTCGATAAGAAATGTACGACAACGAATGCAAAGTAACAGTGGACAATTTACTAACTGAACTGAAATCTCGAAAAAACTAGAGAAAAGTCAAAAATTTTCCACTTTTTTGGCGCTAGCGCATTGGCGCATTGGCGAGGTTGAGAACCTGTGCGTATGAATAGTACCTCTATAGATACAACATATAAAAAATCAGAACCACCCTACATTTTAACTATATATGAGTACGCCACTGACCAGATTTCAATATTCCTCTCGATTCTATCTTCCATTATGTAAATTTTTCGATATATTTGATGGAACTCAATTTATGCAATTCGAAATGCTCATTAGATGCCGTTTGGAATTGACGGTTGCTTACAGGTCTCTTTTAATTCATCTCAGTAAATTGATTGTCATAAATAATGTTCAGTATTCGGCCAAGGATTTGTCCACAGATTCGGTTATTTGTATCGAGTAAAAAACGTTATTGGAACAATAACATTGCTTGATTTTGGAAAATTCTCGAGTCAAATACTAGAAAATGTCCCAGCCAACACAAAGAGGTCTAAAAGATATATCTCGGCTACCTCCTTTTAGGAAATTGTGATGCCTTTGTTGATTAATTTATTGAATACTATAAAAGATTACAGGATATCATACTGTGAATATACTGATGAGTTGTCATAGTTGTAATGAGTAGTTGATAATATAATATATTGAAGTTGTGTCACTGTGTGTCACTGGATATTTTACTCTGCTAATTCTATCAGGTTATGGGCCCAGAACACTATTGAAACATTGTGTATTGAAATTACGAAATACTGAACCTGTGTAATAGGTAGAAATATGAGCGATAACATAATGAAGATAGAATCCTTGGGTAAAGATAATTTTGACATTTGGAAACTTCAAGTAGAAGCTATTCTGATCAAAAATGATCTTTGGTGCTATGTGGATGGATCTATTCCAAAACCAAATGTTATACCAGGCCATGAAGAATCCAGGATCGCTGCTAAAGCATGGGAGATTGCCGACAAAAAGGCACGATCTGATTCGATTCTGTCAATGAGTCCATCAGAACTCAAGCAAATCAAATCATGCATTACATCACGGGATATATGGTTGAAATTGGAATCGATATATCCTTGGGTAAAGATAATTTCGACATTTGGAAACTTCAAGTAGAAGCTATTCTGACCAAAAATGATCTTTGGTGCTATGTGGATGGATCTATTCCAAAACCAAATGTTATACCAGGTCATGAAGAATCCAGGATCGCTGCTAAAGCATGGGAGATTGCCGACAAAAAGGCACGATCTGATTTGATTCTGTCAATGAGTCCATCAGAACTCAAGCAAATCAAATCATGCATTACATCCCGGGATATATGGTTGAAATTGGAATCGAGTTACCAATCAAAGGGTCCTGCAAGAAAGGCAACATTACTCAAGAAACTCACCTTGAATAAAATGCAAAGTGAAGGTGATGTAAGAGAACATTTGTCACAGTTTTTCGATATCGTTGATAAATTGGAAGATATGGGTTTGAACATCAATGAAGAACTTCTGACCATTATGCTTCTGTACAGTCTACCAAGCGATTTCGAAAATTTTTGATGTGCAATCGAATCAAGTGATGAGTTGCCTACGCCAGAAGCTCTCAAGATAAAGATCATAGAAGAATCAGATGCAAGAAGAAATAAAGAAGGTGAAGTACAAGATGCAATGTTTGTGAATAAAAAGTACAGCCGAAATAAAAAATATGGAGAAAATGAAAGTGAATTCAAGTTCAAATGCCATAAATGTAAAAAGGTAGGCAACAAATCTATCGACTGCAAGTTGAAGGTGAAGAAAATGAATGAAGAAAGTGCAGGTCAAGCTGAACAAGCGTACATCATAGAAGATCACGAAATACCATCGATCAAGTTGATTTGATAGTTGAATCTCGGAATAACAAATGTCTTGACAGTGGGTGTATGTACCTCGCACATGAATGCTTTGAAACAAAATTTTGAAAAGCAGAAACCTCATTCAAGATCTTTGAATTTGGCAAGTCATGACGTAACAAAAATAGATGGTATAGGAGATGTTATTTTACCTATATCTGATGGAAGGCATGTGAAGAACTTGAAACTTCAGAATACGCTGCATGTTCCAGATCTCAGAACCAACCTAATGTCTGTTTCAAAAATAACAAATATTGGACATGAAGTACACTTCAAGAAAGACGAAGCTGTGATACTGAATCAGATCCAAGAGACCATGGCTGTAGCGGATAGAATTGGGGATTTATATTTTCTTAGAACCAGTACTGAATTCTCTAAACTAATAAGTACGGAAATCAAACCAAAGGATAAATTGGAAGAATGGCACTATAAATTCGGACATTTGAATGTAAATAGTTTGAAAGACATATGGCGAAAGAAATTGGTTCTTGGAGTTGAGTTTGGAAAAAATGATACTCTGCAGAGATGTGAAATTTGTCTCAGAGGCAAACAAACTCGACTTCCATTTTTGAAAACTGAAACACAAAGAACTCGAGAATTGCTGGAAATCGTACATTCAGACGTATGTGGTCCAATGAGGGTGCAGTCTATTGGTGGTGCAAGATATTTCATTACATTCATCGATGATCTATCAAGATATCGCGAAGTTTATTTCATGAAATGTAAATCGGAAGTTTATAAAACATTTCTCAAGTATAAAGTTTATGCTAAAAATCATACTGGTAAACAAATTAAAATGTTACAGTCTGATAACGGTACGGAGTATTGTTATAACAAATTCGATAAATACTTGACTGATAATGGAATTAGTCGAAGCCCTGAGGGGGCAGAAGGACGATCTAGCCTTCATAGCCATCTAGTGGCTTAAGTGCAAGGTGTATAGGTAGATTCATCAATCATACCTTGCGACTAAGTCGTGCATATAGACCCCTACGTCTATATACTTACAGAAAAGACATCCATGTCAGATTCTGTAGACTATCGCAACACCTGTAATTCTCAAAGTGGTTTAATGTTCCACTAACAGATGGTGATAAACCTAGAATCTCAAGACTAAGAAATTCTAGGGAAATTTCGTGAATCGATTGTCAGCTGATGCAAGACAGACTGTTTCGACTTGCCATAAGTCTCATCAGTTGCACTGGCCAGCTGACAATCGATTCACGAAAGGTACCTCCATATATCGAACAAGTCGAAGCCCTGAGGGGGCAGAAGGACGATCTAGCCTTCATAGCCATCTAGTGGCTTAAGTGCAAGGTGTATATGGAGGTACCTTTCGTGAATCGATTGTCAGCTGGCCAGTGCAACTGATGAGACTTATGGCAAGTCGAAACAGTCTGTCTTGCATCAGCTGACAATCGATTCACGAAATTTCCCTAGAATTTCTTAGTCTTGAGATTCTAGGTTTATCACCATCTGTTAGTGGAACATTAAACCACTTTGAGAATTACAGGTGTTGCGATAGTCTACAGAATCTGACATGGATGTCTTTTCTGTAAGTATATAGACGTAGGGGTCTATATGCACGACTTAGTCGCAAGGTATGATTGATGAATCTACCTATACACCTTGCACTTAAGCCACTAGATGGCTATGAAGGCTAGATCGTCCTTCTGCCCCCTCAGGGCTTCGACTTGTTCGATATATGGAGGTACCTTTCGTGAGTCGATTGTCAGCTGGCCAGTGCAACTGATGAGACTTATGGCAAGTCGAAACAGTCTGTCTTGCATCAGCTGACAATCGATTCACGAAATTTCCCTAGAATTTCTTAGTCTTGAGATTCTAGGTTTATCACCATCTGTTAGTGGAACATTAAACCACTTTGAGAATTACAGGTGTTGCGATAGTCTACAGAATCTGACATGGATGTCTTTTCTGTAAGTATATAGACGTAGGGGTCTATATGCACGACTCAGTCGCAAGGTATGATTGATGAATCTACCTATACACCTTGCACTTAAGCCACTAGATGGCTATGAAGGCTAGATCGTCCTTCTGCCCCCTCAGGGCTTCGACTTGTTCGATATATGGAGGTACCTTTCGTGAATCGATTGTCAGCTGGCCATTGCAACTGATGAGACTTATGGCAAGTCGAAACAGTCTGTCTTGCATCAGCTGACAATCGATTCACGAAATTTCCCTAGAATTTCTTAGTCTTGAGATTCTAGGTTTATCGATAATGGAATTCGTAGAAGATTAGCTGCAGCTTATACTCCGGAACAAAATGGAACAGCAGAAAGGAAGAACAGATGTCTTGTAGAAATGGCTCGATGCAATTTAATACAGTCAAATTTACCACCATCGTTTTGGGCAGAAGCTATCGCTACGTCCAATTATATTAGGAATAGATGTCCAACGTCATCTTTGAAAGGAAATACACCTTATGCTTTTTGGAATGGAAAACGTCCTACTGCTAGTCACTTGTCACTTCAAAATGTTTGGAAGTAGAGCTTTTGTCCTTGATAAACGTCCGGCAAAAAGTAAATTTCAGGAAAGCTTATAGACTCTATGATCAAGGAGCTCGTAAAATGATAGTCAGTAGAGACGTGAAATTTCTAAATGAATTTGATAAGAATGGAAATTATGAAGATTTCTTTTCTGAAGAAGAATTTGAAAGAGAGAAGGGTATAAGGAAGAAAGAAGATACAGAGAGGATAGTTTGCATTGATCAAAATGAAGAAATAGCAGTGGAAGAGAATCCAGATTCAATGGAATCAGAATCGGATGTACTCACTCAACAAAATATCATTGAAATGCAAATGGAATCCCCAGACAAACAAGAGACGGATGAAAGTTCAGAAGAAGAATCAAGAGAAATACTGATGAAGAGAAGTTCTGGAAGACCAAGGATAATGAGAACAGGAAAAGTAGGAAGACCAAGAAAGGAATATAAAATGAAATTGAGTGCAGATAGTAATCAATTTGCTGCTACAGCTCAAGATCTGAATGCTTTAAGTACTGAAGAAGTTCTCAGAAGTCCAGATTCTAAAGATTGGAAAGAAGCCATAAAAAAGGAGTACATAGCTCAAATGAAGTGCCAGACATGGAATATAGTTGATCGCCCTGTGAATCGTCATACAATCGGCAACAGGCTTGTTCTTACTACTAAGTACAAGGTTGATGGAAGCATAGGAAGACGCAAGGCTAGATTAGTAGCAAAATGGTATGCTCAACAGTATGGAACAGATTTTCATGAGACTTTTGCTCCTGTGGTGAGAATAAGTACAATCCGATTGCTGATGGCCCTATCAGTGGAATATGGATTGAGTGTGCATCAAATGGATGTGGTAACCGCATATTTGAATGGTATGCTGGAAGTTACCAGAGAATCTAGAAGAAATATTAGAAGATATAGTGAATGAAAATCATTGTAAAAATAATGAAATCCTGAAAACTGCTAGGACATGGTTGAAATGCATCAAGGAAGGAGACAAAGTTTGTCATATAAAAAGAGCATTGTATGGACTTAAACAATCGGGGAGGCAATGGTATATAAAACTCGATTGTGAACTTCAAAAATTCAGAATGAAATCGCTGAACTCCGATCCATGTTTATATTATTCAAGGAACAACAATGATTTGATGTTAATTGCTATATACCAATCAGACGAACTAGACAAGCCCAGTCAGCACATCCTTTCGTTGTCAACCTCGAAAGATGTCGAACAGCACTTTATCAAGACTCCTTCATCCATAGAACGGCTAGGCTCTGGAATTCATTGCCTGTGGAAGTATTCCCAACAACATATAATCTCCAAAAGTTCAAAAAAAATTCCAATACCTACCTCCTGTCCCTATCCTCCCTAGGAACGCACGATGTTCTTTGAACATTATAGGGATTCCCTTTCGTGCGCTCCAAACGATAAAAAAAAAAAAAATATATGTTGACGATCTCATTATAGCAAGTAACAATTTGGAGAAAATTGCCATGATGAAACGAAATATATCTGACACATCCGAAATGAAGGATTTGGGTCCAATAAATTACTGCCTTGAGATAGAGTTTCAACAAGACGAACAGCAAAGAATAATAAAAATGAATCAGAATCGATTCGTGAAGAATATTCTAGAACGTTTTGGAATGAGTGAATGTAAACCAGTATCAACTCCTCTAGAAGTTAATTTGAAATTGATGTCATCAAATTCATCGGAAGGAATCAAGAAATTGTATCCTCATCAGTCTGTAGTTGGTTTTCTGATGTATCTGGCAATATCTACAAGACCTGATATTTCGTACAGTGTTAGTATGTTAAGTCAGTTTTACTCGAAATTTGGTATTGAACACTGGAAAGCTGCAAAGCGTGTACTGAGATACCTACTTGAAAGGTACGAGCAACTATTCACTAACTTTCCAAGGAGGAGGTGAAAACTTTGTTGGATATGTAGATGCTGATTGGGGTGCATGCCCTGAAGACCAAAGATCCTATACAGGGTATTTCTACAAGTTTGCAGGTGGGTCCATATGCTGGGAGTCCAGAAAGCAAAGAACGGTGGCTCTTTCCAGTACAGAGGCAGAATACATGGCGTTGACTGAATGTTCGAAGGAAGCCATTTACCTTCAACAATTCATGAAAGAACTAGAAATCCCTCAAGATAGGATTGTTATATTCAATGATAATCAAGGGGCACAACGTTTAGTTCATAATCCTGTTTATCATTCGAGAACTAAACACATTGATATTAGACATCATTTCATCAGAGATGTCTATAGAAATGGTCTCATGGATTTGAGGTACTTACCTACTCAAGAAATGCCGGCTGATATATTGACAAAATCATTGGCAACGCAGAAGCATTCAACCTTCAGAAAAAGTATGGGAGTCATTGAAGATATACCTGAAACTTTGAGGGGGAGTGTTGATTAATTTATTGAATACTATCAAAGATTACAGGATATCATACTGTGAATATACTGATGAGTTGTCATAGTTGTAATGAGAAGTTGATAATATAATTTTTCTACTCCTTACTCGGTAAGTACTTCATTTTGATACTGATTTGAGGAAGGAAAACACGTTCTACCTCCCTAGGGAGGTAAGTAAATATTTACCTCCCTAGGGAAGCAAGTTAAATAAACTTCATAATTTAACCTAAAAATTGAACTCTTTATTTTAAATTAACATTTATAGTACAATTTGAAAAATTACAGTTTGAAAAATGTGGGAAAACCTCTTGCAGCTGTTTGGACACTTCTACTGTTGTGCTTATGTTATCAGAAATTCTTGTTACAGCGCTGGTCAATGTGGTAGGCAGATGAATAGCAGATGAATTTGAATCACTGTTATTCTTGTTATAAAGAATTTTGTTTGCCACCTCGTTCTTATTGCAAAGACTATCAGCAACATAACCTTCAGCAACCGTCTCCGACTTCCAGCCCCCATGTCTTTTGAGAGCTAAAACACTTGAACCAGTGTTAGCTAATAATGTGGCAGACGTTCTTCTAAACGAATGGCCGGTATAAGCTTCAACGTTAGGCAGTCTGAGAAATTTTGCTATTTTTGTGGGAATAGCTGAAAAAGTGTTCTTTCCCACAGGCTGATTCAAGCATTTGCCTTCTTGGTATCTCAAAAAAAAGCGTTGTTGGAATCTTTCAACCAACGATCTTATTTTGAGATATCTTTTAAAAATGTTTGAATGGCAGATTTTACTGTCTTTGTCTGCAGTGATGGTGAATCTTCTAGATGTACCATTTTTTGAATCAGGTATATTGATTATAATTAAATTTTCCATTTCCTGGACATTCTCTACACTCAGATCGCATAATTCTTGTGAGCGGCATGCTCCAGCAATCCCGACGACCATCACTACCTTCATTAATAAAAAACTTCTATCGTCGGCTTCTGTCAAAAATTTTTCTATTTCTTCTCGCTTGAAAACTTGAGACTTTTTTGGCTTATGGCCATAATTTTTTCCCTTCAAAAACGCCTTTAGTTTAAGGAATTTGGAAATGTCTACATTGTCTTGAATGGATAACGTCGATTTTAGCATCGAATACTCACTCCATAAACTTGCAGGGGACTTTAGGGTCTGTGACTTTTCTACAAAGTACGCCAGCAAAGAGTTCTCGGTAATGCTTTCACCACTTGCAATATTACTGCACCAAGCCTTGAAGTCCTTGTAACACCGATTGTACCGTTCCTTCGATTTCTGAGGTAATAGAGCAGCACAAGCTGCATTCGCAACTGCATCGATATCCATTATTTCGATTTTTTTAATAAAATGACACTGACAGAACATTTGTTTGATTATAAACAATATGAATTCCATAGCGATCAACGTGTAACACTAGGAAACCTGTCATACATACAGGGTTTTTCAGTTAGATTAGTCAAATTATATAAGTAATTGAAAAACATTTTTTTTAATCTAAGGGAACTGGAGTAGAAAAAATATAATACAAAACTCGGGAGGCAGTGTTCTTGACCAGTCTCGGACTATTTTGCAAGCCCTCGCTATCGCTCGGGCGCAAACAATGTCCTCGACTGGTAAGTATCACTTGCCTCCCTTGTAGTGTAAATAACTATTATTGAAGTTGTGTCACTGTGTGTCACTGGATATTTTACTCTGCTAATTCTATCAGCCTTCCATTACTTCTTCGAGCAGTTGCGAAGAGCAATATTTTTGCTTCCTTCAGGCGAGTTCTTTGGGAAATTCGCATACAAAACCTTGTTCCGAGAACTTTGAGAGGTTCGCATCAATTGCCACTGGTGCCACTTCGCAGAACCGAATTATTCGAGATATTTGTACACATAGCCTTGTGGTGAGTACTTCAGAAGATTCGCATCAATTACTACTGACGAGGTCTGTGAGTGTTCGCAACTAGGAGTTATTTGAGATATTCCCACAGATATGCTTGCGGTGAGAAATTCGGAAGATATTCGTCAATTTACTCGCAACTACGAGTGAACCAAGTAATTTACGAAAAATGCTCGTGTCGAGGTCTCTGAGAGTTCGCATCACGAACTGTTCATCATTTTGCGAGTTCCTCGAGATAGCCTTGTTTTTATTTAAGTTACCAAGGATTTTTGTGGCATTCATATGCTACCAGCAGTCGGCTGTCGGCATAGTGCAACTAGCGCCAGCTGTTTTGAATCCAGCTAAGGAGAGTTTACGATTTTGTTCCAGCAAGGGAACTCCGAAAGTTGAAGCACACGGGCTCTAGCGCTTATGAAATAGAAGGATATAGAACATAGTAGATAGGTATGTGATGGTGATTGATCAACTATGCAAGGTCAAGTATCAAAACAGATTATTCAACTTCAGAAACAATTCTGAAATGAAAAGGTATGAATGAAATGTTTCTGCACAGTTCATAAAATAATTCTCCTCAAACTGTTTGATTCACGGTTTTCTACTCTGTATTTTATTGTTGCATCATCATCATCTTGAATATTGACTTCATAAAACAGATTGATCAATTTTCAAAAATATTGAAGTTATACTAGCTTTTACCTACCCTTATGAGTACATATGTTTGAGAGGAAGTTACAGAGCGTTGAGGTTCATCCGGCCGATAGGTACAGTTTTTACGCGATATCTCAGTTTGTATATGCCGAAATATATTCTGCTCTTTCAACTTCCTACATCTGATTTTGGAAGAGGATCATATAACACTAGAGTCAATAGTGTGATCTCCTTCGATATTAGCCAAACCGTCAGATATATAGAAGAAAATAGAAAACAACAGTTATATGGTTCCATGAGAACAATCACCTTGAATTGTTTTCATATATAAAGGGTGCTCGAATTCGAAGATATCGGCAGATGATGTTATTTTCATTATTATTATCGCATTTCAAGGTTTTCCCTGGAGAGCCGATTCCAGCAATGCATCACATTCGGGCTCTAGCAGGAATGATAGAAGAGATATAGGTTGTTAAAAAATAAAGAATTTCAATTTCAGAATTTTTTTGAGTTATTATCGGTCAGATCGTCTCTTATGTCCCTTTCTCAACTTCTCGATTCACTATCTACTGACATTGAATTGGAGAAAAATACAGGGTGGTTCTAGATTCAGAATTCTGATCCCCTCCTATCTGTAATGATGGAGGGAGTCTTCCTTGAGATTTTAGAATCATGTCGTATATATGTAGATATTTTGCTATCGCTCATTATAAGCGTTCGGGATATCTTCAGGAACTCGCACCAAGCATTTCTTGTTTTGTAATACCTTCGGGATGATTTGAAAAACTTACAATGAGAATTTCTGTTTCAGATTACGTTCGGGTCAACTGTACGAACTCGCAGTGAGAATATCTCGTTTACGTTACATACGTGATAGCTTCAGAAACTCGCAACAAGAATTTCTTGTTCAGGTTACGTTCCAGTAATAATAATAACTTTGGGAATCCGTTGTGGAAATGAACTCGATAACTGAAAAGTGAGGTTTGAGAGATTTCTACATGGGACTTCAAGAAGATATTCGCTTAGTTACAGCACATAGCGATCTGTACTACCTCACAATTAGAGTTCGCATTTGATCCTAATGTTGATCTCTCTGAGATCTCGCGGAGAGGTTTTTGTTACCTGGGTTGTGACATCATGTCAATTATCAGCGCGAACTAAGGGGGTTGTATTCGACTTTTTGGCAGGGTATGGTCACCTTGAACAACCTACATCTTTCACAAGATTGTTCTGAAGCCTCGCTATTTTCCCCATTCAAAATAAGGGTACCAATTTCTATTCACTCGAGGATTTCTTCGTCGCACAAAAAACAATGCATTTCCTCTCTGTGCCAGATATAATTCGTGATAATAAAAAAGGGTTAGTTATGGTACCAATGATAGCATTGGAAAGAAAGGGAAAGAGTTTCTGAAAATTCGATCAGGTATGAACAACAATCAAGAGAGATTTTATAAAACGACCTACAAGAAGATTACTCAACACATGCCTGTTTTCATGTTCGTTTCTAAAAACAAGGAGTTATATGGATTGTTTACTTTTTCACAAGCGCTTCCTTTTTAATACTACTTCTGTCGGGCTACCTACTGAGATTACTATCTATCCTAAGGGATGTTGGCGTTTTCATATCATCTCGAGATCCTTCGTCAAATCTTCCAATCTCGCTGTCAATAGCTTTTCCATAACGCCCGGGCAATGTGGCCTCTTTCGAGAGGAGGCGTTAGTCTATTTAAAAAAATTTAGTATTGTAACACTGCCCTCCTTTTCAGATTGTATCATCTCGATAAAGTCGGTTTCCATATTATCATAATTGGGCTCCAGCCTTCCAAGGCTTTTTTATCTATTGGATCGCAAGAAAAGGATATTCCTATAATGTTCGGAGAACATCGTACGAATCTAGGTAGAATAGGAAGGGAAGGTAGGTGTTATCTTTTGAACATTTGAAGGTTATAGATTCTAAGGCATACTTCCATTGGTAGAGAATTACGAAGCTACGTGTCTGTCGAAATCGTCTGACTGGTATTTCTATTGATGGAATGATAGCGAGTGGCTCTCCTCTGGATGGAATCTAATCATCAGCGTATGTTTGGGCCCTGATCCTCATATTTGAGAACAGTATTCCAAAACTGGCCGTATTTTTGCTGTTGAGGTGTAAAGTAGATATTCCCACGGAATGAATATCCAAGTTTTTGTGAAGCAGCTTTCGCTATGGATCGAACATGATTTCCACGAGAGAGTTTTACTGATGGAAATACCGAGCAAAGATATGGTGGTCTTGGTAGGAATAGTGGTACCATACATTGTTATATTCGCCTGAATGAAGACTTGAGTTTTGCTGGCGAACCAAGAATAAGAATTGGTGTTCTTCTCAAATTTCTTGTACGATATATCACTGAATTGTGTATACAAAGTTCTATAATATGAACCGAAAGAAGCATGGGGTGCAATTCGAAAAACCAAAGTTAGGGGTGATTTCTAGTAGATTGTTTCACATCAGGGTGATTCGTTTTTATTGTCTCGAAGAGCCTTTACTCTCATATATTCTACAATTCTTAGATATTTCTATTTGTGAGTTTGATAACCCAGATATAAACTGGCCTCAAAACTCTGGGACACCTGGTATATTGATAATTTCATTTCTTCGGAATAATCGATTTCAACTTCAAGTGATGATTCTGGAAAATGTATAATCGATTTCTGAGTCGTATCGACAAGAATGTATTGTGATAATTTTCTTCATGAAGTAGGCACATAATAATTCCGAATATTTCTACTCCGACACTGAAAGTTAGTCAGTTTATCTCAATTATGATCTCATCACTAAATCACTATAAATTATAACATGTGAAGATACAACGGCAAATCTTTGAAGGCGATCTCTCTAATTATTTAGTTATTACCAAGAGTCAGAGTCAATTGACAGAATGTTTGAACAATGATTAAAATGTTAGTATGCGCATACCCACAAATAACATATAACACTCCATTATGATAATTAGATAAGATATTTCGATGTTGGAGTTATTGCATGAAATTTTATTGTATTCGTCTACTGAGCGTGGCTGTGAATGTGATGAGCGAAATAAATCACTGAAATTCATTGTACCTACTCAAGTAAAATAATGAATGAACTACCTCCTTGCCCTGATAACACACCTCCATTCATTGGACATCCAATGGATATCCTCAACCGGACATCCTGGACATCCATAGGATAATCACTTTCCGACTACATATCGATATATCAATACATATCGATATATCGATACATATCGATATATCGATACATATCGATATATCGATATTTTTTTTCTATGGTATCGTTATTCGATATATCGATATATATCGATATATCGATATTTTTGCGCAGCCCTAGTTCGTACCCAGGACAGAGCAGATAGGTCGTATTGGTGGATGAATTGACCTGTGTCTCAGTAAGAGCCAATATGTCTGGCTTTTCAATTTGAAGGTGTCGATGGACATCGTTGATGTTCTTACTTATTTCTCGGATGTTACATAGGTAAATCGTGTAGACTTTTTCAGTCGATAGTGAACCCCCTCTAGCACCTCTCGCCCGGAAATCCGAATGGAGAGGTATTTCACTTCCGGATAATTTTACTCGAGGAGAACACATAATCGCTTATTCTGTATAAAGAAGGGGGGTTGGCGTGAAGGGAAAAGGAAATTGGGTTGGGTTGGCCGGAACATCAACCAGCTATACTGAAACACGGGTAAGTATACCCATTTCACAGTGCTTATGGTTGATGTGGTGGTATCGCACCGGGCGATGGCGTTAACCATCTTCCACATATTGGCGTCCTTTTAGTCCCTTTCTACGACAAGCAGGACTTACCGTGGGGTTATTCTAATCCGACCACCAAAAGGGCTGAGTTAACTGATGAACTCCCAATAAAACGTTTCTAGTTATGGCAACTAATCTTTGGTGCCTTTTTTATACGTAACATGAGTGAATATGATTAGAAATTGAATAACAGTGATCAACTCAGACATAACAAGAAACTCCAATGAATGCTTTTTCCTCAGGGTATCTATATGTTTTTTCTTATTTATTGAGTGCCTATCCATAATCATCCTTATATTGAGAGAAAACTTGGGTTTTCATAATTGGGAATCTGATGACCGTTATTACGATACCTGCGATAAATAGAGGACAAATATGTTCATCCGTTATCATAAATGGAATAAATTTTCAGGTGGCTTGTAGTTATAACAGCATATTCAATTTGCAAACTTCACCGCTGGTGAATAACTACCAATTGTTCTAATTCCTATGATAACACAGAGTGTCGAATGGGAATTTCCATATAAATGTTGCAGTAACTAATCCACTCTACAGTGGTTATTAGACTATCGTCATAAAACAGCCTGTTTTTATCACTGACAGAACCATCTTGAGGTCCCGCAGTTATTCGTCTCATTTAAATATAGTTATCTGATATCTGAATGAGACCTGACATTTTGACATGCTATCCTAAAATAGCTAATTTTCAACTGTTATCCCAATATTTTTCTATTCTAGTATATTCATCAAACAGTGGTAATTAGGTTATCTAATCAACATTGTTCGATGGTATGCATTATGAAACCGTGCTTTGAATTACTGCAATGGAAATAAATATCCTCCACACTTACTTTTTATGATCCAAAGTTATTTTTCCCTAGAATGAAAAAACAAGATTAGTTTCTGAATTGAAATATCTGGGTTTCTCTGGAAGTTATTTTCTCAATACTCAATTATTTTTTCGGAGAAATATGATCTATATGCATACTGACGAATTTTATAAAAAAAAAATGAGAAGTTGAATACTTTTATTTACTCTTGCATGGTAAACCATCTTGAGTGTATGGTATTTGACATATTTAGCAATAATTCTCATGCTATAACCAGACGAGTTCAATTTTCCACTAATATTATTGAGGTAATTCATCCAACTCAATTTATTTTCAATGTGCATTCCTAAAAATTTCACATATTCTGACATGCTCACATTTTTATTATCAATTTCAATATGTGTTAGAGTATCAGATCTGGGTTGATTGGTTGTGAGAAACAAAACATTAGTTTTGCTTTTATTCAGAACTTGTTTGTTCATTGTAAAACACTCATTCGTTACTTTGAGATAATGATCAAAATTTATCACCAAATCCGGAAACAGTTCATCATAAACCAATAGGTTTGTGTCATCTGCATAGTTGGTGAGACAACATTTGTTCTGATCAAGATTTCCTATCAGGTCGTTGATGTGAATTATAAAAAGTAGAGGGCCTATAATAACTGCCTCGTGGAACACCAGTGTTCAAGATTTCATTAATTCCTGATTTGACAGTTTTGTTGTCTCTTCTAATAACTACCCTTTGGTTCATCTCCAACAAATATGACCTAAACCAACTAAGCGCAGGTCCTCTGACTCCATATTTGTCCAATTTGTATAGTAGTATATCATGATGTAGAAAGTCATACGCCTTGGACATGTCTAAAAAAGTTCCTAGGACGAGTTCTTCATTCTCAAGTGTTTTCATTGAATTCTGCACGAATTCGAGAATTGTAGTTTGTCTGGATTTTCCCTTTTGGTAACCGTGTTGATGGCAGGTCAGAAAATTATTCCTTCGAAACCAATCACACAGAAAAAAGTTTTATTGCACCACTTTCTTTACACCCCTGTATATGATAGAAAGACTCATCGTTTGAAGGTAATTATCTCTCAGATGTATTCGTGAAGAATGAAGCTACAATTCGTGAAGAAAAAAATTGGAATCGAGCGATCGGTTCGAAAGAAAATTGATCTCAAACTTGTGTAAATTTTGCCCGTTCCCCTAATTGTGCCAGTGTGTGTATTATGTCATTGTTCAATCAATCATATGCATTTTGTCTATTCGATAAAATTAAATCAATTTTGACAAAGATTTGACTGAATAAAACATCATATTTTGTCAACATTCATCACATTGTGCAACCAATCGAAGGTTTTTTCTATTCGACAAAATTGAATTGATTATGACAACATTATATTTTGTTGATTCAACACATCACTACCAAGAAATATGTTGTTATTTCAAACAAATTACTTTGTTGAACAGAACCCATGAAAACATTATATTGAACAAATATTTTGTTGAATGATTATCTAGTTGCATTTTTGCCACCATGTGACGTTTCTTCCAACCTTCCTACGCTTACCTAGATTGGGGTGTACATATACCTACCTAAAACATCCATTCATATAATTGATTATATTAGGCTGTCCTAGTATTTCTTATGACGATTATACAAGCCTCCAAGCTAATAGTCTTGAATCAACTAAGGAAATTGATCTCTAATTTCTGTTAGTTTCGAAATTCAATTATTGGATTTTTTTATATTATTCAGCAGAAAATTTTGTCAATTCAAAATACAATTTGCTTGATCGAAGAATATATATTGTTATTCTAGCATATTCACTCTCTGAAAAACTGAAAATTTTGTCACTTGAATGAAATTATATAATCATTTCAATCAACCGAATTGTTCATAAGAGCTGATATTGTATTATAGAAGCAAAATAGTCTTTGTTTATTCAACCAATAATCATTAATGAGTAACATCAAATTAATTTTCAATTGAAAACTGACAAAAAACATTTGTTGCGGTGACAAAATATTTTGTCGTGGATACATGACACTCAGATTTTGTTGAATTTACAAAAATTTTGTAGTTTCAAACAAATTTTTTTTTCTGTGCAGTTACACATGTCTTCTTCAAAAAAATTTGAGAAGGATGACAGCAAGCTTATAGGTCTATAATTTTCAGTTTCAGATGGATCTCCCTTCTTGTATACAATGGTTTCACTTTTGCCAATTCCAAATTTTCTGTATAAATATATTTCTGACATTGACAAGAACCTCACGTTCTGGTAACGCTAGCTGGTGAGACTGAGAATGTTAGACCTCATTGTAACAAGAACATCGTTCTTTCAATTACCAAATGGCATTGAAAAGAAATTTTCTCAGATATCATTATGAACATTAAAAGATGGATATATATATATACAGGGTGTCCCATAAGTAATGGATCAAAAGAAGTGGGGTGGTAGGGGGGATCATCTGTGGTCAAACTAACGGTATATGTTGTTATAAATTGTTGATGGTTCAAAAGTTATTAAATTTGTCTGAAAAATGCGACTCACCGGAAAGAAAATTATAACAAAAAAGCTGATATGTTATACCATTTCGGATTTCGAATTTTTGTAGCCGTTTGGGAGTCCCGCCTATAATCCTTCAGATTTCTATTTCTGGAGGCATACTAAATCACTAGTATACTTCCACGCAATAAATACTTGTCAGGAACCTCGCCAGCAAATTGTAAAATCCGCAAATTTTATTGAGAATCAATCGAGCGGATGGATTGCTGATCTGAAAGGGGGTCACATTGAATTATATTTATAAAAGGTTTTCAATTCTTGTTCATTTACCTACTTTCGGATATCCTTGTGTCAAAATCATTATCTTCTAGAATTATTATATCTGCAGAACTGTTTGATGTTCGATGGATTATTTAATGCTTATATTTGTTTCAAGGCAATTCAATTAATGACATTATATTTGTTCGTGAATCCGCAATAAAGTTGAATTTGCGTAATAAATGCGATCCAATGACCAGAAATAAAGACTCAAATGAAGCACATTCAAATCAAAATATATGTTTGCAGCTTCATGTTTGACTCACAATATCTAGAGAAATAATGACATAATCGCTCTGAAGAAAGAGTACGATATTCACGTAGAAAGTATTGAAGGAACGAAAAAATGTAATGCAATAGAAATTTTGCCAGCGTTATTTCTACTTTGTTTTTTTTGCCCATCAATGAAAGCGGGATCCTTTAGTTTATATACTACTTTATTTTCTATTTCTTTTCAGTTCGGTACTCTATACCTCTTCATTCTTTAAAACTACTCTTCATTTTCAACTCACCCCGTTTTAGTTTGGATATCTATAAAAAGGTGTTTAATAATAATAATATCATTTATTCGTACAACATTCGTACAATACACAAAATACAAAAAGAATCATAATAGATATGGATTTGGTAACATAACACATCATACGTGAATAAATGACGAGCACTCGATAAGTGAGGGACACTTGTTTCGAGATTTTGTATTCGTATTACATTGAACAAAGAAGAACAATGATTTCAATCATATGAATACAAAAATAATCAGAATATGAAGATGCATAATAATATAACAATAATAACAATGATAATAATAACAATAATGACAGTAAAAGTATCCACAATAACAATTTTATAAACAAACACTTACAATAGTAATAATGGTAATAACTAATAATAATGATGATACTAAAATAGTTGACAATAATTAACAGAATGAAAGACAGAATTACTAGAGTTGTAGTGCATTTTTGGAATTAGTATGTAAATATTTGATTAGTACATTTTATTCTCGATTATTTCGCTTATTCTAAATCTTGATGTTTCATGAACAAATTTTTTCAATTTATTTTTGAACAAATTGAAGTTTAACAAGTTCTTTATTGGCTCTGGTACAGTATTGTATACTTTTGGTGCAGTATAAGAGAAGGATTGCTGACAAACAGACTTAGTCACCTTTGGAACAACGTGATGATGTCTAAGTCGAGTCTCATAATTGTGAGTGGGCAAATTTGCTTGATTTTTATTTTTTTTATATTTCAATATTACATTCAAATAATATAATTTCCTTATGTCAAATATGGTGCATTCCTGATACAGAGCGTCTGAGGGATATCTATGGGATCTTCCTAGAATTAACTTCAAAAATCTTCTTTGTATCACCTCCAGTGGATTAATATGTGTGCGCAATGCTCCACCCCACCCCACGATCCCGTAACGTAGGTGGCTTTCTACCAAGGCGAAATATAATATCTTTAACTGGTGTAAGGATAGAAACTTTTTGAGGTACCTGAATTTATATAGAATGGTTTGAAGTTTTTTAATCACATACAAGATGTGTTTGTTCCATTTCAAATTAGTGTCTATTATTATACCTAGATACTTCATTTTATTCACTTGTGATATAGAAAGTATCCGGTCTCTAGTCGCGATTTCAAGATGGTCGTAGTGAGGTCTATTCATGCTGTTGCAACTGATTGGTAAGTAATGAGTTTTTTCTAGATTTACTGTCAGTAATTTATGTTCGAGCCAGTTTTTAACTATGGAAAAATCTCTTTGTGCTTTTTCTCGTAGTGTATCCCAATTTTCAGCATCATACACAATTACTGTATCATCGGCGAAGCCGATTATGCTTCCACTGCTATTCAACGAAAATAGTCCATCTACGTAGATGTTGAACAGTAGTGGCCCTAACACGCTTCCCTGCGGTACACCGAAGTCAATAGACTCTTTCTGACTGTGTTCATCATTCACTCTTACAACCTGTCGCCTGTTTGTTAGATAGCTTCTGAAAATATTCAGATTTTGGTTTCTTATACCAATATCCTCCAATGTTTGTAAGAGTAGGTCATGACTGACAGTGTCGAATGCTTTTGACAGGTCTATGAAAATACACAAACATGCTCTATTTTCGCTCAAGGCATTGTAAAGTTTCGTAGTTAGCGCCAAAATTGCATCTTCTGTTGAGGTGTTTTTTTTGAATCCAAATTGTTTTTCTGATATGAGGTTATATTTATCTAGATATGATGTTAGTCTATTTCGTATTAATTTCTCAAACACTTTCGACAGGTGAGTCAGCAATGAGATTGGTCTATAGTTTTCCACTTTGGTTTTATCTCCTTTTTTATAAAGTGGAATGACGATGGATTCTTTGAATGAAGAAGGCCAAATACCACAATTGATGCACTTATTGAATATGAAAGATAATGGTTTTGTTATGAAGTCAGCAGTATATTTGAGTGTTTCAGCTTTTATTCCGTCTACTCCTACCGATTTTTTATTTTTCAGCTCATGTATTAGTATTTTGAGTTCCATTTCGTTAGTAGGGTATAAAACAAAAGAGTTAGGGGTTCGTTTCCTAGTCGGTATGTAATTTGTGTTCTTTGTGATTTTGTCTGCGAGTTTTCTACCCATTCCAGCGAAATTCATGTTAAATTCATTTGCAATTTGATGTGTATCTGTAATCAGCAGTCCTGTTTCATTTTTTATTGATCTTATGTCTGATTTTGCTTTATCACTCTTGCTTAACTTCTTTATTACGTCCCATAACTTTTTGGTATTTGATGAATTAGATTCTATCATATCTCCATAGAATCTCTCCTTGGTTTTTTGTATTAATGTGTTAAGCTTATTTCTATAATTCTTATATTGGGTTTTCAGTTCCATGTTTTCGGGATACCTCAAACATTCTTTAAACATTTTATTTTTTGTATCTATCGATTTTACTAATGCAGTCGTGATCCATGGTGCAATTTTTGTGTTCTTTCTTTTTCTACGTTTTGTTATTGTCGCTTTATTGATGAATGTCCCTAACATGTTTATAAATTTCTTCATTGCACAATCTGGATCCATTTCAGAGTAAATAGGTGCCCAACATGCCTGTTCAAGTGAAATTTTGAGCTTGTTGTCATCGATGTATTTTATATCGCAAATATTACTTGTTACCGGTTTGATATCATTGAATACCAATTGCAATGCTGTAGGGTAGTGATCTGTTATATCTGTTTCGATGACTATGGGCAGTATATTATCGAATATGTTGTATTTTGCTTTCAAAAATATATGATCGACACAAGTTTTTGTTCCACTCTGAGCCCTTGTGACATTATTGACTGTTGAAATAAACCCGAATTCGTTCAGTGTAGCTACGTACTCAGTTAAAGTATCATTTTCTTTCAACAAATCAATGTTTATGTCTCCAGTGAAAATATTGAAGTCTCCGAAATTGTTTTCATTTTCCAGAAATATTTGTAAACAGTCGATAAAATTTTTGGGATCGGTTGATGGTGATCTGTACATAGCTGTGACAATTATATTATTTCGATTTTCAAGATTGATTTCGACTTTCAACATTTTGATATTGTTAATTAGAACAGTAGAATATTCATATGATAGATTGGATTTCAGATAAACCACAACTCCATCATTTTGGTTTAGATCTCCTTCATTGTATATCAAGTTATATCCACTGATGCCAAATATGCTTGTATCAGCAATCCGCCAAGTTTCTGTTAAGACTATACAGTCTACATCGCTATCTAACTCACTGAGAAACATTTTAAACTCATCAAGATTTGCATTTATCGAGCGTATGTTGTGATTCAATAGTTTGAAATTACGATTTTTGTCGTTTACTAAAAACAATTCTTTACATTCTAATGCACTAGCTAATGAAAAAGTAACTACAGTATCAATATGGAAATCACGTATGTATTGGTCCATTTCAAACAGTTTACTTTTATTGTACTGTATTGTATTGTATCGTAGTGAAATTATACCTAGAGGAGTTAAAATAGTTGAGAGTTCACGTTACAAAGTTTAGTGAATAATGATGAAAAGGATAAGACTAATACTAACATTAACGATACGAAGAAAAATAATATCGATAATAATGATAACAGTACTAATATTAATAATGAGCAATGAGAAAATATAACAATGAAGAATGTTTAAGCGAGCCAGACTCAGTGGGTCAGCTTTGTAGATATAGAACGAGTTCTCACTTTTTCAGCTGGAGCTCTTGTATTCCGAGCAAGATTTTTTTCTATTTCTTTTGTGACTACCTTCTGGGCTGGTGTCGAGACAGATTCTGTGGTTGTACAGGATGCCTGGTGTACCGTTTCTTGAGTTCCTGTATACACTAAATCAGCTTTTGTGGGTTGTATAGTCGGGGTTCCTGGAGCACTATGTGGAGGTTCGTATTCAGGTTCGATGTGCTGTTTGAGATCGTCTGCGGTGTATGTTTTTTTTCCAACATGTAAAATATCACGTTTTATGAAGCAATCGTCTTTTTGTTCGAGTCTTGCGAGATGTAGGTGTTTTCTCAAAATTTTGTGATCTTCCCGCTGTTTCGGTGTCAGGTCGTTTGCTATCGATACCTTTGTCCCCTTCAACTTCCTAGTATTTTTTAAGATGATTGATTTTTCTAAGTAGGAAGTAAAATCAATTTTGATTGGAGAGTTTTTGTTTTTTCCAAGGGTGTAGTAGTTATTCAACTCAGCCTCTGTGATATTGATATCTACAAGGTTTTTGATCAGATCACAAATGAACTCTGTTGTCAGGTTTTCCGGTTGTGAATCCACCCCAAAAATAATTATAGAGTTCTCTTTCTGTTTTCTTTCAATAGCTTCTACTCTCTCTAAAATCTGTTTATTCCCATTCTCCAAATTAGTTATTCTTCGATTGGTTTCTTCTATTTTCATAGAAATTTTGACTTCTACCGATTCTATCAAATATTTCAAGTCTTGCCTGCTCCTTTTAATTTCCTCAAAAATCATATCATTTGTAACTGACATATTTCTTACGTATGTGGTTCGCTTTATTGTGAGATCCTCACGATTGATATGTATTTATCAGGACAGTTCAGCAACACAGTGTAAACAACATTTAAGTTTACTTTCTTCAAGGTTCAAAATCCGAAGATGTATCTATTATTTTTATTTGTAGTGGTTACTGATGGTGATAGTACGATTTCTATCAAGTTTGAATGATTTTCAGGTTGGAAATTACCTTACTAATCCATTGCTATTTACACCAACAAATCACAACAATCTGATCACTATAGCTATACATACACTTATACACACACACACACACATATACGAAATAATATAATTGTCACAGCTATGTACAGATCACCATCAACCGATCCCAAAAATTTTATCGACTGTTTACAAATATTTCTGGAAAATGAAAACAATTTCGGAGACTTCAATATTTTCACTGGAGACATAAACATTGATTTGTTGAAAGAAAATGATACTTTAACTGAGTACGTAGCTACACTGAACGAATTCGGGTTCATTTCAACAGTCAATAATGTCACAAGGGCTCAGAGTGGAACAAAAACTTGTGTCGATCATATATTTTTGAAAGCAAAATACAACATATTCGATAATATACTGCCCATAGTCATCGAAACAGATATAACAGATCACTACCCTACAGCATTGCAATTGGTATTCAATGATATCAAACCGGTAACAAGTAATATTTGCGATATAAAATACATCGATGACAACAAGCTCAAAATTTCACTTGAACAGGCATGTTGGGCACCTATTTACTCTGAAATGGATCCAGATTGTGCAATGAAGACATTTATAAACATGTTAGGGACATTCATCAATAAAGCGACTATAACAAAACGTAGAAAAAGAAAGAACACAAAAATTGCACCATGGATCACGACTGCATTAGTAAAATCGATAGATACAAAAAATAAAATGTTTAAAGAATGTTTGAGGTATCCCGAAAACATGGAACTGAAAACCCAATATAAGAATTATAGAAATAAGCTTAACACATTAATACAAAAAACCAAGGAGAGATTCTATGGAGATATGATAGAATCTAATTCATCAAATACCAAAAAGTTATGGGACGTAATAAAGAAGTTAAGCAAGAGTGATAAAGCAAAATCAGACATAAGATCAATAAAAAATGAAACAGGACTGCTGATTACAGATACACATCAAATTGCAAATGAATTTAACATGAATTTCGCTGGAATGGGTAGAAAACTCGCAGACAAAATCACAAAGAACACAAATTACATACCGACTAGGAAACGAACCCCTAACTCTTTTGTTTTATACCCTACTAACGAAATGGAACTCAAAATACTAATACATGAGCTGAAAAATAAAAAATCGGTAGGAGTAGACGGAATAAAAGCTGAAACACTCAAATATACTGCTGACTTCATAACAAAACCATTATCTTTCATATTCAATAAGTGCATCAATTGTGGTATTTGGCCTTCTTCATTCAAAGAATCCATCGTCATTCCACTTTATAAAAAAGGAGATAAAACCAAAGTGGAAAACTATAGACCAATCTCATTGCTGACTCACCTGTCGAAAGTGTTTGAGAAATTAATACGAAATAGACTAACATCATATCTAGATAAATATAACCTCATATCAGAAAAACAATTTGGATTCAAAAAAAACACCTCAACAGAAGATGCAATTTTGGCGCTAACTACGAAACTTTACAATGCCTTGAGCGAAAATAGAGCATGTTTGTGTATTTTCATAGACCTGTCAAAAGCATTCGACACTGTCAGTCATGACCTACTCTTACAAACATTGGAGGATATTGGTATAAGAAACCAAAATCTGAATATTTTCAGAAGCTATCTAACAAACAGGCGACAGGTTGTAAGAGTGAATGATGAACACAGTCAGAAAGAGTCTATTGACTTCGGTGTACCGCAGGGAAGCGTGTTAGGGCCACTACTGTTCAACATCTACGTAGATGGACTATTTTCGTTGAATAGCAGTGGAAGCATAATCGGCTTCGCCGATGATACAGTAATTGTGTATGATGCTGAAAATTGGGATACACTACGAGAAAAAGCACAAAGAGATTTTTCCATAGTTAAAAACTGGCTCGAACATAAATTACTGACAGTAAATCTAGAAAAAACTCATTACTTACCAATCAGTTGCAACAGCATGAATAGACCTCACTACGACCATCTTGAAATCGCGACTAGAGACCGGATACTTTCTATATCACAAGTGAATAAAATGAAGTATCTAGGTATAATAATAGACACTAATTTGAAATGGAACAAACACATCTTGTATGTGATTAAAAAACTTCAAACCATTCTATATAAATTCAGGTACCTCAAAAAGTTTCTATCCTTACACCAGTTAAAGATATTATATTTCGCCTTGGTAGAAAGCCACCTACGTTACGGGATCGTGGGGTGGGGTGGAGCATTGCGCACACATATTAATCCACTGGAGGTGATACAAAGAAGATTTTTGAAGTTAATTCTAGGAAGATCCCATAGATATCCCTCAGACGCTCTGTATCAGGAATGCACCATATTTGACATAAGGAAATTATATTATTTGAATGTAATATTGAAATATAAAAAAAATAAAAATCAAGCAAATTTGCCCACTCACAATTATGAGACTCGACTTAGACATCATCACGTTGTTCCAAAGGTGACTAAGTCTGTTTGTCAGCAATCCTTCTCTTATACTGCACCAAAAGTATACAATACTGTACCAGAGCCAATAAAGAACTTGTTAAACTTCAATTTGTTCAAAAATAAATTGAAAAAATTTGTTCATGAAACATCAAGATTTAGAATAAGCGAAATAATCGAGAATAAAATGTACTAATCAAATATTTACATACTAATTCCAAAAATGCACTACAACTCTAGTAATTCTGTCTTTCATTCTGTTAATTATTGTCAACTATTTTAGTATCATCATTATTATTAGTTATTACCATTATTACTATTGTAAGTGTTTGTTTATAAAATTGTTATTGTGGATACTTTTACTGTCATTATTGTTATTATTATCATTGTTATTATTGTTATATTATTATGCATCTTCATATTCTGATTATTTTTGTATTCATATGATTGAAATCATTGTTCTTCTTTGTTCAATGTAATACGAATACAAAATCTCGAAACAAGTGTCCCTCACTTATCGAGTGCTCGTCATTTATTCACGTATGATGTGTTATGTTACCAAATCCATATCTATTATGATTCTTTTTGTATTTTGTGTATTGTACGAATGTTGTACGAATAAATGATATTATTATTATTAAACACCTTTTTATAGATATCCAAACTAAAACGGGGTGAGTTGAAAATGAAGAGTAGTTTTAAAGAATGAAGAGGTATAGAGTACCGAACTGAAAAGAAATAGAAAATAAAGTAGTATATAAACTAAAGGATCCCGCTTTCATTGATGGGCAAAAAAAACAAAGTAGAAATAACGCTGGCAAAATTTCTATTGCATTACATTTTTTCGTTCCTTCAATACTTTCTACGTGAATATCGTACTCTTTCTTCAGAGCGATTATGTCATTATTTCTCTAGATATTGTGAGTCAAACATGAAGCTGCAAACATATATTTTGATTTGAATGTGCTTCATTTGAGTCTTTATTTCTGGTCATTGGATCGCATTTATTACGCAAATTCAACTTTATTGCGGATTCACGAACAAATATAATGTCATTAATTGAATTGCCTTGAAACAAATATAAGCATTAAATAATCCATCGAACATCAAACAGTTCTGCAGATATAATAATTCTAGAAGATAATGATTTTGACACAAGGATATCCGAAAGTAGGTAAATGAACAAGAATTGAAAACCTTTTATAAATATAATTCAATGTGACCCCCTTTCAGATCAGCAATCCATCCGCTCGATTGATTCTCAATAAAATTTGCGGATTTTACAATTTGCTGGCGAGGTTCCTGACAAGTATTTATTGCGTGGAAGTATACTAGTGATTTAGTATGCCTCCAGAAATAGAAATCTGAAGGATTATAGGCGGGACTCCCAAACGGCTACAAAAATTCGAAATCCGAAATGGTATAACATATCAGCTTTTTTGTTATAATTTTCTTTCCGGTGAGTCGCATTTTTCAGACAAATTTAATAACTTTTGAACCATCAACAATTTATAACAACATATACCGTTAGTTTGACCACAGATGATCCCCCCTACCACCCCACTTCTTTTGATCCATTACTTATGGGACACCCTGTATATATATATATCCATCTTTTAATGTTCATAATGATATCTGAGAAAATTTCTTTTCAATGCCATTTGGTAATTGAAAGAACGATGTTCTTGTTACAATGAGGTCTAACATTCTCAGTCTCACCAGCTAGCGTTACCAGAACGTGAGGTTCTTGTCAATGTCAGAAATATATTTATACAGAAAATTTGGAATTGGCAAAAGTGAAACCATTGTATACAAGAAGGGAGATCCATCTGAAACTGAAAATTATAGACCTATAAGCTTGCTGTCATCCTTCTCAAATTTTTTTGAAGAAGACATGTGTAACTGCACAGAAAAAAAAATTTGTTTGAAACTACAAAATTTTTGTAAATTCAACAAAATCTGAGTGTCATGTATCCACGACAAAATATTTTGTCACCGCAACAAATGTTTTTTGTCAGTTTTCAATTGAAAATTAATTTGATGTTACTCATTAATGATTATTGGTTGAATAAACAAAGACTATTTTGCTTCTATAATACAATATCAGCTCTTATGAACAATTCGGTTGATTGAAATGATTATATAATTTCATTCAAGTGACAAAATTTTCAGTTTTTCAGAGAGTGAATATGCTAGAATAACAATATATATTCTTCGATCAAGCAAATTGTATTTTGAATTGACAAAATTTTCTGCTGAATAATATAAAAAAATCCAATAATTGAATTTCGAAACTAACAGAAATTAGAGATCAATTTCCTTAGTTGATTCAAGACTATTAGCTTGGAGGCTTGTATAATCGTCATAAGAAATACTAGGACAGCCTAATATAATCAATTATATGAATGGATGTTTTAGGTAGGTATATGTACACCCCAATCTAGGTAAGCGTAGGAAGGTTGGAAGAAACGTCACATGGTGGCAAAAATGCAACTAGATAATCATTCAACAAAATATTTGTTCAATATAATGTTTTCATGGGTTCTGTTCAACAAAGTAATTTGTTTGAAATAACAACATATTTCTTGGTAGTGATGTGTTGAATCAACAAAATATAATGTTGTCATAATCAATTCAATTTTGTCGAATAGAAAAAACCTTCGATTGGTTGCACAATGTGATGAATGTTGACAAAATATGATGTTTTATTCAGTCAAATCTTTGTCAAAATTGATTTAATTTTATCGAATAGACAAAATGCATATGATTGATTGAACAATGACATAATACACACACTGGCACAATTAGGGGAACGGGCAAAATTTACACAAGTTTGAGATCAATTTTCTTTCGAACCGATCGCTCGATTCCAATTTTTTTCTTCACGAATTGTAGCTTCATTCTTCACGAATACATCTGAGAGATAATTACCTTCAAACGATGAGTCTTTCTATTATATACAGGGGTGTAAAGAAAGTGGTGCAATAAAACTTTTTTCTGTGTGATTGGTTTCGAAGGAATAATTTTCTGACCTGCCATCAACACGGTTACCAAAAGGGAAAATCCAGACAAACTACAATTCTCGAATTCGTGCAGAATTCAATGAAAACACTTGAGAATGAAGAACTCGTCCTAGGAACTTTTTTAGACATGTCCAAGGCGTATGACTTTCTACATCATGATATACTACTATACAAATTGGACAAATATGGAGTCAGAGGACCTGCGCTTAGTTGGTTTAGGTCATATTTGTTGGAGATGAACCAAAGGGTAGTTATTAGAAGAGACAACAAAACTGTCAAATCAGGAATTAATGAAATCTTGAACACTGGTGTTCCACGAGGCAGTTATTATAGGCCCTCTACTTTTTATAATTCACATCAACGACCTGATAGGAAATCTTGATCAGAACAAATGTTGTCTCACCAACTATGCAGATGACACAAACCTATTGGTTTATGATGAACTGTTTCCGGATTTGGTGATAAATTTTGATCATTATCTCAAAGTAACGAATGAGTGTTTTACAATGAACAAACAAGTTCTGAATAAAAGCAAAACTAATGTTTTGTTTCTCACAACCAATCAACCCAGATCTGATACTCTAACACATATTGAAATTGATAATAAAAATGTGAGCATGTCAGAATATGTGAAATTTTTAGGAATGCACATTGAAAATAAATTGAGTTGGATGAATCACATCAATAATATTATAGTGGAAAATTGAACTCGTCTGGTTATAGCATGATAATTATTGCTAAATATGTCAAGTACCATACACTCAAGATGGTTTACCATGCAAACGTAGAGTCAATCATGAGGTATGGTATCATATTCTATGGAAGTAGCAGGGCCGCAAACGCGATCTTTATAATCCAGAAGAGAATTCTCAGAATTCTCTGGAATTTGAACATGAACAGATACCAGAACAGATCCAGCACACAGATTGCGATTAACTGAGTCCAGTGCATTATACTTCTGTATTGCATTTTATAACAAACTATCAAGTGACATCAAATCGATAAAATCATAAGCAAAATTCAAGAAAATAATTTTCAAGTTGTTGGTTAACATCGAACCATATGATGAGACAGAGTTCTTGAACTTTCGAATCAAACAATCTCGGAAATATTTGTAGAACTTACAAGTAACTATTATATTCTATTGTTGACGACTGTTTTATTCAATCCAATTTCATGTGATCACTTCAATATATTGTAGTATTTCTTGAGATGAAATTTATTCACTATTATTTTCATTATCATAGAAATGGTTTCGAATAGCTCTGAAGGCTAGGGCCCATTTTTTCGAAAATATTCTGTAAAAAAATATGAAGCTTTTGTTAGCAGATGCAAGAGCTCAAATTATGGTTAAACATGATCAGTTTAGTGTTTCAAGCCGGTTTTGTACTTCTGGTGAGCCAATGTATGGACTACGTAGTTAGTAGCGATGTAAAATTCCAGGGTTATAATCTAGGTACAAATACCTTATAAATACGATTATCATCCTCTTTTCCATTCAAGAATTCAGGGGTGAATCTCGCCCTCGCTAGAGGAATACCGTACATGGGGTGAAACTGACAAAAAAAAATTACGCCGGCGGGAGTAGAAGTTAGTTTCTCTGGTAACAGAAGAGGGGCAGAAGTCTTGTATTATTCCCCAGGGAGATAATGTGACATATTTTCTCCCTAGCGAGTTCACACCAACTTTACATTTTCCGCATAGCTCTGTACTTTATTTTCGGAATACCCTTCTCTGAAGCGAGTATGAGCTGCATCATACAGATACCTAGACCTCACTGGTAGCAAGTTGAGAATCACTGCAGAAGCAGTATCAATAGTTTCTTGGGTTTTTTCCTCGGTTTCTTGTTCCATAACCGTTAATCATGTTCAAAGCTGTTTTCATAAATTTCAGTTTGATATTTGCTGTCACCATGGGTTGTCCACAAGATGCATGTTGTCAAGATACGAATTCCAAAAATATACTACTACTAATTATGACAAAACACTTTTTTACAAAATTTTTATCCTTTCTTAATCTTTGTGTTTTCGCTACCGTAAAAAATAGTCTATAGACCTCAGGACAGAATGCTATTTTTTACTCGGTGCTTTGTATCCCTTGGGCTTCGCCCTTGAGCTACAAATCGCACCTTGGAGAACATCTTGCATTTCTGTCTCTTGATGTATAATGTACTATTCATTCTAAGATAAAAAATTGACAAAAATCCGAGCGTTGTTTTGTAAATGACCTGGCGTGCCCAAAATTGATTGTTTCGATTTCGAATAGCCACCATGTATATAATTTGCAGGAGTGCTGTATTATACGACGACTACGTAATCATAGACGGTGTGTCTAGTTCATATTCTGTTCGGTTCAGATAACGCGGAGTGTTGTTTTGATTCATAATATTACGTTCGGAGTAGTATATCGCATTTCGTGCAGCGAATATATTCAAGCTGGTGAGTTTCGGTGAACCGGCATCAAGGAATGAACAGTGAGGATTGATAGTTTGCCAACAGAAAAATTGTTGTTGATTTATATATTAGTGTTTGTAGCAGTGATGTGGAAACTGGGAAAACCATGATGTTTTACTTTGTGATTTTGTTTATCCTCATCAAAGGTATGTAAATATTACTATCAGTTCACATATTCTTTCATTTCAACATTGATTGCGATGTAAACAATATTTGCATCTCAAGAATATTGTTAGAAAATGATGGATTATTGTTTCTTCATGTAAGGACTGATTTCATTGATTTCGGTCTTGTTTGAGGAAAAATTGATAAAGACAGACCTCTGTATAAATATTTTGAATACGATGGAGTTTTTTAAGTCGCACTGTATCATTTTATCTGTTGGATTAAAGACAAAAATGTGTATAGATTATGAATTCCCGTGGCATTTTTCATCAATCTAAATGATTTTTGATAAGGAATTCGGCAGTTTTTGAAAATTCGCGGCAAAAATCGAGAACTTTGTTACTATATAGATTTGAGACACAAATGTATATGGATTCGAGGTACTCGTTATATTTTACGTCGATTCAGATAGTTCTCATCGGGGGGTGAACGTGTGGAATTCTGGTGTACAAACAACTGGAATTCCTTGGAATTCCCTGGATTTCCTTTTGAATTCCTTGGAATTCCTTGGGTGAATTGCAGTATATTCCTGGTCTACAAAAAACTGGATTTCCTTAGGATTCCTTGGAATTCCTTGGATTCTCTTAGGATTCCTTGGAGTTCCATTGATTTCCTTATAATTCTTTGGATTTCCTTGGAATTCTTTGGGTGAGGTGCGGTTTCATTCTGGTGTATAAACAACTAGAATTCCTTGGAATTCCTCAAGTTTTCTTGGATCTTCTTGGATTTTCTTAGATTTTCTTGAAATTTCCTTGGAATTGCTTGAAATTCCTTGGATTCCCTCGTCACATTTTACATCGATCTAGATGGTTTTCAATAAGGAATTCAGCAATTTCTCGAATTGGCGTGAAATTCAGTAACTTTTCCATTCGTTGGATAAGAGACACAAATGATGTATATAGATTGGGATTCCTCGAGACATTTTATAATAAGGAATTCAGCAATTCTTGAACATTGACGTGAAATCAGTAAATTCTTCATCCCTTGGATGGGAGACACGAATGTGTATACAGGGTGCCCGTTTTTCGAGCTCCACCATGGGGATCTCAGTTATTTTGAGAGATACAAGGTTGGTTGAATCAGGGCAAAGTTGCGCATTTTCATGCTGAACATTTATTTGCAAGAAAACTTGAGGTGTCATTTTTAGTTTTTGAATTATTGGAAGAAAACGAAAATTTATAATTTTCGTTTTTATTTTCTCAAGCAGGAACCAAAAGACCTAGACGTTTCTGACTGGGACATTCTTGAGGCACGTTTTTACAAGGAATCCGAATCTGTCATTGTATTTCCCATAACGTTCTTGATGCCCAAGTTACAACACTCAACTTCATTTTTTCTCATGGTCGCCATATTGAATTTTTCCTTTTTGAATAGTTTTGTTTTCTGATTTTAATGATGGATCACACGATATGATCACATCTTTCCTGTAGATCAGAATTGGGAAAAACCATTTTTGCGAAGACTGCTTTGGAAGAAACGCCAACAGTATTGTTCAACAAACTGAATTTTGACGTTTCGATTGAATATGCGAACAGAAAAGTTGAATTCTCAAGCTTATCCATATAACGCGAAAGGGGTTGCCAAGTGTCTATCAGATATGTCCCCTGACATACGTAGGCCAGCGCGGTCACCTGATCTCTCTTCGCTGGATTATTATTCATTGTGAACAATGGGAACTAGGCAATATTTTATTGTCAAAACTGTACCGATCGATATTGATGAGCTGAGAAGAACCCTGAATCAAGACGTTCAGGAATAAAATAAGAAGACGGGACATCTCACGAGCAGTTCAGAATTTGAGGAAACCTGTAGAATCGTGTTTAGAAATGGAAGGTGGAGTATTCGGGCATCTTTTATAATTTTGTCTCGTTTTGTTTTTCCCAAGTAGATGAGCTTGACGAAAATGTGAACGTTCCAGATCCAAATTAAAATAAACTGTCGAGATTCAGCTTGTTAAACAGAACTGTTGGCGATCTTTCCAAAGCACTCTTCGCAAAAATGTTTTTTTCCCAATTTTGATCAACAGGAAAAATTCGATCAGTGTGATACATCATTGTAATCAAAAGGAAAAATACTTTTCAAAAATGCAATAATCCAATATGGCGCATATAAGAAAACAAAGTTGTGTGTTGTAACTTTGACGTCAAGAACGTCATGAAAAATGCGATGACAGATTCAGATTCCTTGTAGAAATGTGCCTCAAGAATGTCCCAGTCAGAAACGTCTAGGTTGATGCTTGAAAAAATAAAAACCATAATCATGAATTTTCTTTTCTTCCAATAATTCAAAAACTAAGAATGGGACATTAAATTTTCTTGCAGATAAATGTTCAGCATGAATATGCACAACTTTGCCCTGATTTAACCGACCTCGTATATCTGATAATAACTGAGATCACCATGGTGAAGCTCGAAAGACGGACACCCGGTTTCCAACCGCACACACTGTAGTTAGGTTTGTGAATTCTAGCAGAAACCTGGAAGCCTTCTTCGAAACGTTCTTCGAGAAGAATGTGTTTATGCTTATATTTCTTTCTATCAATGTTTATCAAAATATCAAACGTGAGTAGTATAATATGCTGTCGTAGAACTGAAAAATTTCAGAATTCGCAACGAAACGTGATTTTTTCTATACAGATTGAGTCGTAACTTTTGGGACATAGGCTAAGGGTGGATTGCTTGTGCCAAAATATGGCCATAGGACCAATTATGTTTCATTGAGATATTTCACTGTATATTTATCCATTATTATCAAAATCGGCACCAAGGCATAATTTTATACAGGGAATAAAATTTGATGTAATATTCTACAGTTCATTACAGGGTGCGCCATCACGATGATAAAATCGACTATTAACTTTTTTACGAGGGGTAAATCGCGTTGGAATCCTGGTGTACAAACAACTGGAATTTCCTTAGAATTCCTTGGATTTCCTTGGAATCCTTTGGATTTCCATGGAATTCTTTGAGTGAAGTGCGATATAATTCTGGTGTACAAACAACTGGAATTCCTAAGAATTCCTTGGATTTCCTGGGATTCCTTGGATTTCCTTCGATTTTCTTGGATTTCCTTGGAATTCCTTGTATTTCCTTGGAATTCTTTGAGTGAAGTGCGGTATAATTCTGGTGTACAAACCTTGTGAAATTGAAGTTTGGTGTACACAATTTTGACCGCGGTTTACCCCTCGCTTTTTTACGAAACTTATCAGTGATTTTGATTAAGAGAATATGACATGAATACCGTTTCTACGGAATATTAGTACTCTTGTTCAGACATAATATTTTTATCAGTATTCGAAAAATATGCAATCGAACAGTTGAACATCTTGGAAGGAGATTTCATATGTCAGTGAATATATTTCGGTGCGAGTTAATAGCAAATAATCTTTCGAATGAAACACCTTTTATACTTTTTTACAGCAATATCTCCATTATACTCGAACCATCAGTTATTGTAGTTATTGAAATCACAGTCACAAAACTTACACAGCGAACTCGAAAACCAAGATCTAAAACCGAACAAACACAAACGACAGACGATTCATCTCAGACGACAATTTTTTAATGAAAAACAAAAAATAAAGAAATACCAGCACACACATAAGAAAATGGGTGACCAGTGAACGCAAAGATTCATGTTCCTATATAAACTGGTCAACATTGATAACGTCGTGCTCCAAAATATACCCTGAATTCAAAGTAGAATAACTCACAAATTTCCTCACCAATTTGAAATCGGTTTCCACCGATGATTAGCCTAATCTCTTGACAGTTTGTTGTGGCAATATGAAACTCCTGTAATTTCAGATAACATTGCTACAGTGTGATAATTGAATGGGTGTAAAATTGCATCGTGGTCGTCACCTTACCGTTTGAACATATAATTTAAAATTTTTTTTTCTCACCTGTATCCTCTTGATTGATGCTTCCTCTCGAAAAGTTTTCGGAATTTTCGAATTTAGAGCTTTGATAATCGTGTTATGGATATTCATTCAGAATGATGTATTCTTTCGACGATTAATCGAATGAAATTGAAAGTTGGAATTCTTCTCCGAAGAATCAACATTTCAAGTATAGTTGTCGGATATGTGATCGTTTTCGAACACAGAAAATTCTGAAAAAGTCTATACAAAGTGATACAAGAAATACTGAATGATGGAATGGTGAATAACGTTTAGTCTTCAGTAGATGACACATAATTTTCTCTGTGTTACTAGTGGAATAATGGAGTATCACTTCGTCATGAGGATGTCTGGTAACTCTGGTTACAATTTCATTCGAATAATCGTCGAAAAAATGCATCATTCTGAATAAATATCCATTACACGATTATCAAAGCTCTAAATTCGAAAATTCCGAAAAAATTTCGAGAGGAAGCATCAATCAAGAGGATAGAGGTGAGAAATTTTTTTTTAAAAATTATATGTTCAAATGGTAAGGTGACGACCACGATGCAATTTTACACCCATTCAATTATCACCCTGTAGCAATGTTATCTGAATAAATCACAGGAGTTTCATATTGCCACAACAAACTGTCAAGAGATTAGGCTAATCATCGGTAGAAACCGATTTCAAATTGGTGAGGAAATTTGTGAGTTATTCTACTTTGAATTCAGGCTATATTTTGGAGCACGACGTTATCAATGTTGACCAGTTTATATCGATGTGTGTTCATATAACGATTGAAAATTACAGCAGCAATAAAATAATCAACCAAATGAAAAAAAAAATCGAATTTTGAAATTATTTCATCACTACTTACATTCACGAAATCGATATGTGCAATATGCGTGTTCATTCGAATCATTTGGTTTAATCATCCTGTGTTTCGTATCATCGAAGAAATGAAGAAATATAATGAGCATAACGTCATTCATTGACATAATGAATATCCTCTTTGGAAGTAGACGTGAAAAACTGACATTTGACATGACGAACATCATTCTCGTCAATCTGTATACAATTCTTCACTGGCATCAGAGGCAACCACAAAACTGATGACTTCGCCATGTGAAAATGCTCGAGCAATTTTTTCATATCTGTTTATATGGCCGCCAAGCGTCAACTTGAACTTTCAAATTTTTGCCGAGTTGGGATCATTTCAGAAGGGAATATTTTAGGTAAGATATTGATATATCAGGCGAGATTTGAAGCAAATAATGGATTCATGAGTTCCCACAATAAAGTATCAGTCAACCTCACTCCCATGTGCACAACTCCAAGGATTTCAGAATCCACCAAATTCGGAATTACAGTCATTCTTGGTGTCTTCCTAAGTTGTCTAGTTTGAATTAATCAGTACTCTCAGTAGTACCTCATATTGTCATCTGAATACATCCTGATGACCTGACTACTCAACATCCTCAGGTTGTCGCTGATAGGATTGATCAGTAACAAGTAACGTTCTTATAGGTTGTAGAAAATGAAACGTTCTCTCCAGGCATTGGCGATACATTGAGGATGACTTCGTGCAAATGTGTGCTATCTGGGATGCAATTGAATGTCATGTTTGTTATGAAAATTGCAATGTTTCCATCGTCTAACATCCTTCGATTCATAAATCTCATTGATACCTGTTTGCGTTTCCAAAATTACGAAAAAATCAAAGGAAAATAAGAAAATCTTCAAATAGATCTCGTGGTTGGATTTTGTGGACTAGGCCGGCATTTGTAGAAATAGTTGAAGTAAAACTAATGGTAGCATTCATCAAATAATTATACCGAGCAGAAACAGAAACTTACGTAATCTGTAGGTTTAGTGCTTCACTTCGTACGGCGGACTTCTCGAGCTAGCTCTGGACTGGACTGACGCCGGGTAGTTGCACTTCATGCACCATGCAACTACAGGGTTTTACACTGTCAAACCATGCACCAATATCTAGAGTTCAGCTATGTAGCAATTGAGGCAAGAAGCTAAGCAAATTAGCAAACGGTTATTACACATTCACTGCGACAACATGCGTTTTGGAAGCACCAAAATTAGACGAATTGTACACTCCAAGCGATAGTGACCAACTGATTGACCGGCAGGGCTTAAAGGTCAACTAACTATATAGAGGAGTTTCTGTTCTCTGCGTTTTCGCGATAACAATGCTACCTGTACGTTTTTTCGCATATCGTATTTTGTGTACCAAAACCCAACAATACCTCTATCTAAGCGCTACTAAAAGCTTCATTGAGGGGGAGAATGACACTCGATGAATTCGCTCGAATTCTGAATATATTGTAGGAATTAATTAGGAATCGATGGTAATAACATACAGAGTAGTCCTAAGTTCAATGAGGTCTGAAGAAGGCGGAAGAGGGGAGGCTTATTTCCTTCAAGCCATATATACCTCTAAACAAAGTTTCACGGTTCTCGAGTTATTCGTAAATTTTGAATTGACTCAGCTGTTACTTGGTGGAAATCCACGGCAAATAACATGTTTCGCTAACACAGTAGCTTAATCAGGTGATATACTAGTACAATGAACTGAATCTAACCTTGGCCTGCTTAACTTTTATATATCCTACGTTCCCAACCTGAAGGATTAGTTACCTGTGGACAGGTTCGATAAACCTCCATTTTCGAAAATTAGGCACAATATCTACATTGAAATACGGTGTGTACCGGATTAACTTGAAAGGGTTTGATAGCAAATACATATTATTAATTACTAAGAAACAAATTCAACTGTGGTGAACTATTGAGGTCTAATTGATCGTTAAGTGAAATGTAAAATTTTTTTAGTTTGTTGATTTCTAATGATTCAAAATGATTGAGTTGCATTCCTTCATTTTCTACGTGTAGAATTTCGAAACTATCATCGAAACTATGGGTTTTCCTGTGATATATGGTTTGCGTATGTTGAATTTGTTTTCTTTTTCAGAAAATTCATCTTATATTCATGATTGCGCTGATTAAATATACGACCTGTCTGATAGATATATATCACCCACACAAAGGGCTCGCCCTCAGTGGGATAACAATTTATTCATCCTTATTGTAAGTTGAATGGTGAATAAATATTATTATTATTATTATTATTATTATTATTATTATACCTTAGGACAACTTTAAAGAGACGAAGCTACTGTGTTAGCAAAACATGTCCTGTGTTTGAGAATTTTGTGGAAGTCTTATCGTTTGTGAAGTTTTCATATTATTCGGAAATCTCAAGTTTTTTTCATGATTCCCTTCCACCCCAGTTGCAATCGACTAGAAAATGGAAAAACACGACATCTTTTCTGTATACCCACATAAATATATAATCATCCAAAGAATATTCTCAGTTAATAGAAAGGGGACGCTTTCGGAGAGCCTAAAAATATTCTTGAAATAATGACGATATTATCTCCCAAATATCAAAAGGTTAACCCATTGAAAACATTCGGAAAAATATATTCTTCCTCGACTATATTCCTGGAACTAATCTACTACCCATGAATGCTTAATACAAATATGATGAAAATATTATTGAGTTATGTTGGGAATTTTCATAGAATGATTCCAGATTATACTCACAAAACTTGCTCAGGTTCACTTAGATGTGGGAATAGAATATCCTAAAAACCAGATGCATTTTGAAAACTTCATCACGAAAAAATGATACTGAAAGAAACTTTTGAATTGTCAGAATATGAATGATACATACAAAACAAAAAGAGGTATATGAGCTATAATATTATAATACAAACAAAAACATTTTGAGAAGACATAATATCGCAGAACTTAGAATAAATTGTGTCACGGACACAATTTTCCAATCGTATCAGTAGCTGAATCACTAAAAACTTCGCGTGATTCCTCCATGATTACTCGTCTGGCGATTCCTAATTGGTTGCCTTCTTCTGTCTTTTTTCCACTGCATTGTATTTGTATATAATATCCAATACCATCTGTAAACACCATAAATCCGCCATAAACACATTCACTTTCATCAACTATAGTTTCATCATATACTTTACTATTTTTAGGTCATTAAAAGCTCACTTTCAACATTGAATGATTCAAGATGAGTTAATAGCTGATATCACAACAAACAATTTCCACGCTGAAAACTCTGAAAATCTATTCTTAGACCTAACGTCTCAACTGCAATCTATCTCAACTCATAGACAAGCCAACTCGTTTCCGTCAAAATCAAAATTCGTCGATTCTCGACTTGATTCTAACATCCGATTCCAATCCTGTCTCAGAAATCGGCTACGACGCCCCAATAAGCAGATCAGACCATATCATGTCATCCAGGTAATAAATTATCTTGGCCCAATGAACTCTACGGCTCTTTCATCAACTTCGTCACATTATCCCAGAACATACAGAACTATATATATAGTTATCAACCATCAACGATATGCAAGATATGTGGGATCATTTCACAGCCATACTGGAGAAGATGATTTACACAAACACAAAAATGTTAAATTCAAATTCTGGCTAAACGGACAACTGATTAGGCATATCCATCACAAAATAATGTTATGGCGTGAATTCAAAAGTACAGGCCGTGCAGAAGATTTCGATAGACTTAGGCAATACTCAAACTGGCTGGACCTGACTTCAAAACAAGCCTGTTTATTTTATGGAGACTCATTGATCGAGAGACCCAATGCTTTCTATCCGTATATCCACCAGCACCTCTCATCGAAGGTCTCAGAGCCTATAATACAAGGTCCAAATGGCCAAATCAGTTCAACAAATTCCGAGAGTGCTGACATCCTTGCGTCCCATTCCGAAACTGGAGTCCAGTTACCCAATACAGGGGTCCTGTCAATCCCAACAATATGTCAGAAATAGAATTCAATGTTGACAATGTGAGAAAAATACTAAAAAATCTCGAATGTGACTCATCTCCAGGACCTGATGAAATATCATCAAGACTGCTCATCGAGTGCGCCGACTGTCTGAGTTTTCCGGTTCATCTATTATTTGAACATTCATCAGCGTCCGCGAGTTTGCCAAATATCTGGAAGACATCTATAGTAACGCCTATCTTTAAAAAAGGCAACAATGTCAAGCATTGAACTACCGACCAATAAGCCTAACCATTATATTGTGTAAAGCACTGGAGCGACTGATTGTTGACAAAATATCACCATTCCTCATGAATAATAATATCACCCCCTCTCCCTCCCAACATGGCTTTGTCCCGAACCACTCAGTCAACTCTCACCAACTTGTCGCTACCAATTCATGGCCATTGGCTCTCGACTCTGGAAACCCAACAGACATCATCTAGCTAGACTTCAGTAAAGCCTTCGACAAAGTCCCCCACAGAAGACAAGTATCAACGGCAAATTACTGCAGTGGATTGAAAACTTCCTGTGTGACAGAACATTCCGTGTGAGAGTCGGTAAAGACGTATCGATATCATGTAATGCCTGCAGTGGTGTTCCACAAGGTTCCGTTCACGGGCCAGTTTGATTTATAGTTTATACTGCTGACATGCTGTTTACACTAGACTGCCAAACTAGTGTGTACGCTGACGATACCAAAATATTTGGATACCCACTTACACACAGTGCTTCTCTCCAATCTGATTTGGATAAAATAAACTAATGGTGCGTCGACTGACTCATCGTCCTGAATGTTGATGAATGCTCGATTTTGCATATTGGTAAAACAAATCCGCAACTCACGTATATTGTAAATCACAAGAAGAAATTGTTTCGAAAATTCTTCAAGAGGTGCGCTCCTACCATTCTTCATCTTTCAACTATTTCTGAACGTCCGGCAACTTCGCAGAAGTCATTTTTACTTCCGGTGCTGGTGATCTTGCCGAGAGCAAACGCTTGGGTTGAGCTATTGACCTCTGATCAATGATTTAAAGCAGTTTCAGGCTAACTTTGAAGCTCAATATCTTCCAAAATATATATTTCTCGACTAACATGTATTTCAAACGGAATGAGTTTAGTTTTTTCGTCCCTCATCTTCCATTTCATGGATCGCCCCTAGTATTTTACATACTAGCTCCATTTGCAACATATGAACTACAACCTTTTTTTTTTCTCCTGGACAATATGAACATCTTCGAACTTCTGCAGGCTGCTCGTTTACAGGTTGAATTCTCATTTGTACAGACTCGAATTTAGATATAGAACATTTCAAGTATGTCAACATTTCACAAACGATAATATTTTCCACAAAATTCTCAAACACACGACATGTTTCGCTAACACAGTTGCTTCGTCAGGTGATATACTGGTACAATGAGTACAGTTCATTGTACAATGGTCAGTATGAAACATTTATCATCCTGATTCATATATGAGATCTAACGAATCCATAATCTCATGAAGAATGTCGCAAGAGGTATTATCTCCTTCAACAAATATAACTTTCAATGCAGTTTTCATTTCCATAATCAATATTGTGCTCACTGCATGAATTACTATAATATTCTCTATTATGAACTATCAAAATTTGATTATATCGAATAACAACAATTTCTAGGGAATGATTATTGATAAGTCATAGTAGAAATACCCTCGTACCTAGCCCACTGTCCGCACGTACTAAAATTATTATTCAATATATGTATCATTAATCCAATTGATTCAATCCAACGATCCAAAGAATGGTATAATTCAAGCTTTGAAGTTTATTATTAATGATTATACAGAGTGATTCATTGGGAAATGCGCATACACCCACTAAACATAATGACATAACTCAAACATGAATGTAATATTACAATGTGACTTTGTGATGTTATTTAGAGATATGCTCGATATCACAGTTACGTTGCGGCAATCGACGTATGTGCCTCGTATAAATATTGCAATGTGATGTTGATGGTAAATATTATATAAATATATCAGGAATCACATAAAATCAATGTTACTTCATAACGTATATATTTAATGTTACTCAAAACATCTAAACAATATTGTATATTAACATTCTAATTATTTTCTAGGAGTTTTTAGGTTATGTCTATTGTGTCTGGAATCATCAAGAAAATCACCTGAATGATCTTCAGAAAAGACATCAGAGAAGATGAATTATCCCTAAATATTAATTTGATCTAACCGAACTCCTGAAAAACTATACATATGATCTAGTTACCCAGTGATATTCTGAGACAGATTGACTACTATTTTCCTAAGTACCTATCATTTTAGTTATTCTGCCTCATAAATCTAGTCAGTCCAACTATATGATTTCTGCATAATCCAGTGATCCCTTACTGAAATTCTGAAATGTAATAGGTGAATATATATTTCTATAGGAGTTGTTGGGAGTTTCCTGAATTATTTCGAAATTCTATTCTATGTTCTTCTTCTAGCTATGATAAATAACTCACCCATTATTTTTGTAATTCGTGAAATATGAACACAATCCGTATTCACGAATCCCTCCTACTTTTTCACATATTATAAAATGCAGATACAGATTGGTTGCATTTCTATATTCCATTAGAGCAAACCTGGATTATAAGTAGTTATCATGAGCAATTCATTGTTGTTTCGAATTTGAGTCCAAGACTTGTTCAGTTCTTCACTTACTTTGATAACTACCTATACGAATAATACCTAAAAATCAATATTTTCACTGATCACACTATCTGGCTTGTTCACCATAATAGACCACAAACAAAATGGCTGAAATGGAATTGAATTGACTTTTGACAGTTGACAAGGTTACTTTGCCGTAAAAGAACAAATATCATCTCCTTGTATCCTGATGTATGCATGAAAACTACGTTATAAGGTGGTGAAACGAAAACGTTGCACAAATAACATACAAACTCTGTCTGAGATATATCTGATAAACCTAAAATCAATATATCACAATAGTATCTAATGATATTGATGTCAATATTGATGCGATGTCTCATAAACGTTTTACTTCATAATATTGTGTTGGATACTTCAGAAGGACATTATCGCAATGTTATTCCAACAATATCACAAAACTTATAACTGAAAAATATTTTTGTTATGTATCATGTTTAGTGGGCAGTGAGGGAAGATGGAGTACATCGAGGTACTTCTAAATAATCAATATTTCATGGGTCTATCATTCTTTATAAGTAACCAAGATATAGGGTGATTTATTGATTTCCCTCATCTTTTCAATAAATCATGAATTATGTTCCACACTATATATCCCTTCGATATTTGGTTTATATGTTCTTTGTTCACAGTGGTGACGATTGACATAATGAAAAGGAGTCTCAAAATTAATAAGTAGTTTCCGAGTCGAAACAACACCCTGGATATCAATATTTCAGAATACCATTCACAAATTTGGAAATACCAAAAAAAAACGGCTCTAACATAAAAAAATTTGGAAAATAAGAAATAGTTGATGATATTATAAATTAAAGAAGGAAAAGTGCCATTTGGAAACGACAAATTATTTTTTGTTTTTCAATTTTGTGCCACCTCATTATTGAAACCTCTAGATTTTACTACAGTTGATACGTGAAAAAGTCGCATGCGGAAACACAAAATAATTCCAGTCATAGTTATGTTTTTCTGCTCTTTCCAAATTTGTGAAGGAGATTTCAAAATATTGATATATAGGGTGTTATTCCGACTCGAAACCTACTCATTGTTTTTTTCAAGGCCGGCCCTGGAATACAACTTTTTTTATTATGTCCATCGTCATCACTGTCGACAAGGAACATAAAAACTGATTATCAATAAATTGAATATGGTGGTCCATAAGTTATGATTAAATCATCCTGTATCTCGGTTATAAAAAATGTTAGACCCATGAAATATAGATTATTCAGAAGCACTTGAGTGTCCTCCATCTACCCTCACTGTATGCGCATTTCCCAATGAATCACCCTGTATAGAATATATTTTGATTGTTTGTGGTTCCTACACGGTTGTCATCACATCAATGTCATTCTTCATAGTTCACCGTTTTAATCGTTCCTACACAATTCCTGCACCAGAGAAACACAAAATAACACGACTATTGACTTATATTGAATCGTTTACTTGGTGTACACAAATTTCGAATAAGATTGTTAAGAATGATCCTTTCCACATATCTCAATATTCAGTATTATATTTTGAGAGAGTACCTATCCATGAATCCTGTTGTTCGAATTTCAGATCATTTGATCAAGCGGTGATAGATATTCTCAGTCTAGTCCATAATAATGTACTGCTTCACACAATAGTTGTTTATATTAGGATCATCAGTAGTTGGAATTCCTGACTCAAGCCAAACAGTTGAATGGCAGTGATTCAAGCATAATAATGATGAAATAAGCGTTTACATTAAAAATTTCAATGGGTACTGCGATAATATCTCGTATACGGAATGCTCCAAGGAGAAATAAATATAGCGGAATCGGCATCATAAAAATATCGTATTGAAGGTTGTGCAACGTTCAAGCAGCTATTATTATATAATCTTGAACAAGGTTTTTGATAATGTTTTGTCAAATAATTCCTCAGAACCGCAGTTTCCAATGTTTTATTGTATGCTATAATTGATTGTTGCAAGTCATATCGCCTAGCATATACCTGGTGTCCACGTAGAGTGTGGAAAAGCTCTATAGCTCCATTGCAATAAAAGATAGACAAAGTATTTCTGAGGATACCTATAATAGCACAATATCAATAGGTCCATGAATTTTGATCTCTACAGGATGCTTTTCAGACGCGGAGATACAAGATTGATGGTTTTTTTAAGGTGTACTACGGGATGAGAGAAAATTCGAGAAAAAGGCTCATATCTCGAGAAATACAGACCACTTATATGAGAATCGATAGGGATAGATGGGGATAGATAACTTGGAAATATTTCCTAGTTCAAAGGAACATTTCATATTGTTGAAAACACTCATTCGATTTTGCATACCCAGACAGCACAAAGAGTTCCTGAACATATTTTGAAGATATCCTTCTAGGACATTGTGATGCCTTTTGTAACTTCTTCAAGAGATCGCCGAGAGCGCTATATCTTCTCCAAATGTCCGCCACCTAGCCTGAGCTCAGCGAGGTCTCGAAGATATCCCACGCAGAAATTCTCATACAATGCCCTTGACGAGCACTTTGGGATATTCGCATCAATCGCCACTAGCGGGGTCTTGAAGTGCTCCTAACTACGAGCTGTTTTCGATTCTCGCAACCATTGCCTTGTGACGAGGATATTGGGAGATTGCATCAATTGCTACTGGCGAGGTCTCTAAGTTCTCGCTACTACGAGCTGTTTGAGATAACCGCAGACATAGCCTTGTGACGAGGACTTTAGGAAATTCGCATCAATTACTAATGGTGAACTCTTCAAATGCTCGCAACTATGACTTATCCAAGAATTCGTGCACATCGCCTTATAACGAGGCCTTTAAGAGCGGTATTCGCATCAATCGCCACATGATCGCCACTGATATGGTATAGTGGTCAATTTTCGAGAGTCATCGGTTATCAGCAGTCGCCTGTCGGCGAAGTCCAACTAGCGCCAGCTATATCGTTTGGGGTGAAGTTACATTTACTCGATATTTGTTTCAGCGCCAAAGATAAAATTACCTAACTTTTGGATTAACGTATTGAGTTTCAAGTAAAACAATATACACAGAAAAAAATAGAGACGCAAATTTCACTATAATATTGTAGTTTCATTCATTTGGTGATGAAAACTATATTCATAGTACATCATAATAGTGAAGAATAAAATATTCACTGAATTTTAACAGTAATTTTATTTTAGTGATGTTCGTCATTTTTGTAGCGCTATTCACTATAATTTATAGTAGGAAGTAAATCTGAAAGAATATAGTAATTTTCACTTCATCTTATGCAGTTGAAATCAATCCGTACATGGTGAGAATATCCATAACTCATTCTACTGAAAGTATTGTAATTATTATTATAGAAACATAGTGAAAAGAGATGAAATCTCTATGGATTATTTCTATATTGTTGGGTAATTTTTCGCAGGATGTATTTGATATAGTTTCTGTAGTAACCAATACAGAGGTATTTTTGTAACCATTACCATAATTTCAGTTCTTATATTATGATGACATTTTAAACGGTCGCTATTCGCCAATCATGACATCATACAGAGCAATCAACGAATCAAAACAAGTCCACAGTCCACAAGAAATGAAGACGCGCTGACAGGTCTACGTCTACGCTCGCTTGTTCGCCAGTCTATTGGTTTGACAAGTACACTGCACAGGGCGGTTGTGTTCTTATGTTTGATCACTGTTAAGTGACTAGTGAATGACAAAATGAATCTTATCACCATGTGAATTATTCCGATACTTCAGAGTTGGGAAACAATTACCCAAAAGCCTGAACCACAGATTATTATATATATATATAATGATCAGCCGATGGCCTGGTTCAAACCGTCACAACCTCTAGCAGTGAAAATGGCAATTGATCAAAATCCTATCCCATGGATATTGAAAAATATAGATGAAATAAAAAGAAGTTTGTCCGAAAGACTACTAGTGCAAATTTTGTCGTATACAAGTTTTTATATTGGTATATATCAAAGAAATATTATTTTTCAATATTATATAGAAACATATTATCATTTTCTTACAATAATTATATGGAAAATAAAAATATAATAATGAAGTGAAGTTCACTATAACAGTTACGGATTTATTACTATAATAATATAATTCTTTTTACTTAAATAATATAGTCGCTATTATAGAATAATACAATAGTAGATTTTATCACACTTTGTTGGAGAATTCGACTCTGATATCAAGTAAATTCTTGCACAATCCATATGCATTTTTTTCAATATCCAAAATAGTGATTCATAGTGCTACAGTTTTATAGCAATATTCAATATAAAAAGTCACTATAATGGAATCGAACTGTTTACTATAAATTATTGTGCTTGGAGCTATAATCGACGCATTTTATATTTAAGAGTTCTGTGTAGATGTACTTTGTTATATTCAGTGTATGACAAACTGCCAAAGGCTATAGTATATTTCTTCTGTTGAACGAAATTGAATCTAACTACCTGATGTATTCAGTAGCAAGACACTGATCAAGTAAACAGTTTCACTCAAAAACATCTGTGAAAAGTTGGCCGCGTATTCATTTAAAAAAAAGGTCGTTCGATATTTACCCGCGGATCTGAAGTAGATACTCGATTTTCGATCCCACCTGAATTGAATAGCTATTCATATATCAGGGGAGCAAAAATATCCATTTCCCCCCGCGTGTGAAGTTTGATGCATGACGCGTAGCGGAGAGTTTGTCGTCGAATATTCAGGTTATGTACATCTGTTCTGAATGAAAGTTTCTCATAAAGGTTATCATTATACATTACCCATTGATATCCATGGTGGCCTGATATTATGAAATATCGCAATTTTTGGTTTCCCATTCCATCTTAATACTGGGTGTCCCAAGTTATCGTATAGGTACAGGCAAAAACTCGCTAATTTGACAAGATATTCAAAACATAGTAAAAATTGCTTCGAATGACATCAAAGTACTTTCCTTATGACTTGTGCCAGCAAGGAATGACGGGGGTCTCACCTTTTAACTTGTGATCCCAAACACTTTCTTAGGCCATCAGAAAAAGTTCTGCGGACGCTGGCCATTTGAAAATGAAAACTGATTAGTATCTACCATCAGGGGGCTGTCACATATATCACATTCTTCATAGGTCATCAGGAAGGTTATTCAATGCCATTCAATGCAGTTTTTCAATGTTTTTAATATCCTGACAAATAGGCGAGATATCCCTAACAACACAGGGATGTCCTAGGTACTTCCCTTTCTTGTCCCGCGGTACAAGGACATGATTGGGGCATCCAGGGGATGTCGCGCAGTGGTTGTCCAGTAGACATCCCGCCCGGTACATCCCTAGGTTATCCTATTCGTGTCCCTCGAATATCTGATATCCATTCACATCAGAGTCATTGAATTTCATCAAAGTATTAAGTTACATTTTTTTGAAAATGTTATTTGTTTTTCTTCCGGAAAATGATCGTAATGAAAATAAAAAATAAAGTTCCAGAACTTCTTAAGATATTACCATTTTTCGCAAACAGAAATCGTACATGCATAATGCCCCTCAATTTTAAACATTCAAGAATGATATAATAATTACACCC